>CM060953.1:111766568-112031568 GCA_030765055.1 Mantis religiosa | reverse complement strand
CCTAGGGACAGAAGTAATCAGGATTAATGAAAATCCGGATAATGCGAAAACTATTAAATGGATAGAAAGTGACATATAACAAAGATATACACATCATTGAAAAAGCCGTCCAGATGAGACTTATAAGAATACCATGAAAACCAATGCTACATAAGACGCACTTCAGTTTTATTGCTATGAGAGATTGACCGTGGTGATGTTAGTTATTGCTACGCTACCTGCACTGCCGACATTATGATAATCTGGATGTCGATAAATAGCGACTTAAACAATTACCTCCGGCTAAACTCGTAAATAGCGACTGAACGCACCTTGTGGATTGTACTAGTGAAATGCCGACATTTTGTAACAGCAAACAATGAGAGTTCGTATAAACAGACGCTAACCCTAACCTTACCTCACCTGGGTTTAACTTTAAAAACCACAAGGTTTCACTACAGCACACCTGCTACTAATCATAGGGCACGCTAAAGGCACAAGGCCCCTTTGTGTCAGAGGTTTTTGAAGAGCTTGCACCATTCCTGTTATGATACATAATGTATCCATATATACTACTGTATCATACAGATCTTTTAATCTGCCATTATTCAGTTAAGAACGAGCTGCAAGGCCGGCCCCTTAGCTCAGTCGTGCCGTGCTAGGGGTCCCGGGTGCGATTCCCGTCCGTGGGACTGGAGATTTTTCTCCGGCCAAGATAATTCCTCATCTTTTCCAGAGTCTGGAAGTATGAATGAGAGTGCGAATGTGTGCGTGATCTAATGATTTAAAAAATGAAATGTTCCAAAGGAAAACGGCCACCGATATCACCAAAGATGTGGTATAAATGAAACAAATAATAAAAAAAAAAAAAAAGCGAACTGGAAGATATCTCTTGATTTGATAAATTTTCAGGCGTATATCAACTTTTAAAGAAACTTTGTTAGAATAAACTTACAAATACTAACATTTACTTTTATTGCACATTTAAATTGCTCAAGATATAAAATAGTTAATTCTGTTAACTGTGGGAAAGTTTTACAAACATTGTAGTTAAGAGTTTAATTTCTTTTTCTGAAATAATCAGAAGAGAAAAATATTCCATATGACAGTTTTGTGCATCAGTATTTAAACAATATGTTGTATGTTTATCTCTTAAAATTACCTTCTCAATATGTTTACAACACCTGATTATTTAGTGTAATAAAACTAAAACATCCTTTTCCTTAAAGCCATTAAGAATATTGACATGCTATTCCCAAAGCATTTACATATTTGGTAGAACAGTATGGGACAAAATTTTTAAAACATTTAGATAAAGACAGCACTGTTTAAAATTTTCAGCTACGGGATTAATACAGTGCTGTAGTGATTAAGTACGGTCGTTGCGTAGAGTGTCAGTGAATGAGTCATTGATTGGCATGTATGTGATATGGTCCACAAAACTGACCACAAAGGGTGCAGGCACATACGTACTTCCGATGCCAATAAGTCCAATGATTTCCAATTTGGTCTTATTGCGGATTAGGTCGCAATTTACAAACACCGCATCTATTACATTTGTGTATTTACCTAGTTGAAAAAGTAAGCAAAGATAAGCCCGGACAAACCGGAAATCTGAATGAGAGCAGGTAAACCAGGTTCTAGAATACTACGAGATGACCCATTCTGCCCCGTTTTCCCTTGAGGTTTTCCTTAACTGAGACGTCTACAAGGGAATGTTTTACTGCGCCTGCACTCCCGTTAACGATATTTTCGCGTACTACAGTTGCTGACAGTTTTACCCTAACTATCCCCCTAGACACGGAGCGTCGACCGACAGCTGGGAGAGTGCCCGGATCAATAGAGACAGACTTGGGGCCCAGGGCGCCACACCAACAACACTCATTCCACATATGGCTCAACGCGCCGCCACATAGGCTCCGGATTCACGAACCCAACATAAACACAACACCAATGGATTTAATTACTTAGAAGGTAAGATTCCCTTTCTTATCCTTCTCTTTTCAAATTTCTCTATTGGATTTTTATTTTTATTTTTCTTCTAGTCTTTTCTTGAATATTTACGATATTTTTGTCTTCCTCTATAGACAGAGAATGCGTATGCAGTTAAAAAAAAAAAAGAAAAAAAAAGAAACCATTCTCCCTTCATTATTTCACTTACTTATATAATTGATTTATTTTTGCATATTTTTAAAAATGTTATCATATCAATATTGCAATTATATACTTCCTTATGAGCTTCTAGAATATGTAGGTCACACTGCAAAAGTATTTTACAAAACCAGACTCCAAAGTGTATTATTTGATGCGAGCTGTAATCAATGTCATGGTCAAAGAACCACTCCGCTCTCTTGAAAACATCATATCAATTTACGTTGCAATTAGAGTCTTTGCATAGCTTAGCTCTACCGGTTAAGGCAAATTAGTTTTAATATATTAACTGCTTAAACAAACTTGCTATATATATCACAGAAACACTTCAGAGAATTTTTAAAATTAACAAAAAAAAAAAAATCGATTGCTTATTTTTGTTTTTATTTATTGTTCACTGTATTTATAGCATTCACTTCCCGGCCGCAAGCTATTTATAGCACTGTCACATTTGAATGCATTACTTGATAAAAAAACTTCGTAAAAATAATTACCGAAGAAGAATAATAAAATCAACAACAGTACTACTACTATAACTACTACTACTACTGCTACTACTACTACTACTACTACTACTACTACTACTAATAATAATAATAATAATAATAATAATAATAATAATAATAATAATAATAATAATAATAATAATAATAATAATAATAATAATAATAATAATAATAATAATAATAATAATAATAATAATAATAATAATAATAATAATAATAATAATAATAATAATAATAATAATAATAATAATAATAATAATAATAATAATAATAATAATAATAATAATAATAATAATAATAATAATAATAATAATAATAATAATAAATCTATATAATTACATTAAATACAGAGTAGTAAGTTTCTCTAATATTAACTTTGTATATACTTCTTCAAACCCGTTATATTAATTGTTGTGTCATGTGATAATGAAGAGCAAAAATTTCAATAAAATACAATAAATCTCCATCATTCCCTTTATTTTTATTTCCAAAATATTCTGTTCAATATAGTATATATGATTTAAAAATGCAATTTATGTTGCCGTAGCGATCTTTCAACAGATGTCACGTGCTCTTGCTATGCCAGTTAATTTCAACATAACTAATTTCTCGCTTATATTTTCAAAAGAGCTGCTTCCACAAGAACATTTTCAAGTCAACTTTTTATAAAATTATCAAAAATTACTACTCTCTTCTTTGGCTTCACATTTTCCAACACTTTTATAGACTAGATAACATAGTAAGACTGTCGTATGATGAAAATAAAAGAAAACGTACATACACAATTTAATTTATAAAATAAATATCAAAAATATAAATATCAAAATTAAAGACTAAATGCTTGAAATAAATGTTTCAACAACTTAAGACCTATATTTTTATCCCTTTACAAAGGAGGAACAGAGTTTCTATAACCGTTGTTCATTGCAACAAGACTAATTTGTCATGTACACGTAAGTTATTTTTCTTACTTTTGGTGTACAGTCTTCTAATATTATTTAATATTTATAAAAAAATATAGGTCATATCCATCCTGAAGATGTAAAACTGCCACATGAAGTAGCCGCTGACAATAATTTTCCTTAAATGTTTAGAAAATCAAAATTTGGAACGCTGTCGATGTATTGATATATGATTTATTACTCACGTGAGTTTATTCCCTTAGTGAAAATATACTAATTTCTAAAATAGGACAGAAATTTAAAAAATTAGGAATATTTTATGCACTGTGTGAATACTATTTACTCCAGCAAAAAAAAAAGTTAAATTTAGAGAATAAGAACTGCTTATCTTTATACAACTTCTACATAACATTCTTGTAAAAGCTTATTATCCCACCTTCTTCATGAAAAGGTTCACATAAATAGTTTACTCACATTGTCGTTAGGAACACAAGGGGGAGAACGACGGTGAAATGATTAAATGCTGGCCTTGAAATTTCTTGCAGTTTCTATAGCATCGCGAGAAACAGATGAGCCTTGGCAGTAACTTAAAATATATGATTTTGGATTGAAAAATTCAATGACAATACATCATGAAAGGCATTGAAAGACATCTCAAAGGCATTGAATGACACTTGTGTTTTTTAAACATATCTGAGTTTTCTGTGTAATATATTTCTTACAGTATATCAGTTACAGGTACAAAATATTTTTCTGACGAACAGGACTTCGCAGACGTTGCTACAAAGTTCAGAATGTACATTTTATTTATAAGCGAAATTCTAAATAAAAAATATTAGGACAAATTTAAGAAATCACTAATATCGCATAATTTTACATGCAAAGAGAACTTTCGGATGACGGACTTTGTGTTTCATTTTTTAAAGTTTAAAACCTTTTAAACACAAAGTTCGGTATTTGCTCAACTTTTAGTTTATTGTTTTTTATTGTGTGCGCGCAAAGCTCTTTCTTGTCGTCCAATTGTGTTTAAGGTGTTTTCAAAACATTTATTTTTAATGAAACCTCAACCTGTACATTTTGGGTGGAGAGCAAAAATTCCCCTACCTACAAGGAACTGATAAAAAAGAATTATAAAAGGTATACTTGATTTCCGATTAAACAATTTAATATTTGATAATAAATAATTCAGATTCTATTCATCATATTAGTTAGTCTTGTTAATTTTATTGACATACATAGCTCTAATCAGTTTATTATTTTAAAATACTAACATCGAGAAGGAAGCATTAGAATAGACATTACGAAATATCTGTGCCATAACCCCGAGTAATTAACAATTTTTTAATCGTGTTGCAGAGAAATCTGAACTTTTCCTTTGCATATTTTATAATGCGCAAACTCTCTAAATCTACTACTAAAAACAAAGAAAGAGAAAATCTGCCCATTCTTTACAGCAGCATAACAAATAATTATTAAAACTAGTGAAACATTAAAAAATTATTTTAAGTAGAAAAACGTTGAGATTAGGAGAGCAAATATTAGGAGATCAAAACTATTCTATTTCACCCAAAACTGATACTTTACGCCTGTTATTTTATCCTTCGCCTAATAATGAAAAGACAAAATGCCTAGCCACAGTATCGATCTAAATGGTTTTAGAATCAAATATACTAAGGCAAATTTTTTTCCTCAGTAAAAGTATTTGAAAAACCTCAGTGAGATCGATGCAAAGAGGTTCGTTTAAATTTTTCTGAAGTTTTATTTAAGACTACATTATAAGTAATTCTGTCATAAATATAGTACTGTTAATATTGATACAAACTGCTGTGCCTTTTATCTCCGAAGACAATACACAGAAAATACACCAAATTTATTGTACTTCACTAAATTATAAAAACAAAATATATATCGTCAGATTCAGAAAGCTAAACTTGAAATTGAAATTCAGCTGTTATTTATGCACGCTGTGGTTCTTAGCGTGCCATTCTATATTGAGTGTGAAAGATAGCTTAATTTTGTTCATATGCCTCTATCAGACTTGAAATTCGTTTACGTCCTATATCCACGACACGGGGCCACCGGTCTTGTTTCCTTTCTGAAGGAAGCCATACTAAGTATTTTTAAGCTTGGAAAGGTCTATCGCCCTCCGCCAAGTTTGAACCCGTGACCTTGGGATCCAAGGACAGCATGTCACCCCTGGGCTAGATGACTTATTTAAACCTAAACATTTAACAATTAAGTTTTCAGCCATAGTATCACTGTTGGTGTAATCTTCTACAACTTTTCCTCGGTTTTACATGTATTTACATTTTCCTGTAGCCCAAGATTGTACGCAAATTTAACCTTTCCCCTCCATTTGTGCCTGCACGTCCATACATTTTCCTCAATTGTATAATACGATATTGTGATAAAGATATTGAAATTTGTGGCACCGCAACATTTTTACACTTAAAAGTAAATTAAAGCATTATCAAAGAGTACAACAATATTTGTTACAGTGTTGCTATTATTTGTCTGCAGGTATTACTTTAGCACCTTTTTCCTTTCTTCTAAATCTGAAGAGTTCAAAAACCAGAGATTCCATTATTAAAGAATACTTGAAATAGCATTACTCTTTAAAATAAATGTGTGTCACTGTTTTATCATAAATACTTATTTATTTAATTGTTATACTGATGTCAAAGTTGTGCTATGAGCAATCATATTAAATGGAATATTTTCTCATTTAGAAGTTATGCTAGAAAATAAACCAGTATGCTTCTTTTTATGCAGTAAGTTTGTAGAAGAAAACAAAAGATATCTAAATATGCTCTTAATAGATGCTGCTGTAAAACTACGAGTTATTCATTCTCAAAATACGCCACGACTATAATTAGCGGGCACAAGAAATGTGAATAACACTAATAATTTTCAATATTTCCAAATAGCGTTATATTTTAGCGCATATTACGAAATAAGCTGGTAAATAGGAAAGAGTCGTAACCCATATATCGTTCATAAAAAATTAATTTGTGGTATTTAGCATTAGCATTTGCAATAGCATGTATTTGTTTTCAGGGTTATGAAAGCGTTTAATGGAGTGCAGTATAGAGACTCCCTTGAATGGCAACGCCAACGCCTCCCCGAGCGACTTCCCCTTCGTCTGAATGATCCATTCATCCCAACGTTTAGCCATTCACTAACACGAGGTAAGTAACAGCAGTGCACTTAGTTGATGCTTTGCCGCGAATGAGCTTTTGATCTCAGTACATACATACTGAGAGACAGGATCACTGTTTACATTGTTGAAAGTTACATGGACCGATTCGAAGATGGCTCTCTGTCTGTTTCGTAGTCTTCAATGCTAGTTTTTCCAATGTAAAAGGGAGTAGAAGCAGAAATCCAAAAAGTGTTTTTCTAAAGCGTATAGGCCTAAGCTTTTTGAAAGATATTATTATGAATTAAAGAAACATGTCTTCTGTCTCAATTCAATAAACAGTTTTGTTATTTAATTATTGATTGATATGGAGCTCACTGACTAAAATCAAAATTTATTTCAATAAACAAATATTAAACAGTTTTTACTTTTAAAAACGGCATTGCCTGATATATCTGCAAAATTTGTAGTTTCAGTGGAAGTTTTTATAGAGCGGATAGAACTTTTACTAAATTAATACTTTCAAATAAAAAGTAAAACTGATCTTAAAAATAAAATTCGTTTTCAAAACTAACTAAAATATTTTCAACCACATTATCCAAATTTTTCGGAGAACTTTGTCTACTTTTTATGGAAAAATAAATTGCTAATGTAGAAAAATATAAAGGAAATTAAAAATCAGATATCGTCAATAAGCTTTTCATGCACTTATTTATACGGCACCAGCTTTAAAGTAACACCAAATCATTTTTGGAAAACGGATCTTTGGATAATAAACCTACGTAAATATACAGGGGATGTAAAAAAATAAGGGGTGGATTTCAAATTGATGCTGTCAGCTATCTTTAGCAAGGAGAGGAAGTATCGCACTCCACCCAAAAGAAATTCTTATTGAGGTTTCATCGGATGTACACGTTTTTAGACCATCCAAGTAGTAAAAATGTTTGAAAGATAGAGTTAGACTGAAAACTCAATGCCATAACCGGGATTTGAACCACGGATCTTCTGGTTGCGTCCAGTCACTCTAACCATTGAGCTACTATGGCCAACGTGCCGACATGACATTAAATTTTCCAACTGACTCGTATTTTTTCCGGTAAACTACTTAGGAGCTTTCATAAACACATGAGACAACTACCTTAATGGCGACTTACAACATGTAAATACTTTAAGACTCGGGCTTTATAGTTAACCACTATTAGGTCAATTAATGGAAATTAATTGTTCTTTCACACTGGCCGTGTGTAGGCTAAAGTATGGAAAAATAGAGTCAGACTGAGGAATTCAATGCCATAGCCGGGATTTGAATCACGGAACTTCTGGTTGCCCTCCAGCCGCTCTAAACATTGAGCTACTAGACCAACGTGCCGATATGACATTAAATTCTCCAACTGACTCGTTAGAGCGGCTGGATGGCAACCAGAATATCCGTGATTCAAATCCCGGCTATGGCATTTAATTTTTTTGGTCTGAGTCTAACTTTCCATACTTTAGCCTACACACGGCCAGTGTGAAAGAACAGTTAATTTCCAGTAAAAATGTTGTTTATGAAAATTAGAACTCAAAATTCACATTGGGTGCGACTGATATATAAAGTTTAGCATTTTTCAAAGATGCGAATGAATGTTATCAAGAATATTTCCCTCCCTAAACTATTCTTTAAATGAAAATTCTTTTGTTATGTACTATTTTTAAAAACGGCTCCTAAGATATTTGAGTTTTTATAAATTCTTTCACTTAACTTCTGTAGAAGACTTTTCGTTACTTTTTATTTTTTCAAACTGATTCGGATGTTTTTCTTTAACTCCATATTTCCTAAATATTTACATTAGAAAATGTATAGTTTGAATTTTTTGTTATAGCCTATAAATTTGATGTGAATTACCTTTACTTAAGTGGAAAACCAAGAGAAAAAATCGCAGTGTCATTACATATATTTTTAAACATTGTTTAAATGTTTACTTCTTCAACCAGTACTTAGTAGATAAAACCATAACCTCGATGTAAATATTTCACCATAAGGAAATGTTTTAAGACCTTTTGAATCCAGAGAAGCCATTTTTAGAGAAAGTCAATACGTTCCTAAGATATAACACGACGGCGTTTAAATATATCCCCCTATCCTGATCTACTCTGCGCCGGAAACGGAGGCAAAATTTTTTATTTTCTAAAAAAAGATTTATTTTGATTAAAATACCATACAAGGTAAGCGCGGGTGTTTGGGACTGGCGGGCGACTCGGATTAGTTTTTCAAAATCTGCTCCCTAGGGGATGGTAGTGTATTGTTGAAACGATCTTCGTGGGCAAGAAGGGAACTACCTGAGACAGTTAAGTGTGTAATACAATTGTGTTTCTTCAATCTAAGTTAGAAATCGAACTTCATTGTCGCTAAGCAGGTACATAATTGCTCCATTTCTGGCATTTTGTTACCTTTTAAGATCGTTTAAGATAGATTTATAACGAATGTCCACTGAAATTGCTCCAGAAACTTGTGCAATAAAAAGACACAGACCTTTTATATCCATAATCTTTCTTGTTGTTCTGATAGTTACTTAAACAATGCTGCAAACGGGCAAAAATACTGCTACAACAGAAGACGGTGCGGATTAAGGCAGAGCGGGAGATTAATCTTTCTTTCCATCCTCCAACATTAACTGAAGTCGAACGATAAATGCAATGAGTGCAGTGATGCTTAAATGTGCCCAGAAAAATGAAGAATGCTACCACGAAATCTGTATGGCCACTGTGGTAAAAGCAATTCTTAGGTGGAAAATGTGTCTGAGATGCATAAAGTTATGAACGTGCAAGTGCAGAAATGTGTTATTGTGTTCTCAAGGCTGTTCTCCCAGTAATATATTTTTGTTTAAAATATATTTAAGTATGTTTGAAATTTTTGTAAACAAAATTAAATTTATAAAATCTTGAAATGGATGGATTAGGAAAAATTAAATTTTTAATTATTTTTTTGAAATTTAATTTATTTTTATGTATGTTTATTAGAAATGTGGTGTGGATTTTTGTTTGATTATTGTATATTTTAAAATGTTTGTATTTTTGTATTTTTTATTTTTTTATTTATAATCTGTAAATTGTGTATGTTTTTGTGTATTTTTCTGAATTTTTAATAAATAAATAAAAGTCTGAGTATTTACTCCGGATTAAGAAATTAGGTGCCGGAGTATAGTATGCAGATTTTTATTTTATTTTATTATATTTTATTTATTTTGTTCTCACGATTAAATTATATACTGAAATTGCATGTCCCAACGTTTTTCTTTCTATTCCGATTCGTCCGGTATGCCAATCCTCCGGGCGACTAGGATTAGTTTCCCTCGGAATAAAAACAAAAACGGAAGTATACAGAAAATTCTTCATCGAAAAACTTAGCATTTAGCATAATGTAGAATGTTCAGGCTTCAATGTATGGTAAATGTTTTCATATTTACGTGATAAACATGGCCTTAGTGAAAACTTATCAAAATATTGATCCGATTCACGCGCGCTTGCGTTATTTAAGATATTTACTTGACATAAAATATATGTCTAGAATTTCTTGGGAATAGTCTGTTAAGTCCTTTCCATTTAGAACGAATATGGTATGGTTTTGCATAATGGGTAAACCACGAGTAAAACAAAAAAGCAGTGCACACATACGCGCGCGCACACATTGTTTCGCAAACAACTTCTGTTGGTATCAGTAGATCCCGGAAGTTGTTTGACCCAAAATTCTCTAAAAATGAGTTATAAAATGTCCTTAAAATATAAAAAATGCACATGAAATGTAAAAAAATGACCTAACAAAAATTAACAATTTGTTTCATAATAATAAATTAATAACTGTCACAGACAAATAATGTATATATGGTTCGAATAACCACATTTTAAAATTAACTTTCTTAGTAAATAATGCAATTACTGCTAGTAAATAATAAATAAGTTCAAAATTAATCAGGTCATTTTCAATTTTATAAAATATGAAAAAATAAGTTAGTGTACCCATTAGCCAAAGCATACTTTACTTAGCTTTGGTCATCTTCAAGTTATCAAAAGTAAAGGAACGACGGTTGCCAGCTAAAACTGCTTTATACTTTGAGAAACTTCTCTCCACTTCCACAGATGTTATAGGTGCATTATTGAAAAACGCTATGTCACTGCCTGTTAAACCCTGTTCAAAAATATCAGTTCTGAAGTTTTCTGCTGACAATATACGGGCATTCTGACAAACTGTTTGGTATCCTTTATTTTTTTCCAACACAAATTTTAGTTTATGTCTAATTTTGTTCCCAATCTCACCTTTTACATTTTGTGTCCTCTCTTCCGCAATCCGCACTAACTCAATCGACTTATCCAATATCATGCCACTTTCTTCAAGGTGGATTATGGTATCTGTCTAAACTGTAAATTTCGTTTTAATGAAAGCTAATTTACCTTGCATTTGAGTATCAGAAAACAAATCCTTTGCGCTCTCAATTGTCTTTGAATCTACCCTATCAAAACTGTTCACAACTTCTCTCACTATTTGAAAACTGTCACCGTGGTATATGCATGCAGTTAACCATGTACCCCAGCGTGTTAAAATTGGTGCCGGGGGCAAAGCTATATTAGAGGCTAGGACGCTGACCTGTGTTAATCGCATGTTTACCACACTTATAAAATTACTGTTTCATAAAATATGATATATATGAACTTTCAATCACAGATTATTTTTAAAAAACCCAAAAGCCCATGGGTCGGGGTCAGGTCGGCCACAAGAATCAAACCCGGGCCTCCCGAATGCGGGATGCATATGAAAATGCCCAATAGATTCCTAAAAAATAAATAAAATGACCGAAAATGCATCTAAATGTTAAAAAATGATTTTATTATAAAAATGTGAAAAAAATGCATTTTGATCTATAAAAACCATAGGTATAGCTGATGTATTTGTTCCAGAATGCACTTAATTTCCCATGAGCATCGTCTGTGACTACTCAGAAAAAAGATGACTTTTCATCAAAATCCGGGTCTTAGTTATCAGTCATTTCTGAAAGATCCGTTATCATAAGTTTCAGTTATTAAAACCTTTGTTTTTGAAGTACTGTCGCTATTCTATTACTTCTCGCGTATTCATTGAAAGAGCATGATATTTCAAACACTAATCAAGATAAGCATTTGACTTATAGTGTAATTAACTAATTATACGGTATTTTAATGAAAATCTTTAGAGCAATGTGTAGAAAACCAACATTTTGAAAAATGCTTTCAGTTACGGTAAGTTTTAAAATCTTTGTGATGCATGTTTAGAAGACACTGAAATGTAAAACAGGGCCTGTTTTTCAAATTGTTATTTTTATTCAGTTGGCCTCAAAACAGCATTTCCAATGAAATCTGATATGAAATTTTGGGTGAACACAATACTTCTTTTTGCCTACATATACGTGGTCAAGAAAACAAAACAAAAAACGCATTGTGAAAGTTAAACCAACAATAACAAATAACTGGGAAATGGTTGTAGCATCACATTTCTGCCTATTTCTGAAATACGAGTATTGATAACTATGTAATACGTTGGGGTAGAGAAAGCTAAATATGGCCAAATGTGGAATATCCATTATATTACAGGTTTTAATCTGCATGAATAAATAGGTTTACCACGTTATTCCTACACACAACCTACATATTTCCTATTATCACGGCGCCTAAATGTTTGTTTATGAGCCTATATTACGAAACAAAAGGAAACATTTAGTATGCCGTCGATTGCATTAGTTTTGAAACATATTTATTAGACTAATATGATTCGTGGTTCTGCATTTTCTCATTCTGTTTAAGTACCAAATCATTGATTGTTATAATTAACTTTTATTTATCACTCGATGTAACCTCTGCACGATTGTCTTTTGAATTTAAACATATTAATGTTCAAGGTAGTACCTTCAAAATATGTTTTTTCAACTCCATTCATTGCAACTATTGCACGCGTTTTGTTACCTTTGTGCTAATATAGACTAACTGGGAAGCAAACTTGGACAGATATAATTACACCTAGAGAAGTTATCTGAGAGCACATGTTACAACGGTATATTGATTGAATGTCAGCTAAATTTCCTGATCATGAGTCTGTTGCACTTGCCATAAAATTATTGTGTTAAAACTATATATTTGTTGAATCTTTTGTATGTGTTTAAAATCATCAGTGTTTTGTAAAAGGATGCATAAAGAATGGGGAAGTCGGATAAATATCAATCTCAGTCACTAAACGCACATAAAGAATTGCCTGCATTTCAATAATGATCAAAAGGGTAATTATCCTCTATGATAATATGCAATGCACCATGGACTTCTTGAAAATATTCTTCTACACTTATATAAATGTTCCCCCTTTAATTATCCTGGTAATGCTGCTTTGCTGGTTATATTCCGTATTTTACTATATTTACGTTCGTGAGTTTAGTTCATTTTGTAGGCCATACTTTTGTAAAATTTAACGTAAAAGTAATTTGCATATACTAAAAGTTAGACCAGTTAATTAAAGACAGTATTTATCATCTCTGTATCCGGTTCAGTTAAAATACACACACACACACACACACACACACACACACACACACACACACACACACACACACACACACACACACACACACACACACACATACACACACACATATATATATATATGAGTTAAGCCTATAAATTTCTTTTCTTTGTAAACCCTATATATATATATATATATATATATATATATATATATATATATATATATATATATATATATATATATATATATAGGGTTTACAAAGAAAAGAAATTTATAGGCTTAACTCAAAATAATTTAATATCACCAATATTGTGAGTATAAAAGGCAAGAAACAGGAGTAAGGAACTTCAAGAGTAAGCTAGGTAAGCGGCCCTGGTCACGGAAACCAACATTCCTGCTGGGGGAAGCCGAGATGCTAACCACATCTGCTCCCCGTATCGGTTGGATGATCACCCACCTCTGCCGTGGGTAAGGGGGCGCGAGGCCGGCAGTCGGGTTGCTAGGCCTTGGCCTTCTAAGGGCTGTCGCGCCAGTGTTTTTTTTTTTAACTTAATGTAACTTACATCAGACGTTCAATGAAATTATGCTCAAATGAGTCCAGAGTCCATATTTTCCCGACATTCATCTTGCAGAATGAGGGAAACCCCCAGATGAAAAGATAGCTCACCATAACCGAGATTCTAACCCGGAACTTCTTGAGTATGACGCTGCCCCACACTACAGAAGCAGGCATAAATAGTTCTGCGATTTCAGTAGGGGCAATAAATACCTGAAATTTAAATTGAAATGAAGCATTATTTATGGACGATAATTAACTTCTCTGGTTCTTTCATTCTATGTCGAGCTGAAAGGCAGCTCAATTTTGCTCAGATGCCTCTTTAACAGATTGAGATTCTTTTATGTACCATAAAACTACGACCGGGACCACCGACTGTACTTCCATTTCGAAGGACGCATGCTAATGATTTTTACGACCAAAATAATCCATCGCCTTCCGTCAGGTTTGAACCCCTGACATTTCTGAAGCTAGTTTAAAATAATTGCACCACTAAAGAAAAAACATCCTTCAAATTATACTTTGCATTGTCATTTATTTTCTATTGAAAGACATAGTAGAGCATTTTACTTTATTAATCACATATGAGCTGTTGGAACATTAGATTAAATGAACTACAGCTCAAAGATAGACGAAACCTGACACTAGCAGAATTTATAGATGCATCTTAAATAAGTCACGTTCACGATTTTCGTCATTTCATTAATTCAGATATTTTTAGGAGTTCGGAAGTAATCTTTAAATGAAAAGTTTCGATTGCCCAGAAAGAATTTTCGATCAAAAACAGGAAACAAACAGTATAACATTTCCATTTCGAACAAGACGTGTAAAACGAACAGTGAAAGATTACATATTATAATAATAAATCTATGAATTATAGAATGCTAGATTTGTTATTACTATTCCAATCCGGGCTTATTCAGGATGGAATGTACCCCTTCAAGCATTAAGAATGAATGCCTAAATACTGGTATATCTCAGATGTGCTGTCAATTAATTGGGAAAACTTATTTTTCAATTGCATCTAATAAAAAGGAATATAGACACAAAAGCAACCTAAAATTTGTAACCGATCAGAACAGAAAGTACAAGACAACATTTTAAGTAATTCTAACATACAATTTTATGGAGTGAAAATTTTTAATTTTGAATATAAACAAACTTCTAATGATAGTACAATTCATTTATTTTCGATGTTTTATCCCTTTTCATTTTATGCGTTTTATAATTTTTTAAAAATTCGCCAGCTTTTAAAAGTTTTACTTACTTGTATACTGAATAAACAATAATCCTAACATATGTAGAGATATGACTTCTTTTCTGTCACTACTTAAGAAATTTAATCACTTCTGATAAACTCTGGCTAAAGTTTAATTCTGTTTATAACACAGATTTAATAAACTATTCGGCCTTTGCGATTACATCAATAACTCCATATCAAATTGTAATAGCAACATTTCATTGCATTTTTTAGCTCCTATAAGTTTGTATTGAACCTAATTTGCCATCGCTATATAATGCCGTTTACTGTAACAAGAGGAAGTTGATTTAAAATTACCTAATTACCTAACTTAAATGCTACAGCTTTCGCCTTCCTCCTTCGGTCCCTCCCACCATGGTCACATAAGCAAACCACTTTTCTTGTCCAACAAATTCTCAATACCGCGTGAGCAATAAGGAACATAACTAAATGAAAATTTAGTCTAGTCACTGAGTCAACTGTATGTCTTATAGTTATGGGGTGATTTTTCTATTTAAAATGTGCCTTCTTATACTTCAGTAGTTTGATTGTAATTAATTTTATTATACACATTCTTTTGGATGTATTCGGTGTTATCGCCATTCCAAAACAGCGTTTTTTGCCACAAATCGGACATAATTTTCGTGCAACTGATTCACAAGTTTAAATTTAACTGCAGTTTCATTTGCTAAACTTTGTTTAAATCTGTACAAAATCAAGCGCAATTTTAGGGAAGAGCCTTGTCAGATTCTTGGCCATGTACTTTAACATACAGTTTGTATAAACTTTATTGACACGTTCAAATTTTATTACTCGCTACAAAGTTAAATAGATTCTACTTTAACTCTCAATTCTTCATCGAAACACTGCACTAGGTTTTGAACAATACGTTTTTGGTGAAATCGGTGCAAAGCTGACAATAGTTCATTAAGCTAAACGTCCTAAGAATTGAGGTTGTAGCTTAATATTTCTGAAACCAGGCTTATATAGTTTGTAACTTTGCTATCAACAATTCTGCAACGAAATATATGCGTAATCGATTTCAATTCGACGGGATAAATTACATACCCTGTGATTTTACGTAATTTTTATAGTCATTATAACTAGCTTACATTCCATATAAAATCCAGGGTGTTTGCCGAAACCTCTACCCCTACAAGTTGAAACAGTTGTCCTGTCATTCTTTTTAGATAAGTTTAGTATCCCTTAACCACTCATACTGAACGATGAATCACTGAAATGGGTAAATCAGTGTTTAAATGAGCCCGGAATCCATAAATCTCAAGTTACCCGATATTTATGTTCATATAAGTGAAAAAGAAGCCTTATCCACCCTAAACACTTTCTAACTTTGATGTAAATTACTTCTGAATGGTTTTTCTGCTGGATTTCCACCCACCTCTTACTAAGCCTTAATGGTCTAGGGGCATTTTAATGAAGTTTAAAGCTTTCTTAAAACATATTAAATCAATCAACATAGCCTAGAAAGGCCCAGTTTGTTCTTAAGATATCTCTAAAATATAAAACAACAGAAAAGTTGTCATTTAAAATAAATACCTGTAACCCCAAATGGACATATAATTAGGCTTGCAAACCGACATAAAATTGAGAAAATAAGACAAAGTGTTGTTGTTGTTGTTGTTGTTGTTGACTAATGGCACTGGGGATTAGTTCATTTGCATCATTTTCCCCCTAGCTTACCAATATAAAGCCTGTAGATTCCCACTTTTGAGACCATTACATTTGTCCAAATGGTGTTTGTTCATGATGACATCCTCTTTACAGATAGTACATTTGGGTGTAGGTATGCAGTGTATTTTATAAAGATGTTCTGCAAGACGATCATGGCTAGTTTCCACTCTAAATAGGGCCACTGCAGCTTTTGTTGGTAGTTTTTGTATGTCAGTTTTGTCTCCAATGTTGTTCTAATCCTTGTCTTTTAGTTTATCTTCTTCATCAAGTCTCTGCTGTCATTTAAAATGTAGCTTAATGTTGTTTAATTGTTTATTAATTTCAGTTTGTCTTACGGGATTTATATTTTGAATTGCACCTTTTCTTGCTAGTTGGTCAGCATGTTCATTACCTTAAAGTCCAACATGGGCTGGGATCCATTGCACGGTGACATGGTTTTTTGATTCGACAGCTTTAATTAAACTTCTTATTTCTTTGATGTTTTTGTTGATTTGTTTTTATAATTTACAATCCCATCCATGGCTGATTTTGAATCTGTTAAGATAACTATGTTTTGCTTTATGTACGGTCTGTACAGGACATTCTGCAGTGCTGCTTTTATGGCCGTTAGTTCTCCATCATAATGGTTTGAAGTTTCGTCTAGTGTTAGACACTGTGCAAAATGTTTGCAGTATACTCCTGCACCAGCATCTTGTTTGTTAATAAAGGATCCATCTGTATATATTCGGAGCCATTCTTTTTTTGGATATCCTTCATTTTCTGTGGCTATTGCTCTCATTTCATCTGGTAAATTGTTTTGCTTATGTATTGTATATAACAGCTCATTCTTATAATGTATGTCAATCCAACCAAAACCTCATACCGTCATTTCAGAGGAAAGTTTTATGTTTTAGAAAAGAGCCGATCTGTCTGGTCCTGTGAATCTTTATGTATGTGTGCGTGTGTGCATATCTGGGAATAGCATAATTAAAAAATTAAAAGTTTCACAAATATTAAATTTGACCTTAACTTCAGTGGCTTCCAAAGATGAGACAGATTTTTTCTTTGTTACTTTTTATTTCATTGAAAAGGACTCTTAACAATTTTTATTAAAATAACATATCCTTACAGCGCAAATAAAATACACCTTTATTTGAATTGTCTAGGAATATTCTGTAAAGTCGTCTTCATCGAAATAAATACTGCATAATTCTCTTTCTAGAAGGAGAAGCTCCTTTTATAAATCGATTTTAACTTCTAATGTCATATTGATAGCCTTGTCTTCAGAACAACTGCTTCGACAATGACGCTCAGACGTAAACTTTTGTGTTAATCTTTTGTTTTTTTTTTTATAGTTGTTAAGTTTACACATGTACACACACATACGAGGAGTTGTCGTAAAGTTTTAATTATTACCCTTTAAAACATGTGATATAGAGTTTGTGTTGATATGTACTTGTTAGTTCTCTACGTAGTTACCATCCAGATTTACACATTTTGCCCAGCGTTTCTTGACCTTCCGAATATCTTCATTGTAGAAGTCTGAAGAATTCGCTTTAAACCACTCTTCCACTTCATTAATGACGTCATTTGTGTTGTCAAATCGACGACCACGCAACGGATTCTTCATTTCTGGCTTAAGGAGGGAAACCACATGAAGGTTGAAGTGATAATAGGGAGGCCATGTGCCACAAGATCAGAAATAGCACAGAAGCTACTTGATGAATGACAACGGGAGTGGGATGGGATACCAGAAAGAAGAACGCATTAATTATATTCTAATATCAGAGAAAGATTGAAATTAAAAGAGATACAATCCAAAAGAGGAGGAATACACTATTTTACTGGACATGGGCCTTATGCGAGATCGGGTGAATAAGGTGGATGCTGTAAGGACCCAAAGCCACATTCCCTTGTTTTGTCAACTGCAACTTGAGATGAATGAGCTGGTGCATTGTCAGTCGGAAGACGAACACCTTTGGAGACCATACCGCGTCATTTCTTAATCAGAGCTGCTCGTAATTTGTCCAGAAGATTGCAGTAGTATCTGCCAGTGATGGTTTGACCCATGGCAAGATAATCTGTAAGGATGACTCCATGACAGTCCCAGAAAACTGAAAGCATGACCTCCACTGCTGACTTTTGCACCTTTGCCTTTTTGGGAGGGGGAATCGGCATGTGTCCATTCCATGCTCATGGTTTTTGTCTCTAAATCATACTGATAGATCCAGGATTCATCCATGGTGTCCAAAGGTCGAACCCAACATTCAGACACCTTAAACATGTGAAGTTCGACATGAATAATTTTCCACACACTACCATAACTAAGATGTGTCTCATTCATCATCATTTGGATGGTTGCTCGTTTGTCTTCCAGTATTAAACACTCCACGTTCTTCACTGTGATAGCATCGTCTGTCATTGACGGTCTACCAGCTCTTGGTTCATCTGTCAGGGACAGGTGACCAGTTTGACAATTTCTTTTTCCACCTCATAATAGTGTCATACAATGGGCAATCATTTCCATAAATAGCCGTCATCTCATCGTGGATTTTCCAGGCAGTTTTGCCCTTCAAATGCAGGAACTTGATCACACTACGAGCCTTAATTTGCTCCATCTTACACCTCCGTCACTTCTGGCACTCACTGTAAAACAAAAAAAGGACTCAAATTGCTGAAACTACCAACATTATGTACCAAGGGATCAACGATGACACTGAAACATGTTTATCACTCTACGACACCCCCTCGTACACACAATTTACACACTTCCAGACTCGAGGTAGGGTGGGGTATAATCCTGGCTAAAGATAATTACCCATTCTTTGAACCCGGAACTTGGTTTGCAGACTATCAAGCTAAGCACCAGAGTACAGTTTTGTATGTACAACTTTGTGTAACAGATAAACCAAAGATGTAGTCAAAAACCTGTTGTACAGAAAATAAGATCTCCTTAAAGTTGTGGCCACCAGGCATTACGAGGTTATCCCAATTATTGGTTTGAAATTATAATTACTTTTATCGTTTTTTAATATGCTGTGGGTATTTAGTTGCTTCTCGGAATGTGATGGAAATACTATGAAATTTCAAGCATATACTGCCTAGCTTTCCAACACTTTTCCTTTATCTGCTTGTGCTTCATTAAGTATAATGAAACTATTTCTGCAAATAATTGTTTTTTAAATTAGCATAAACATTTCCTAATAATAGGTCTCTAGGAGATAAATAAATAAGTAGTATCCTCCACTCATTTTTACAAAGTATTCTGCAACAGTAAAATTTGCGCAAAAGACGCGATGATAAGATGATTGATTACTCTCACCTTTTGTGTCGATCTTGAATTCCTGTAGATGTATGCCTCGGCGCTCTGGAGCAATGAGTCTTATCTCTGGCCGTAGTATCGGAGTGAGAATATTTTTTTTTATTCTGTTATGATAGAAAATAATAACATTTTTTCTTCTTCTTTAGAAATCTTGGAATTTATTTCGCAAAAACCATTAATATATGTTATCACAATGTTAATCTTTGTAGAATGTTTTTTTATAAAATGATTAATACTATCATTGCACTTTATGTTTCCGCAGACTTGCAAATCGACACTAAAGAAAACACGTCTTTCCACGACGACGATCTTGTGCAGAATGACGTCATATTATCTATATATTCTCTAATCTCTGCGCACGAGGTTTCTAGAAAATCTAAATTACTTTTATCCTATTGGTCCACGTCATAACATTACGTAATTACATTATTCTGATAACCAATAGGAAAGCTATTACGTAAGTTGTGTCATTCTGTGGCCTACCCAGTTTTACATTCTATTTTATACAAATCACATTTTCCAGAACAACCCAGAACAAATTCCCAAATATATGAAAATATATGAAATAAATGTTACAATTCTTACAGACGCTTATTCTTTTATCTACCCACTCATGTTAAAATACATAAGTAGTTGTAGAAATTGTCGTATTACAAATTCCCTTACAGGTGTAAATAGATTAAGAGGATATAGTTGATTTAAGTGGTAGTTAGATCTTGAGGGAGAGCTATAGAGAGAGAACAGGAAACAAACAATGAAGAAAGAAAAAAGAAAACGAATAATGACACCGCATTAGATAAGAGTATGAGTATTTTAAAATGCAAACTAGTGACAAGGATTATCTCTGAAGTGGTTAAATCCACAAGAAAATGTGTTTGACATACATTGTACTCTTTAACATCTACATTTGTTTATCTCTTAAGGTTTACCAGCTATCCAAACGTTATTGGGAATAAAGAGAATTACTCTCGGAAAATTCATGATATACATTTTGTGAAATATTTTTTATTTTAATAAAAATTGTTAGTCATTATATAGAATGTAAATTTTCAAAAACTCCTTCCTGTAATGGGTAGTCTTCGAGTGAGGGATTCTCTTAAAAAGTTCCGTGTCGTAAGCTTTGGGATAGGTTTTGAATATTTCTATTCACACACGGACATTTTTCTATTTTTCTAAAAATGGTACTTTATGTCCAGGGGACCTCAAATTTCGACATCGAATGTTTAATGGAATACAATACTTCACCTAATTATTATATATAGTAAAGAAAGTAATAAACCATAGTGAAGAAACAAAGTTATGTGAAGGTAAATTATCAGCTCTTCTTTTAACAGGTGTTGAAAATAAATTGCAAAAGTAGCTCTTCTAAACATAATTAATTATAGTTTAATAGACGTATGGTTGTCTATGAATTTTTACAGATCATATACTCTAACTACCTGGTAATATTTTGACGAGATGGACTGAAATTTGAAATCTCTACACAATGAGTTAGTACTAGTTTTATTGGTTTTGAGTTTTGTTGCTATTATTTCCGTTCAGTCTTGTAGAAAGAGTCAATCATTTATTTAGAGAGACCAAAGAGTGTGTGCAATACATAGTTAAAGGAACGTTTCTAAAAGTCAAGTTTAACAGTGTTTCAAAATCATACCAAAACTGCCAGCATGTCAAGGGGAACCCCAGGGGTTCTCAATGCTGTGAATGTTTTATAGACCTTCTTCGTCCTTTCTTTCAATGGCGAAAGAATCATATAATAGAAATTGCACTGCAGGCAGGTGAATTGGTGGGTGTTTTCTCTCTTTATGATATTAATGTAGATATAGGTGAAGATAACTACAGATATATTGCAATATTTCAAATAGTTTTCTCAAATAGAACTCTGATGGATTAAAAATAAGTCAACTCATTGCCCATTCCCTAATTAAGATAAATATATCAATTTCGAATATTTCACTACTATCCAACTAGCATGAAGAAAACCAAAAAGAAAGGTCGCTGAGAAAAGTGAGAAAAGTAACCGCTAATAAAATTGTTTCTAAGTTGCTTTCAGTAAGTAATTTATCGTTATCTACCAAAAGATTCTGGCCGTGAAAACCCACGCACTTCAATTTATCATTCAATTAAATGGGTTGTGCTAACAAAATATTATTTTTATTTAGGATTAAAATTTGTCTTTAAATGTTTAGTTAAGTAAAATAAAGTAATAAGTGCTAATATAGCTCAAATTATACTATAATTTCCAAAAGCTTCCTTTGAGAGAGTGGAAGAGCTTTGTGGGATGTTTCAATGCTACCCATGTTTCGGTTACATATGTTATATCATTATGAGAATTTTAAAAACAAATATACGTTAAATTTATTTATTTAAATTTCCTTTGTTCCCATTCTATTTTGCCCAGATGCCCTCTGTAGGTAATTATGAGTAGTATTTACATTCTATACCTCCGAGGCACCTAAACTCTCATTTATACCGCCAAATAAAGCTTTATACCTAAAACAAAATAAAACAGCGCATCAGCAAACAAAGGATATTAAAAAGAGGTAATTACACAGCTTAACCAGAAATGTCAGTGACCCAAACTAATTAAATCCTTTTACCCAGCGAAGCGCCACAGAATAAAAGGTAGAAAGCAATCATCACTCTTCGTGGTATTTGTCAAGGTACAGTATTACGTGTGTTGGAACTCTCATTTGTGTGGTTAAAAAGAGTGTTTTTGTTTTATTAAAAAGGCGATATATAAAGGTAAACTTTCTAGCTTTTAATATGTGAATTCATGAAGAGTCAGCATGTATTATAATTATGTCTGTGTTACATACTGATATAATTTGTCATTCTTAACTTAGAATTGCGTAAGTTTGTTTATTTTCATTGCGTCATAAAATATTTTTTTCGCACGGTCAGCCAAACCTTGTTAAGTAAGTACGTAATTATGCCTTTTAAAAGGTGTGCTTTTATTTGACCGTTCTTCTAACCATGCAGTAGCAAGCGAGAGTAACTAGGTCGAACATCGGTAATGGCATGGAACTTCCTTCATCCTGGGAGGTCTACTACGTAGGGATACTAAGCACGCAACGCTCTTGTGTCCAATTACAGAAAGATACCTGAGTTTGTTGAAATTCACATACAATTATAACTCATTATAAAAAACGCGCTGAAGTATCGCCGAAAATACTTAGAAATCACCAAAGGAAAGTAATAAAAGTATACTAAATTCTCCTTCCCTCTTTTACAAACTTAGGACTATCTGCTGACCTTTTTTTTTTCTTTCAATTTACGTCCTCCACAATTAAATCATATTGGACGAAGAATGAAATATTGTTAAAATGATCCTCAAATGAACCCAGGACAGTTTAGAGTTATCGAATTCATCTATCAGGATAAGGGAAACCTCCGGAAAATGTTTATCCAGGCAACCCACCCTAAACGAGATTCGAACTCGGGACTTCTTGAACGCGATCAGACACCCTACCCCTATGCTACCGAGGTGGGCTAAGGCAACACAAAAAGTAATTTCAGGCATTGACTTACTTCCTCTGTACTCTTGTGCAAGAATGCCAATCCTAACTCTATAATGTTACGGTACCGTCACATGGAAAAAAACTTCATTTTTGTTGCAAGTAGTTTTGGAGCATTTAATAATTGCACAAAGTGGTAACCTATCCCAACATATTTGTATAACGTTCTGCTGCTTTAGATGCTAAGGAACCAAATAAAACCTGATAATAATTTCAGTAAAATAAACATGTGGAGTATTTAATTTCTGGAATAATTGTCGACTTACACGATATCAAATGTTCCATCCACTAAAACAAAAGAATTTCAGACAGTTCCAGAGACTTGGATTTGGAGATGTTTCTGGAAACAATTCTACCAAGACTTGGTGAGTTAGTGAGTCACACAGCCGAGAAAATTGTTCTGTGAGCATCGAAGGAGCGCGGGAGAATGTGTGCAACAGAAGCATATGTAACCACTAGCACTCTGGTCGTATTTGATCTGACAATTAATAAAAGTGAATTTTGACTGGGAATTAAACCATGTTTAAAAATGTCTCAAGTAAACAATAGTTTGAGGAAGGGGATTTTCTTGGAAAACTTCGTGTCGAGCCTTTAACTGATACCGAACTTAAATACCAGTTACGGTGTTTATCCGATTCTTCATTCTCGAATTATGCAGTTTATACACACACACACACACACACACACACACACACACACACACACACACACACACACACACACACACACATGTGCACTGTGTGTGTGTGTGTGTTTCTTTAAAAAAAAGCGGGTGATAACGCTCAGCCTTGTCTGCCTTTATTTATTATTATGGCTTGTGTTTTTCTTCATCTGTATTCATATTTGAATCTTCATATAGGCATCTCACTTCTTTAATTTTATGTCTGGGATATCCATATTCTTCCATCACGTTCCAAGTTCTTACTCTATTTACATTATCAAAAGCTTTCTGGAGATCTATAAAAGCTATATGAGTTATATTCCTCTTTTGAGGAATTGTGCACCTTGAATGGTTGTTCAAGTCAAACTGCACGCCACACGCTTTGCTCATCTGATGCTTTTTATATGAGAAATGATAAGGAAATTAAATGACAAGAAATTGAGTAAACAAAAACTGTGAACATTGTACAAATCATTCGCCAGTCAATCAGAAAAAAATTAAAACTTAAAAAGCTAAGGTCGGAGTGGACAATGCAGCTGGGAGCACAACAGAGACTTTCATCTTCCTCAGTAGTCTTAACGTATTGAATGTACAAAAGAAAAGTAACTTCTGATCTTTCTGTTCAAATTCCGAATTAATGGCTATAGATTTCTAAAGCGTCTTATGAAGATGTCATTCGAAATATAACACATAATACGAAGGTTCAGAGCATAACTGTTCCAATGGTTAAGCTGTTTCAGATATAAGAGGTGATTATTAGTTACGGGTCTGGTTAATTTTCTTCTTTTATTTTTTTTAGCCGTGCCGTGGCTCAGTGGTTAGACCGCTTGGCTCTCACCAAGGCGGCCCGTGTTCGATCCCAGGCGACCGCAAAGTGAGATTTGTTGTGAACAACACGGCGCTGGAGCGGGTTTTCTCCGGGACCTCCGGTTTCCCCCGCCATCTCATTCCACCGGTGCTCAATCTTCATCTCATGTATCATCAGTGTCACCGCCTGCGGTGCCGTATGTAGTAAAAGCGGGCGTTAAATACTACACATTTCATTATTTCAATTTCTTTTTTGTAGTAGAGAATTAATAATGCAATTTTTAAGTTAATGTTTTCATTTATAAAATAAAATCTTAACATAACCTATTAATTCATATAATTACAATCCTTGCTTACAAAATGTGGAGTCTTATTTCCAATTACTGATATACCTTCACCTAAAAAGGAAAAGTCGTCTTAAAGAATGGGAAAAAAACCAGAAAAACAGAAAAGTTAAGAGCAGGAAGAAAAAGAAGAAACCTTTAAAGGACTTTTTAAACGAATTGCTTGAAGTGGGAATGTATTTTCACAGCAAAGTTGACATCGGCGCAGGAGCAATTACCACAGCAGTTTAAAACACTGTTTCTATTGAGTGAGCATGTTGACACCTAATCTGAGTAGGAAGATGTTTCATATGCCATGGATCTGATGTCATAAAAATAAATTAATAGGTTGAGGTCCAGAGAGAGCTACAATTGGACTCTCCTTGCCGATCCATCGGGTCGGAAGAAGTTGGTCAGGTATTTTCTCGTACACTCGAAATGCAGAAGCACATTTTTAATAATAATAATAATAATAATAATAATAATAATAATAATAATAATAATAATAATAATAATAATAATAATAATAATAATAATAATAATAATAATAATAATAATAATAATAATAATAATAATAATAATAATAATAATAATAATAATAATAATAATAATAATAATAATAATAATAATAATAATGATAGTAATAATAATGATAGTAATAATAATAGTGATAGTAATAATAATAGTGATAATAATAATAATAGTGATAATAATAATAATAGTGATAATAATAATAATAGTGATAATAATAATAATAATAATAATAATAATAATAATAATAATAATAATAATAATAATAATAATAATAATAATAATAATAATAATAATAATAATAATAATAATAATAATAATAATAATAATAATAATAATAATAATAATAATAATAATAATAATAATAATAATAATAATAATAATAATAATAATAATAATAATAATAATAATAATAATAATAATAATAATAATAATAATAATAATAATAATAATAATAATAATAATAATAATAATAATAATAATAATAATAATAATAATAATAATAATAATAATAATAATAATAATAATAATAATAATAATAATAATAATAATAATAATAATAATAATAATAATAATAATAATAATAATAATAATAATAATAATACTTAAACAGTTATGCAAGAAATGGAGCTGAACTCCCCATTTAACTTAGGGGCAAGAAACTGGCAGTCTAAAGTACTTCCGAATCATAAGTTCACAGAAAACATCTAAAAATGATTTTCATAACATAAAGTGGAGTGTAGTAATCCCATACTGTATTATGGGTTTAATGTTATTCCAACCCTGGATAATACGGTTTCATTACACGAAATGAATTCAGTTATTACAGCAAACTCCATTGCAAAATCGTATATAGAGGTAAAAATTTGTCTAATTAACGCTTGTATCTTTGTACGGTGCAAGGAATGAAGTTCCCTGAGTACTGGCTTTTCACAAGCTGTGTGGTCAGTGCCCAGTGCATGTGCGACAAGCCAGTTGTTGGTAAGGAGCACTTATAAAATTCTAGACTGTATACTACCCTCAAACTGCACTGTGAGCTCAGTTCATCTAGCACCCATATCGTACCTATCTCGAAGGCTGCACACTCTCGAGTCGATGGACAGGAAAGTGAAATGATATGCTAAACCTTTATTTCTTGTTTCCCATAAATAAGAAGTTAAGACAAGAAGTAAGTGTTCTCCTTATCACCCACAGACAATCCTCAGGTTACTAACCGCAGGAGCCAAAACAAGGACATGATAGGTTACCTTACCAATCCGAACCGTGTCCTTGAGTGCGCCTAATGCAGTATTCCTTAATGTTTCAATTAAGAAAGAAAAATAACTGTATGAAAATAATTATTCACTGGGCTAGAGCTTACCAGCATCTATGCCAACAACAACGTTTTTCAATGGGTTATTAATGGGCCATATACGCTCTATCCAAATGCTAATTATGAGACATTTCCGCACTCTGAAACTGGCATTTCCTTCCGTTTATTCTTTTAATTGACATCCTCCAATGGAACTCATATTGGACGATAAATGAAATGGATGAAAATAATGCTCAAATGAGCTCAGAGCTTAGAGTTGCCCAAAAATTATCCCGGGAAAACCTTTATTCAGACAACTCGCTCTGACCGAGATTCAAAATCAGGACACCTTGAATGCTAGGCAGACACGCTATCACCACGCTACGAGGCGGGCTCTCTAACGTTAGATATGAATGGTAAGTAGAGGAATTAGTGCACTCCACTCAACAGCAGACATCAATTTTTCACAGGAGATGTACGTTTACGGCTTCTATTAAGGCCATTTTAAACAGAATTGTATTTGTATGGGAGAGAGGGGTGTTGGGGAGGGAAAAGGAGAGTAAACAATACATTTCAAAGAAAATTCTGTTAAATGTAACACTTGTATTTCAATCCAATATGTTACAATAGTCCGACACAGTTTTCTTGAAATTCCACCCATCGCAAACTACCTGCCATACCGAAAAATGTCACTTCCTTTTAACTTCCTCAAAAAAGGGGACTCTTATTATTTAATTAAACATATGCCTGATATATAGACATGACCAATTAACACGAATATATTGAACTTTCTACGGAGGACCACGAAGTTCTCTTAATTCCGAGTGAATTCTGCATTTTGTTTATTTATTTATGTAATTTTTAGGCCTTGTTCTTCCTGAATACGGCATCAAAGGCGATGGGCATCTATGCTAAATTAAATTAAATGGTTATCGAAAACGGGAATATTAAAAGGAAACATTCCAGGACGATAACTAAGGTATCTCACGGCATTTACCATCTGTAAGTACTGAGAAAAGCTGGAGAAAATCTCAGTCAGAAAAAAATGACCGTGAGTAAATGCAGGATCTACGATAGGTAGCGAATCCTGGTATAGAAAGTAAACTTTCTGGCTGAGGATACCGAGATGTTGTCCATATCTCCTCCATGTATTGGTTGGATGATCGCCCACCTCTATCTTGCGTATGTGGGCGTGAGGCCGGCAGTAGAGTCGGCATGTAGAGTTGTTACGCAATGGGTTAGCGTTAATGTTTTTATAAATAACTATTATTAGCAGATCCCGCAGCTTTGCACGTGTTATGTTAATTTCGGAGGTTCTCACATCTCTCACTTTCTCAATGTCTCACTTCTCCTTTCTCACTCTCTTCCCTCTCTCGTTCTATCCAGCCTTTTCTGCTCCAAATTCTGTTTTTCCCCCTCACTGCCTTTTCATTCTGTTTTCCATTCGCTTCCTTGCGAATGGAACTGGTATACTGTTATTCGTGGTAACTGATTTACCTAAAATAGTAATAAAAAACCTTGTAATTACCCTATGGATAAGCTGCACATAACAATCTTTGTCAGAAACACAATGCTCACAGTATAAACATTTATATATAAAAGTGGATAATAAGCGAAATATTTGGCTACTTTTTATGGGGGAGTTGTTTGTTTGAATCTGTTTTCAATGTGGGATGAAGAAACACACAATTATTATTCTAAAATAAAATAATTACCTGAAAAGTTTCGGCTAGTAATTGTTTGTAAGTGTTATGACGGCTATGTATCTGAGAGGGAGGGAAGAAGAATCTTTGCAATTACTACCAAAGATGCGAGTGAAGCTGAGGATTTTGCTGGTATAAGAATTAAAGGTTAAGTACGCGTAATGCGTGGACACTCTCATTTCTCCTGATATTCTTGACACATGTGCAGCCGCTGCCCTATCGGAAATAAGAAATACAAATTAGTTTCACATAACCTTGCCCCGTATCTGTTAACACAAACGGAAATATCTTCTCTTGTTGTTGCTGTCTGAAATACATTATGCGGTAAAAGTTCCTTATTTAACCTGATGGTAATCTTGATTCATGTGCTGCACCGTGCCGTAGTGGGCTAAGGCAGCATGCCTTGATCCCTGGCCATGGAAAGCGGCCTGGGTTCGATCCCACCCATGGGGTGCGAAATTTAAGTTTTGGGTATAGGATCGGTGCCCACTCAGCATCGTGAGGAAAGTGACGAGTAAAGCGGCCTTGGTCACGAAAACCAACGTTCCGACTTGGGGATGCCGAGATGATGACCACATCTCCTCCCCGTATCGGTTGGATGATCGCCCACCTCTGCCGTGCGTAAGTGGGCGTGAGGCCAGCAGTCGGGTTGGTAGGTCTTGGCCCTCTTAGGACTGTCGCGCCAGGATTTATTATTATTACTAATTTTGATACATGGGAAAATAATTATCAAATATGCATTTTTATTACCCTATGAATTAAGTATATTACACAACGAGTTATTATCTCTAAAATGCCTGTTAATTCTTAACTTGAAATAGAAAGAAGGAGCACGGGCTCGTTTTACTCACAGAGGTTTACACCAGACTGGAGGAGCCTGAGATATGGTATAAGCAAAAGGGGAAGGCAATGCTACCTGGAACGCTACATGGTAGCGGAGAAAGGTTAGAAGAAACCAGGATTTTAACAGGGATGTGTGCAGAGGGAGAATTAGGGCTTCAGCTGCACCAAAAGCACCTGAAACCATAATATTAAAGCACTCTTATTTTATTTTATTTCTTTATTACGATTTTGTACTTACAGGTTTTCATACAAAACTGTTCCTGTTAACAAACAGATAAACAAAATATTGTGTTTATTAAAACAATGGTGAATATTTAAGGATTGCGCTGAATTTCAACTGTTCTGGTAGAAAATCGTTTTATATGTTTATAACATTTATAACTCATATTACTTTCTTCACACGTTTAGTCACCGGTAATTAGAAGTTGTTGATTACAGAGCACCTCCCGAGCTGGGATTTGTGACTGAGTATGAGTTCTGGCTGAGGAGCTGACTCTGAGTAATCCTATTTGCCCCTTTGTCGTATAAATAAACACTATAACTGCCTTAAAAGATACTTGGTGACACTATTCCAACAATTTATTTATTTCTGTATTATGATTTATGATTATGATGATGATTATTATTATTATATTATTATTTATTCACTCATTTATTTATTTACCTATTAATTTAATTATTTATGTATTTATTTATTTATTTACTTATTTATTTATTTATTTATTTAATTATTTATTTATTTATTTATTTATTTATTTATTTATTTATTTATTTATTTATTTATTTACTTATTCACTTGCTTACTTGTTTGTTTGTTTGTTGTTTCGTTTGTTTGTTTGTTTGTCTGTCTATTTGTTTCTTTGTTCCTTTGTTTATTTATCTATTTATTTATCTATCTATTTATGTATCTATGTATTTATCTATTTATCTATTCATTCATTTATTTATTTATTTATTCATTCAGTAATTTAGCTGGTATTCTCACATGAACTAGTAAGGTGTGACTGACTTCGTTTGTTTCAGTTATTGCTGTTTCAGCCCTTCCTGTATATGCCCCTGCAGTAGTTCACAACTTGTGTGGCAATATGTAAACTTCCTGTTCGTCGCTGGGAGTACTAACAAGCACGTAACATTCCAGATTGCAGTGAACACCAAAGTTTGCTCCCGCCTAGTTTAGTAAGTACCTATCTGTTCTGTACAAAACAATAACGTGTTGTTTTCGGTTTCAGAGAATGAAATAAAAGGAGAGTAAAATGGCAGCTTACGGAGGGGGACCTGAGGACATTCAGAACATCTTCCCTGCAGAGGTTATCTTCACGGTCATTGCGATAGTTGGGTTTGTATTGTTTTGTATCGTTCTGGCGATACGCATAGACTCCGGGGATAACAATGCATCTCCAGAGGTGAATATAAACGATATCAATTACCACAGTGCCAATAATATAAGCAATATAAGCTCTATGGTGGATTACAACACCGTCATTACAAACGCCAACCACTACTGTGCCAATGCGGATGTTGAAGCCATCCATGATAACAAAATAAACAGGAACAAGGATAAATCCTTGCAAAATAGAGATGATAGCGCAGGTGCCCTGGATCCAGATGTCCCATTGATTTGCTGTATAACCTATCATGATTACAGGCCTCGAGATGAGGAACATGAGGAAGGAGACGACTGTTGTAATGCCGGTGATTGCGACTGTGACTGTTGTGCTGACTGCGAGATGGACTGCTGTACCGACATTCCCATGTGAAGAATCACACAAGTAAAGTAGTTCTTGAGGTAGTCATTCGCATACAACGTAGCACAGATTGTTGTCTGTCGTGCTTCTCTAAAACCTCTAGCGTGGGGTAGGGAAAACTGCCAAAGGAGAAAAGAAGTGAATGTTCAAGGTAAAAAATGTTCTATTAATGATCAAAATTGCAATATATTGTTGAGAATGAACACACATCTTAAAACTGAGGCTTAGAAAGCAATAGTGGCTATACCGTTCTCTTTCCAAAAGCTAGGTTATTTCATGAATGACTGTGGTCATATCCACCATATTTTGATCATCGTCACCTGCTTATATTTTGCATTCGGTTTAAGCATTAGTTTGAGAATGGACTTTAACAATCTCACAGTCTACGCATACAATGTATGCGTCAAGACTTAACAGCTTTTTATCCTGAAACTGAATGTGAGCCGTCCAGTGATAGTAAATAATATACCGTACTATAATGGAATGAAAAGAGATTATAAAGATTGATCATATATTATATTTTCCCCCTATCATTTATTAATCAATAGACACCAAACGGTGATTATTCAGTGGAGCGTCATCCAGATTTGTTTTACTCGAAAAGCTCCATTTCTTGACTCAGATAGTTTAATAATATAAAAACTATGTGTGAGTCAGAAAAAATTCTTAATTTTGTATGTTTGTTAAATACAATGGGTTTACAATATTGACTTACTCAGATTTTCCCATAATCCATAATATAGTTTGTCAGTGAGTCACTCGGAACTGGTGGCATGTCTAGTTCTAGATGAAAGAGCACAGAGGGTGGTATATGAATATTTTCCTCCAGCAGTCAGGATATGGACAGAGCGCTACACACTAGGATCTCTCCGGAAATAGGCGTCTTACCATAAAGAATTCCGGATGATCAATGGCATGGTTGGACGGTATTAACCCTCATAAAGCACATTAACAACTGAATGAAAGGTAGGGGTAAAATATACATTTCAACAGAGGAGGAACCAATTCCAAAAGATAATGGCAGTGGTACTACTTAGAGGTAGAGGTAAAGTCAAACACTGTACTCTCTCTACTTTGGCTAAATCACTTCTTCAGGGTTTTGAAGAAACACCTGTCATTTCGCTGAATTTGGAATGTCTGAAATGAGTTGTACAATGGTGGGTGCATACCAGTTCACTCAGATGTTGGCAGATTGAGTGGAGTTATAGAGCGCAACTACCCGTGATGTGTTTAACCGCTCGTTAAATGGAACAGGACTCCAGGGTGGCAATGCGACTTACCAAGATTGCTCTCAAGGGTTGCTGGTCAGAGTACAACTGCTAGTGATACATGTGGCAATATAAAATTCATTGAAAGAGTCATATGTGAATGGTGAGTCCAAGTATCTCTTGGAAGGACTGCATAGGAGTTTAACTTTAGCTGATGGTTGAGTTGCTCCTCAAGATGTCCACAGCATTGCAGGGAACCCTGTGTCACCTCAAGCAGCGTTTTCTGAGGATAAAATTCGCAAGAGGCCTAATGAGGGCGCTCTGAAAGAATGGTACTCTATCATGCAATTTTGCGGCCTGGTGCATAACTTCACACTCCACGTAGGGAAATTATGAGGCTCGGTGAAGTATTGTCACAGAAATGAACGGTATATAGACTAGACGACCCGAAGATCCCCATTCTGTGTTCTCAAATTGCAGAAAAGTACAGTAGGAAATAAACTAGGTGTAGCTTGTGACAGATCACTCACAGGAAAATGTGAGGACACCATTATATTAGAAAGCAAATAATAATAAATACTATTAAAGTATATGCTATAATGTGGTATAATGTGACAATATGCCATCCCTCAATGTTCACCTTGTAAGTCTGTGGAAAGGAAGATGGTAAATTACTGGCTAGAGCAACAGAAGGGGAAGTTGTCATGGAAACCACACAAAAATGTTCCCCTAGGCAAAGTCGTTTGTTTGAAACAAGATAACTAGGGGTCTGTCAAACACACGATGCAGCTTCACACAGCTCAAGGGTGACTGTATGGAGAGGATTGATACTCCCACCAGGTTATAAATTATGGAACTATATGGGGGGGAGGGTAAACTAAATGTAAATCAATATTGTATAGTCATTGTTTTATGCCACCTAGAAACATGCACATTTAAATATTTCATACAAACAAGTAAGACTGTACAAAGGGAACAAAAATTAAATCTAAATCATTGCTTTCTCCCTTCATCCCTAACTCCCCGTTTTTATCTGTTACCTGAGATTTGTCCAATCATTTTATTTAAGTTTCTAAGAAACTCTTGAACAGCTGTGAAATGAATGAAAGACAGTCATCCGTGTAAAGAGAAACAAATTATTGAAAATCCACATTTATTTTCATCTATGTTCTATCATACTTTATTTCTTTGCAAAACAGAATAAAATAGGAAACCATACTTCACAACAGCAACCATTTTTCATACCATAAGTTTATCAACGTATGTTGAAAATGTTTATACTGGAATCCTTCAGATTAAAACAGAATACTACTTAACGATAGTAAAAGAAAAATTGCAGGATCAATAAACTGTATCATTCTATGTCACACTTAAATATTTTATTTGCAAAACATTGAACAAAACATGATTTTTTTTAGCATCTAATACTCTAAGCATTTTAAACCTAATCACTGAGGTAAAAATAGTTGCATTATATTGTTCAGAATTACATATTGTATTTTCATCTTCAGCTTAGATTCCAATAATTCTCAAAATGATGCAATTCCTAAATAGTGTGGAATAAAATATTTTACTCAACCATTAACAAACTGATATCTTATGGAGCACACTGAAATTTCAACTTGTGTCGAACATATCTCACTTGCAAGTAAATGCGTCACTTCCTTTAACATTTGAGTAAATAATACTGTGTAGCATAATTCACTATTGCTATCTAGGCCTCATGTGCTCTATTATAAGCCCTATTAACATAAACATGAGGTATTTGGAGAATCCACATGTGGACATAACAGAATCAAATGTAATCTGTAAAGAAAAATAGATAGCGGAAGGGAACTTGTAACATGTGCTTGCCAACTCACAATGACAATCTTGAGTTTCTAAACTCTTTTAAAGTTGTAGTGTTATGTACTGGTTAGTAGCCTGACATTGTGTATATCATAGATTACTTTAATTGAAAGATTTGTACAACTAACTCTTTGAATCAGTTTGACAGACATTAATAACTTAACGAAAGTGTGCATGTTTGTTAGTAGAGCAGGACACAAGTGAAGGAGATTAACATGGGAATGGAGGAATCCATGATGGCATAGACCATTTCATGGACAAATAATTTATGCTTTGGTGAGAATTGAAGTAAAAAGATGCTAAGAAAATATTTTCTTCCCATTTATATGTCTCCTTTAACCACAATGGCCTTTAAGAAAGTGTCATTCCTCATATGCTGTGCTTTAGTTTTAATGTTGATATGCACCAAGTTCCCTTCCATGGTGGAAACTGAGCACCTGGGTATCCATAGCACTGGTACTGCTTAGATATCTGTTTCAGAAAGCTGAGACAGATTTTCTCACTGATCTACCATCCGAAATGAGATGAATATTCATAACCTTATAAGTTAGGTTCTTTATAGATTTAAATCCTCAGCCCCCTTTCTCTGAAGACAATATTGTTATTGCACCCAGCTCCTCAATTTTAAATATGCTACATAGTAAACTAATGTGAAAACTGGACACCATTTTTATACAGTTTTTTTTTTTTTAGATTATGGTAGGTATATAATATCAGAATAATACTGAACAATCAATAATCTGTTAATGTGCTGTTAATATGTTGTTGAAAAACTAGCTCAAATAGTGCATAAGATATATGTACCAAATACATGCTGTCAGGCAAGGGATCCATGAAACTTAATAAATATTATGTTTTTTAAAGAAATTTCAAGTTTGCCTCTAAAAGAATTCTTGTTTTGCCCAAAAACTATAAAAAGCTTCAGATAAACATTTTGCTCAGCTACTTTACAAGATTTAGTAAAGTATTGGCATTGCTTATTTTAGTTCTTGCTGGTCTTCAAACCCTCAACCTCTGAAGTCATTCAAACTTTATAAAGTTATGTTTCCACAAAACTTTATAAAGCCTAAATAAAGTCAGTTATGTTAAAATGTGTTCTAATATTTGTACTTATTTGGCTGTTATCTGTTGAAAACATCAAGTAATGAAATTGCATATTTTGCTGAGACATTTTTTAAAAGCATACATGGATAACTATTTCATAATCATTTACTTGCTTGTTTGAGAACATTTGCTAATTACAGCATTATTTATTGAGTACTTTGGGTGGTTAATTTGTTTACAATTAACTGAAAATTTTTAAGAGAGAAACTTCAGAATTGATAAAATGGTTATGTGTGTTGTGTGTTATTAAGGACAGGTAATAAAGCTTTTAGAAATTATAACCTAATTTTAGAGGACAGAAATGTCAGTGATCCCTTGCCAATAATCTAGGTTGTGAAAAAGACTTATAACAGTCAACAACTACTCTGTCTGCATTTCTTACAGTTTGAATGCAGGTTGCTTCACATTTGTTATATTTTATTCATCTTAGCATTGATAGATTGTCTTCTGTTTTCTAATCAAAATGCAATTTGCAACCCAAAATATCTGAATAGCTAGTGGTAGTATTTTTAAAAGGAACAGAAAGTAAACGATCTAAATTAATGCACATATTTAAAATTACCAAGCAGAATGTAAGATATTAAAATGTTCTAAGCAAGCTGAGTGATATATAGGTAATATCAATCTTAAGAGTGACCATTAAAAGAAATGGAAAAGAAACATTGCTAAAGAGCTAAATGTAACCACATTTCCTTTCAAGTAATTGAAAATAACATATGTTATACAGTGTTTATTGCCATTTTTATTCTCTTTGTGAAGCTACATAGCACAGAGATAGATTAAAAGTAACAATTTAGAGGCATTAAATGCCTTTAGGCGTTGCTCCATTTTCACCATATTGTGTTCTTTAGCTCTCTTCCCTTTTCTCAGCGTGTTCAGAAAAGTTATAGTGATATACAGAACTGAAGCATAGTGCCAAAGTATAAGATTATGAGTATTATAAATATTATTTTAGTAACCTCTCCATTCCAATCTGCTATACACTGTAGAATTAACACTAAAGAAATAGCAGCTATCCAAATGTACATAAATCCTTTTTAATTTAAGAATTTCAGAAGAATTAATACTTTATTGTTATTTTATATGAAAATTTAGCAATAGTAGTACAATAAGGGTTTACACTGAGGTAATATTCCCCATTAAAATTATTCACAATGTGTGCTTCTTTTAGAATGTGCTTCTTACAGAATGGAACAGAACATATACTCTCATTTTTAAATAGTCTGTGCATTATACATGTGAGTATTAGGGTATTAGTTAAGTTTCCATCAACAATATGAACTTGCAACCTGATCTTTTGCGGTTTAGTGTGAAATGCATTCCTTAAGAATGAGTAATTCTAATCAGTAAATTGATGTAAACAACCTGCAAAGTTAAAAATCACATCCAAAACTTCTGCTTGGAAATTGCAGCTCCTCTTCATTTCCTTATGTCCAAATTGTTACATGGTCTTCTGTAACTATCTTGATTAATTTTCATTTTATTTTTGTGGTATTCACTACCTAGTTGTTATAATTCCAGTGTTAACACTGACTTAATTTGCATTACCACATGTCAAGAAAATAAGGACGTGTTAAATGTTCTGACTGCTGACATTGACTCAACTGTTATGACATACCTTATTTCTTAAACAAGACTGTTCAACATATGCTTGAAGAAAATTTTAGAGATATTAACTCAGATGTTAACAGGGAGGATTTAGTTCAGACAATATTTCTCTGTTTCGAAATTAGATGCCCATAAAGTAAGTCACTAGCCTATTATGAATTCTCAAATGATATTTTGCCATAGTAGTTTGCAAAATCCAAACTATTTTGGTGTCATGTCCCTTGTTGAAGTGAAGATATGAGGAATAATTTAATACTGGTATCATTAAATAATTAAGTAAGTGAATACAGAGTGCTGAATTGCTTAGTACTAATGGTAACCATAGTGAGATAATTGCATAGCCTATAATACCATAATAACTGCAAAGATCAAACTAAAAACTCTTGTCATTGTAGAAATCATATAATACATGTGGTTAAAATTATGAGTTTTTGATCAAATATGAAAGGACTATTTTGAAAATGTTCCAACACATATGACACAGAATTGTGAAAGTATGTATTAATTGTTCATACATATATTTTATTTATTTATTTAAAAAGCATTTAGAAAGTTATAGTCTATTTTTTAAAATTAATTTGAAATTCATAGCCCAAGGAATATAAGAGAGTATTGTAAATCCACATACAGAAAAATAGCTTTATTTTTATTAAAATGCAGCTTCTCGTCTGAATGTTATTTTCAAAATGTATACCCATATTTATATAGCATTTAAAAAATTAAACATTTATTTTTAAAAAATAACTGATACTGCAAGAACTCTGAAGGTATGGTATTGTATCAAATAGAGATACAAACATTTTTGTCATAAAATGATTTAATGAAGCAAAATAAAATTAAATTCATGGAATTAAGCCACTTGATATGACATTAATCCAGCATAAGCAGTTTTTAAAGTTAATATGGCATAAAATCAAAACTGTGGAAGGATTTACAAATCCTGAAGATTTTATTAACTTGGAAGAAAATGAGGACCCAAAAGTTGGAAGTTACATAATTTACAAATTGGAAAAAATAGTAATCCATAACACACAAATTTAAGAAAATAAAGAGATTTACAAGATCAGAATTATTTAACATAAACACTCCTATTAAATAAAGGTATTTATAAATACGAGTATCTAGATGAAAACTGGAAGATCCATGGTTCAAATCCCGGCTATGGCACTGATAGTCCTGGCTATCCAATATTTTTTCCTTCGGGAAGAATCAATTTGGCCATCGGGAGGAATCTGATTTTTTCTAGTGGCGCACATATACACATACACAACACATATACACCCATGCCCGAGGCGGGACTCGAACCCGCGACCATCTGCGCGACGGAACGCTAGAGACGTACGCTCTAACGACCATGGACTGGCTAATCCATGTCAGTATTTTGTTTTAAACCTGAAAAGCAAACATTCCCCCCCCCCCCAAAAAAAATACCGCTTGTGGATTTTGACAGGAATACTCAACAGTGCTTTGTTGGGAATTATCATTTTACAGAGATTCAATAAAAATGAAAAGAAAACATTGGAAATTGTTACTATGAAGGAATGGCAGTAAGCAGCAAGTATGTATCACATGTTCTGTACTAAAATTAATCAGAATTGTTGACTCTATCCGACTCTATCTATCTAAAGAACATATGTAATTTTACAGAAATTTTATTTGTTTTTCCGATGATTAGATTGTGGTTTAGTGACTGCTAGAAGTTCATTCTTTTAAAAAGATTATAGGAAGGATATTTTAACGCCTTTATTCTAGTAATATCCATGAAAATTACAGGTGACTGCAGACTGTTCTGAAATATTATTTAATTGCTACTAGGGGTCTTTCTGCTGAATGCAGTCAAACTAATGAAAATATAGAACAATTTGGAATAAGCTTTAATGTTTATATTCCTAAACAGTTACCAACCGCTCAGTTAGTTTTCAGTATTTTATCCGTCATAGTATAGTGGTAATCGATTCGTAGGTCTGAAAGAATTCTTCTCTTCAACAAAAAAAAAAAAAAAAAAAAAATGTCAGACAATACTGCTTTTAAAATTTATAAATTTTCAAAAGCTGAAAGGAAAATTTTATAATAATAAAGATTACGAAGGATAGATATTAATATTTTAATTGAAAGACAAATTTTAACGAAATAGTTAAAATTTAATTAGTTGCTGTGAGTGAATTGTATACTTTTATAATTTCTGTCAAAACAAAGGTTTTTGTATGCTTTGTTTCTGAAGCTTTTGTTCCATTCTGTTAATTACGAGTACGTGGTCATATTGGCGGTCTTTTTTGGAAAATACTCTATCTGCAAATGGGTTATAGTATTTCTGAATCTTCTTTGGGTTTTGTATATTAGGTCACACATACATTCACATCTTCATATTTGCAGACTCTAGGGAGGTTAGGGAAACGTGTACGCTTGTTGCTTCTTATATACGTCAATGTTTTCTCATTTTGGAGTTTCACTCTTCTTCCTTGGAATTATAACGTAGTCGCTCTCTAGACCCAATTTCATAAAATTCCAATCCCCAACAGACAGCATACGAACCATCAACGCTAGGTAGAAGCGACAGAAGTGGTGGAAATGATAGCAATCTGCCAACACCAATGAACGAGCTAGACAGCTACACGTTTGCTTTTATTAATCTTGTCCATTGATTGAGGTAATATGAGAAACAACTACGAGAAACTTAACAAACACGAGAATTATTATCAATAAGTCCGGGCCCAAATGACCTTGTTGTCGACGGGCCCTAAAACACCACACACTCACTCACCCCCTTATCAATAAGTCAATTGTGTGGTTATAGTTCACTTATAATTCAACTAACCTAACAACTAAGGCGTTCACAGCAACAAAGCGAAACCAGCTCTGTTCACGTCATTTACTTCGTGTTGGGATAAGTTAGACATGAATCGATTTCTACTGGATGAAAGCGGCATAGCATTGAGTCTATTCCGTCTAATAAACTTGTGACCGCATCCTTAACTGGCTGGAATAGAGTTTGTTACTATCCGACTTCCATGCAGTATGAATGAAAAGGTAAAATGATAACGTCGAACTACGGAGAGGCAGTTCATATCTAACTTTAACAACACCAATAAACACACAAAAGTGCAGGCAGGCGGAATATTGAATTACACTAAGGCTGGTGCGCTCTTTACGGAAATATGATCAGATTTTTTCTACCACGCATGGTTTCGTAATTTTTTGGTGATCCCATATAACCATTATATACTCAGCGCACTTAGATTTCCATGCATTATACATTTTCCCCATATCTGTATCTGGCCCGGATGCCACCGTCTTATGGCAAGAACTTTCTGAATACGACAAGTCTTCATCTAATGAAGCAGTACATCCAAAGATCCTGCTTGTATTCCAGAAGAAGAAGAAGAAGGAGAAGAAGAAGAAGAGGAGGAGGAGGAGAAGAAGAAGAAGAATAAGAAGAAGAAGAATAAGAATAAGAAGAAGAAGAAGAAGAAGAAGAAGAAGAAGAAGAAGAAGAAGAAGAAGAAGAAGAAGAAGAAGAAGAAGAAGAAGAAGAAGAAGAAGAAGAAGAAGAAGAAGAAGAAGAAGAAGAAGAAGAAGAAGAAGAAGAAGAAGAAGAAGAAGAAGAAGAAGAAGAGAAGAAGAAGAAGAAGAAGAAGAAGAAGAAGAAGAAGAAGAAGAAGAAGAAGAGAAGAAGAAGAAGAAGAAGAAGAAGAAGAAGAAGAAGAAGAAGAAGAAGAAGAAGAAGAAGAGAAGAAGAAGAAGAAGAAGAAGAAGAAGAAGAAGAAGAAGAAGAAGAAGAAGAAGAAGAAGAAGAAGAAGAAGAAGAAGAAGAGAAGAAGAAGAAGAAGAAGAAGAAGAAGAAGAAGAAGAAGAAGAAGAAGAAGAGAAGAAGAAGAAGAAGAAGAAGAAGAAGAAGAAGAGAAGAAGAAGAAGAAGAAGAAGAAGAAGAAGAAGAAGAAGAAGAAGAAGAAGAAGAAGAAGAAGAAGAAGAAGAAGAAGAAGAAGAAGAAGAAGAAGAAGAAGAAGAAGAAGAAAAGCCATACTTACTTACACAGGTGGAACTCAGCGATCTGGTACGTGATTTATATTTACCCAAGCAGTTAGCTGAACTTCTCGGATCTTGTCTTCAACTATGGAAGCTGTTAGACTGTTACGGTGACAGTGTTCAGGAACAGAAATAGCGATTTGTTGCAGTATTTCACAACCACAGATAGTGGTGTCTGTGTATGCAGTGATGTGAGTGGATTAATGTTGAAATTAGATATTACACATAATGCTGAAGAATGGCACCTGTTTATTGATAGTTCTAAAATAAGTTTGAAGGCTGTGTTACTACATAATGGAAATGGGCTGCCCTCTGAACCTGTGGCATATGCTGCGGCAATGATAGAAACTTATGGTACTACATGCCACATTCTTCAAGCCATAAAATAAGAAGATCACTACTGGTATATCTGTGGAAACCTTAGTGTTTGGTCTTTTAATGGAATTCCCGAGTTTCCCTCTGCCTATGGGATAATCGTGATAGGGAAAAGCACTATAAATTTAAGGAGTGGATAGGAAGAGACAAATTCATTCTGGGGAAACAAAATGTAAAATTTAAACCATTGGTTGACCCACAGAAGGTGTTTCTTCCACTTTTAAACGTTAAATTAGGGCTGATGAGAAACTTCGTGAAGGCCATGGACAACAATGGTGAGGGTTTCAAACTGTTTCAAATTGTTTTCCCTGGTGTGAGTGACGCCAAATTAAAAGAAGGAATATTCATTGGACCTCAAACCATAAAAGTGATCAGTGACATTTGATACAAAATTAAATACAAAGGAACTTGCAGCATGGAGGTCATTTAAAGGTGTTGTTTACGGCTTCCTTGGTAACCAAACAGTTGCACAATATAAATAGCTGGTACAGAATCTTCTTCAAACAGATCAGAAATTTGGGTGTAGGAATGTCTCTGAAAATTGACATTTGGATTTTATTCCGGAAAAATTAGGTACAATAAGTGATGAACGAGGTGAACGTTTTCACCAAGACATCTTGCAAATGGAACAACGTTATAAAGACAGATGGGACGCATCAATGATGAGTGATTACTGCTGGTTTCTGAGGATATGACAACACATAAAAGTAAACGTCTGAAGTGATCATCCCTTTCAATCACATAAATGTGAGCAGCCGTTTTATTTTATTAGCATATTTTACACTAAAATAAATAACCATATTGATAGAATTTGAACGCTTTTCATGACTTCTTTATTGGGATATACATTCTTGGAACCGCCGAGTTAATTTTGATTTACAATTTCTCATAATAGGAATTGCAAACGATCTGAGGGTGGCACAAAATAGTGATTGCAGTTTCGAATTCATTAAGATTCAGCTTCTTTCATTTCTGCACAGTTTTTAAGTTCAAATTTGTAGACTAGTATAATTAGACACATTGTAATATCTTTCTCATTTGAATTAAATCACGAGATATAAGCTGAGTCCGGTTTACTACTGTTAACACCTTATTTGTGATGTCCTATAGTTGTAAAATGGACTATAAGACCGGGAGGATAATTATTCCATGCGCAACCTGCTTCCGTTTCACGGTGAGTTTTCTCTCTCATTTAAGAAGCCTTGTTATTTTACCCTCTCATGTCTCTCCCTTCACGGTATAAGCGCTCATTTAATGCGTTTAAACGCATATAGGCTACGTTCAATTATGGTGGAACACGGGCTGTATTAATAGTACAGTATTACGTTAATGTGATTCTTATGTACGAGTCATACGTTCACGAAATCCTGGTCGTTAAAACTACAGCCAACATAAATTGAAGGAAGTTGCAGTACAGCATTTGATAACACTGAGCCAGGAGGTATTGGCCGCTCCATGGCTGAGTGGTTAGACCGCTTGGCTCTCATCAAGGCGGCTCGGGTTCGTAACAGGCGACCGCAAAGTGAGATTTGTGGTGAACAACATGGCGCTGGGGCTGGTTTTCTACGGGTCTTCCGTTTTCCCCCGCCAGCATTCCACCAACTGCTCCATCATTGTCTTTTCTATCAGCTCATCTCTTTCGTATATTCACTTCAGGAGTTGGGCTGATCACTCATCCCGATATCTCTCTGATCAGGAACCCTCTGATCCGCAATCCGTTGCCTACGGGCCTCGAAGTTGCACGGTTCAGAAGGCTCTATGTTCCACTTAAGGAAATACAGGACTTAATTCTAGGAGATATGTAACCTATCAGTATCATTCTTAGGTTATCATCATGTATAGCACACATCATTCACAGATTCTGCACAATGCATGATAAATAAGCCAGATGGTATGATTTAGGGAAAGTGACCAACCTCATTACATTCTCAATACCATTACACGACACCAGTTACTGATATCTCACTTCATATGCAGGGAACTTCTCAAATTCTAGAGCAGAAATTTGTTAGATGTTGTGCCACGCATAGCGTCACCAATAACGTAGACTGGCATTTTAAAATCACGTTGCTATTTGAAGTATTTTCCCGTTAAAAATAAAAGAAAAAGAAACATCCGTCAAAAGTTCTATATAACAGCAAAGGCTCAGAAAACCTAGGAAATGAAATCCAGTATCTAAAATTATTATTATAATTATTATTACTATTATTATTAATTTCATTACTAATTACTCTACAGTATGATTGTTGTGAATGGAAACAAATGAAACGTTGAATAAGTTTAATTAGAAGAGCGAATGTTTCTGTTTGAAACACCTACATGAAAAAGATCTAGAATGACCAACGTTTGCAATGATCGTAGCATTGATTCAACATGCTGTTTAATAAATCTGAAAAGAAAAAGATCAAGAATATTTGGGAGTGGTTTTTTATGTATTTGTTCTTTAGAAATTTGCCTGATATTTTTGTGCTGCACGGATATCTGGATATCCCTCTGGAAATAATAATATAATTATAAGTCTTTTCTAACCTAATAATCGGAAAGCATTATCTTAACCATAATACCATTTATTTTAGGATTTTAATGCATTTTAAGTCGATGATATTAAAACGTTAAGTTAAACCCAAATTCATTTAGGGTAGCTTTAATTGTTAAAAGAATAACGCTACCTTAAAATATTATCAATTCTGTACTTATGAGGATTAAAAATTACAATTTCAAAAGACATAGGATCTGCGTTTTTTTTTTTTTTTTTTTTTTTTTTTTTTTTTTTTTTTTTTTAAAGGAGAATATGCCTACGAGTTTTACAACAAGTATGTTCCACATACTTAGTTTAGAGGCATCCAAATGGAATTGTCTCCATCCATTCACGCGATATTCCTCCTTCGGTCAAAATGAGGTTTAGAATAATTTGTTGAAAACCAATTCTTTGCTACACCGGTTTATGTAATTCTATGCAATCAGATTTTGTAACTGAATATGTCCTTGTCGCTTTTCTCTCCTACATTCTGTCAGCCATTTAGATGGTGGATGTTTCATTTACTTAGAATAGATCTTACCTTTATGTTTCCTAGTGAACTTATTTATTTTCAACGCTGCTAATCACTTTTAGTACAGATCATCCTCTTACACATACTTGCTGCATACGGGTATTCCTTCAAATTTTTAATTTTCATTTAATTTTCAAGTGTTTTGTTTTCTTGCATTGTCGAGTATTCCTCTCAAAATCCCTAAGCTTTATGTGTGTGTGTGTGTTTTTTTAACGTGTTTGCTTTCAGTTTTAAAACAAAGCACTGCCACAGATATCCTTAATCTTCGTGCTTAACAGGACAACAATGATCTGTTGTATTCTGAACTCCACGCAGTTTTATGGTCCCACGAAACCAACGAGGAAGCAATGACTTCAAACTCTCTCGCAGAGATTTATCTTCCCTCACTCTTACATTTCGAATCTATAAGGCAGAAATTATTCTCCCCGATAAAACTCATTTTACAATATTTTGTATACCATTGCCTTAAACAAAAGATGTTAGCATTATTTTGCTTTATATAGGACACTCCCAACAATTGAAATATATTGGTAGAAGTTTTCTTATTCCTACGCGTTCAATTCATATTCAATCTGCATTACTTCAAACGCCTGTGAAAAGTGGTACAAAAACAAGCTATAAGACCTTCCTTGTGCTTTACCATTCCCAAAGTTAGCTACCTATCTCTTTTGTAGCATTGTGTATTTTACCATTTTGAAGAAAAGAACATGTTAAGCTTTTCTGAGTTATATTTATATAGTACGTTATCATCAATTAATACATGAAAAAGGTTTATTTAATTTTTGTGTCATACAAATGTTCATTATCCATTATGCATTTTGCTGAGGATTGTCTCCCTTTACAGACTGTTTGAAACAATATACAACCTTTTTTAATGAATCACATTTGTATAGTGCACAATAGTATAGATTTTCTAATTTTTGCGGAGCATGGAACTGAAAGAGAATGTATCTTAATTTGCTTAAATATATAGGAAATTAGAACAGAAGATTCCTTGTAGTGCATTCATTGCCAAAGCTGCTTCTTTTGCACTGTTGTTTTCTCTGTCAGTTTCAAACAAAATACTCATCGTTCGTTTAGGCGTCCTGCTTATACCGAACACTTGACACCAACTACAGTACTGATGTGCCAAGATTGACTTGAGTGAGTGAGTGAGTGAGCAAGTGAGCAAGTGATTGAGTGAGTGAGAGAGAGAGAGAGAGAGAGAGAGAGAGAGAGAGAGAGAGAGAGAGAGAGAGAGAGAGAGAGAGAGAGAGAGAGAGAGAGAGAGAGAGAGAGAGAGAGAGAGAGAGAGTGATTACAGCTGAAGGGCCCGTCGGCAGCTAGATCATTTGGTCCCTTGAAAAGCACAGGTAGGGAAAGTTATTAGCATAAATGAGAAAATTTACTTATAAAAGAGAAAATTACTCTACTATGAGTTGTGAAAGAAAGCAGCGAATAGGCTTTCTGTTTTCAATACCCTAATTCAAAGCACAGCTATTGTCTAAGAATCTTTCAAGAAAATGACTTCTAACTTTAAAACATTCAGCAAAGCACAGTGTCTCAACGGCTGAAGTTACAAACACCAAGGATCCTCAAATGTGCCTTTCAAAGCAAATATGTTTCAGGATATTTTAAATCATTATACGTATTATCTCGAAGGAAAATGGTACAAACAATGGTTGTTTAATAAACACTTTTGCGAATCTGAAAAGATTACACATTAATTGTGCTTTTGAAATGATGTTTTTAACATTGGTTTTATAGTTCATCTGAAGGATATAAAAACAGACGTTGGCAGCTTTGAGTACCGACATTCAGTGCAAATATTTATACAGGGAATTTTGTGACGTCCTTCTAATTAGCAATAACGCCTTTTATAATATTAGATACAAAGATTTGGCTATATTTGTAACACTCTGGCCTTCAGATGTTTCTTCTTTTGCAGAACCAAGTGTTTTCGAAGTGCTTATAATAATTATTTATACCATGGTGGTGTTTTCTGTATACGAGTATGGATGTACTGCAGGCTTACACATATTTGTCAAGAAATGATACTAGTTTTGCTGAGAATTAAGATGATTAAACCCAGTTTATAAAGCAATCCACCATTTGTCATGTACTTGTTCTTACTTCATTTCGGAAGTCTTTGATTTACTAAACAGTTTAGTAGGCTGAGAAACAGAGCACATTTGTGAGAGTACATCGGCCGAAATATATGTATCTATTGATATATAATTACTTTTGTTTATAATTTTCCCGCTCTCAAACTACGACTCAGACATGGGAATTTGTGTTCTTATTTAGTGTAAACCACAAACTAGAAAACTTAAAAGGGTACTCTGCCCTCTGTAGAGGTAAGGGTAACAGTAGCACGTGGCAGTTCATAGATGAACATTAACTACTGTGTTCCTCTCAGGACTTAAGTTGATGTCAACATTTCTGGCGTTAATATTTCAATGTTAGTACCTCAGCGGTGCTTGTATAAGAGCACTGATTTTCTAGGTGCCCTTATTGATATATTGATGTAATCTTTGTTAGAAAGTGCTAGAACTGTTGATGTCAAACATATTTCTCACAGCCACATTCTCATAAGAGGAACATAATATGTATGATGGAATTTGTTTTCTGTTGAATTTTCTTAATTCGTTATTTTTTACTTAGTAATCACTGAATATTACTGTAATATTTAGCTTATGTGTTGCATATTTTTATTTTAAGTTCAATATTTGTAATTATCTGTATTTTTATAATTCAAGAAGAGAGAAAAATATATAGAATGGCAGAAACAAATGAACGTAATATTTGAAAAGAGATTACGTGAAGACCAAATGAGCACACCAATATATTAAGTAAAACATAAACGTGGTATCATATGGATACTTATTTTTATGTATTAAACTAAAGAAACAATTTTAATCAAATGGAATATAAATCATGAAATTTCTAACATGAGAGGCTGAGGTTTCATTATTTATATTAACTAAACCTTCCAACGAATGAATACCAATTTTAGTCAAAGGACTTAACATACTAGCCAACGAATTGTCCTAAGCATTTGTGTAACGCGTAATTAATGTTCTTTATATGATATGCCAATATTTTTGTGATCAGCTAAACAATGTTACACAATTTAATGATTGTTCTTTCTTTACAAGGATCTTGTTAGTAAAACAAGAAATAAAAATAAATTTTGTAGATTGTTTAAACTACTAAAATCAGAACAGAGTGTATATAAGGCAGCTAAAGCACTGTAATATTTTAGGTTGTTTGCAGATTATGGTAAGTTGCGTGTTAGTAACAAAAAAAGTACCTGTTATTTTTGAGGAAAAATATAATAATTTGTAATAGAAGTTGTTGTTGAAACCATTTACTGAAAAGTGTTGACTTGATGATTGTTAGAAGCTGTTTGTATTTATAAGGATGCAATAAGATAGTTAATAAAAGTGTAGGCCTTTTACAGATTTCTCCCGCAAATCAATTATGTAACATGACAAATTGCAATAAAACTGAGAAGAGATCTAATAAGTTATTCATTCATTTCTTCCCTTCCCTCCTTCCTTTTTCGTTTAAACATGTTTTGCCCAATTTCATTGTAACGCAAAACTTCTATAACTAGACCGCGAGCAAAATGCTGTTGGAGGCGTGGCTTACCAACACTGGAGTCCTCTAGCTTCCCCCCTCTACGGTCATTTTAGATTGCCTCTCCTCCATCGCGTGGGCTGCACTGGTCACGTTTCATTCACTGTTACATTCACTCTTTGCATTTTTCTGCCAAATCACTGCGTTGTTCCTCAGGGTTTAAAGAAACTATGATTCTATCTATTTATTGATCGATTGTGAGGTCATGTCTGAGGTAATTATTTTCTGTTAACTTTGAAAATCAAAACAGCATTGAAATACACTCGTTTCGTGTGGTTTGCGCTCTGACGCATGCAGGAAGGGAGGGGTGGCAGTCACGTGATGCTTGGATGGCGAGAAGGGGAGCCTTTCTCCTCGCGCATGCGAACACCGACCGCAGTTTGTTTGCGATCTACCTGAGTCTATGCTGTAAGGGTCAGAGTCTAGAGAATCTCTTTTCTTATTGCTCTACCTTGTTCAACGCAGGAGCTTGTAAAGGACAAATGAGGAGTAGAAACTGCCTTCTAAGTGTCATTTACAATATTATACAGAAGATAGAAAAACTTAAGGATACCTATGACTAAAATTTCATGAACTTTTAAATAAATCACCTTTTCCCATTTTTAGTCTATAAAATAGTGTTAGCAATCCTGAATCCGTAGAGTGCTTAGATAGCCTCCACACGCCATTTTAAATGCTGTAATCGAGTTTGAAAGTTACACTAATGCTAGTGTTTAGATATGAATTTTAATTCTTTATCCTTGCTTTCTCATTATTGGAATTTTCATCATTTTCCTTAATTTAAAATGATCCTTGCATCGCAGTTTTTGTGTTAGACTAATGAAACTTGCTACAAACGTTCACAGAGATACAGTGAAAAGACAAAAATCCATCATATTCATAGCTTTAAAAATGTTTGGAGCCTAAAGAGACAGAGAAACCTAGGGCGATTTCAAAAAGTGGATATTCAGGGAACCTATTGTTAAAATATTAGACCAAAATATAAGTTATTTGATCGTAAGGGACATTTTTGGTAACGTAACAAAAAATCAGTAAATTTGACCATAATTTCCGAACTATCAAAGTAAAGGACATTAATTGCTCCTTCACGCTGATCATGTATGGGCTAAAGTATGGAAAGATAGAGCCAGACTGAAAAATTCAATGCCATAGCCGGGATCTCAACCACGGATCTTCTGGTTGCCGTCCAGCCACTCTAACCCTTGAGCTACTATGGCCAATGTGCCGACATGGCATTAAATTCTCCAACTGACTTGTGTTTTTCCCGGTAGGAGTTCTCATAAACACACGTTTGTACTTACACGTTGTAAATCGCCATTAAGGTAGTTGTCTCGTATGTTTATGAGAACTCCTAAGTGGTTTACCGGGAAAAACACGAGTCAGTTGGAGAATTTAATGCCAAGTCGGCACGTTGGCCACAGTAGCTCAAGGATTAGAGTGGCTGGAAGGCAACCAGAAGATCCGTGGTTCATATCCCGGCCGTGCCATTGAATTTTTCAGTCTGACTCTATCTTTCCATATAAAAGTAAAGTTGCAAAATTTGGGCTCTATCATATTTGCACTTTATTACATCTATCGTATAAATCTTGAAAAGCTAGCGTTATTAGCTTATGATTTAAATTTATAATTTAAATTTAATTAATGCTAATATTGTTAATTAAATTTTAATTTAAATATTAAATTAAATTAAAAATATTAAAATTAAATTAAAAAAATAAAAATTAAATTAAATTAAATTTAAATTAAATTTAAATATTAATTAAATTTATAATTTAAATCATGCATATCCTTAACATTTAAGTGCAGTTTTGAATACACGTTATTTAATCATTATAGCTTGAAGAAAATATATGATACTTCACATTAGGATACTTCAAACAAATTTTTTTTTTTTTTTTTTAATTTACGTCCTCCAACGTTAAGTCATATAGGACGATGAATGGAATGGGTGAAATGATACTCAAATGAGTCCGGGGTCCATGGAGCTTAGAGTTACCCAACATTCGTCTTTCAGGATAAGGGAGAACCTCACCCTTACCGAGTTCACAAAACAAATTATATTCTTTTGTAAGTACTGACACAAAAGTTATAATATAGATGGTTCCAAGTCCCTTTTACCTTCCGCCATGAAGGTTCCAAGGGCCTCAAGGCAATATTCTGAACAATTAACAAAAACAATAATTCTATAATATAAACTGAACAGAATTCTACAAATTAATATTAACTTACAGCATCTGTAACGCAAGGCATAAAAAGCTCTTACTTTCATTAAAATACTTCACATGAACAGGAAAATATGGCAGCATATTAAGGTACGCTCCTGGGAGACAAATTATGGAGATAAGTCGATCTGTTGTCAGAGGGGCAGTTTCCATGTTTCAAAATGTTTACTTGCTTCTAATCCTCTGTTTCCTCAAATGTTTTCCTGGAAAGAAGTTTAGCAGAAAAGCATATTGATATTTAAATAGTGCTTAATTTCGATATACTGCTTTTCGCAGACTTACAACTGAGTTGCAGCACTTTTCACATCATACAACTTACCTGATTACATTACTTCCATCACTACAACCTTGAATGGATTAGAAGATGCAGCAATTGTAATTACATGCAGATGCTCTGGAGTGTATGCCTTAAAAACTTTCTTCATCGTTTTGAACAATGCGAAATCGCGATCACAACTAACAAAACTGTTGCCAAACGAGGAATGTGCAAAGACTTCATCAAAATTACAAGACTGTATCAAGACATGCATAAGGAAAGTCATGACATGCCCTGCGTAATTGTCTGACCATAAACTTTCTTCTTTTAACGTCACCATTGTCTATCAGCTTCAAAATGCAAAATACAGTTTCATTAGCACCGCGAAATACACACTTTCATCCCATATACAAATCCCTCCATCATCAGAATTCGTAATATACATGTCTAAATTGTAGCAATTACGTTGCCTACTGTAAAACTTGTTGTTATGGATGAGAGATGGAACCAGTAAGATTGCTGCACATCTATTGACATTGCACACTTTTCAGTATGTTGGTAACAATCCTGAAGCATATCATCTTTTGCTATTCTATATTATCTACTGTGGATGTGTGTGTGTTTGTGTGTGTTTGTGTGTGTGTGTGTGTGTGTGTGTGTGTGTGTGTGTGTGTGTGTGTGTGTGTGTGTGTGTGTGTGTGTGTTGTTAAGCATTAGGGTTTCGTAATTCGATGTCATTTTTCAGTTCAGAAATATTACAAGCAAACGGCCATGCATATTGTGACTGTGAGAGTTACGTATAATCAAAAGCCTGGTTTGCAGAAATTTAGAACACACTTTATTGCAGTAAAAGGACGTGAAATTGACAATCAGCTGTATTTAAGGTCCACTCGGTGCTCTGCCACAAATGAAAGAAATCACTGCGGTACACTTCAAACGTGCACTGTCGCAATAACCATCACACAACTGGCGTTCTAACACTTTGCCTGTATTTATACCTCCCAGTCATTGTTCTTAGAAAGGTACACCTTCCCATAAATTTCCCGGCAACAACAACAGATCAAGCGCTCTGGAATCTCTCTCTGTCTCTTTCTCTCCCGCCCACGCGCCCGGCTACGGCTGGTCGCGGCAGCACAACAATGCCATCGGTGACACGATGTCTGGATAGTTCCGTTTTTGTCTCGCTGTGTCGAAAGCGATCGACTGGATTCTAGAACAACGACTGGAGATATAAAAGCCCGCAAAGTGATTGAGCGGGGTCAGTTGCTAGTCAGTTGCTAATTGTGTTGTTAGCTGTGCAGTAATTGAGTATGTGGACACTTGTAGTGTACCCAACATTTACGTGTGGCGTGAATAACGAGACGATCGTGAACACTGCTGTTGTGTATGTCAGGTCTTTTATTTCTGTAAGGAGTGTACAAAGTTACTGTTTACTGCAATAAATTGCTGCAAACAAGACTTTTAATTTCACGAACCCACAAAGTCACAGTATGTAGAACTGACATAATAAATGACTTGGGCAGAGAAAGAAATGTGAACTGACACATTAGTGTGCTTTATAAAATTAAATTGGCTAATCATTAATAAATTACAATATTTGGAGTATTCCAGAATCAAGGAAAGATTTCTATTTCCTTCACTTTTCGTCATTTTCCACATAGAATCATGAAGGTATTCGCGAACATTTTTTATTTAAATAAGCGAGTAGCCAAATATTCCTGTACTCAGTTTCAATTTGTAATTTTTTTTTCTTTTGCCGATAGTATAGAAGCTCATTATGCATCGTAATACAACATTATATTTTACATATTGCATACACAGCATGGAAGGGATGTACGTAACCATTTTTTAAATTAACGTCCTCACATATAAGTCATATCGGAGATAAATGATATAGGTGAAATAGTCCTTAAACGAAACTAGGGTCATTAGAGCTTAGAATCACCGACATTTATCTTTCAGGATGTAGCAAATCCCCGAAAGAAAAACTTATCGAGATAACTCTCCTGACCGGGAATTGAACTCGGGACCTCTAGAGATAAATACGCGAGGCCAATCTACACAGACAGCTACGTAACCTGAACCATTTTAATAGGCCATAACTTTTGAACCAATAATAGGACACCCCTGCAACTTTGGGAGAATATAATACACAATTGGGAGATTACACTCCACTATTTACATCTAGAGAAGATGTTGGAAGTGTCCTCCACCAGCATCTATACATGTTTACACTCGTCTCACCATATTCTCTGAAGTTTTATGGAGAGTATCCTCACCAATGTTACTTATATCGGTTCGACTGGATACCATGAGAACATCAATTGCACGTGGTCTATTCTTGTACACTATTTTTAGATACCCCCACAAGAAAATGTCCGGTGAGGTTATATCAGGGGATCTGTGTGGAGGCCACAGACATTTTGAGATTATTCCATTATCAAAGAATCTGGTTACAAGTTCCATGGTGTCATAAGATGTACGACACGTTGCTCTATCTTGCTGGAAATAAACTTCTCTCAATTCGATATCATCTAGCTGCTCCACAAATGTATTGAAGATACCCATATAAACTTCAGTCGTATCAACGATCCATAGATGCTGGTGGAGGACACTTCCCAAATTTTCTCTGAGATATAAATAGTGAAATAAAATCCCCAATTTTGTATTATATTCTCCCAAAGTTGTACGTGTGTCCTATTATTGGTCCAAAACGCCCGCCTCGGTAGCGTGGTGGTAGCGAGTCTGCCTCACGTTCAAGAAGTGTCGAGTTCAAATCTCGGTCAGGATGAGTTACCTGGGTAAGGTTTTTTACAGGGTTTTCCCTTATCCTGAAAGACGAATGTCGGGTAACTCTAAGCTCTATGGACCCTGGGATCATTTGAGCGTCATTTCACCCATTCCATTCATCGTCCGATATGACTTAACGTTGGAGGACGTAAAATTACAACAACAACATTGGTTCAAAAGTTATGGCCTATTTTATTGGCTCAGGTTTATATGAGTCGCACTGTATATAAAGGAGCAATACTTCTTGCCATTGTGTATTGATCAGTAGATTTGCAGATATAAAATATTTGCATGGGATATCTGCTGAATAATATTATTAATGTCATATGATGTTCTGTAATATTAAGGCAAGCTCCAGCTACTATAAACTGGGTCAATTTTATCGTCACAATTTTTAAAATTATTTTGACATATTGAACACAATGCGCTATTGATATTTCCACAGAACCGTAATATTATTTGTTGTATTATATTTTACATTTTCAGATATATTTGATATACCTGGTATAGATGCCTAGACTGACCTTATACAACCGCGTGGCGATAAAGTTGTTGAAGTTTGCAGTAATCGACAGCTTTTACAGATGAAGTATAGACAATGAAACGGTAGTCCTCATGTTAATATCTCGAGTCTGAAATCTTTCATAAATCGATTTGAATGTATGAAGAGGTTGGAATTAGCGTTAGGTTAGATACATTTCTTGGGGAAGATTCGTTAGGACACTGCAGAAAAATGTATCCAATTCATCGGTCATCATTGCATGATACTTAGCAGAACATCAATCTGTATACGTGAAAGCTATGGAAGAAAAATCAGTGGAATTCGATGTAAAAGTTGTGTAATGCTAAACACGAAAAGACAATAAAATTGGTGGTCATATATGGTCCTATCCTAAAATTGTAATTGAAAAGATATTCCCCGCTGTTCTATAATGATGATGGTGATGGCGGTAAATAATAATAATAATAATAATAATAATAATAATAATAATAATAATAATAATAATAATAATAATAATAATAATAATAATAATAATAATAATAATAATAATAATAATAATAATAATAATAATAATAATAATAATAATAATAATAATAATAATAATAATAATAATAATAATAATAATAATAATAATAATAATAATAATAATAATAATAATAATAATAATAATAATAATAATAATAATAATAATAATAATAATAATAATAGTAATAATAATAATAATAATAGTAATAATAATAATAATAATAGTAATAATAATAATAATAGTAATAATAATAGTAATAATAGTAATAATAGTAATAATAGTAATAATAGTAATAATAGTAATAATAGTAATAATAGTAATAAATAGTAATAATAATAATAATAATAATAATAATAATAATAATAATAATAATAATAATAATAATAATAATAATAATAATAATAATAATAATAATAATAATAATAATAATAATAATAATAATAATAATAATAATAATAATAATAATAATAATAATAATAATAATAATAATAATAATAATAATAATAATAATAATAATAATAATAATAATAATAATAATAATAATAATAATAATAATAATAATAATAATAATAATAATAATAATAATAATAATAATAATAATAATAATAATAATAATAATAATAATAATAATAATAATAATAATAATAATAATAATAATAATAATAATAATAATAATAATAATAATAATAATAATAATAATAATAATAATAATAATAATAATAATAATAATAATAATAATAATAATAATAATAATAATAATAATAATAATAATAATAATAATAATAATAATAATAATAATAATAATAATAATAATAATAATAATAATAATAATAAGTATTTTGAACGTCGTGGCAGTGGTCTGCACTATTCAACATCGCCGAATCCTGTTTCAGTACATAAATTTATAAAGCAGTGAAGCAGTTTGCATTGGGGGCGCTTTCAAATATATAACATTTCCTTTTGTAACGTAGGATATTTTTCGGTATGTAAGCTATCAACTTTTTCGGTACACTCTCTTGTAGATATTGTGTCGTGCAAGCATTTATTTCACGATTCTGCTGCTTAAAGTAATAACATCAGTGATTAGGCAAGACGTTGGCAAGACGTTCAACTGTAAAATGTTTAATAAACGCAATTAAACTCTACTCCTCAGTTGACAGGTCACGACGGCGATGATGGGAAATGACCGACGAAATAAATATATGTATGTGTTGTTCTGAATAATGATCATAGACATTTTTTAATGATGATGTCACATTTTCATTTACTGGAAGCATGACGAACCAATAAACATCGTAGTTATTCCCTTAATGGCAATATGACATCATGTGATTATAACCTGCAATCATTTTCTCAACGGGATTATCGAGATGGAGGGAATGGGAGTTAACATATTAGTCTGTTGCCAGTAGTTTCAATCCTGATATACATCATCCTGTAATACATCAGCCGTTCTATGACACGGTAAGGTATATTACAGAATGTACGAAGGATATATAAAAACATTGAGGGTTGAGTTTATCCTACATGAGGATATAGCATGTTAAGGATTTTATAGCTTATGTAATAACATCGTTGATTATTTTACATGAGGAAAATACATAATATTAATCGAATTCTGCTTTCGCTCCTGAGGTTTGTTGTACAGAAAACGACTTTACCTTTAACAAGTTCTAAGTATTGAGATCAGGAATGTATAAGTACGTAAAGAATGGAAGAAGTAGATATATCCACCTTTAAAGCACGATACGAAATCGTTGAAATGAACTAATATTTGACATTCTTAAGCTCATTTCCCAGGATGTTTAAAAAATACATATGCAATTTAATGTTTATTTTGAAACACAGCTTCACTAAAGCATGTTCCAAATCCTACCACAAGAGCTCAGTTATCTGTTGAACCTATAGAACAACACTCACACAGAGGAAGTGTGAGACAAACTGTTATTTAAGCATCAATTACGGAAAGAAGCTCTGTGAAAACTTCTAAAACACATTTTACACATTGGTGTAAAACGGGAATACATGATAAAGTTTCCTGAATATAAAATTAAACATTGGCCCTTAAAATGATGGCAGAAAGAAAACATGTTATATAATAAAAGAAAGTCATAATCATTCTTCAAAATGCGCTTATCTTTATTATGTACGTATTGTTATGTGACCATGCACGACTGTCGCGAATACTAAATACACGAGAATTTTACATAAGGCATACTAGGTGTCCTGGAGGTAATAGTTACTTTTTATTATTTATTTATTTATTCATTCGTTCATTTATTTATTTATTTATTTATTTAATTATTTATTTATTTATTCATTCGTTCATTTATTTGTTTATTTATTTATTTATTTATTTATTTATTTATTTATTTATTTATTTATTTATTTATTTATTTATTTATTTATTTATTTATTTATTTATTTATTTATTTATTTATTTATTTATTTATTTATTTATTTATTTATTTATTTATTTATTTATTTATTTATTTATTTATTTATTTATTTATTTATTTACTTATTTATTTACTTACTTACTTACTTACTTACTTACTTACTTACTTACTTACTTACTTACTTACTTACTTACTTACTTACTTACTTACTTACTTACTTACTTACTTACTTACTTACTTACTTACTTACTTACTTACTTACTTACTTACTTACTTACTTACTTACTTACTTACTTACTTACTTACTTACTTACTTACTTACTTACTTACTTACTTACTTACTTACTTACTTACTTACTTACTTACTTACTTACTTACTTACTTACTTACTTACTTACTTACTTACTTACTTACTTACTTACTTACTTACTTACTTACTTACTTACTTACTTACTTACTTACTTACTTACTTACTTACTTACTTACTTACTTACTTACTTACTTACTTACTTACTTACTTACTTACTTACTTACTTACTTACTTACTTACTTACTTACTTACTTACTTACTTACTTACTTACTTACTTACTTACTTACTTACTTACTTACTTACTTACTTACTTACTTACTTACTTACTTACTTACTTACTTACTTACTTACTTACTTACTTACTTACTTACTTACTTACTTACTTACTTACTTACTTACTTACTTACTTACTTACTTACTTACTTACTTACTTACTTACTTACTTACTTACTTACTTACTTACTTACTTACTTACTTACTTACTTACTTACTTACTTACTTACTTACTTACTTACTTACTTACTTACTTACTTACTTACTTACTTACTTACTTACTTACTTACTTACTTACTTACTTACTTACTTACTTACTTACTTACTTACTTACTTACTTACTTACTTACTTACTTACTTACTTACTTACTTACTTACTTACTTACTTACTTACTTACTTACTTACTTACTTACTTACTTACTTACTTACTTACTTACTTACTTACTTACTTACTTACTTACTTACTTACTTACTTACTTACTTACTTACTTACTTACTTACTTACTTACTTACTTACTTACTTACTTACTTACTTACTTACTTACTTACTTACTTACTTACTTACTTACTTACTTACTTACTTACTTACTTACTTACTTACTTACTTACTTACTTACTTACTTACTTACTTACTTACTTACTTACTTACTTACTTACTTACTTACTTACTTACTTACTTACTTACTTACTTACTTACTTATTTATTTATTTATTTATTTATTTATTTATTTATTTATTCATTCATTTATTTATTAGGATTTAACAACATGCTTCATTCACTGGCAATATTACATGCATTGAATATCTACATGTTACAATTTTACACTAAATATACAAAGTTTAGTTCACTTAATTACACTACGCTTTATTCACTTGCCGCGCTGCGTTTCACTTGTCTTCGCATCTTGGTGATTATTATTCTCTAGCCAATAGAGATTCTGTAAGTCTTTGGCGTCAGTTGTATCATCGTATAATGTTATTGCTTTAGTAAATTGGTAATAGGCTCTAAGATGTTTGTTACTTGTTACTGGCTTGTTGTCTCCGTTCTTCTCTATTTCCTTAATTAGTGCTGTTTCTTGTAGCTTTATTTCCGGACATCCATACATTACATGGTTGACTGTTGTCCTATTCCGCATATGCATGTTGGATATTCAGTAATGTGGAACCTATGGAGGTATGCTTTGTTGCATACTGCACTGTGATGATAGATGTGATTATGCTGACTTTCGTTCTTCCAATAACAGAAGGGAAACAGGATTTCGTTATGGGTCCTTTGGTTGTACTCCATCTGTTTTGCAAAAGTTGCCTTCCAGCTTCTGTGATTTGCTTTTCTAATTGTGGATTTTTATATTTTGCTATGTTCTATGTCCAGCACTACATCGTCAGCCGCTTCTTTTGACAACTTGTCTGTCAGTCCCTTCCCTTCCTGGGCTTTAATCCAGGTGAACCTAATTTCCCACTTGTTGTGTTCTAGGGTTTTGAAAGTTTTAAGATGTTTTCTATTAAATGGTTGGGTTTTGTGTTGTTCTCAATCAGACTTAATGTGATGTTCCTATCTGTGTAAACTTTTGCCTTATTTTCCATCGTGTAGGTTTTCTTGGTTTTGTGTAAGGTCCTGAAGAGTTTTTTAGGATTGCTAATTGTTCAGCTTGCTTATTTGCGCATTTTCTATCAATCTATATTTAGAGTGACGTTTTGGTGTTTCATCTTTGATTACAGTGGCTCCCACTTTTTCTCCTGTTTTGCTTCTATCAGTACGTATCTTTATATCCCATTCTATATTAACTTAGGGTTCTTTGATGTTCATTATTGATGAATCCCATCCAAAAATCAAAACCTGTTCACGGCAATATGACACATTTTCATTTGCATAACGTTTAGGATACGCAAGAAATTTAAATTCCCCAAAGTATTCTTTCCACATGTTAGTCTCTAAGCAACCGAGTATCTTTTCCTGCATTAAGGATTTGTCTGTCTGTGTCTGCGTGAATGCGCAGAGATGTATCAGTACCTACCCGTTCTTTAAATAATGTCGCTTTTTAAAAGAACGTTATGCTTGCAAAATAAAATGTTTAGCAATGCATTTTATGTTACCCATGAAGAATGATGCTATCCAAAAACAGTGTGTTAGGTTTTTATATGCTTATGAAGTGTTTATCGTTTTTAGATCACTAAAATGTACTGTCAAGTCGACAACAAAGAGGATATTCACACTTTCTGTTTTTTGTGTTTAATCGAGGTGTTATGATATTCGCGCGATTTTCTGTATGTCCTATGTTAACCAGTGATACAACATTATACCACATTCCTCCAATGACGAAAACTTAATACGATGTCCCCCCAAGAAAAATTCCACGATATACTATACTTTTCTCATTTATGTGTCAAATATATATTTAAAAAGTGTTAGATCCATAAACAATAAACAAATATTACCTGCAAGATTTCACCTGTAAATGATTAGAAAATACTGAACATAAATACAATTTTAATATTTATCCAGCATTCCCTCAATGAGTTACTCCGTTTGCACACACAAGCACAACACACACGCGCGCAAACACACACACACACACACACACACACACACACACACACACACACACACACACACACACACACACACACACACACACACACACTTGAACCATTTCCTAAAGTGCTTTCTTTCTACTCGAGGGCCACGAAACATAATGTTTTCAGTGAAATGTCGATGTGTAGTAATTTTTTAGTGTGATGGAATACTCACGATGAAGAATACGATAAGGAGTAAGGAATATATCTGTATAATCTTATAATTCGACATTCAAATTCGTGGAGATATAAACTCCGTCAAGTATGTAATGTCAGTCTGTTATTATAGAAAGAAAGAAAGAAAGAAAGAAGGAAGGAAGGAAAGAAAGAAAGAATGAAAGAAAGAAAGGAAGGAAGAAAGAAAGAAAGAAAGAAGGAAGGAAAGAAAGAAGGAAAGAAAGAAAGAAGGAAGGAAAGAAAGAAGGAAAGAAAGAAGGAAAGAAAGAAAGAAGGAAAGAAAGAAAGAAGGAAGGAAAGAAAGAAGGAAAGAAAGAAGGAAAGAAAGAAAGAAAGAAAGAAAGAAAGAAAGAAAGAAAGAAAGAAGGAAAGAAAGAAAGAAAGAAAGAAAGAAAGAAAGAAAGAAGGAAGGAAGGAAGGAAGGAAGGAAGGAAGGAAGGAAATAAAGAAAGAAAGAAAGAAAGAAAGAAAGAAAGAAAGAAAGAAAGAAAGAAAGAAAGAAAGAAAGAAAGAAAGAAAGAAAGAAAGAAAGAAAGAAAGAAAGAAAGAAAGAAAGAAAGAAAGAAAGAAAGAAAGAAAGAAAGAAAGAAAGAAAGAAAGAAAGAAAGAAAGAAAGAAGGAAGGAAGGAAAGAAGGAAAGAAGGGAAGAAGGGAAGAAGGGAAGAAGGGAAGAAGGAAAGAAGGAAAGAAAGAAAGAAGGAAAGAAGGAAAGAAAGACGTTGGGGTTTGCACACATTATTGTTTTGCACACTGTGCATCAGCACATCAGCAAGGAAGTTAAGTTTCAGAAGCGTATATTAAATGCAAACACAGTCTATGACGATGAATTATGAAGCTGGAACAAAGAGTGTCATCTCCGGTATAAGATGTGTGTCGCCACACCCAATAACAAGCCCCTTCGCCGGTCGTTAACTTCACCGCAGTAGAGAAAACAAAGGCACGTCAAATACGGAAGAAACAATCAAAGCGCACAACATCGATATGCAAAGGTTCAGTTCCCATACAGCTGGCGTACGAAAAGAGGACAAATGATTTCTTCCTGTTTTCTTAACTGCTTGGGTGTTTTACTGGATGAAAGCACGTACGTGAAATTGTTTTCATATTCTGAAAGATACTTGAAAAGACTGGTATTCTAACACTATTCGTGTTTTTATTATTATATTTATTATTCCACATAAATTTCAGCAATATTCATTGCTCAGACGCCAGTTATCTCGGATCATTAGGATGTTTCACTGGATCAGCAAAGCAAGATAAATTAAGAGTCTTCCCAACAATACCAATCTGAACACAAATTTATTCTGTGTATCCAGCATACACAAATACACTTTAGCACTAAAATTGTTAACTAAAGTAATAACAAATATTGAGATACGTACGTTTCGAAGTACAATGCAATATTGCTCATGGTCTGATGACATTATACGTTTCTAATTAAATTCTCATAAAACACATATGCTATGGTTGGACAAACACCAATTCACTTTATTGTAGGTGGTATCTTTGTGTCCTGGTGATAGTAATACATGTATTGGTGGTTGAAGGATATCACTGGCATTGATGTGAGTAATATTAATTTCTGAACCCTGAACACAAGTTACTAATCACGGCCAAATAATTATAACATCGCCCTTAAATTCCAGGTAACCTAGAGTAATCACCGTTTCATAAACAATTAGTCCCAACGTTAATTTAAAGGCCAATGTTAATGTTGCAGAATTTTTTTCCATGATTTTTCCTATTATTTTTGTTTACAATACCAGTAAACAAATAGTAAATGCACCAGCAATGCCAACTACGATTTACTTTCGGAAGATGACACATCTCATCTGATTCGTTCTAATTCCATATAGCAAGGGAAGACAGGTAGTGGTGGTGTGACGTCAGCTCCGTCAGCTCTAACCGCCAAATATGCCCCCGAACGAACGGCAGATTCGCGTGTGACGTCACCGCGTTGATTTCTGCTGCCGAAGAGGAATGAAATAGTTTGATGTGTTGGGGTTCCGATAGCATAGGAAAGATAGGGAACGTATCGGGTATTAATAATATGTACAACTTACATCTTGGGTGTTGTAATATTGATGCTGACTGCTTTAATTACACAATTGATTACTGTTTATAAACAATTACATTATGGCTCTCTGCTACGAGGAAATATATAAAACTTCAAACTCGAGTTTATCTGAAGGACAGACATATTATAACGTAAATAAAATGAAACATCAAGTAATTTTCTCTGCAACGTAGAAGATTCTCTGCATTGAGAACAAAATTAGATGGACATTTTCCGACACTTTCTGCTTCCTTTATCTTTAACTAGTTTATCAATGTCAGGACGTAATGTCTGAGAAATCTGTAATCGAAGACTGCATATTAGACTGTGATACGGCAAGGTATTTTGGGGTTTGGACTTAGCTAATTTCATAACAGAAAAAAACTGCTCGCACACATATATCGAGCCAAACATACACAATGTCCATGTGGCAAGTGAATACAACCTCGGAAATCTGGTTTGGGGGAGATTCTTGTAAAAATCAGTCAACTCTTTCGTGTGTATATATTTGTCCTTCAATGAATCGTTATATTGTAAATTTAACAGTTCCATTTGGTACGTGGTAGCTACATTGTTGTCATCGAGTGCACACCTGTCAGAGACCTCAGATTCAGTACTCACAGTCATTTATATAGCGAGGCTCTTGCCTCGCTTCCGGCTGAAATACGTCACAAATCTCGAAGCTGTCTTCCTCTGCCATATAGCAAGCCTCAGTTTTCCAGATAAATGAATTCAGTTTCCTGCAAGATTTAAAATTTAGCAGCTTTGGGCCATATCATTTCCAGTTGTGCCTTAAGCTTGCAGATCGAGACACGAGTAGTCGAGATCGTTAAGCCGCGGAGACCTGAATGTAGTTCTAATCCTATAGGAATCGTTCTCCCTGAGACTTGCTCGAAGTTCTCCTCGGTGCTCATAATTGCTAAATGCCAGGAAGGTACACTGAACTTAAATATGGGACGTTTCCTTCCCAAATATCCTTTTCCAACCTTCATTTATCACTTTATCTAGTATTCCAAGTACGGTGGTCTTTGGTGCCGTATTAAAATAAGAGCGGTAGTTGTTAAATACTATTATAAAGGCAGAAATAAGAAAATAAAAACGAAGGCTTGCAGAAGTTCCAAGAACTAAGTATCATCCTACCATCTTTCAAAAGTTTTACAAGCAATACAGTCAACAAATAGTATTGGTAAGAACTGACCAACAGCAAAGACTTAGCAGTCAATGACTACTGTGGCCTATCACAGAAAAGGGTACTGAATTTATCAGCCAAAACAACGAGCAAATTAAAAAAAAAACACAAAAATCCTAGGAAGCACAGAAAACCCTACACACCCCTAAAACATACTTGTATACAGATACTAATAGATGCAAGATACTGAGTAGCAGTTAAACAGCAAACTATAAAGCAATACTAAAACAATTTATGAGGGGGAAAAATAAATGCAATAAAATACCATAAAAACATGTAAATAGAAACCTCAAATAAATTCAAAGAAAACAAAAAGAACATCCCCAGAAGCAAGGTTAACAAACACAGGAAAACAATGTCTCAACAAATAAAAGTAATCGGCCCAATTAACTAATATAAAAATAACTCTACTATGGTAATAATAAGAACACATATCTCGAGGACAAACAAAAACGCAAACACAGACACAATCCAAATTAGGACACAAAAAGGAAAGAAAAACTAAATAGAAAGTAGAAAAAAGAGGTGGTAACTCTAAGCCAAAGAAAGAAAAATGCAAAAAGGGTCCATGCTCAAAATTGACACAACGAACTAAAATTAAGCGTATACAAATCCACAGTTACTACGAGTGACGAGAGTACGAGTTGGCAGCTCTTGGGCAATATGAGGATTTAGGCTATGGCGCATGCGCAGGATAAAATCACCAGTAAAGCAATGTTTAGTCTGAATAGAAACGGAGTTAATTACTTGCTTTACTTTATAAAGCCCCAACAAAAAAGAACCCAAATTCTGATAGAACTCTTTAGAGGCGACGCTCAAGGAATGCGACTTAAGAAATGCGAGATATCGCATCTCAAATGCAGGAGATCGATGCAAAGTGTTGTTGCATCTAAAGCAGAACATTGCGAGCACTCAGCAATAAATTCGGAACTTCTCATCGAACATCCAGTTTAACTTCGGATGTTTCGTTGTTTTTCTTGGTCGAGAGGTGAACATGTGTTTGTCATTTACCACGGTTTCCTTTTCATTCCATTTCTACCTCATGTTTCAGGTGAGCTAATTTTCGTGGCGAATGACAATACAGAGAGATGAGATACTCTTTCTTTGCCCCAATAATATGTAGTATATGTAATAGTAGAATGTATTCCCATAGACATTAGAGGAGTATTTGTTAACGGGTCGTTTACCACCCTTTCTGGTAGGACAGTTCTTCGAGCTGTTGAGGACTTCCGTACGTCTCTGTTTGCCTGCGGCCTGACTTCAACTTTGGAAGATAGCAGCAGCAGTAGATCTAAGGGATGGCTGTACACGAAGTGTTCTCTTTGTGTAACCTATACCAACTAGTAAGTAGATCCTGTTTGCCTTTTTGCCTGGGTTTATTAGTTTATCGTTCAAAGAATCACAGAGATAAAAGTAATATTTAATATCTTACGACTCTTTTAAACCTGTTTCAGCTAGTGCATACCTAATTCCTGCAAATAGCTGTATTCATTTTACAAGCTTTGAAGTTTGCAATCCCCTTAATCTAGTCATGCACCATTCCTTACTACAGCTAATGAGCAAGGTAACGAGTAAACTATGTCGTAAGAGAGCAGAGAACTTGTAGTGCAAGATGGTGCTATTATTTCATATGATTCTGGCTAACACTAAAACAACACCTTTCTTTCGCTATCCTACCTCAAATGTTTCGTATGAGTGATTCATTTATATTTTGAACTAAGTGAAAGCTAAGCCCAAAGGTTATTTCAGGAAACTTCTTCAGAAAAGTTTATTGCTCAAAACAATTTACTTAATGACAGAATCTTTCCTGAGATATGGCCAAAAGTCACCTCTTATATAAATTTCTGGCATGTCTATGAGTTTTTCTGAGTGCTACTTTATACACACAATCCTTACGGCGTTCCGTTGAATACATATGCAGACATAAACATCATGGCAATTATGTTAATGCATATGTCTAACACAATATACTTGTAATGTACTATTACACTTTTTGTTGAATTTACCTCACCATAATCACGATATATCTGCCTAAGAGGTAATTATTTCAAGTAAGGTTATCCAGATTTTTTTTTTTTTTTTTTTTTTTTTTTGCGTACAAAATATTTAAACAAATCAGATGTTTACGTTAGTCTTTTTATTCATCATGAGATTATCCTAAATAAATCACTTATTTTTCAAATTATATTGCGTAGACAGCACACCAGTTGAATCTAAACATAAGAACATCATAAAACCGAGGGCGGCCTTTAGGCGCTATGATTTGTCGCTAGTTGAATAATAGTAAAACGCTTCTGTAAGATTGCAAAACATGAAGAAAATACACGGATTTTAAAAATACACCCTTTTGTATGAATATAAGTTCTACATATTTCATCACTACCCAAAGTTCCTACATGTATCTTGCAAAATCTTAATTTCTTAGTCGCGTATGAACCATAAGTTTTACTCTGTAAGCTACTGAATTCTAAGGATTCTTCTTCTTTTCTTAATTTACCGAACTAGTCTAAGTACATTTCTGAAGTTCTGCTATGGTTCAACACACTGAGTTCCAACTAGCTCAACTTTGAGGTAATCAATTTCTTGATGATTTAATTTCGCTACCCCTAATTGTCTCAGACACACTGACTTATGTAATTAGTTTTTACTTATTACGTCACTTGTCTTATATTTTGTTATCCTACGTACTGAGTTTCATATTATAGCACTGAATTTTTCAACACTTTGTCACGTTTAGTACTTTCGTTATTCACCTTTTTCTTGCTGTTAAATGATAAGATATATTTATTTTAAGGCTGGCACATTTTCAGGGGGTTTGGTCTATGGTCGTATTTAGGGAGGTACGGGTTCGATTCTCTTGGCCAACCTACCTGACCCATGGACTTTTTCGAAGGGTTTCCCAGGTCACCAGGTGAATGCTGGGTAGATTAACTACATCCCTTGAATTTCCTATCCACCCATGTCATCTCGATTATCATTTCATATCTTACCTCTGGTATCTTTTAGGCTAGAAGTGTAAGCAGGTATCTCGGCACTGCAAGCAGGATGGTATGCTCCTGCTAAGCACTTCCTCCTCCGGTAATACTGCCTCTGGTCACCGCGCCGGCCTAATGGGCCGTTTCAGGACCACAGTGAGTGGGATACTAGTTGTGTTGGCCCGCCGGGGTGTTTCCAACTGGTCAATTGTAGGGACCTGCAGTGTTGTGGCTCCTTGGGTTCCCCCCTTTGTCTCCTCTCGCCTCATCCTCCTTGTCACTTGGTGGCATAGGTATAGATCAAGACTAGTCGCAGTGCCGAATCCCCTCCGTTGGATTCTATCCTATCCTAAGGCTGACATAGAGCGACTCGTTTTAAACACCCGAGTATCATCCGGTTTCGCTTATCCTTCTTGATCAACGAAATTGTAGCGAAAGTATTTCTGTGCAGCTGTATATATGAAGAAACAAAAACGTGTTTTCGCAAGAATAAACTGTAGAACGACAGCAGGTAGATAGAGCCATATATATTTAATACAGGATTGGTTCACGTCTGTAACAGAAGGAATTCCTAGAATAGTTTCGCCGTGCATCCTTAAAAGCTGCTTGTATAAGCGATAATGTTCATCTCTTTGTTTCTTCGTTATGGTGAATGCAATGCCACCAATCGTACATTCGATAAAGCTAGAGTAGGTCAAAATCACGTATACTTTTCCAAAAGCAGAAAGGCTAACAAGTGCATTGCGATGTGAGTTCACGCCGCTCCTCATTCACTTGCAGAAATAATGAAGCGTTAACTAAATTCTTCGCCACTGAAAGCAGTAGAAAATGTATTCATGCAATCTGCATATTAATATATGAGAACCACAGCCCTTTCTAACTCCACCCTCAAAGTGGTTCTTCAGCAGCTATCGCTTTTGTAGTATATCTGTTTACTCCTTGTGTTAATCGAATTTATTATTTAAAGGTTTTACAGATGTACAGCAGCTGTAGAGAGCTCAGAAAAAGAAAAAGAACATTTTTAGACGTTAAAGTAGAATAAAGTAGAACATTATCAACAAAACCTCAGCAAGGTCACGTAGTTCAGCAATTAGAACTGGTTTGGGATCGACAATTCATAGTTGGTGGTCTAAGAATTTTAAAATGTTGCTACTTGAGCCAAAGGTTTTATTCTAATTAGTAATCATGTTGAAGTTATTATTAATATTTTATAGTATTTTCTATGTGCAAAATATTCTAAATTAAGTAATCATGTGTATTGGGATTGTTGTTCATCATGATACACACTCTTTCAACAAATCGTTCACTGGCATTGGAATGCATAATGAAGCTAAACATTTGCGTTATAGATGTGTTCAATTCTCTCTAGAACTTGGAATGATAACTACGACAACTACGCCTTTCTAAGACAATTAAAGTTCTTCAAGAATATTACTCTTTTCTCGAGGAGAGTATCTTATGCCAATAGAAAGTCTTGTTATCAAATCGGCCATGTTCTTTGTTCAGGACTCCAGTATCATTACCTTAAACAGATAATAATTAATGGAAAAGTTAATATAAAGTGAAGTAACACATACCATAAAATTTTAGAAGTTAAGTTGTTCATGTAGAGTTTCATGTGGAGAAAATCCATTTGTTGACATAGAGTTAACTGCAGTTTACATACTTTCTTTTCACTTTCTTTTTACTTTTTTTTCGAATGATGAAAGTTTTCTCAACCAAGTAATACTAATAAAAATTAAACGGCGAAATAGACTAAGTGAGAACCTTGAATTACATTTCAAAATTAAGGTGTGTACTTATAAATGCAGGGAAGTGCTGCAACTACTCGTATGTTTACCCAAGAATACGGGTAGTTGAAAATATTTAAAGCTTGCAGAGACCCAAAAGTCATCATCGAACGACAATGCAGTTTTTGTGGCAAATGCTGTAGAGGAGTACGATTTTAAAGTGATTACATTGTATGTAACTTGCATAAATGTGCGCGATAATATTCCATACGATTCCTAGCAACTAATGTTATATATTTGAAATATTAGCTCCAGATCGTTCTCATTGTTCCAACTTTCACGTTTGAAACTTCTCTACATTTTATATAACAAATTTTCTACTTTGTCAACATTGTAAACATGCAGAAGATAGCTTGATGCAGGAGATGCAGCAGATGCCATGTGTTATTTCCCAAATGGGCAACACTATAAGCTTACAAATTTCACCGTTAAGAAAAAAACAACGCTCGATGCGTACCGCATATTTTATTTCGCCGACTTATATTTATTGTAGTAAGTGGACTATGTTAAGGTTTAAGTGACGTTGTTTCATTCACAATTACAAATTAAAACAAATGCATAGTACATAAAACCCAATCTCAAGGCACTTAAGTTAATGCCCTACCTTTAGGTGAAAACAGGTAAGAACTATCTGTGGTCATTTTCTTTTGTCCGCAAGTCCACATCAATACACTAGTTTTTATAGAAATGTCCGTTATTCCTAATCTGTATGCTCCCCCAGAAATGTAATTGGCAATTCGTCACATAAATTCAATATTATACGTTGAGAACATAACCGGTGATCTGTGAGGATAATCCGATTTCCTAGTTCCTTAGGTTAGACATACAGACAACACATTACGTTTACGGGTGTTTTTATGCTAAACCCAGCAACACGAAGGCGTTCATTAAGATAAACAAACAGCCTCTATACCTGTGCTACATTTAGTCCAATATGTTTCAGCATTGCTTGTTGGTACAGGCAGTTTATATTTCATCACTGTCAGCAACTTTTAGAGATCCTATGCACAACTATTACCTATGTGCTAAAGCTGCAATGAAGTAAGTACTTAAAACCATTTAAATTAAACAAACGTGCGTAAAAATACTAAATATATTGTCAAAACCCTTTTTAGGCATAAACAAACTAAAAGGGAGAAATCATCAAACGGATAATTATAGAAATTCTAAAACTGGTATATCATCTTTCCAGAGCAAGAATGGATATATAATGTAAAAGCCAATGTTTCTTAACAGAGGAATAATCCCTCCCCGATGGCGCGACAGCCTTTAGAGGGCCAAGGCCTACCAACCCGACTGCCGGCCTCACTCCCACTTACGCACGGCAGAGGTGGACGATCATCCAACCGATACGGGGAGGAGATGTGATCAGCATCTCGGCATCCCTCAGCCGGAATGTTGGTTTTCGTGACCAGGACCGCTTACCTAGCGCAAGCTCCTCACTTTCTTCACAAAGCTGAGTGGGCACCGGTCCTATACCCGGAACCCAAATTCCCCACCACATGGGTGGGAACGAACCCGGGCCGCTTTCCGTGGCCAGGGACCAAGGCATGCTGCCTTACCCCTCTATGCCATGGTGCAGGACAGCAGAGGAGTAAAATCAATAGAAAAAAGTCCTCACTATGATTTCCCTAACAGCGGTATACGCATTGTTTATTGAGGAAAACTATGTATACCCTGAATCAGGTTTTTCCTGCACGTTTATTGAATATTTGGTAAAAAATTCTCATTATTCTTCGTTTTTCCCAATTGGAGACTTTGCCAAATCTTATGCTTAAACAGAAGAATTACATGTCATCCAAAAATACGATAGCATCGTCTCACCGACAATCTGTGTTTTGAGATCCCCAAACATTTAATAAGTAAAGAAAGTACATATCCCCAGCCAAATTAGCTAAGATTTTTACTGAAAATAATTTACTCTAAAGCGCTCTCTACTCAAATAAAAGGCATTTCTAGAAGATGGGCCTTGCGTGTATTTGTGTTTGTGTGTGTGTGTGTGTGTGTGTGTGTGTGTGTGTGTGTGTGTGTGTGTGTGTGTGTGTGTGTGTGTGTGTGTGCAGGCCTGCGGACAGCATAATTCAGAAACAGAATGTTGGATGAAACCTTCTAAATATTCGACACGAACGTCTTCCCATTATAAAAACTATTTATTTATTTTGTGTTGATTGCACGTTCTTGCCGAGGCTCATGTTTCATTTGTTTTCACGTTTTTTCCCCGCGAGGGCGCATGGTCGTTGCCTTGACTATCCGCCGGGATACCTCTGGGCAGCCGAGTCAAGAGGACTCGTAGCTCTACTTTCATGGCACGCGGATGGTAAGTAATTCTGGTTTTGACCTTTAGCTTTGAGATTTCGTACTTAGGAGTATGGCTTTTCTGTGCGCCCACCTGCCTGGGTTGTGCTTCCGTTAAATTTCGGGAGTAATTCTCGGAGGGACTACCTTACACTGTGAATAATTTGAGTTTCAAATAGACTGGGACTCCGCTCAGTTTCTCAGTGTGACTAAAGTCGTGTAGGTATTGTCATGCTCAAAAAAGGTGAATGTTAATCTGGAATGCCTGAAAGGCAAGAGCTGTAACATTTTCTTTTGCAATTAAAAAACATTTATCCAGACATTCTGTATAGTTGAAGAAGGAAGTGAACGGCAAACCTTTGTCACAATTGGTCCTTATTGTCGCGAAGCGCTTGTTATTTGGCGAAAAAGAGACAAGCAGAAAGTGAAATAGACAGATAGCGCCCGGGCCTAGACCGCGCGCGCAGTAGCGCTGGAAACTTGCCGAGAGGGAAAGAAACGGAGATAGTCCGGAATTTCTCGCGGCATCATGAAAGACCGCGAAGCTTCGGTAACTTTCGAGAAACGATGTTTCGGTTATAAATAAGAGAGTTGGAGCGGAGCTGCGATTCAGCGAATGGAGTTGCAGCCATGCAGTGTGTGAATATTTGAACTGTAGCGCAGTTACGAGTTGAGCTGCTAAATGTGTGCGTGCGTTTGTTTATGTGTGGTGAAGCAACCGGAGACTACTATGTGTATGACACATAATTTTTAGAGCCTGTAAGGGCTGACCAAAGTGTGTTTCTACTGAAATAAAGAGAATTTTGAATTTCTGCAAAATAAACCTTTCGTTTGTCATATTTGGTATCAGGAGTGGAATAGGACGATGGAAGCAGCATTGCCCAAGATTTTAGAAGAGCTGAAAGAAATAAGAACAGCGACTGACACCCTCGCTGCGAAGACGGAAGTGGCAAATTGCAACCTGACCGCGGAGCTAAAAGAAATGAAGACAGTGAATGACTTCTTCACTGCGACGTTAACCATGGAAATAAAAGCGGCGAATGACACCCTGGCCACAGAAATGAAGGCTGAGAACGAGGCCCTAGACGCCAAATTAAAAGAGTAGTTGGCCGGCGTGAGGGATGACGTCACGGACCTGGGCAAGCAGTTGGGTCAAGTGGAGGAGCAAGCGACCTAGAGGGTAAGGCCGACACCAACAAAAAGTCCCTGAACGCCACGGTGTTTTACGTCGTCGGCAAAAGATTAAAGGATTTGAAGGTCGACGTGACGGGACGCGACACAGTATCTGCGCGCGTCAAACCACTTAAGTACGGCGGCACGTAAACTTTCGAAGTCTTCCACCACCAATTCGACAGTGGTCAATCACAACAAGTGGTCACCAGAAGAAGAGGCCACACAGTTAACAGCCAGCCCCCAGGGATGGGCCGCAGAGGTGCTGAACGCGGTTCAGACAGCGGCAGCGCCCAAGGATATGTAGGAGGTCCTGGAAAAACACTTCAGAAACCACCCCTTAGTCGCAGCAGCTGAAATCTAGGTCACAGCAGTCAGGGGAGACGCTGTAGGATTTCGCCTTGGCAATCAAACAGCTGGCCAGCAAAGCTTTAGTCGATCTCCCACCCGAGTTCGTATCCGGGAAGCCACCTACAACTTCGTTGACGGGATAGGAGGCGTCGAGATACGTCCGCGCCTAATGATCAGCCATTACAAAAACATCCAAGAGGCGCTAACGGCCGCATTTAGGATGGAGGTGGCCAAGGTGACGGCTACCCCGACGTCTAGAACAAGGAGTATCCGCTACACTGGAGACCTAAGTCCAGCCGAGGGAGGTCGGCGAAGACCAAGTAGCGTTGTGCTGGCAGTGTGGCCAGCCGGGAAACCTGGAAAGAGACTGCCTACATGAGGTAGAGCAGCAGAAGAAACGAGAAAGGGTCAGCGTGGCGAGGGGCACTTTGGCACCGTCACCACCATGCCCTAGAGTGACACTGCGCGCCATCAGTCGAAGGGTGGATGACAGCCTTGTCGCAGATTGTTGGGTGGGAGGGAAGTGCCACCTGCTTGTGGACACCGGGGCAGACGTGACCGTCATCAGACCTGACGTAGCCAGGGATTTACCGTCGAGAAAACCCAGCCAACCATACTAGCCTGTGACGGCATCGGGCGACAGCTTGCCTGTAGAGGAGGCCTTGCTGCATTTGACCATGGGACGGGGTGCCGTGTGTCAGTGGGTGGCTGAGGAGGTGATACTGGGACTGGATGCCCTCAGCAGCCACGAGACGACGGTCGATCTCGGCAGGAAGGTCCTGCGGCTAAATGGAGAAGAGGTAATACTCTGACAACCCGAAGAACGCCTGGGAATCTGCAAGGTCATCCTGACGGAAGACGTACTTGTTCTCGCAAGAAGCGAGGTAGTGATGACGGCGCACTGGGAGGCCAGCGGACGAAGAACATGTGGTGGACCAGAAGACGTCTGTGCACGGAGTTTGTGTAGCCAGGTCATTGTTTCCCTGCCAAGAGGAGGTGTCGGTGAAGCTGCTCACCGATAACGACATCCAGGCCTGAACGGAGATGGGGACGTGTGAACTCGTGGTCAGCGTAACGCCAATCGACCAGACCCAGGAGCCAGTGCTGAGGCAACACCTGGAGTCCCACCTGGAAAGCTTACTGGAGAGGGTGGCCGACCACCTGACCGCAAAACAGCTAGCGAAGATTCGACAACTGCCGGGAGGATGCCAAAACGTCTTCAGCCCAGGTAACAGCGACTACGGTAGCACGGACCGAGTACTTCACCCCAAGGATACTGGAGATGCCAGGCCTATTCGGCAACCAACCAGATGAGTTCAGCTGGCAGAACAAGCAGCAGGACATGCCGGAGAACATGAGATCCAGGGTACTAATTCAAGAGTCTGAAATCCCTTGGTATTCCCCTGTAGTCTGGGTGACGCAGAAGAACAGCAAGCTACGTTTCTACGTGAACTACAGTAAGCTGAGCGCTGTCACCAGGAAGTACTGTTTCCCCTTACCCCTGATTGACGACACCCTGGACACCCTTGGTGCTGCGCAGTGGTTCTCGACCCTGGAACTGAAGTTAGGATACTGACAGGTCGCTCCAGACCCGAGAGACAAGGAGAAGACCACATTCTCGACAGGCCAAGGGCTTTGGCAGTTCACAGTTATGCTCTTTGGTCCGTGCAACGCACCAGCTACCTTCCAATGCGTCATAAAGTCAGTAATGAGAGGATTGACTTATAACGCCTGCCTGCTATATCTGGACGACATCACCATCGTCGGTAAGACATTCGAGGACCATCTCGAGAACCTGAGCAAGGTGTTACAGAGACCGTATGCGACCAACCTGAAGCTGAACGCGAAGAAGTAGCAGCTCTTCCGCAAGGTCAACTACTTGGGCCACATAGTCTCACCACCGGAGTGGCCACAGACCCGGAGAAGACACAGGTCGTGAGAGATTGGCCTCACCCGAAGGATAAGCGAAAATTGCGCAGTTTCCTGGCGCTGCGCAGTTATTATCGCCGCTTCATAAAGGGCTTCCCCAACATCACCAAGCCCCTCACTCGCCTGACGGAAGAACACAGGCCTTATCTGTGGAGGGAGAACGCCGAAGGCGCTATACAGCACCTGAAGAACATACTTTGCAGTGCTCCTATTTTGGGATTCCCACAACCAGGCGGCACCTTCATTGTGCACACCGACGCCAGCATTGGATGCGTCCTATTCCAAGGCCAGGACGGCCACGATCGAGTGATAGCGTACTACATCAAGACGCTGTCTAAAGCAGAGAAAATCTACTGCGTCACCCGGCGAGAGCTACTGGCGGTATTTAAGACCTTAGAGCACTTCCACAAGTACCTATACGGCCATCCATTCCACCAGAGGACTAACCACTGCGTGTTAACCTGGCTACTTAGTTTTAGGAACCTGGAAGGCCACACAGCCCGTTGGAAGGCTGCAGAAGCACGATTTCAGCTCCGAACATCTTAGAGGGAATAACCAAACTAACGCAACCACCATGTCCTGAAGACCCTGCCCGGAGGAGTGCGGTCAATGCACAAGAGTGGAAGAGAAGGAGCGTGCCGCAGCTGTCAGAGTGGTCACGGCAGTGCCTGCGGATGGCTGGGATAGCGCAGGCCTGAGGAGAGAGCAGCTGGCGGACGCCGAATTGGAGCCACTCTTGAGGGAAGTGGAGGCAGAGACAAGACCAACCTCGGAGGACATCGCAACCAGAAGCGCTGCTTTTAAGTCGTACTGGACCCAGTGGGACTCGCTGAGGACCAAAGAGGGCGTGCTGTTCCGTGTATGGTAATTATCCGATGGGAAGACGCAGCTACTTCGCCGGAGTAAGGTCCCGGTAGCCTTGGAGGAAGTGCATGCCGGTACTTCAGGACATCTCGAAGCAAACCGAACGATCGACAAACTCCGATAGCGTCACTACTGGCTGAGGCTCCGAGCAGACGGTAAGAGTTAGTGCCGTCAATGTCACGTGTGCTTGGCGAGTCTTGGGCGCCAAACTAGGAGCCGGGGTTGCATGCAGCAGTACAATGTCGGAGCGCCTTTCGAACGCATCGCTGTCGACATAGCAGGACCATTCCCAGTGTACGAACGAGGCAACAAGTACCTGATGGTGGCCGTGGATTATTTGACGAAGTGGTCGGAGGTATATGTCATCCCGAACCACGAGAGAAAGACAATCACAGACTGCCTCGTGGAGCAACTGTTCTGCTTGCTGATTTGGGGTGCCGTTAGAGCTCCACAGCGACCAGGGCACCAATTTTGAGTCGCACCTGATGGAGGAGGCACTGGAATGACTTGGGGTGAATAAGACCCGCACAACTCTTCTACACCCGCAGTCGGACGGCATGGTCGAGAGGTACATCAAGACCCTAGAGGAACATCTGAGAAAGGTCGTGGACAGCCATCAGCGAAACTGGGACGTCAAGGTACCACTGTTCTTGCTGGCCTACTGCTCGTCAACACACGACACTACTGGGATGACACCAGCAAGCTTAGTATTCGGCCGAGAGGTACGCTTCCCTTGTGCCCTGGCTTTTGGGAGCCCCTGGGAAGCAAAACAGCCCACAACGGACTATGTGGAGAACCTCGTGGACCATCTTCACGACATGCATGAGATCACTCGTAATAACAGCCAGATGGCGAGCGACCGCATGAACATCCGGTGCAACAGGCAAGCCAACAGTCAAGGATTCCAGCCAGGTGACCTGATGATGATGATGATGATTATGATGATAATAATGATGATGATGACGATGATGATGATGATGATGATGATGATGATGATGATGATGATGATGATGATGATGATGATGATGATGATGATGATGATGATGAGTATAAGGGCGCTCAACTACAGTAGTCATCAGCCTTTAAAATTCTAGTCATGGCAAACGCCAGATATAAGGTGACCTGATTTGGTTGTACCGCCCTATCCGGACCAAGGGACGCTGCCCAAAGCTTCAACAACATTGGCAAGGACCGCATCGGGTGGTAAAGAGAATTAACGACGTGTTCTACCGCAACCAGAAGTCGCCTTGAGGAAGGATGTTGGTGGTACACCTGGATCGTCTGGCCCACTACGATGGTACTGTTCGTGACGACCAGCCTAGAGGAAGGAGCAGTGTCGCTAGGCGCTTGTTATTTGGCGAGAAAGAGACTAGCGAGGAGTGAAAGAGACAGGGCTCGCCCGCGCGCGCGCTAGCGCTGAACACTTGCCGAGAGGGAAAGAAACGGAGATAGTCTGGAATTTCTCGCTGCATCGTGAAAGACCGTGAAGCTTCGATAACTTTCGAGAAACGATGTTTCGGTTATAAATAAGAAAGTTGGAGCGGAGCAAAATAAACTTTTCATTTTTGAACCCACAAAGTTACATCCCCATCCCCATCAGTTTCATTAATTGTATCTAAGCCCCACGGTGCATTTCAATTTTGTATTGTTTTTATTTTCTTCCCAATTTATTTAGATTAAGATGCCATCTATTTAAAATATTTAAATTGCTATAAATATATATCTAGAATGTCCTGGGAATATACTTTAAAGTTTTCTTCTTTGGAATGAATATTGTATAATTTAGTGTAATCGGTGAACCATAAAAATAGATAGAAATTAATTAGTAAAAAACGAAATCTAATAACAGTGAAGCAATACAAATATTACAGCAAAACATAATAATTTAATACAAAGTTCATTCATATTTTCAAGAAATTTATAAATTCAACACAATCATAGAAATATAAGTGAAGTATGTAGCAAATTATTAGGTATATTTTATTTTAATACATCAAAACCTAACGCACAAAATGGTAGATCTTTTTAAAACACACTAATTATTTAAATGTCTCCGATTGGTTCGAATTTTTATTTTCATTAGTTCATTATTTAATTGTTTCTCGAAATATTATGGAGAAAACATTTCTGTATCACTTTATCTCCATCTTATAACTATATTTATCTTAATTAGCATGAATTGGGTAGAAGATAGTTTGCAAAAGATAAAAATAAAGAATAATGGGTAGACAAATCCATGTTAACGTAACACTTGAATATTTACTATACATTAAGTTTTCTTGCAGGTTATGATGTTAAGTACTGTCGCGAACGCATTATTTACGAAAGCGCGGCGCTTAGCGATAAGGGACAGATAGTGCCGGGTGGAGATAAAGAGCTTGCCTAAGCAGATAAATATAGCGTGGAGATAAAAGGCATACCAAAACACATAACGTTAGAATTCTGGAACGTTCGTGTTTCGTCTAGTGACAGAACATTCGATTTTTTGTTGTAGAATTATGAATGGTCGGGTATAAAAACAAGCCGTGGCTAGTTTATCGACAGTTGTAAAGACAGTAGTAAACAGAGTCGTAATGAGAACTGAATTGTGTGAACGCTTTTGTTTGTGGACGGCGACCTCGGCAGATTCTAATTGTGTATGTGACGTAATCCTGCTACTCTAAGTGTACTTCTACGAAAACAAAAACATATTGAATTTCTGCAACTTGGACTTTTAATTCTATGAACCCACAAAGTCACAATACAAACAAGGCTTTCCTCCGTCTAAGTGAGCTGTATAGAATCCGTGTATGCGACTAAGGAAAATTCACCTGGCAGGGAAATGCGTTCCATCAATATCCACTAGATACCGTTAATTAAGGGACCTGATATTGATATCCAAAATGACGGCATGTATATGTGGTGGAAAATGCTTTAAAAAGTTGGCACAAACTCGAACTTCTCCGCAGTAAAAGATATATGCGATGAAATAATAGATACCTATGTCATGTTGTGTTATACAAATGAACACTGTCTTACAAGTAAAATAAATACAGCTGAACATTAAACGGAGAGATATACACATATATACGATGAGATAACGGATAGCAATATAGTCTTTAAACAACATTAATGCTCTTTCGAGTTTTGCATTTCACAGTTTTACAGCATTTCGAAATACAGGCACATATTTAAATAACTGACGACACAATTTTACTAATTACAGCTTGTATACATGAAAGAAACCCAAGATTGTCATAATTCAGTATGCAAAAATACCGACATTTCCGTCAGGGAATCTGAATATCAGGAAATAACGCTATAGACAGAACAAAAAGCAACGCGAGCCGGACTTGTAACTTTAAGTTTGTTAATAAATCACATATAGTATAGCAATTTAACAACTTCACATGTTGGTTATATTCTTTAGAAGGTTTTTATTTATTGGAATCAAATAAATATGTGTGTAATTTAAAGTAAATATGAACAATCCCACGAGTAGTTACAGAAGTGTGAGCCAAAACACCTGTCCGTATAAAATACCAACGTACCTACCTATTTGTGAAGCTATACTTACTGTTGATATTGCAGCTGACACTTGCTGAGGTCATTCCAAACAATTATATCACTATTTACTCTGTTATGCTGTACAAAATACATTTTAAACACACTGAATGGATGGTACATTAAATACTGCTGTTTGCAGCAACTAACTACTGAATTGAGAAGATTCGAGTGAAATTTTGCTTTTGCTTTCAAACAAGGCTTATCATTTCACAGTTGCAATAATTATTAAAAAAAGATTGCTTAATATCATCGCGCAATTAAATCTTCTTTGTTGAACCTGTTATATAAAAAACATCATCTCAGCAGGAAGCAATAAATGAACCCATAAAGACATAAAGAGTTCGCTTTTTAATTATGCTATTTTCAAATACACCTACACACATCGACAGACAGCTACAAACACCTACACATAAACCTTCTTCTACATTTGTTTAAATTCAGGAGTCTCAAAGCATGTAAATCCGAGAAATCTCCATATCCAATTTCTGGACTGGCTGCAATATTGTTACGTGGATGGTTTAGGAATGCTTGGGAAAATATAACATTATAGACCTTTATTATACAAAGCTTATTTCCTGTGTCCTGACTTGGTTGTGGAGTTTCTAAAGTATCTAAAGTCCTTTTTTGTTGACTCGTAGGAATAGCATAATGCGGAATTTCACGTGGCATCAGCTCATGTCATCAACTTCCTGTTGGTTCAGGTAGATCATCAGCCCTGACTTGATTTAGGATGTTCCAAAACCCATGGGAATGCTTACGTTGCTTGGGATATGTCTACGAAACTTCTGGCGCTAATTCGCCTTATTTGGCACTTGGGACGTCATGTTGGAAGATTCGGTATTTAAAGACAGCTTATTTCGCTGCGCTCAGGCAGTTGTATCCCATACTCCGATCTACCATGCCCACTTGTCTTAAACTGCGATCATCCCGCCACAAATTCTGTACGGATGCGAAGTCTGTGGTTCGATGCCACCATTCGTAGACTGCAGGCCGTGCAGAACAAGACACTCAGGGTGATCTACGATACCGAACATAGTTTCCTTCTCACATCCTACACTCCAATTCCCGCATACTTAACGTTGTGAACGTACGCGCAGATTGTATGCCAAAATCACACCTCACCCCAATCAATTGGTTAACACGCTGGGTCAATACGACCACCATGCACCCAGAAGGAGAAAGAGCTATCGCCTTCCTAAGGAAGCCCTTGAGTGGTAAAGTTCAACCTCTTGTCCTCTCACCTTCAAACTCCACCTGAACTGGCCCCATCGGGGCTGGATACGACTCGTATCTTACTGAGATACGACCACCACCAGCCGAGCCCGTCCCGCGTGACGAGAGCACGGCCAGACCCATACAGTACCCCTTTTTCCATCTGACCCAACGCTTCTGGCCCCGCCGCGCTGGACGGACCCTGCAAGCAGGCCGCTCCTAGCGAGGCGGCATCGGGCGCTGGCCTCCATCCTGGAAGCTCATCCCGGAACCAAAAGCACTAGCAGAGGTCAACCAGCTCTATCATCAGACACAGACATAAAAACTTGCGTATTCCGACAAAACGTATAAGACCGCACGGGTAAATCCACATAGCTGATAGATACCGCGCCGCTCCGTCCACCGCCCGGGAGCACCCGGGCGACCTGTACTCGCTCATGGCTCATGGCTCAGTTGCAGGGCTTTTAGCATGGGTTCTTCTGGAGGTCACACCCTCATAAAAAAGGGTCATCATACCCGCCTCATCCTCAACAACATGGCACATAATTCCTAAGGTTAAACCCCGTGTGGGTATTTATATAACTATGTAATTGTTGCTCCCATCTCACCCCTAAGTCTCTCAAGACTTTGGTGTATCTTGTACTTAACATTAACATTTACAGTTTAGTAGATTGTCGTATAATAGAACTAAGTGTTCTCTCTACTTCACTCTACTATTTTGCTCTAACATCTGGCTTCCTCATCCTTTCAGCTACGTTCCTAGTTACGAGGGCTGTTCAATAAAGAATGATCACAATTTGTTTTTGACAACGTAACTTTACTCATCCTCATAATTTTGATGGTCCTTCTCAAAATAGTCTCCCCTGAATGCGATGCACTTGTCCCAGCGTTTCTGCCAGTCTTCAAAGGCATACTGGAAACCATTTTTTAGAGATCCTTCAAAATCGCCTCTGCAGCCTTCACCACTGCTTCTGATGATGGATAATGCCTCCCACGAAGGCGTTTCTTCAAGTTAGGGAATAGAAAATAGTCACATGGGGCTAAATCCGGACTATAGGGAGCATGAAGGATGCACTTCACGTTGATTTTTGCAAGATATTCAGCAACAACATTGGCAATATGCGGCCGTGCATTATCGTGGTGCAGCATCCGGCCTGCTTCACGGAAATGTGGTCTTTTGCGCCTGATATGGACTTGAAATGTTTACAGGACATCCCTGTAGTATTGTCCAGGTAGTGATGTGTGTGCAGGTACATCATGCTGATGAACCATTCCATGAATATCAAAGAATGAGATGACCATAACTTTCCCAGCAGAAGCAGCCACTTTTGCTTTTGGGGGGGTTTGGTGATGAAGGAGATTTCCACACTGAGCGTTGCTGTTTGTTCTCGGGATCAAAATGATGTAGCCCAGTTTCATCAGCAGTGATTACGTTTGAAAGAGGCTCCGCATCTTCCTATAACATCAACTTTAACTGCATGCAGATCTCCATTGCAGCGGTAGGTGATACTGAACATGTCTGAACTTGCCTGGTTCTCGCAGGCGGGAACCAGGAGTAACAGCAATAAAACTACTATGGCGTGTTTGTTTCACATTAAATTAACAGAATATAATAAGTTTGAATTTTAGTGTGAAAAATTATGACCGTAAAAAATTATGATCATTCTTTATTGAACAGCCCTCGTACAAAGTAAATTGTAACAGTATGGTTTAGTCGTCCAAGTTACACCACTTAACGTAACAATGTTTCTCCAGCAGAGAAAAGTGAAAAGAAAGACAATTGGCACAAACTTTTGCTAGTAAATTTGTTGTCCGTTCATTGCTTAAATTGCAACTGCGAGAAGAAGTCGATGAATGTGATGATACATTCTTTAGTATTATCTTAGTAAATTGAAGTGTTCTTGTTTTACCTTATCATATGAACTTAAATCTCACTTTTATAAAATAGATACTATTCGTATCGATAATGGACGTCCAAGTTAAGGAAACTGTCGCTGTTAAGTAAACTACGCCACTAACGCAATTTCTTCTTACATGTTATCGTTCATGGAGTGTACTAGTGCCAATAAGCATTAAGTATTACGTCTGCTAAAATAGAATTAGCGTAACTTAACAGCATGGTTGGTAAAAAAGTGAATTTCAATTTCAGTCTATCCAAAAACTAAAACATCTGTAGTAAAACTTGATGCTTTGCTTAAGTAATCATGATCCTTAATTATCTTATCGCGCACATATTTTTACATAATCCCCCAGAAAAGGTCAAATGTAATAACGCCCTCTTGCTCAACAAAGAAGTTTTCAGTGCCCTTTCTTTCTCGTTTAACAAGAAAATAATGAATTTAACATCAATTAATGTATTGTGATTAGGAAAAACAATGGGAGAAAAGAAGAGCTCGTGAAGTCAATCTCTTTGAGTACAAAATTAATAAAAAGATCTTTAAATGCACTACACGCAATATATTATGCATAATCTATAGAAATAATTTCATTCCTGGAGATCCTTCAATGGTGAAAAAACTGGCCTCCATGACAACGATTCAAAGTATGATAAATGCGAGTATATAGCGATATCGGAATCTATTAGACAATAAATTTACGCAGGATGTCAATAGTAAACAAATCATCGTGTAGTATATTAAAGATATTACTGAAAATCTAAACTTACCGAAGAGACACCGCCTGCAAAATTAGCTTATACTAAATGCATACTGCTTTTGTGGTGTAGATAATTTCTGAATGGACCTGTAGCAGGTGAATATATGTTAAAATGAAATACAAATGAGAAAACTAAAAGAACAACACAAAATATTTGGCCGTTAACGAAATATGCAGAGGAGGCTCTATTGTTATGCAAATTCCTTCCTAGCCACGTTTGCCTGGAATGAATATGGAGAGTTCCATTCGTTCCACGCTCGTGACAAATTACATACTATCGTGGTGGGGTGCCATGGTAGGAAAATGACACACACGCGCCTCTCCAGTGCTATTTCCATCCTGTTAGATACAATTACCAGGCTTCTATCCAATTGGAACGTGCGCGGCTTCTATTGGTGTTTATCAAAAAGACGGAGTGGCATCTGTTGGTCTCTTGCTTCTGGTACGGCTGAAGCATGATTGCGCTGGTAGTGCCAGCATTTTCTTTTCTTTATCTTCCTTTAAGAAATGGCTAAGAGGTACCCGACGATAGATAAAAGAAATGGCTGAAATTATGCTGTTAAACAATGCACCATGTCTACTACTTTATAGGTGACTATTTTTCACCGCACATCGACTTGTACTAAGCGCCACCTACAATGACAAGCGGAACTAATCACGTAGGATGTACTGGAAAGTTTAGCCGACTTTATGCCCAAGCAACATTGAGCTAACGTAAAGTTTACAAATAAAATAACGAACACATAAATTTAAGTTACTTCCATAGGCTCCTGTTTCCACATGTGAACAAAATTCATTACTCTATTTTCTGAATAGTGGTTATCGCTACTAAATACAATGCATGCAAAGCAAATAAAGCACTTTTTTACTTCACAAGAACAGAACCATTTATTTTTTCGTGTAAAATGTCCATTTAATTCTTACGCGGTCAACCGGTACTTTTTTGCTACATATTTATGTACAGACCAGGAGAAAGATGTTCCCGTGTATGTCAGTTTTACTTGTCTACTAATGATAACAAACAAATCAGGTTATTTAGCAAAAATAAAAACAACAACAAAAAAAGCCTTACTTTACTTTATATGTTAGGTGCGTACTGCATCGCAGTACTCATACATTCAAGAGCAGTATTGAGATTGGGATTTCATTACGGGATTTGGTAGGTAGGCCACCATGCTGGGTCCATTGACCCTATGCCACCAAGTGGGGCACCGCCGGGAGGAAGGATGAGGCGAAGGAAACAGAGGGCTGCCAACCTATGGAGGCACGACAGTACAGACGGCAGGATCCTTACAGTTTACTTGGATAGACTTCCCCGACAAGCCAGGAAAACGAACTCGCTCCCTTACTGCAGGACGGCAACGAGCCCAGCAGCCGAGCCCCAAAGGTCCCTAGCTGGTGGTACCGAAATGGTCCCAGCAGAGGAGCGGAGACCCGTAACCGATCTATCGGAGGAGGAAGTAGTTTTCCTCAAAACAGAAAATCCTGCCATGCACCGCCGAGACACCCGCCGACACTTCTATCCTGAAAGAGACCATCAGATGAGAGATGATATGAAATGATAATTGAGATGAAATTGAGGGACAGGAAATTCAGGGGATGTAATTAACCTACCCAGCATTCGCCTAGCGACCCAGGAGAAGCCCGAAAAACCCATGCGTCAAGTAGGTCGACCAGGGGAATCGAATCGGGGCCTCCCGAATGCGGGCCATCCCGCTCAGTTAAGAGTGGTATTCTCAGAGAAGCAGACTTTTCTTTTAGTGTCTACTCCACAATACAGTTAATAACTGAAAACATGGATTAATGTAACGTTAAGTATGAAGAAGGAGAAATGACGAAGCAAATGCGATATAAAACGCAACTTTCCGCTTTCACACTTTACACTCATTGATAAGCGGCTTTATCTGCCACTGTACAATACATCCTTGTGTGAGTACCGTTTGCACCGATCCACAGTAAAGTAGCAACAGTGTTGCAAACTGATCACGTGTAGTAAATTTCTTCAGCTTCTATGGTATTATATTGACACATATTGACAAGGCATTTAAGCGTCTCTTGAATAATAGTAACCACGTGCGCATTAAGAGTACCTATGCAAATAATTTGAAACTGTATTTTCTCCCTATTTTTAGTCAGTACCACGGTACGGAGGCATTGCCCTAAGAGACACCCCTACAGATTATGGTACCCAAAATATCAAGGGTATTATTTACAACTTTTCAAACCAAACTACTGTGTCCTTCTAACATAACTCCAGAATTAAGTAGATACATAAAATGTATTTAAATATTTGGTCTAGCTAATAAATAAACAAATCGCTCTTTACTGAGTGGATTTTAGCTTTCATAAAACATTAACATTATTAAACAAGATATCTTCGGATTTGGAGCCGATTAACCTTTTTTCCTAAATTGTATTAACTTTAAGGATACGTATATTTATTTAACATACATTTTTATATGTGAAACCAACTTTTAAAGCCCATATTCAAAAATTTTGCAATCTCTGATGTCAATAGATACATGACAGTAATCCATTTTGCGCACAGTAGTTTTGGGAAATTCCAGTTCACAGCAATGACTGAAAACGAACACCATTTTCTTGCAAAAACAATTTCACACAACCATATACACTCCACGGCACTTCTTTGAATGTTGCTGGTGTTATTGGGAAACTAAAATTAGAAATTGAATCTTTGTTTCTTGTCTTAAGTGGAACGTAGGTTGCCAATGTATGTATACTCTTTGCCTTAAATGATCCTAAATTGTTCTGCGAGTTAATACAGCCATTTAAGTGGAAGTAAGCTTCATTAGTAAAGAAAATCTTATCCGGGATGGCTACATTGTTGTGTGCTTTGTCTAGGCCATGCAACGAGAACAAACTTTAGAGCAATAAACCTTAAATTACATGACTATCTGGCACTCATATTCCATTCCATATCAATAAAATTAACAATACGATAATTCCTGCAAACATTTATCTCTATTAACATGAAGAAGATAGAGGAATGTAAGTAATTAGTTTGTTCAAGAGTAGCGAAAGTCATGTGAGAGCTACATATCAATCTTTCTCTTCTTTTTTTTTCGTTTGATCCAATTCTTGTCGCTTTAATAACATGTCCATATTGTGAGTTTTGAAATTTACACTTAAGTTATATAAGTTCAACAATGGCAACATTTATATTATATAGGAATTCCAAAATTTTAATTTTCTTATAGATATATAATACACTTTCTTTTGGGAGTGGTTATCTTGGAAATTTGGTGTGTTTATTTAATAGCCTTCAACGTTAGGTCATATCAACAATGAATGAAAAAGGTGAAATGATACTCAAATGAGCCCAGGGTTCAGAGAGCTTAGAGTTACCTGTCATTCCTTTCAGGATAAGGGAAAACCCCAGAAAAACTTTACGCAGACTATTTCACACATGCCTACGTCAATATCCTCGTATAGACCAATCAAGTACTAGGATTCGTCAAATACTGACCAATCGCTGATCTCTATATCCATAATTGTACACGATGCACAATTACCGTTCAGCAATTATCACATGCTCCTTTACTGTTGGGTATAGCGATCACATGAGCAGTGAAGACAATCGCAAGATTCAAACAGTAACTTGGCCGCTGTAAGATTTGGCCAGGCGACAACAAACGAAATAAATTTTTTAATTCAGCAAGCAAAGCCAAAGAATGCCGAAATAAATTGGAAATGTGTTTGTATAGGAACGTTTGTGTGAAATAGCAACTTAAATGATTGCAAATTCATTGTAGTTTAAAATGAATGAAGTTTGTTACTTTATTATTTTATTATAATCAATCAGCGCCACCTGACGGCCTTAAGACCAAAGTTACTTCCATCAGTGTTAACTTGTGCATAGCCTGTAAGAGCTAATAATCTTGTATGCCGTGACTTGTGAGGTTAAGCTTCATTCAAGTGCTGATGTAGTCTATGTGATTTAGATAATCAAATAACTTGTTTTGTTGCTTTTAAGAATGTGTTTTATTCGTGAAATAGTCTCTGCAAATGAAGCTCGTGGTTTTGACGACTTCGTCGCTCCTGACATTATGGGTAATTTCAAAACCATTCGTGCCATTATCTATGATAATTCACCCTGACCGAGATTCGAACTCGGAACCTTGATCCTGAGGTAGACACGCTACCACCTACCTACCTACCTACACTGTGGATGACATGCTCTTGATAGTGTTGTGAGTTACATATATTGCACTGTAAGCGTTGCACTGCAAACTCTCAAAGTTTGCCGCTAGATTTTATTGAAAACGAATGAGTGTGATGGCCGTGTCGTGTCCGAGCGACTAGATCACTTGACTCTCACCAAGAGTTCGATCCCAGGCGACCACAGAGTGAGACTTGTGGACAACACGCTGCTGGGGCGGGTTTTCTTCGGGGCCTCCGGTTTCCCCCGCCTTAATTACAGCAATTGCTCCATTATCATCTTTCCTGTAATCCACTTTGCCCTCATTTCGTTCATCTGTTACCCTCACTCTCATTCCAGGGTGCAGGCTGATCACCCATCCCTGAATTTCTCTCTCTCTCTGATCTATAGTTGTGGATATCTCACCCGAGGCCTAAAATGGCAAAAAGGGTAGAGGAACATAAATGAACAGGACTGTGTCCTATACCAAGGTAAGAAGAAAAAGAATGAGTTTGTCAGCTTGTAGTAATTAATTCTGAGGCTAAAATATCGCCATATTTGTTCTCTATGTTCAACTATTCGAAGAGTTTCAAAAGGTGGATCCAACACGGGCATCTAACACTTTGCTAAGGGATATCGACTGCATCATCTTCAATTTCTCTATAAGCACACAAGTGAGTACAGAAAGTCATAAGAGTGCAACATATCAGGGGTTTCACATCTACCTATATGATAGTCACTTTAGCCTATGTCATACCTACAACAAAAGATGTAAAAGTTTCTGATATTTTATAACATATCGATTAACTAGAGGGTTTAAGAATTATCTTTTGTTGTAATATGTGTAAAATAATGACTAGAAAGTGTGTGAACGTAACACAAGTGATTTTTTTCATTATAAGCTCACACTGAGTATTTTTTCACACTCCTGGTATACCTAAAGATGCTGTTGTGTTTGTAACTGAGGAAACTCTGTAAGTGTAATAACAAAACAGCTGTAGAATTTAATTTAAGGTATTATGCATTCGCATAAGGCGTGCTACATCCACTAAAATGTTAGAGAGACAATAATTTAAAAAATAGTATGCATAACCAAAACTGTTGCCATAGAGACCACCAACTATCATATTATTTACTACACAGTGTAATCACATTGCAGTATTCGTCTACATTATACGGTGAGCATTTTTAAAAATAGCAGAAAGATTACTTGTAAGTATTTGTACCCAATGATGCTAAGGAACTCAGCATTGAGGAGGCAATACACTGCGAAAGCGGAAGGAAGACTCTTCATTATCAGGATTTAAAAACGTTCGGAAAGAGTGGATATCCAAACTTTGGCAACAACACATTTGTGTCTAGCTGTAAATGCATGCTGCACTTTTCTTCTATTCTATCTTCTGTTCCACAAAAGTTTGACCTCTGTTTCTCTGCAAACTAAAGATTTCGCGGCGCCGTGTGTGGTCCAGTACCGGTGCTCTTCCTCCTCTGCTCAGTGGTGTCCAAAGTTTGATGAGAACACAGCCTGCCTTTCAATGTTATCCGATGTTACATCACATACTCTGCTCGCTCCCCTATTCTAACAAATGCTGTTCACAATGATAAACTTTCAATTTGCACTTACACATTTTGTTGCATGCTACAGTGAGTAAAGCGCTAGGTATTCAGCGACTAACCAGTTTTATTCAACATATATTGTGTGCTTTAATAAGATATACCACTTCTTGTGGAGTAATATGGCATGTATCCCTTACATTTACAAAGTATATAAAAAGTAATTCAGAACGAAGAGATCTTCATAAGCTATTCCCAGAAAATTAAGATTTCAAGACAGTTTTATTTGTTACGCAAATATTTTAAACATATGGTAGGTAAATAAATCAAAATCATTAGAGCTATCTTTGAGAAAATCGAAGATAGCACATCTTTTTCCATGTAAAATGTAATTTGGGATAGGAGCATTTACTTGAAAGTCTTTGTGTTTCATTCCTAGAAAATAGTAGACTTATATCGCAAGTTTTGAATTTAACAGACTCTTCACTTTTGAATCACGCTGTAAGCATACCAACACACACACACACACACACACACACACACACACACACACACACACACACACACAAACACACACACAAACACACACACAAACGTTGATACATAATCTCAGTCAGAGTGAGTTATCTGGGTGAGGTTTTACGGGGGTTTTCTCTTATCCAAAATATAAATTCAAGGTAACTTTAAGCTCTATGGAACTTAGACTCATTTGAACATAATTGCACCCATTCCACTCATCGTCCGATATCTCTTATCGTCGGAGGACGTTAGTTAAAACACAAATAGCAACACACACACACACACACACACACACACACACACACACACACACACACACACACACACACACACACAAATACGCGGACCCATAAATTTCATATTCCATTCCATAAGCAGTGTTTAATATGCTTTTCTTTAGCAAAGACAAATCCTCATAGTATACGTGTTATAAGATATAACAAAAACGTTTTTCTCTACAGGTTACGATATTTAGGTCATTTTACATAGTAATGTTTCAAAATTAAGACAGAATTGTTTAGTTCCAACACATGTAAACAGAATTCAAATGTTTGCAATGGAATTAAAACAACAGTCGCCAGCTTGCAAGCATGTTAATATGATGTAATATGCAACTCAAAATCTCTTACGAAAGCCGAATGATCAAAATAATACCGACAACCACGCACTTCATTTGCATACCCCACCCCTCTCATTTTCGAAATCTTAATTCAAAGTTTGTATTCCAAAGGAGTCAGGCAATTTGCATACCCCAGATTTTCATCAGGTCCAACAGATTCCCTCTCCTAAATTAGGTTCTGATTCCCTCACAAGGAAGGGTGCAAATACATTCGCTCTCAATTTTCTATTATTTAAATAAAATGTAGTCCGAATCGTTCCATGGCTTTAAGTCATCCTCCGAAATTTAGGGATAACATGCTAGTCTCTGGTTACCAAGGCCGCGGATTCAAACCTGGATACTTTCAGGCGTACTCTTCAGTACGACTTTCTTCGGAAGGAAAGCAAAGCCGGTGGTCACGTATCATAGATTTACAGCACTTAAAAGAACATCAAGCCTGATAAAGAGGTCTCTGAACAAAATTAAGTGGTCTAAAAGTCAAATATGCAGTATGAATAAGCACCTCAAAATCTGCAACTAATTCTGATGACTTGGCTGATTAAGTTTTGTCCATTCTTCTACTAATAAGGATAACGCAACGAAGCTCAATATATACAATATACGCATAGTGAAAAATTGCTGAAAAAATGTATCGAAACGCCACCTATATAAGCACACACTCTGCGAAGAATAGTACATGTATAAGTAAATATGATTATCTGCTCCCCACACCATTCACTACAAAATGTTTCCACCTTTAATTGTTTTGATTTCGATTATGTTTATGATTTATCTTTGCATATCCTCTACATTTGAGGATAGGAAAGTCTTACTTTCTTTCTCGCACCGTAAATTCATTTCTTTATGCACTAGGTATCCGTCTAGTAGGCAAATGTACTTTTTTTTAAGTTTTGCGCCCTCCAACTTTAAGTCATATCGGATGGTGAATGAAGTGAGCAAAATTATGTTCAAATGAGTCCGGGGTCCATGGAGCATACAGCTACCCGAAATTCGTCTTTAACGATAAGAGAAACCCCTGGGAAAAACCTTATCCAGATAACCAACCCTGACCGAGATTCGAGATCGGGACCTCTTGAACGTGAGGCAGACACGCTACCATCTAGGCTACCGAGGCGGGAGAAAATGTAATTGTTCTTGGCGTTCACGTATATCAATTGCTTCTTCTATTATAATAAATATCTAATGATTTGAATATTTAATCTTTTTTTTTTATTCAATGATCGATCAGCAGTACATGCTTTACAGATCCTTGTTGGCTAATTGAATCTCTATGAACTATATAATAACATGTAAGGAAAACCAAGTTGGCTCCTATTATCTTCATAACACTGTGAAACAAGAGAAAAATAAGTTAATTAAAACAAACAAGTAATCAAAGGGATAAGAACAACAGTCATTGTGAAACAATATTCATAGTCTTTTCAATCAGAGTCACTAAGGAGGAGATCCTGTGGGAGTCGTCTCTTCAGGCGCGTGGGCTGGCGGGTTCGTACGCCGATGTCGTACATCACAGCTCCTGGAACATCTGGCAGGTTTGAGAAGAAGCAAGAGGTGATCTGACGTATGTACTGGTGAAGAGGAAGGAGACCATGTTCTTTATGCAGTTGTTGATTTCTTACGTACCAAGGGGCATCCGTGGCGATGCGCAGAAATCGATTTTGCAGGACCTGTAGCCTTCGGAGATGAGTGTTGCTAGCCGTACCCCATACCTGGGAAGCATATGTGATAAGTGGCCGGACAAGAGATTTGTAGAGAAGCAGAGAGCATTCAATCCCAAGAGGAGTGTGTCTGTGAAGTAGCGGACCGAGTTTTGAAAGTCGTCCTGATGCCAACGAGATAAGTCGATCAATATGGCCTCGCCACGTAAGTTTAGTGTCCAGCATTACTCCAAGGTATTTGACGGAGGTGGTAGGAGGTAGCCAGGGAATTGATTCAGAATATTTAATTTTTAATCATTTTCAGAATCTATATTCACTCCATCGTTTAAATCAGTTTTTTAAAAAGTGCTTAAAGGTTTCTTACACTCACGTTCAGTTCCTGGCACAAAATCAAATCCTCGCTCCTTAATGCACGTATATGCATTCCAATAATCTGGTACACTTAGCACCAAGATCAAGATGATTGGATTAGATCGGATTGGATTACGGTACGGAGGGGATTTGGCACTGCGACCACCTGTGCTCCGAATGGGGCATCCTTGGGAGGAAGGATGAGGCGAGAGGAGACAGAGGGCGGCCATCCCAAGGAGCCACGACAGTGCAGAGGGCGGGTTCCCCACATTTTACTAGTTGGAAACTCCCCAGCAAGTCAGCACAACCGACAGCTCACCAGATCGAGCTCGGAAACCGGAGGCCGTCCTATCGGAGGAGGAAGTGATTCACTCTGAGCATATCATCCCGGCATACACCGCCGAGACACCCACCGGCAGTTCTAGCCTGAAAGAAACCACCAGATGAGAGATGATATGAAATTATAATTGAGATAAAATGGAGGGCCAGGAAATGTGGGATATGTAATTAACCTAAGCAGCATTCACCTGGCAAGCCGGAAAACCCCTGAAAAATTCCATGAGTCAAGTAGATCGGCCACGAGAATCGAACCTGGGTCTCCCGAGTGCAAGCCACAGACGAAACTGTCTGAGCCATACCGCTCGGTTAGGCCAGAAGATATTAGGTAATCGTTCTGATTGCCGATTCAGGTAGTAGAGAGACTGCATATTTACAATTAATGATTCGGAGGAAATCGGGTAGAAAATTGATGCGGGAAGTATTTGATAGTCACTGATTTTCATAATATTAGGTAAGAATTGTACATTTTTCAAAATCTCAAAAGATTCCGCCGTAACCTTGCCTCATTATTACCATTAAATACAGGCCAACCACTTCGCTAATTTGCATTTTTCGCAGTCATTTACGATATATTAGTACAGCTGCATAGGATCCAATTTTGCGTACTACTAATTCATAAATATATATTGCACCACCACGTTCCTCTCAATTTTGTATTTTATCAACCTGAGTATAACATTTTCTAAGAATTAATTTAATAAAACAGTGTAATATCTCAAATCACTTTTCTTTTTTTCTTCTTCTTTGTATATGACATTTAGTTTCCCACTAGGTAAACTTACATATGCGAGAGGTAGAAGATTGACCCAGAGCAGAAATTCGCAAGCGCTCATCAATGAAACAAGTAGAACTTCGGAAAATATTAGAGTAATACAAGTATTTTGCTGGCTTACGAAAGAACATTTAGCCCCTCTTTGTCTTTCGAAAGTAAAACAGGTTTTTTTTTTTTTTTCTCTAAATGGAAATCTTATATTTGAAATTTTCAGGCTTCACTAACCTCCCTTGCTGAACACGAATTTTAACAGGTTTGGTGTGTAATGTTTCAGGTCCTGAACAAAAGTCCAAAAAGAAGAAGAAACTCTCTGCTGAGCATATTAGGATGCTAAGGCTGCTGAATGAATCGAATGTGTCATATTGTGGTCATCCTGTAGGAGACATTCTAGAGAAAACTGCAACAGCTGTGACACTAGACGGGCTTCTAAACATTTAAAACTGTAAAACTATACTAATAAAGTTTACACAAGATCATTCTTGATATTCTAGTACTACACATTTTCACGTATTTAACGGAACTTGAGTGTGGATTTTAAATCTCGGATGTTGGACCGGTGCCCACTCAACATCGTGAGGAAATTGAGGAGCTATGAAAGGTAGCGAACCCTGGTCCAGAAAGCCAACCTTCCGACTGGGTGTGCGTGATGCTGAACACATTTCCCCATTAAGGCTCAATAATCAACCACATCTGCGTTGCGTATGTGGGCGTGAGGCCGGCAGTCGGTTTGGCCGGCTCTGGCCCACTAATATGCGGCTGTTATGCCATAAATTACTTATTACTTTACTTAATCGTATTTAATGTATCTTTTACGCTGGTTTTTATTCTAGCTCACTCAAATATATCCCCATCCCGCTGTCTCTGCACAGCTCCCCTGCCTGATGCTACATTACCCCTCCCTTACTCACTGAAAGACGTGTGGGAACGATTGCAAAGCGGGGAACACTGACATTGAATGGCCTGGTGAAAATGAAAATACGATACTATGGTTTGGTTTGGTTTTATGCGAGGTTGGCAACCTTGTGTTACAGTGGGAAAGTAGAGAATTAGTGTTTGAATATAATAAGATGCAACTGCTTTTTAGTTAATTGATGGAAATTAATCATTTCTCCACACTAGCCGTATATAGGCTAAGATATTTTATGGATAGAGTCAACATTAAATTCTCCAGTTGACTCGTATATTTCCCTGGTAGACCACTAGCGGCTCTCTCATCCGAGATACACCGTTTGTAGCGACTTACTTAAGTCCCAGGCTTCATCATTTAACTCTTATTATTTTAGTTAATTGATGAAAATTAACCATTTCTCCACACTAGGCGTATATAGGCTAAGATATTTGATGGATAGAGTCAACATGAAAAATTCAATGACATGGCCGGGATTTGAACCACGAATCTCCTGGTTTCCGTCCAGTCGCTCTTAACCTTTGAGCTACCTTTGAGCTAACCTTTGAGCTACCATAGCCATACGAGTCAACTGGAGAATTTAATGTCAGGAAGGCACGTTGGCCATGGTAGCTCAAAGGTTAAGAGCGACTGGACGGAAACCAGGAGATCCGTGGTTCAAATTCCGGCCATGGCATTGAATTTTTCATGTTGACTCTATCCATCCATGTAACTGCTTATTCAGTTTGTTGAATTATGGGTCTTTGTTCAGGGCTGACGGAATCACTCACTGTGCCCTGGCTGCCCAGATCAACAAAACCATGTGATGTAAAATTAATTAGAACAAATCTTGTTATTTGCCGTTATCATTAAATTCTTCAATTTTTTATTTAGGATTAAAATGTTGTAAGATTAAGTAATATAAGTTAATAACTAAAAATTAGTATTTTGTTTCGATAGTATATTCAATTAATACTGATGTTTTGTTGCAGAAATTTAAGATACATGTTTGGATATGATTATTTACCTCAGTGATTAATCATCAGCTATCGATTCTTTGAGACATTCTAAATTTATGGATATTAAACTTATAATGTACACAAAGTGTCTTCTTGTACAGCTGTGCTCCTAATGTGTCACTTAGTTTCGCTGATTTTGTATGTCTTAAATGTAATTTTCGAGAATATACTCCTCTACTATCAGGGTCGTGACACCATCAAAGGAGATACTGATAAGTAGAACCCGAATATCTAAGCTAAATGTTTATAAATGCTTATAAATACTTTTTTGCTGAAATATGGCTTTTGCTTGCTTATTTTATGCTTTTTAATTAAAATAGCTTATTTTATCCTAGTCATATTAATTTAAAAGCACATTTTCACTCCTAGCCATCGTCGTCTCACCGAAAAAGTCAAGAGCCGATATAATAACGTGGATCTTCTTGTCTCTAGCGTAAAGAAAATGTACTCTCACCGATTAAAGTTAAAAAAAATCATGAATACCTTCCAAATTTGTTTTTACCTCCTCAGCCAGTTTTAACTCGATCGGGTTCTTGGTTAAAGGTTGTGTCATTCTACGCAGATCATTTCAATGAAATAAAACACTGTTGTACTCCTTAGATGCAGAAGGTATAAGCAACATCACCACAGAACAAAAATGTTTTGCTAATATTGGCATTCAAGATAAAATAGAGTACATCCATAACCGCTTCTCCAAAATACCTGCTATTATAACACAATTGAAAACTCGAAATAATACCTTGGAGCATTCCCTTTCTTTGATATATGAAATTTCAGTAACGTTGTCTTCAGAGATTCACAGTACTGCTAAAACTGCTTTTGAGAAACTCAGTAAGGTATCAATGAAAAATCCTGGTTACGAGACACTGTAAAATTTCCACAAAACTTGTGGTACAAAAACGTATATCTAAGGGAAATTCATTCAAAAAGAACTGCGGAGCTTTTCGCATGTTCCAGTAACGTCATGCAAAGTTGAGAGATCCTTTTCACAGCATAAAAATTTGTTCACTGAAAAACGCAGGAGCTTCCCACAAGAAAATCTCAAAGGGGTCCCGGGTTCGATTTCCGGCTGTGGGGGTGGGGATTTTTCTCCGACCAAGATAATTCCTCATCTTCCCCAGAAGTATGAATGAGAGTGCGAACGTGTGCGTGATCTAATGATTAAAACCAAACGAATACGAGTTAACATCTTCGATATATTCCAAAGGAGGACGGCCGTCAATATGACCATTGAAGTTAAAGTAAATGGAACAAAAGATCTCGAGATAACTCTCTCGTGTACTGTAACAAGCGTAAGGTAAAAATTCTACTAAACAATACGTTTATGATTTTATTTTTATTTTTATTTGCTTATTTTTTGTGCTTATTTGTTTCATTTTTCGTGCTTAATTGATTGATTATTTCATAATTTGATTGTGCTTACAAATCCGGACTCTATTGATAAGTTTGTGTACATGAGATGCTTAGACTGGAGATGAGAAAGGTCACCCAACATACCAAATCCAGTATGTGAAAAACTGTTCCTGTCGTGAAAACATTGTTCTTTTATATTATAAAAATGAAACCTATGTACTTTTGCAAACTATTCTTAAATGATTATGAATTAATTTATTAATAGGAAAACTGTTATTTATTGATAGACATTAACTAACTGTAAATGAAACAGAATGTGTAGAAACAAGGAATTTGAAAAGGAAAGCCCCGGAATTATATAAAATAATAAAAAGTATGGCTTCCAGGCTTTGCCATATTAATACTTATTAAACAAAGCTTTATATTTCCTTATGTCCAACATTACATATGTTCTTTACAGCACATAATTCATAAATCAAACTCCACATAGCATGAGTTGGGACATGACTTCGTCATTAATAAGCAATATAATCTCAAGAGATACACATTTGTACTTGCTCGAGTTTCAAGTACTATGTTAATTGTCAACCACATCTTCTAGGTAAATATTATTTCACATCCTAGATACAAACAAGTCCATATTGTATAATTTGAAATAATTTGTAGCAAATATTTGTGGTAAGATTCGCTTTGTATATAAAGAGTATTATATAGCTATAAAGAAAATGCTTTTCTTCTCCGAGTGCCAACGATGGACAATCAGTATGACATATGACATATTTCATATGAGATGCTAAGATTTTGAAAGCTGCAGCTGGATGTTATCCATTTAAAAGACATTTTTTCGGTAACTACTAAAGTAACTAATTTGACATTTTTCAAAATGTTTTATAGAATATAACACAAATACCTCATTAGAACGCTTTTGTATTATGCTCGGATATTGTGTATTTTTAATCACAGCAAATATCTTTTAGCCTTTGTTAAACATAGCTTCAGTAATTTCATGCGCTTTGAAACTCTCACGGGATGACAGCAAAGGAGAATCGTACCGGATGTACAAGATGACAGTAATTGCAGACTGAGACGCAAATGGAAAATTTTGGGAACAATATATTTAAACGATACTCGGAGTGATCTAATAGTTTGATCTTTGCGGTATGTGATTACATGGCTCCGTTCTGATGAATTATTATATCTCAAATTACAAAGAGAGATGGAATTAACCTCCCTCAATTTGCTGAAATAATTTTGAAATTTTACATTTTTTCCTGCAAATTAGCTAGCTTAAATACCGCTCAGATGTTGGAATGCAAGTGTTGTAGAATCTAGGCAAGTTAGCTTTATCATAACAAAGCAGCTATTTCAGAAGCTGTTTCAAATTCCGTCGCTCTCCCTTTGCTGCCTCGATGTGGGTGATGGCGTCATAACGCATGCATGTGTCTTTCTCTTGCATAGTTGGCAGGTCAGAGGACACAAGAATTTAATTACATGTTGTTCAATGTAGTGTGATGAACAGATACAACTTATTAGAACAACTTATTAGAATACCTCGACTACGCCATTTTAACTATCAGTTTGCAATTTGTTAGTCAAATCTACGAAATGTAATATGTAAAAGTGCATAAAAACGTACTGATTCTGAAACGGTCACATGAACACCGTTTATACACCGTAACTTCAAAATAGTTTTAGAGGATATTCATATTAAAAGACTGAGCGGTTTCGTCTGTGGCCCGCATTCGGGAGATCCGGGGTTCGATTCCCGTAGCCAACTTAACTTACCCAGGGTTTTTCGGGAATTCTCCCGGTAGCCAGGTGAATGCTGGGTAGGTTACTTATATCCCCCGAATTACCTGTCCCTCGATTTCATCTCCATTATCATTTCATATCATCTCTCATCTGGTGATCTCTTTCAGGGTAGAAGTGTCGGCGGGTGTCTCAGTGTTGAATGGCACGATGATATGCTCGTAACAAAACTTCCTCCACTTCCTGGTCTCCGAATCCGGTCTGGTGGGGCTGTTTCCGGGCCACAGTAGAGTGGGATGCCTGCCGGGGAATTTCCAACTGTTAAAGCATATGGATCCTACCTTCTGCACTATTGTGGTTCCTTGGGATGGCCACCCTCTGTCCTCTCTCACCGCATCCTTCCTCCCGGGGACGCCCCAATTGGGGCCACAGGCACAGTATACCAAGTTTTGATCTTCGTGTCGAATCCCCTCCGTACAGTATAGTCCACATTAAAAGCCTGATGTGTTGCATTCACATGATTTCTGCCTACTTTCTTTTACTTGCATGTAATAATGCAATTTCCAGCATGCAATTCCTTTGATGCCGCTTCCATTGTGGAATCTGCTGCCGGCTGCTGCAGAACTGAACTCAAGTACCTTGCATTTTCTCAAGGTACGCGTCGATGGGAGTGAAAACAGATACCAGTAAGTTGGCTGATAAATTTAATGCGGGCTAATAATGTGCTATCTGAAGCAAGTTACCAAGTATTTAAAGATACAGAAATATTTTCTTTCTGAATCTTTGCACAAGAAATTATAATTATTGAAGTACTGTGTCTCCTAACCTACGATCTATTCAGTAATCGTACGGTCAAAAACAATTGCTTCGTAAATAACCATGAGAAGTATCAGTGTAAATGCCGTGAATCGCTGAAATATTAAGCAGAATGGTCCCTTGAGGCGACTTGCGTAGTAGTATAAAACTCAACAGGGTCTTTAGGCGCTACGGGCCGTCGATAATTTCGATTACAGTAAAATAGTTGTGTAATACTAAAAAACTGAAATATTTACAAATAACCGCTCATTTATCAACATGAGTCCCATCTACTTCTAAATTCTAAGAATATCTTTTGTCTTTCTAACTTTATTTGTGCATCTGCACATAAATAGCTGAATTTCTTGAGTTCCAGGTATGGGAGCCTCGTCAGTCTTTGCTGACTTAATTTCATCTGAACGTCCAATTGCCTAATTACGCTGACTTAATTGATTTTGCACTACAGGTGCTATGACTATGACAAGATCCGTTGGGCGACTTAGCACCTCAAACTATGAGATCTTTTGCCCCCATGTCCTTACATTATATTCGATGATGCACCCGTTAACCTTTTTATAGGAGGTAAAAGGTATAAAAATATTGTGTTGTAATGTCAACAAATAACAACCAAATAAATATTTTGAATCAAGCAAATTGAAAAATGGCAGGCTGAGGACAACCCGAATTGTGCCAATCGTGTACTTTACCTATGTAATGCAGTTTTAACCGTGTAGGACGGGATATGTAGGATTTGCTGGGTGGCGGATGAGAATGAGATAGGGAGAAAAAAAGAAGTTAGTGGTAGTCCTCAACAGCTATGGTCTTAGACTCAATGCCCCTTGTGCACCGCTGTGGTTTAATGTGATGATGAGTACGATAGGACTGGATTATATGGAGCTTAGTTTTCGCGGATGCTGGACATGGTCCATGGTTACGGGTGAGTCCGCATGCTGTGGGGCAAGCTGGTGATGCCTCAAACGGCGTTTTCTGGGATTATAATCCCCAATACCGAACTAAGGTGCTCCAATTGTGTTGCAATAAGTGCTAAAATTTTGCAGCCCGGCGCCTAAGTTGATGCTGCACATACGGTAGGGATGAGGCTTCATGTGAAGTTTCAGAGGGCTTCTTAGTAATCTCACAGGGAAGGAGAAATGTATATATTATTTGTACACATTAGTTTTGCATATAACAGGGTATATTTACTAAACTTGCTCTTTAAATTCAAACATTCCAGGACATGTTGTGAATGCTTATTATTTTGATGAAATTTATTTAGTTTAATTTACCTGTAATATTTTAGCTTGTTCTTAAGTGCATGAAGAGGAAAATGGATACGCGTCTATTAACAATAGCACTCACTTCGATGTATGACTGTCGTTGTCCCAAAAAGTGAATGTAATGAATTTTTAAAAGATTTTGAAATCCTATAACTGATATTCATTTGTAGGAAAACAATCAGCTTTACATCTCTTCCCTTTTTAGCATATCTGTTAACACTGGCATCTAGTGTTTATTAGAAATATCGTGTGTATAATATTTCTTGCCACACATTTGCCCTACAAAAAACAATTAAGTGCACCTCACTTTTAAGATACCCAGACTGAGGCAAAACGTTTAAAAAAAAACACATTTGTGAGATAAGTTATCATTTTGCTTATCTTGCACATATTATTTCACGATTGCGATATAATCCGCGACCTATTTGAGAACTGCTGTTTACTGATAAAACAGCGTGTGCGGTTTGAACTTGCTAACCTTACTGTATATCTGTGAGAGTTGTTGATACGGCTGCAGCTACTGAAAATGGGAGTGTATTTAAGACAAAATATATTCATTTACAAATAGTATAAAATATATGGTAACAAGCTTTCGCTTTTGGAGGGAGGCAGACAAGGGTGAAATACAGTAGGATATGGTTTATGTGTACTTGTTACTTTACCAGGTATTTATAGCATGGGATGTTGAGAACCAGAGCAATTAAAAAGATCTATAAATAAAAACTTAATTTCAATTCAAGATCATTAAGGGGAAAACGCAGAAAAATGGCATTTTTAGGTAAGCATTTTTTTTCTGTTCCATTTAACTGCAATGCCACTAACTGCAGTGGTCATATCGGCGGCCGTTCTCCTTTGGAACATATCGATGGTGTTAACTCGTAGACATGGGTGCTGGTACTTGGGACTTGTTTTGTACCATTAGATCACGCAGGCATTCACACTCCCATTCATACTTCCAGACCCTGGGGAAGATGGGGAATCATCTTGGTTGGAGAAAAATCCCTATCCCCAGTCGGGTTCACCTCTGTAGCGTAGATGGTAGCGTATCTGCTCACATTCAAGAGGTCCCGAGTTCGAATCTTGGGCAGAGCGAGTTACCTGAATAAGGTTTTTCCGGGGGTTTCTCTGATCCTGAAAGACGAATGTCGGGTAATTCTAAGCTCTATGAACCCCGGGCTCATTTGAGCATCATTTCACCCATTCCATTCATCGTCCGATATGACTTACGTTGGAGGACGTAAAATAAAAGATAAAAAAACAGCCGGGAATCGAGCCCGGATCCCTCGCACAGCAGGATAAGCATTATTGTATAACATCATAAAATAATTTATAATATTAATAATAGCACATATATCTAGTAAAGCTTATAATTAGTAGGCATTTTGCTCGCCAGATGGAATTTATTTGTAACGACTTAAGGTAAATAGTTCCCGACAAACGACACAAATCACATACAGCGCCCACACTCGGTAACGATAACAGGGTAACTACTTACTCCTTTTATTTCGATGACTGTTATTGGGTAACTGTTTACTTTATATTGGTTACTTTTGTGACCGTGTAAGGGATAATAATTATTGCAGTCTTCGTTACTTTGCTAACAGTCATTGGGTGACCAATTTATTTTGCATGCGTTACTTTTGTAACATTTATGGAGTAGTTACTTAATAGTTGACATTTTTAATCCTTTACCGGATAAGTTACTGACCTCTCACTTTTGCAACCTTCAATGGGTAAGCTAGTTACTGTTTCCATTATCTTCTGTAAGCGTTAACATTATTTTCTAGCCATCCCTAGTTACGGATGTTACATGTGAAAGTTCTACCATGTTTGTATTTGAATATATCATTAAAGCATTACTGGATTAAAACATCAGATGTTACAGGTATATAGTTCCTGTAATTCCTATTATTTTTTTTTTTTAATTTACCTCCTCCTACGTTAAACGATGAGTGGAATAGATGAAATGATGCTCAAATGAGCCCAGGGTCAATAGATTTTAGAGTTACCGGCATTCGTCTTTTACGATAAGGGAAAATCCAAACCTTACCCAGGTAACTCACCCTGGCTGGGATTTGAACTCGGGATCTTTTGAACGTGAGGCAGACACGCTACCATCCAAGCTACCGAGACGGCCTTCCTGCAATTCCTACTACTATAAGAAATCATACCGTCTATGTTTCGATATTAAACATAGGTAATACAAGAACTGATTTGTATTTGACTTATTCTCTAATCCTTTTCATGTGTATAAATTTTCAGGTCAGCCATTATTTTTAAATAAAACCTTTGAGTTTTAGCATTATAAGCAGCTATTTGACAGATGACAATAAGACAACTTCAGCCCCGTTTAACCTTTTTAAGAACATTTAAGCACACAGAGTTAATCATGTGTCATATAATGGAATAAAAAATGTGTGCTTTAATAAGTTTCACCTTTTCCCTTAACCAACAGTTGTCTTTTAAGATACTTATACAAAGGCCAATAAAATAAAGCGGAATTCAAATACTATTCACAGAAAATTTAAATAATACATTTTATTATCGTCAGTATGTCAAAGCTTTCTTTTAAGAAATATAAGGTAACAAAAAGGTTGGAAATTCTTGAAAATTGTCTATCATATTTTTTTTAACTGTATACGAATACATCGATCCAATGTTTGTGGTGTTTCACTTCACTGATTACATATACGGGCATTTTTTCATAAATCTGATGTCTTACATTGACATTGCTCTACTATCGATTATTTATATATGAAAACGTCTATAAACTACTCTTAGAAAAGTTTATTTTTTATTTAATCCTGTCGATCCAGAAAAACCTTTAACAAAAATGGCTTCATTACAGATTTTGTTGTATGTCAAGGAACGGGGCAGAAATCGAAATGATAGTCAAATGTCTAAAAGCGGATCACAATGGCTTTGAAATTCAACGCACTTTCCATTAAGATAGTAAGATAAGGAACAACATTTTAAACAATTACAAAGTAGCATAAAATACAGCTTATAATAGTGGAATCACTGATATTGAATTATTCATGCAATGCTTTAAAGCAAGTAATATGGTATTAAAGCATTAGAACCTCGTTTGCAAAACTCAAAACTACCGAAGCAAGTTCCATGAAAAGGATAGTCCAATTTTCTTGAAAATCTTTCTATAGCATTTTTGAAAAAATACCAAATTTGGCTGATTTTCGTTTACGAGTTGTTCTGTTCACACACACACACACACACACACACACACACACACACACACACACACACACACACACACACACACACACCGCATCACATGAATTTTTTTTTTTTTTTTTTTTGTTGCTTTCTTTGGATTCAGGGATCTCAAAATATGTATTTTAAGTGAAATCTCGTATTAAATTGTCGGACGGAATACAAGCTTCCTTTACCTGTATCCCACAGATACATGAAGAAAAAGTAAACTTATAAAATGTATTCAGGTATCAAAACATCTATTTCCAGTAAATTCGATTTAATATTTTTGGGTGAAATCAATCATCTCTCCACCTATTCTAGGGAGACAGTATGACGACAAGACGGAATTTTCATTCAATGTATATAAATCAAATCTCAAAATGATCTAAACACAGCCCACAGAATATAAAATTCAACATTCGTTTATTTATATTGCCATGTAATGAAAATTACGTGTATCTTTCAGTTTTGATTGCTAATCAATAACAGAATAATACAATGCTTGCTTAAAGTGGAACCAAGTGCTAAAATGTTTTGAAGCCTTCATTTTAAATAACATACTAAACAGTATCGCATATCACCGTACCAACGTCTTTTGGAGGTTTTGTTTCAGATGTTGGCATTCCTGAAATACTATAAGTCGTGTACCTGTGCCAACCGAAGAGCTATCCCATACTTCCACAACGATTTGTAATTTAATTCCTGTTTCTCCCTTTCTTGGATGTATTTTATTGGTGGTATGTTCATACTAATAGCATGGTGTGAACAGCAAAATAATATTATTTTTAAGGAACATTATTAGGTACCCAAGTTCGCAGAACGCAATATTATGTCAATTAGGGCTTTCTACCATAAAATTCTTTGAATTATCTTAGCCACAATTATTGCAAATGTTTTAAGCACGATTAACATGGGTTGTAGCACAAGGCGTGACTTCATATATTTATTTTCTTCCCTCCGTGCCATGGTGTTGCAACTCCATACAAGTTTAGGAACACTTTGAAATGTTAAGTAAAAGTAAATATGTCAATAAATGTAATCGATAGGCACATACCATCATGTTATCCATTTGGCAACAATTCCGATTATAATAATGCATGCACACAGCATTTTTAATCTTTCTTGTTTTGCAAAACCTTTTGTTTCTTTGTTAGAAAACTCAAGCACATGGCGCTCAGATGAACGCTCAGTGTAAGATGCTGCTACCTAGCGGCAAGTTCGTTCATTGCATGCTGGAAAGTGGACAGTTGCCACATGAAAATTAGTGGCACGCGATCAGACGAAGGGTGGGGATGTAAGACTGGCAAGTCTGGCTTCCTCTGCGTGTTATGCACTTTGTTCGCTACTTCCCATAGAAACATCGAGTATACAACAGTGGTGCAGCCATGCTTTGTATTTGGGAGCTAATATTGTTCAAACTTTGAATAACATTTAACAATGACGCAGACATGCTTTGCATTTGGGAGCTACTATTATTCAAAATTTGAATAAAATTTCTCAAGACCTTTCAAAATCGACATTTTTTATATTTTTTATATATAGCCTGTTTCGGTTAATCACTTTTAGGCACACCATTACAGATCCTATGCACACAGTTTAAGATGTATTTAGTGTCAGTTGAGTTTAAAAGTGTGTTTGAAATTGAAACAAAATTTAAGGGTGGTTTATAGAAAATATTCTAAGAATTTTCCCCTCTAGGACAGCATCCACAATAATTCAGTGAAACTTTATAGAGAATTTCTTGGCTTTTGACTATCAGGATAAGGGAAAACCCGGAAAAACCTTATCCAGGTAACTCACCCTAAGCGAGATTCAAACTCGGGACCACTTGAACGTGAGGCAGACACGCTACCATCTACGCTACCGAGGCGGGCGTGTCTGTGTGTGAAATATTGACAAAACGAAATATTGGATAATTTGCATAATTTACATTTAAATTCAACAACATCCAAGGAAGTGGATAAGGACAAAAAGATTTTCTTGAAAATTCCTCACACCAGCTCAACTCTTAAATGCAAAATATCTATATTTTCCTCAAACATGTCCCCATTTTATATTAAAAGGTCACATATCTAAGATCGCAAGAGAGCGACAGTGGTCTGCTACTATAACATTGAAAGACTTCTTGCTCTTCTATTATGTCAAGGATTGGGTATTTGTCCTGTGCGGTATCAAAGACTATCACAATTGGTCTCATCTCGTCCTTAACCGTTCCATAACGCGTTTTCCTGTTGGTAATATAAGACATCCTTGCCTTGGTGGTCTATTGGAATCATTCTTCCAACATGGTGTTATCAGTTTCCTTGATATTGTATATCTTCTCCACTGTTGATTTTATTTCTTACTCTTTCCTTATGTTTGCACTTCACTTTATCTGGTAGCGTTACTTCCATGAGCGATCCCAGAATTCTCATTTACAACGTCCCATTTTTTTTCTCCTGCGTCCTTTCTTAAGGTACACGTCTGGCTTCAATATTGGTACTGTTAATATTCCTAACGATATTACATTATATGGTCACAATTTAATTTATTGATTTTCTAATATGTCTGTTTATGGCTCAATTCACAGAGCTGTATTTAATATTAACTTCCAATTCTTAGTTGTCTTATAAACCGAAACGTACCTACTTCATAGGTGTTAAAACAATTCATCCGTTCTATTACCTGGTTATTATTATTATTATTATTATTATTATTATTATTATTATTATTATTATTATTATTATTATTATTATTATTATTATTATTATTATTATTATTATTATTATTATTATTATTATTATTATTATTATTATTATTATTATTATTATTATTATTATTATTATTATTATTATTATTATTATTATTATTATTATTATTATTATTATTATTATTATTATTATTATTATTATTATTATTATTATTATTAATTATTATTATTATTATTATTATTATTATTATTATTATTATTATTATTATTATTATTATTATTATTATTATTATTATTATTATTATTATTATTATTATTATTATTATTATTATTATTATTATTATTATTATTATTATTATCATTATGATCATCATCATTATCAGTATTATTACTATTATTATTATTATTAATTAGCATTATTATTACATTGCCCTACTGATATCTTTCACTTCCTTTGCTCTTTTATCTTTCAGTTGTTTTAGCCACAGCTTTAGATATTCTAGTTGAGCTCTTCATATTATATACTACTTGAAATACCCGGCGTTGCCTGTTGTTTAACGATTTACTGCTACAACTATTATATTTAAATTATATTTGCCTTATATTTGTCTTGCGTTTCTTTGGAGATATTTAAAAAGAATTACTTAATATACTTAAACAAAGGGTTAATTAAAACTCTTAAGACACATTATAAATAATAAAGAATAAACAAAATGAATAACAAATTCCCAGAACCCACTATGCAAAAGCATTGCTGAACAACCATAAATTCTACAGGAGAAAATTACTCTTGAATGAGAGTTACAATATTTTAAATTAAAAAGCAGTCACTTATGTCACTTTTGTTCGGTCTTAAAGCGTTAACTAATTATTGTTATAATTATTATTTGCAGAAGCACATAAAGTATAACCAGCACAAAATATGATTACTATTTGCTGCTTACTTCTTATATAACCACAATTTATGATAATCCTATGTGTTACTTAGCTTCCTTATGAAATCCCAGAAACCTTAAAAATATTAAATTCCGGTTAACTTTTTATATCTGGGTCAACTTGTAAAACTGGGAAAATAGTTGAGATAAGCAGTTTTAAACACCTGTTTATTCATTGCTGTCTGATAACAAAGCAGTTTGTCAACCAATCAGGTACATACAGTAACCTAATAATAAGCGTCATAACCTAATACATTACATTATCGGAATATACAAATAGTTCAGTTATTACGAGGGTTAGCTGATAAGTCCTGGGCCTCAGAATAAAAAAAAAAATGTTTTTTTTTTTATTTCTTAACAAAATCTGAAAGGCTAATACAATTGTCTTATCGGTGTTCTAATTTATTTAAACCATTCTCTCTAGTGCGATTTATCATGGTCTTCAAAATAGCTGTTTACCGCATCAATGACCTCGTTGCTATGAAATTTTCGTCCTCCATGAAATTTTCTGAGGTTCGGGAACAGGTGGTTGTCACTTCACAATAGTTTCCCATAGTAATGACTGAACGATGGGCCATGACGTCTTTTTCTTTTCACTTCACCACTCAAGCGTTGCAGTAAGTTTGCGTAGTAGTCATCTATTTTTTTTTTTTTTTTTTTTTTTTTTTTTTTTTACCATTTTCCAAATAATCAATAAAAATAATTCCCTGTGCATCCCAGAAAACACTCGCCATAACCTTGTTAGCTGACAAAATTGACTTTGCCATTTTTGGAGTTGCTTCACCTAGGCCGTCTCAAAAATTAATTGTGATTTTTACGTAGAGCTCCAAATTCTTAACAGAAACAGTTTTTCTTTGCAACTTTTGATCAGATGTCAACAAACGTGGCACCCATCTTCCACAGGTCTTGTGAAAGCCCAAACCATTACTCAAAATACTACCTGCACGTTCTTTGCATACGTTTATAGCCTCTGCTATCCCGACTACTTTAATCTGCGGTCTTCCAGTCCTAAAAAATGAATTTCTTCAGTGATCTCTGGAGTTCTGACTTCCACAGGTTCGTCACTGGTGCTCGTACGCACCATTTTAAACTCTGCAACCCACATTTTAACCATTGTATATGAAGGGGCAGAGTCTCAACTCAACTCAACTCGATGCTGGCGGGCTGTTTGGAACAGCCCGAAGGGTGGTCAAATCGTGTACCTGCTCTGGAAAGAGCTTAACCACGTAGTGGTGGGATGTGGATGTTGCAGAATGACGGGTGTATTTTAAGTGGGGTTGGGGCAGAGTCTTTAAGAATACTGTCCATTTCCTTGTTGATTTCTTTAGGCGTTATGCCTTTCAAATGGAAGTATTTAATTACTGCTCGTTTTCCCAAATCTTCGATTTTCTTGAAACCTCTACTTGTCTTGTTTAAAATGTGATTCAAAAACTAATCAAGCTATTGGCCTGTAACAAGATACAAGCTATTCTACAGTTAAACTATATGATGCTATCCGCCAAACTGGCCCAGTGGCGCCATCTCTATGTGAGGCCCGGGATTTATCAGTCGACCCTGATATGTACCATCAGTTTCAGTTTATTTATATCTATTATCTCTAAGACAACCAAAATTGGTCATTCCATATCACCAATCAGCTACAGCAAATGAGTTTGATGAAAGTAATTACTCTGATTTACGTTTCAGTAAGGGACAAAATATTGCATGTCACACGAGATTAAGATATGTTAAAATTTCGTCAATTTCCATCTGCAAGCCTTAGGGGGTTAAATTTTTCACTCATAATTAAAATATAACCTAATCTTATTTGTCGTAACTTACTATTCTTATGAACCACTTACCTTCACTGCCGCATTCATAGTGATTTTAATTAAAGAAAATCTTCCCAGCCACACCGGGAATTGATCCAGGTTGAGAAGCCAGAATGCTGAACACTCCTATTACTGCATAATGTTTAAAACTTGATTTATGTACCCAGTAATTATAATATAGGAGCGCAGGTCAGAAGGCGTTCTCTTACACTGGCATGTATCAATCATACCAAAAGTACAATAATTCTTTAGCTTTGTGTAGAAGGATACCTAACAGCCCAAATTAGTTGCCGTAAACTTTACAGTCCAGATGAGTAGAGCCAGACTGAAAACTTCAATGCCATAGCCGAGATTTGAACCACGGATTTCCCGTTCCGTTGCTCTAAACCACTGAGCTATTGTGGCCAACATGCCGACCTCACATTAAATTCTCCAACTGACTCATATGTTTCCTGGTAGACTACCAGGGGTTCTCATATGCTGTGAGACACGCACCTTATGTGGCGACTTACTATGCTGTAAGTACTTAAGTCCCAGGGAAACATACGAGTCAGTTGGAGTATTTAATGTCAGGTCGGCATGTTGGTTATAGTAGTTCAGAGGTTTAGAGCAACCGCACGGAGAGCGGGAGATCCGTGGTTCAAATCCCGGCTATAGCGTTGAATTTTTCAGTCTGGCTCAACTAATCCAAACCTTAGCCTGCACACGGCTAGTGTGAAAAGAAATGATTATTTACAGTCCAGCACTTTCATATGAAGTGAATTTTACTTACACTTCACTTTACTAAGTGAAGTCCAATTTTACTCACACTAATAAATTTTATAATAAACTATGGGAGTAATTGAATTGCACACAAGAATTCACTATTGAAATTTCAACTGAAACATTTGTTTTGGATATATTTTGGAAAAAAAAGTCTGTGCGATCGAAGAGTCAATTAAATTCCAAACTTGATATTTAAGTTCGGCACCTTGCAGAGGTAAAGCTGTTTAGCCAACGTGTGTGCAGTTCCCAGTCAAAGGGACCTCAAACGACCTGACCTTTCCGCCCACTAATGACCGTCATAAATCTATCTCCACACTTCAGAAATGGAACACTGACGTTGGGGACCAATAGAAACCCCGATTTTCTGAAAATGACAGTTGCATGTCTACTCCGCGTGGAGTCTCAGTTGCCAAAGTTCCAACTTCCTGTTGTTCTGTTTCATTAGGTGCAAGACGGTGATGTTAAAATGTTGCAACCTTGTAGAAAGGACCGTCAGGAGGAGGGTCCATGTTGTAAAACCATTATGAGGGTTTGTCAAAGAAAGCGGCCGCCGTGCACTTGCGTTGAGTAGACAGACTTTAACGTAGCTCATTCCGCCTCCCGCTGCTTACGTACCTGGGCTCGAAGTGGGAACTCTTTCCTCAGCCTCCGCCGTCACTGGTCCTCCGTATTGTTTCCTATTGCCTCCGGCTGCTGTACTCTGCGCCTCCTGCATGGACTATTAGGGTTCTCAGGTGGTAGGGTCAAGACAACAACAGAACTCCCGATATTTTCTGAACACTTTAATTTAACTATTTATCTACTCTCATGTGGAACCCGGGCACCTTCAGATATTAGCAATCTCAACCGGCAGGGATTGTCTACAATAATTCTGCTATAGTACAGAAGTTTTTTTCACGGCGCATTGTGAAAGAATTAATAGTTAATGGACACACCAGACGAAATGAACAGAATAGAATAGAATGGGCCCCATTATACTGAAACCCGAATCAACAAGGAAAAAGCTAATGGTTTGTTCAACCATCTAACGGCACTCTAGATTGTTCAAATACCAATCCATTATCTTACTTTTGTCCTTTTCTGGATGACGCTCGCCATTGTGCAAGGTCTTTGTTAAATATATCTGCCCAGGTCCACGATATAACATATAACACATAAATTGACATTTTTAATTTCACAAACATGACCAAAATATACCTTTTACAATTCTCAAATGTATACAATTACTGAGCACATTTAGTTAATTATTGGTGATAACTTATTACAAACTTTTAATTGAATAATTAATCTGTACGACCAAAAGTTATTGTTTCAACCTTTAAATGATACCACACAAAGATTTTCAAGACATCACCCAACCCATTCTCTACAAGCAAGCAAAAAAAAAAAAAAAAAAAAAAAAAAAAAAAAAAAAAAAAAAATAATAATAATAATAATAATAATAATAATAATAACAATAATAATAATAATAATAATAATAATAATTAAAATGACTCTAAGGATTTTGATTAAATACTAAAATACCACATTTTTAAAATATTTTTGACAATAATACTCATATTATTATACTCATATATACTCATTTTGTCAGGGCATGTCCTCAAACTTTCTCTTAATTCTCAATGTTTTTGCATAAATGGTGAACTACGAAGAATGGACAAACTCTTAATACACAAAACTGTTTTATACACACAATTTATGTCAAATGTTCTCTTTTTTCAGTGTGAACCATTTCCGAGATAATTCATTTTATTTGAAAGAATTTTTCAATAATTACATTTTTTCAAATGGGAAGTCCTTATTTTGGTTTTTTTATATCCTTTGCCTGCAAACAGAACGTTATGTCAAAGTCATTACACAATAAACAGCTCATAAAACATTTGACTATTGCTTAACCTACTGTATTCTCCCATTCGCTTTTTACCTGCAAGAAAATGTATAGTTTTTACAAATGTTTATAAGGTTAAAACTAACAACCGTTTATAACATAATTTGTACAAGAATTAATAGAGAAATTCAAGTGGATGTAACACATGAACATTTTTCTCTTTTGGTACTTAGAGAGGATTGTTAACTATCAAAACACCCCTTTCGCTGAGTCAATGGTTAACAGTTTAAAAATCTGTTGTAAAAAGATTATAAAATATATAATTTTATTTTAGATGTTACAACTTACTACATAAACATGTACATATGTTTTACACTTTTACGTTTTCACTAATAACCGTACTCATTAATACAAATCATATACATTAAAACTAGTATGCAGAAACACTAGTATGTAGTATAGACTTGTATGCATTAATAAATATTAAAATATTTTAGACGCAACAACGAAAATATTTAATAACTTAAGTCTATACAAATATTTCAACGCTTCAGAGTATAAATTGCATTGATATTATTTTCATTACAATTGATAGGAAAACGAACTTGTATTAAACTGCCGGCATTTAAAATTCGATCTATAAAGGAGGTCCTTTTCCTACCATTTTCATGAAACTTCATCCGCACTGGTATAAGCCAAACAGAAATTTGAGGTGCTTAGCGCAAGTTACTTGTTTATTCTTGGTTTAATAATTCGAAATAATTTTGTAAATATAACTTCATTGGCATTTTTCAAATTTGCGGTTTGGACGGTTTCGTTTTTCTCTGTTATCCTCGCTAGAGTGTCTAAGTCTATCTGAACCGGAAGTTCCGGGATAGCTAGAAGCACTGTCTAAAGACTTCGCCATCTAGAACAAAAATATAATTTGATTACTACAAATCCACGATATTATACGAAATACACACTGAAAGATAATATACTTACCATACACCTGTACCAGGTGTTAAAAGCATTCAAGTTTTCCATGTTTGATAATATTTAGCAAAAGAAAAGGAACTATTGAAAAACAAATGTTGCGACTGATATATACTACTATGATTAAATTAATATAACTGTACTACTTAAAAGTACGTACAATTTGATTGCTATGTATTCACACCAGTGGTGCACACTTTAGAAAAAGAAAAACACCATAAAAAGACCTTAAATAATTAACTAATGCTCCAAAGAACTAGTTGTTATGTACGCATCAAAATGAGATATTTTATGCAGTAATTTCTGGCAGTAAACAGAACCAGGCAATTCATACTTGATGTGTGACATAACAAAATTCCGGGGATTAGTAAGGAAAGGGCACTCTGGGGAGGACAGGCCACGGGGATACATGTAGGTACATATTCACCTAAAATAAAGCTCTAATATAAACACGCAAATAAACATAAAATTAACGCAAAATGCGTCATGGACGATAAATCTAAACATAAATAGTGTATTACTTAAATAGTTTTTTTAAACTCATTTATTGATCGATCAGCGCATGTGCGCTCTACAGATCATTGATCATAGACATTATTTACATTCATGATACAATGAATAACAATGAAATGAGGAAATTTCATTGGACCCCCCATAAGTTGTAACATTATTGTTTTAAGTATTACAGAAGATCTTGTTTAGAGAGCTGATCCAGTGCTAGGCGACCCCTGATGCGGGTTGGGAAGCTGGATTTTCTGCCAAGGGAATAGTGAATGGCTCCTGAGATGTGTTTTAGGTTGCTGTAGAACTTTTCGGCTTGGGAAGAAATTGACTGCTGAATGGTGCTGATTCTAGTTTCTCTATGCAGTTGACTATTTCGGACAAACCATGGTGCATTTGTTGAGATTCGTAATACTTTGTTTTCAAATGTCTGGATACGTTTGATTTCGCAAGGACTGATCCCTCCCCAAACTGGGCTGGCATATAGTAGGAGTGGTCTTAATAAAGCCGTGTAGAGTAGTGTGCAGTGTTTTAATTTGAGTGAAGATCTTTTGTTGAGAAGAGGGTAGAGCTTAGCCAGTCTTGCTCGAGCTTGTTTGAGTTTGTTACTTATGTGTTGTTTCCATATGAGTCGTCGATACTGAGTACGCCGAGGTATTTAACTGTTTCAGTCTCAGTTTTCCAGGGTATAGGTTTCACTGGGAGCGTTGCTAGTGGAGGATAGTCCGGTCTGCAAAGTGTAAAGATCATTGCTTCACATTTTTGCTGGTTGAGTGAAATACGCCAGTTATCAAGCCAGGGCATAATTAAGTTCAAGGCCTCTTGAAGATGATTTCTGGCAGTGTAGATATTGTAATGTGTTGCGAATATTGCTGTATCATCAGCATACATAGCAATTTGAGCTGTACGCGTTTCAGGAATATCAGAGGTGAACAAGTTGAATAGAACTGGTCCCAGGATAGATCCATGAGGAACGCCTGCTGTTATAGGTTTGGTAGAAGAGTGGCTACTACCTACGCGGACTGAGAATGTACGTTGTGACAGAAAAGAGGAAACATTTTATAGAATTAGTCTGGGATGTCATTGATGAACAGTTTGTATAGAAGACCCTGATGCCAAACGCTGTCAAATGCCTGAGTGAAGTCACGGAATGCTGCAACTGTGTGTTCTTTCTTCTCGAAGCCTTGTGCCACTTGCTCTGTAATCCGGAGAATTTGATGGGAGGTTGAATGTTTGCGACGAAAACCAAATTGAAAGGGAGGTAATACTGGTACTTCATTTAGAAATTTTGCCAAACGCTTCAGTATAATTTTTCATAGACTTTGGATAGAGTTGGTAGCAGACTTATAGGACGATAATTATTTGGGTCTGAGGGGCACTTTCCTGGCTTATGGATAACAGTAATTATGGCGTATTTCCATATTCTGTGAAAGTAACCCATACGCATACAACTGTTGAAAAGTGTGGCTAGAATAGCAAGTGCTTTGCGAGTCAGATGTTTCAATACAAAATTTGGAAGTAGATCATGACCAGGCGATTTCCTTGCTGGTAGTTTCTGTATTGTGAACAAGATTTCTTTTGGTGAAGTGAAGTCAATGGGGAGTGGAAGAGTGGTTAAATTCTTGGTTAGTCACTGGATTTGGGCAGAAAGTACGTTGCAAAGTATCTGCAAATAGCTCGGTCTTCTCAAAGTCGGATATGTAGCGTTTACCATCTTGTATTAAAGTTGTAATAAGCCATCGGTTCTTTTAATACTCTTTTGGTTTCCTTCCATAAGGATGAATCCTCTGGTGAAATGCTGGAGAGATGTCTTTGGTAAGTCGAATACCGATATTCAACCATTTGTTTCTTTACCTCTCTTATGATTTGGTTCAAACGATGAAGTTGCCAAGTTTCTCTATACTTCTGCCAAACCCGGCGCATTCTGTGTTTTTCTTTAAAGAGACATCTTATGTTAGAGGGCAAGGTTTCATAATAGGGTTTTCTTTGTTGCTGAAGTCTGGCTGGAGCTGTTGATTTATTTATAGCTGAAGTTATGGCTTTCGTGAACTCAAGAACTGCTGCTTCTAGATCACTGGGAGTTTTCAGATTGCACGCAGTTTTCAACTCATTATCAATTACACTTTGGAAGGTCTCCCAGTTTATGAAACCTTTGCGGAGTCTTCAAGTGGGTAGCGGACGTAGAGTCAGATTATAGTCAAAGGAAATCAAGACAGGGCAGTGGTCTGAGTCCATTTCAGGTAGAACCGCCATGGTGGGAAAATCTGATAGATTTTTGTAGAGTGCTATATCCAGAATACCTGGTGCTATATTTTGCTATTGAAAGTAGGACCAGGTGGGTATGGTGTTGACTGCATTACGCTCAGCTGCTGTTACTAATCGTCTTCCGTTTTGGGGTTGTCACAGCCAACCCCATGTTTCATGCTTACTATTTAGATCTCCCACGAGAAGGGTTGGCACTGTATCAGAAAATAGAGTATTAATATTTTGAACATTCAAACTGAGTCCCGGCGGCTTGTATGCTGAAATTATAGTCGTTTTGGAAGAGTTTTGCATGAATATTTGAACTGCACAAGCTTCGAGGCTGGTTAGTTGGGGTAGCAATACCGAGTAGTGGTGTATGTCCTTTCGAATGAAGATGTCCACTCCACCCGAGCCGACGGGAGCGTTGCGATCGGACCTATACACTGCATAACCAGGTACTGAAAACTTTTCCTGCCGTACTAGGTGAGTCTCATTGATGTAAGCTACTGCGATGTTGTATCTAGAGATGAATTCTAAAAGGGGTTCCCGCTTTGCTTTGATTCCATTAGCGTTCAAGTTTAGTATAGTTAGTTGAGAGAATGTACTAACTTGATTTTTAGTGGCCATTAGCAAATAAACTTGCAAAAAGTTGTAATAAAAAGCATGTGAATTTTGGTGGGTATGGTGCTAGAAAATTAATAGCTAGCTGAAGAAGGTTGCCTGTGTCATCACGGGAGGAAGGAAGCAGAAGAAGAACGTTGTGTAGATTGTTGTTGAGTAGAATGCAGGAAAGTTTTGTCTTCTGGAGGGACAAACGTGGCCACTGAGGAGCTTCAGGAGGAGAAGAGGGAGAGGTTGGTGTCAACTTCGGGAAATGTTCGACGTTTAGCTTTGGATGTGCAGGTGTTATTACGCGCTCGGATACTTTTGCACTGGATTTCTTTATAAATTCTAGGTAATAACGACAACTTCTGAAATTTGCCGGATCAGCTTCTCCGCAGTTCACGCAGGAAAGCTAAGTGTCTTTGTTTTTTTGGGCATTTAGAGAAATTATGATTAGAGGGACACTTCACACATCGAGGTGTAAGTCGACAAAAGTATGACCGTAGCGCTAGCATCGTGTACATTGTGGGATGCTTGTGGGTTTCTTACGGCACTCAACTTTTATTAAAGCATGCTGAATGTGTTTAACTTCAAAGATCTTCTTTCCTTGCTCGTTGTTTTCTAATTCTACAGCATACAGGGGCATGGGTTGTCGATCTTTGTAGAACAGCCCAGCCTGGTAACTTTCGTCACTGGTAGCTTCAGAGTGGTTAATTCTGTAACTATTTCGTCATTTGTAAGAGATTGAGGAACATTTCTCAAGATAACTTCAAGCCTTTTGGAATTTGGATCCTGGAAAGTATGAAAAGGTAGCTTTGATTCATCCAGGAATTTTGTAAGGGCTCGGAAGTCGTTAACTGAAGTTGTGTTTATCTTAAGAACTTTGTTTTGTTGTTGCGTTTAATAATAGTCTTTTACAATAGCAGCTATGTCTGGGATAATCTGCTGATAATTGTTGACTTCATGGAGAAATATTGGTGCAATCCTGATTTTAGGAGGTGCAGAGGAATTAACTTCAGCAGCTGAGTTGTCATCTTCCTCCATTGTTTCCAAAGGGGAGAATTTATTGTATATGGAGGTTAAGTCCACGGTGTATTTAAAATTTATAGCTGAGGCCAACATTGTTTGTTTTTTGCTTGGAGTGAAAAAACCATCATTTGACGTGGAGGCGTCGTCTTGGTTCAGTTCTTCGAACGGGCGTTTGTGAACTAACTTGGGTGGATGTAAGACTGTACGAGATGTAGTAGCAGTGTCCACAGGAATGATAGAATGTGGACTTGATAAGATTTGTTCTTGTTGATTAGATTGCATGATGTTGGCAACTAGACAAAAGACAGTCTGCATTGAAGATAACTGACGTTCTGCTTATCTAACAAAACAGCAATGTTTCGAAGAGAGCTAAACAATGAAATTAAATATATAATAAATAATGCGTTTTATGCAACGCACGAAGTTCCTAACATTTACACTTCAAGTTGAATGTTTAATGGTGACTTCTATAAGCGAAAATTACTTACAAGTTCAGCTGGCTGTGAAATATTACACTTTTAATGACACTGAATAACGCCATGAAAAGCTTTTCTCACCGCCTCCTGTAATAACCTCCTTAAATAGTTGAGTAGCTATTGCAGCTTGTGGAGACAGCATTAGAAATATACAGGGCAAAAGGGGACTATTCACATACATCAAACAGGGGCTCAAAACAACAGGTGAACAGAACAGACGTGTTAAGAATGGAGAGAAAGAAATTTGCTCCCTGATTGAATAACTTTCAAATAAATATCAACACAAGAGCAGAACTCGCATACTTCTGCGTTTTGGTTAGTATTTTAATTTATTTGATCAATAGAAACCGCAACTGGGATTTCATTTTTAATCGCTGTAGTTCTCACCATCCAATTTTATAATGGACGTGAAAGACCGCTCAATTTGCTCAGAGACCCTTTATCAAATATTTTTCACGTGCGGTAAATCTAGGAAATGGGACAACCGGCTTTTTTCCTTTCCGAGGGAAACCTTGCTACTGATTTTTACCTAAATTTATCCATTGCCTTCCGCCGGATTTGTACCCATGTCCTCGCGGACCAGAGTTTGGCATGTTACTCTTAGATTATGGAGGACAACTATTTTTATGGCAGCCAATGTTTACTCATACATGTATATAAAAGGAAACAGTTTTATATGCCTGCATTACGTTTAGATGCAATCACCTTTAAAAGTAACATCGTCTTTCCATTCTCATCTACTTTACGTTTCTCATTTACATTTCTGCTGAAAATCGGGAATAGGAAGAGACCTGCTTGCTGTCACAGAACATTCAGCTGGCACACGCTGATTTAAATAAAGACGTTTATAAATCATATGCAGTTCTCTCCAGATGATACTACCCCTGATGAGGCATATTGCATATTAGCTTCCATGCTAATGTTCAATTAATTCCAAACCAGGTTAATGGCAATTATGCACGCTTAAACAATCACTCTACGAGTATATCAGCTATATTTGGTGCGTTAATTCTCCACTTAACTAAAATGTTGTCTTACTTTAGCAATTCCAGTTAATATAATATGTACTCCACACATAATTCAACCCTTGTCCTACATTCTCACTTCCGATTTCAGTAATCAATTGCCATGATAATCCTCCACATCATTTCATTTCCTGTCCTAAATTCCCACTTTTAATTATAGTAATCAATTGCCATGACAATCCTCCACATATTTCATCTCTTGTGCTTCCACATTCCCACTTCCAATTTCAGAGATCCATTGCCACGACAATCCTCCACATATTACATCTCTTGTCTTTTCACTTTTCCACTTCTAGTTTCAGTGATCCATTGCCATGGCAATCCTCCACACACTACATCTCTTGTCCTTCCACATTCTCACTTCTTATTTCAGTGATCCATTTCCATGAAAATCCTCCATATATTTCATCTCTTGTCCTTCTACATTCCCACTTCTAATTTCAGTGATCCGTTGCCATGACAATCCTCCACACACTTCATCTCTTATCCTTCCACTTTCCCAGTTCTTATTGCACTTATACATTGTCATGCCAATTCTCCACATATTACATCTATTTTTCTTCCACATTACCACTTCTAATTTCAGTGATCCATTGCCAGGACTCTTTTTTTTTTAATTTTACGTCCTCCAAACAATTTGCCATGTACAATCCTCCACATACATCTCTTGTCCTTCCACATTCCCACTTCAGGTTTCAGCGATCCATTGCCATGACAATCTTCCACATATTTCATCTCTTGTCCTTCTAAACTCCCACTTCTAAATTCAGCGATCAATTGCCACGACAATCCACCGCACTTCCAATTCTCCTCCTCATTGTTCGCCGAGCGATGATCGGCTGCTAACATAGGCCCGAATACAAAGGGAACTTGCTAGAAACGGAACCTACCCGAAACTACCAATCGCGAGAAGAGAGGTGGCACATAATGACTGGTGCTTTTGAAGAGTTATTGCACTGCGCGAGAACTATTAGTCGCAATTAGGTCCAGGTAGCCCAGTGGCTATCTCAGCGCCCGGTAAGTAGGTTCGTGCCGTGGTGACAGTTTTCCCTTCTCAATGTTGGTTGTCCCAAACAGAACTTTATATTGGGCCAGACAATCAGAATGTAGCAGCAATTTTTCCTCGCAGCAGTCTCTGGATGTGATAATATCGTTGATTCTCTTCAACACGCAGTATGGTTCTTACATTTTTGTCAAAAATGGGGACAACACCTATTGACCCTCGTAAAGCGACGCGTGCCACCCAATTGGAAATCTAGGCTATTTCTTGCCAGTATAACATATCTTCTTTCGGTCGTTCTCCACATCGGTGTGTTGATGGCCATCGCATGTACACCGTGGAGGTGAAAGAAGGGCTTCCATGATCGCTGGCTTCACAGTTGCGTCTTCTCAGCCACCTTACTTCGTGCGGGCCTGACTGCCTCCTCCTCTAGCGTTAGCCTGCAGATTACAGAATGTTTTCTGGGGTACCGGAGCGTTACCTATGTAGTCTCGTTCGAGTCGCAGGACTCTCTACGAACATCAACTTCACCTCGTGACTTCTATGAGCAAACAGTTGCATTATCATATTTGAGCTACCGTCGCGACGATCTCTTACAACGCTCCGCTCTGCAGTTAATTCCAGCAAGATCTCCCTCATCTTTAACAATGTGTCTCCCAATGCCATCACTAACAGGTACGGTTAATCCGGTTCCTTTTTGCAAGTACTCAGCCACATCACGTTTGAGTACGATCACGGTTGCACCTGTGTCTCCTAGTATCTGGCACATCTTTCCCTGTATGCAGCTGTAAGTAGCTAGATCATCATCCATTCTAATGTCCAAGCTTCGCATATGGGAATGGCTGCGATGGCTCCAACCTGGCTTTCACTATACAGGTCCTTATTCGTTTCCCGTCTGTTCGTCGGCTTGGTTGAAGAGAGTCCATTAATAGAGGTCCTAGCTGGTCACATCTCCAACACACATCGCTTAACGCCCGTCGCTTGATTGCAGATAGTCCTTGGCTAAGTACCATAGCTGGCCATATACCTAGTATGCACTGCTTGACCCTCATCGGCTTGGTTCGGTTGTGGAAAGTCTTTCACCAGATGTCTTGACAGTACTCATCTCCAAAATATACCATTGAAATATCTTCTCAACGTCCCTGGTTTGATTCTGTCTTCATTATTCTGCTGATTTCTATATTGAGAACTGTGATGTTGATCGCTCGCTGCTTCCTTTCCATACCGACCTCAATAACCCCTTTCACCTGTTCTCCGACTTGGTCTCCTGGCTGACCATATTCCAGACACCTCCTCGTAGGGGAGGGGATCCATCCCCTTCAGCTATCGTGGTGCGGGCGCTGCGAACCCCTGGCACTCGTGGTACCTCTGGCGTTACTAGAGGAACCTCAGGCCGAACATTCGAGCCCCTCCCTGATAGGAAGTTGTTCTGATAGGGTTGGACTCGAGGGGGCAGTGGTTCCCGATACCCGTGGGAGATCGGATACGTCTCCGGACGGGGTTGAGGGAAGCCATTAAGATTCCCGCGTACTAGCCAGCATAGCTAGTAGAAGGTGTGTTAGATCACCAGGCGGCCCCACCGAGGTCTTTTCGGTAGCCTTCACATTTTGGAGTTAGCGCGCGTAAGTGGCGTAGCCACTTCCATCCCGTCTTGAGGCCACAGGACCAGATGGGGGGGGCTTGTTAGTCTCTACGTCTGGCCCTATGGAAAGAGCCTCGGAGGCGCCGGGCGCTCTTTCGGGACAGCTGGGTAGCTCCCTAGTGCAATGAGGCCCGGGTCCTTGGTCCTACGGGTCCAGGACTAATGGGAGTAGATTCTCTGACATGAATTGAATTCCAGACACCTACCACTTCAAAATCTTCACAATGCTCCTGCTATTCGAGGTAAAAGCCGATGTTATCTTGGAGGCTTCATCATTTTGGAAGATCTTGTAGCAGCAGCAGCAGTCGCTGTTTTAACTTGAGTTCCCGCAACTTTTGGACAAAACCGTAGGCAGCTTCCTGGGACCCCTAAATAGGTAGGAGATTTGCCGAAGTCAAGTTCATAAAATTTTCAATTGCCAGGACGAGCCCCTCTAGTGTCTGTCATGGCTACTGCATCCATAATTGGAGTTGGCTACAATGTACTCTTACCAGGATTATGAGATCCTCCCAGACATCTCCATATATTGCCGACAATGGTATCGCATTCATCACTTAACCGCCCTTCCTTGGAGGCTGGCTGCCAGCTTCCCGGCTTCATGAACATGAGTTTTGACAGCGACAGCGGTAAATTGTTAGTGAAGATTTCGAAAGTTGACGATCCAATGTATTTGGGTAGCGTGACGCGCACAGCCATTATGTTTCATACCTACGTCTCGACCTTCATGTCTTTAGTCACCGCAAGGCAATTTTTCCACCATAGCGTCAGTTCTTTTGCTCTGCTATCAACCCTTCCTTCAAGGACACTAAACCCTATCCCAACTTCCCCTTTCTCCAAGGCGCCAAGTCGTTTCCATTCCTAAAAGGTGTTAACGAGTTTTAATATTTGACCAAGCTCCTGTATGTCCTTCACACCAGCCAATTGTTCGTTAAGGTTCTTTTAAGTAACTCTCACAACGTCATGTCACATCGGACGACAAATAAAAAGTGTTAAATGATGCTAAAATGAAGCCAGGGTTCATAGAGCTTAGAGTTACCTGATATTCATCTTTCAGGATAAACAGTTTATCCATATAACTCACCCTGACCGAGATTCGAAATGAGGATATACCTATGCTACCAATTGCACTATAGAGGCGGTCGCTAAAGCTGTGGTCAATAGCTCCATCTCCACATTTAACATTTCGGTCTTCATGTTGGACATTTCATCTTCATTTCTGTCTGCATCTTCTCCGTCGCGGGGTTCAGTGTTATTTAATTTCCCTTTTTTTCCATTCCGGTTTCCATTTTCATCTTCTCCCTTGTGATCCATAAATTTATAAATATTTCCCCCATCTCGGTTTGTATACATACCCTACACCTGACACCAATGTAGTAAATGAGAACACCAGTTGTAAAACACACGTTACTTGTCACTTAGGCGCTTAGCGTAGCGCAAACGTTACTACACCTGAGATCTGTTGCACCACTCAGAACAAGACACAATTGATCCATAAACAAAACGTAACAAACATGCGAATCAATTTTTGCCAGAGAATTTACAAGAGCTATGTTTTGCTCCATGTATTTCTCTTCCTGTTTAGGACTGCAGCGATTAGACAGCTCCTCGCAATTTGTTTACCAATATTCTCATTTGTTCAGACCGCAGTTGCTTCATCATTTTCTTCTACAAGATAGAACTGTTATAGCCTGTTCCCTTCACCAATCTATCGTTCTTTATCTGTTGGACGGTTTGTCATAACTTATACTTAAAGTAAGCAATACCATTGGACTTTTCTGACTTGCATGTTATCATTCAATATGTTCGGATCATTCCTAATTGCATGTTTTTGTATTTCATCTTGAAAAGTAAACCTAGCAGTTTTCCATCATTTATCTTGCGTTTATCTTTCCTACTCAGGGCCAGTTTTCACATACATAGATGAGTGTTAATAGAGTCATCATGTTATAGCATTTAACGTGTGTTCCTACTTGTTTTATCTGCTAATTGTATCTATTTAATGTTCCGCTAATTGTATCTCATATACATTTAACAGTAACTATTTCACTTTGTGAAGTTCTATCAGTGTCGTAAGAAATATTTACATGTGACGGCACTGAAATGATTTACTTGTTCCCTGTAATTATTTACTACCACTTCGGTCTAAATGGGTATTTAGTTCTAAATCCCAATATTTTCATTTTTAGCAAATATAACTTTAAATAATTAAAGCTTCACGAATGATTGATCAGCTTTAATTAATAACACTCGCCCTGAAAGTTTTGTCTTACATGACATTTAATGTCAGTGCGTTATAAAGTATTGTTGTAGTTTAGTTTGCTGTCGCTTTATGGCTGTGTCAATGTGCGTAGAAACTATACGAAGTAGAAATACAGGCAACTCTGCCGCGCACCTTGATTAGTTGTTTGATATCTGGATGCAGCTACATATTTCTAAATAGTAATTTGTGTGAAAAAAGTCTTCAGAAAGTTGATCATACAGTTCGGATATCCTTTAAGAATCATTATACCCCATTATTAATGCTTAATTACTATATCAAAATACAAAACATCAGAACACATAATTTGTAAGCAGGGTTAGGATTTTAGGTGCAAATTTCAGATGAAGAAAGGAAAGGAAAAGGTGCTCAAATAAGGTTTTTACCTTAAGGGACAAGAAAGTGTAGGTTTATTCAACACATTTAACAATTTCTCTTTCTTATATTTTAATTTGTTGAATTACAAACTAGTACATTAAATTATCACTCATGAGAAGGAAAACAAAACACATGAAGCTAATTATACTTCAAGACATTAAGCATCTCTGCAGTTTTAAAAGCCAGTATGTCTCTATTAGGAGATGGAATGTCTTCGTAGATGCTAAAGCTTCTTTCGACATCCACAGAAACCAGTTGTATTCACTCGAAATTGTATTCTACAGATTTGGCGAAATTCTCAAATTCCGGGTTCTCAAGTTTGTTTCTAAACTCAAGTTTGTCTTTGGCAAAGCCATCTAACGGCTCCCTCCCGAAAGTAAAAATATCCCACTGTTTCTCCCTTTCCAAACCTTGTTCTTCTAATAGTTTAATAGCTACTGTCAGCTACTTGTTACTATCTGCAAATTATGTACTCTCTCCGGTAACAGAAGTTTCTGTGCCTTGGAAATTGCACCTGCGTCGGTTGAATCCAAAGAATGTACAAACTCTAATTTTGTCAGAATTCTCACACTACATAGCAGCACACTCGATCCAAAATTCCCAGAGAGTACTGACCGGGAAATTTGGAAGGCGCAGGCCAGCGGTACAACACGATTCGGAGCTTTCTTCAGAATCTTCTTCAGGGCAGAAAATGAAATGTGTATTGTTTAACGCCCGCTTTTACTACATACAGCACCACAGGCAGTGACATTGATGATACATGAGATGAAGATGGAGCACCGGTAGAATGAGATGGCGGGGGAAACCGGAGGACCCCGAGAAAACCCGCCCCAGCGCCGTGTTGTCCACCACAAATCTCACTTTGCGGTTGCCTGGGATCGAACCCGGGCCGCCTTGGTGACAGCCAAGCGGTCTAACCACTGAGCCACGTTGCGGCAGAGATGAACGGATTTGCTAATTCTTTCCTAATGGGTTCACAAACCCTGTTAAGGGCATGAACCAAAACCTGTCACAGGCTTCAATTTAGGAAATAAAGGCTTCAATTGGTTAACAGCTGAAGCCATGTATGAGCCTGGTCCGTAACCACAAAAAGTTTTTCAAACTCGATAACAGCAGGCCAGAGATTCTGACGAAAGTCCATAATCGACTGCATTACTGTACTGGCATTGGCTTTCTGCAGCTCATACATTTTTAACAACATGGGCTTAATTTTCTCCCCTGCTAAGGGAACATTTAAAATGTTAAAAACATATTCTTCCATTGAGTCTGTGGTTTCATTCACAATGGTCCCCACATCGCAACCAGGCACTTTCTCCTTGATTCTTTTTATGCTCTCTTGGTAAACAGTCTCCATGTCGCGTTTTCTTAAAGTATTCTCATTGGTCATTGACATCCTTGTATATTTTTCAAGAAATCCTTTGAAGGCTGGACGGTTCACCTTACTGAGAGGAATTACTGCTTCTTTAACAGCTGCACACAACTCAATGTTCTTCCTTAAGATTTTGGCTTTTTGAAAAACTCTGTTGAAGCGCATTTCGTAACAGAGGCTGCCGCGGTCTTGTTCATTTGATGCTTAGAGCTGGAAATGTGCTGGTTGATGCCATCTCGCTGGTGCTTTTCATCTAATGAATTCCTGAATCACAAATAGTACATCGAATAACAGTTCCATCAGTGTCTATGAAATCTTGTTTAAATTCCTGAGTCAGAAGAACAAGTGGAGCACTGGACACCTTTGGTAAAATCTAGTAATACACTTGTTTAATAATATAGCAAAGGATTGACACCTGTTCACTTGCTATTCACTGTGACTGTTACACAACTCATTCACGTGCTCTCTACACTGTCTAACATGGTCACAATTACCAGAATGTTCTTATTCATGCTGAAACTGCAGTCTCAGAGATTTCTAGTTGCTTCGAGAGAACCCAGGGTCAATCCTTGGAAATAAGCGCTTACGGTAACTGCTGTCTCAACGTGACCTTGGAATCCGCACGAATAGATGACGTCTGTCACAACTCACATTCACGAACACTAGGCAACTGACTGGTAAAATTAAAAACATAGAATGATATACATATAAAGAAATGAGTCATTGTCAGTTGCATTATTGTGGGCCGCTTTATAGCGGTAAAGCAAGAGAAGGAGGATTTGCCGTACACAATTATTTTCCATTGTTCTAGGTGTGTCTTCAACTCCCGTTCAACTTTTCCTGAAAGAGTTAGGCTTACTCTTTACATGTTCACAGCAAGCTGATATGTTAATTAAAAGTTAAATATTTTATATTGATTAAAATCATATAGAGTAAAATAGAAGTAAACTTCAAAGAAAAAGGGGGGAGGGGATTATGGGCATGGAAAAAAATGCCTCTTTTGGCATCTAGAAACGAAACTTCACAGTGTGGTATCTTTCCGAAAGGCTTAAATTTACCCCATGAAAAAAGATACGCACTTAAAAATCCTAACCCTGATTATAAGAATTATTTAGATAATCTATAAACTTATAATTTTAGGGCGAGCATTTTTGTTCGTGAACGTGTAGCATGTCGAGTAGTTTGTTGTGGCAGAGCACGACGCAAAATACCTTCAGGTAGAAAATGGTGTTCTCGCTGTGTATGTACAACAACTAGTTAGAAACAATTTACGTCATTGTGACCTGAGTCACAATGTACGTTATTCAATTACGTTATTCAATGTATTATGTAGGTTATTCAATATAAAAAGTTATATTCTAGATATATGTATGCAAAACAGGCTCTGTTTGCATTTCTGCTAATTTAATTTACACGTTATTTGTGCTTTTAACATACTTATAAATAAAATACTTTACGAATACAGGTCTATGCCATTCAATCGAAATACTTCAATTTATTATTAATTTTTAGATGAGTCGTATTTATTACACATCTGCTTCACTTTCGTACCTATTTTGAGGACATGTTTCGCAAATCATCGTTTGCATCTTCGGCTCTTATGCGACTAAAGCTTGATCCAGTGGTGTGAGTAATTCTGGGGTTGCTGCTGCCATCTGTTGATTTAGTGATGAACTTAAATGTGGGATTCTCTTCTGGCGGGATTTCAAAGTTCATTAGTTGGTTTTTATGTTTTTCTATGTATATCCTCTCCCATATGACGAGTTCACTATGTTTTTGTACGTATTTTAGTACTTCTGTGCTATCTTCAATTTCATGATTTTCAGACCAGAAATGAGCTGCTATTGCGGACTTATCAATATTTTTGTATCTTAAGTGCCTGAAGTGTTCTTTCTTTCTAGTGCCTATGTTTCTTTATGTCCTCCCTATGTAAATTTGTTCACAGTCTTTACACTTAATTTTGTAAATGCCTGACTTTTCCTCTGGTTTTATCTTATCAGTATTATTACTGTGAAGTAGGTTTTTAATGTTGTAATTGTTTTTTGGTGCCAATGTTATATTGTATTTCTTGAATATTTTTGGAACTTTTTTGTGGCCCAGGGGTGGTAAGTAAATTTAGCAAATCTAATTTTTTGTTTTATTGGTGTGAGAGCTGTGATCTGTTTTAATCTCTTTTGAAGTTTGAATGATTTTAGTTTTTTATCTACAAGGTTTTTTCCATATTCATTTTTAATTGCAGTTTTTAAGATTTGATGGTATTCGTTTTGATATTCTTGCTGGCTGAGAGGTAGATTTACTAATCTTTGTGTGAGACTGTTGATGGATGCATGTTTGTGTGGAATTGGGTTGAAACTATTTGCTTTGATGTAATTATCTGTGTGTGTTGCTTTTCTATGGATACCAGATTCTAGTTTTCATTGCTTTTTTTGATTTTAAGGTCTAAAAAAGGTAGAGTACAGTACTCTTCAGTTTCCACTGTGAACTGTATGCTGGGTTCTTGCAGGTTGAGTAGTTTCAAAGCATCATCTATTTGTTTGTAGGACACTATTGCAAAGATGTCGTCTACGTATCTGTACCATGTTTTAAACATATGAGGGAAGGCTTTAGTTATATGTGTTTCGAAAAAGCTCATGTATAGATTGGCCAAAAATGGTGATAGCGCGCTTCCCATAGCTAGTCCTGAAATTTGTTTATAATATTTTCCATCGAAGACAAAATCATTTTGATGTATACATATTTCAGTCATTGCTAAATATTCTTCTATTGCATTGGCATCTAGGTTTATAGAATTTAGCCATTTTTTCAGTTGAATCAAAAGTTTGTCTAATGGAATGCTGGGGAAGAGGGAGCGGACATCAAAGGATACTAAAGTGTCATGAGGTTTTAGTTTAAGATTTTGAATTTTTTCTACCAGGTCTAAAGGTCAATTTATGTTGTGAATTTAAACCTTTCGCATAATAATCTTTATTTCATGCCCTTTTTTTACATGCTACCCTTCAGAAGAATGCCTCCTGCAAGATGCACACTAGAGACGTTTATATTAGAGTTTGGGAAACATTATTTGAGTATAGGAAATGGAGATATATTTTTTGTAAGGTCTGTAAAGTAGAACTGAAAGCTAGAAAACGCACCGGTATAAAGTTACACTGTGAAAGTAGAAAAAACAAAGCATATTTGGAGTTGTTTCGTGATAAAGGAACTTCCGACGCATATAAGAGCTGAAGCTTTCCTGGCGACGAATATGTTCAAGATCTTTTGGGGAAACAAGACAGGAAAAAAGAACACAGGTCCACTGGGGGATGCTATGTTTCGCAAGCCTACAAACACTGATCTCTATCTGAACGCTTACAGTTTTCATAAGTCTCAACGACTGGGAATTTTCAATACACTGGCCTACAGAGGTTCGTCTACCTCTGATCCCAGCCACTTAAAACAGGTATTACAGCACCTGAGACTCACTTCCCGTCAAAACGGCTACTCCAAATGACGTTGAAGTTTCGATTACCAGAGCCAAGAAAGGGAAACCTGTAATACAGCAAGCGTCAGATGGGCCTACCGCTACAGCCTGCATCCCGTTTACCGGCAATCTATCTGGCAGAATCAGCAGAATTCTCGCCAGATACAACATCAGGACCATCCACAAGCCGCCTCCGAAGTTTAAACATCTGTTGAGACCAGTGAAAGACAAACTGGACTTCCAAGTTCCGGGAGCGCATTCCCTGTGAATGTGGGACACCGTAAATAGGACAAACTGGAAGGACAATCGCTACCAGAATAAACGAACATGAACGGAACATTCGTGTAATGCAACCTGAAAAGTCTGGGCTGGCAGAGCATTGTTTCGATAACGACCATAGATACTTTCGGGAGACAACCATCTTGGCAAAATGCAACAGTTACTGGGAGCGGAGAGTTAAGGAGGCTTTGGCCACTTCCTCCGAAAGGAGCACGCTTAATCGTGATGCTTGATTTCAGTTCAGCTCCTCTTGGAAATCGGCCTTAAAATGGAAATCCGTCGGCTTAGGAAGCACAGATTTATACTGCTTGATCATCAAGCTAAGTAGTTGCGTTTCTTTCTTTCTTTCTTTCTTTCTACATTCACGCCATCTCCTGATCTGGCATTTAATTTACTGAATACAGCCTGTTGTTCAGTGATGCGAGTATTGGTAGTGTCTTGTCTTTGTTGATATTTGTGTTATATCCAATTATACATTTTGTGGTTACAGCATTTCTTAAAATATCCTGAGCGATGTACGCTCTCGAAACGTCGACTTCTAACCGTCTTTTCACCTGACTTGTTTCCCGAGAAGATCTTGAACACATTCCGACGTATATATTAACGACCAGTCACAATTTTTAGTGATTTGTGCGAAATGATGATTTTTGCAAACGTCCTTTCAAGAAACTAGAAAATCAATACTTAAAGGATTTCATTGAGAAATATACAAAGAGGAAAGTGCTAAGTGAGTCCACAATGCGTGGATATTATCTACAATGCTGCTACGGCAACACTTTCGATAGCATACGTAATACCGTGGGGTAACAACAACATATGGATGTCCACAGACGAGACCATGGATGTCTTGGAAGATACGTCGCACATGCTGTGGTTGGAACTATGTCATACGATGGGCCCGGACAACAGTTTCTTCTGACCTGTGAAATGTTAGAGAAAGTCAACTATGCATCATTTGTACCTACAACTTTTTGAGAGTTCAATGTCTCTCCTGTGGCCAGATGGCATAAAACGAGACAATGTATTACTCTTTATTACCGATGGTTCACCCTAGATGCTAAAAGCCGGTAAAGAATAGAAGAACCTCTATCCAAACATTATTCACTTTACTTGTTTAGCACATGCTCTATATAGAGTAGCAAAACAAGTTCGTACTAATTTCAGTGATGCTGGTAATTTTATATCTAATGTTAAAATGTATTCTAAACTTAAGGAAATCGCACTGAAATTTCATTGCCTCCACAAACAATTGTTACACGATGGTGTACTTGGTTAGAAGTGTGCTTATATTATACAAAATATTATGTACCTACATGTAGTAAAGGCAGTTAATTTCTTTGACAGTTCAAGTTCCTCTGCCGTTAAAACTGTTTAACCACTTGTTTCAGAATAACATTACCAAAACTTTCTATTTATTTTAGACAATTTCAGTATCTTACCGCAAACAATTGCCTATCTCGAAAAGTCAGACTGTGAAATATCTGATGATCTTGGCAAGTTCCACAAAGTCTGTGAAACAATAAATCATGCTGAGGGAACTATTACAGACAGCATGAAACGGAAACTTCAAAGTGTGATTCAGAAGAATCCTGGCTTTACTGATTTTAAATTCCAGTAAGAAAGTTGAAGGTCCAATATTAAATAATAAGAAATATAAGAACATAACATATTTCAAATTTGCCGCTACGACGTCATGTGACGTAGAGAAAACATTTTCTCGGTTTAAACAGGTTTCAAGTGACAATCGTAAATCCTCAGAATGTTTATTTTCGTTCAGTGTAACAGGATTGGTTTTGTGTAATAGAATGTTTTTTGTTTTATGTACTAATCTATGTACATACAAGAAGTTCATATTTTGTTTTGTTATATATTACACATAGTGTATTTTATATATTATTAATACTATATTTTATCTTATGCTCTGAGTGGAAGTGATAGTGCTTTTGTTAGTGAATAGATAGTTTGAATTTAGTAGCAATTACGGTTATGTCTGTTATGTTTCATTAACGAAATATGCCCTACATAGCTTCACAAAACTTGCAGTCAGCGTAGAAGTTTACCTTCCAGGCAGTACCAAACGATGACATCCAAACCCGTTCGGGAACAAAACTGCTCGCCCTACTTATAATAGTAAAAGATCATATCGGGAACTTTCCCGAAATAAATCTTCATTTTGAAACAGTTCATAGTGAATACATAGCAACAATTGATGTATAGCTCCAATTGCAACAAATAGATTATGGGTATACCATACATAAATACAAATCAAAATACATTGTTTTCAGTGGTACATATATAACCACGTGTCTGCAATCAGAACAACTAAATAGTGACCCTCGTATTTTACACTAATGAATAAATATGATTCATTTAAATGGAAATAGATAAGAAGAAAAGTATATTATAATACGTACAATGTATGTAAATTTGTTGTTATTCCGAGGGGATGCAACTGGAATATCTACCTCGTCCAAAGGTAATTGGCACAGCTTTAGTTGTCCGCCTTTCTTCTTTTCCACAATCACACCAAACTTGTTACATTCCGGGACAACACATTCCTGATTTCTGTTCTTTGTTACCTTAGGAACTTCTGGGTAGCTTTCTTTCACTGCGTTTGATTCGCCACCTTTTATCTAAACAGACAACACATAAGGCAAAAGTTAATGTATGTATTTTTTTAAATATCGAGCGCAATATGCAACGTTTAGCCAAAAAACGATTAAAGTAAAATATTATGAACATATCATCACAAAATATTGTTGATACCACTCCATAGAGGAGGTAGGCAGATTTTTGGCAGGGTAGAGGGGTCATCAATTATTAGAGAGTTATTGTTAATAATAACCTCGTTGTAAGTAATGTTGAAAGAATAGCATGCTAACATATATTGAGACTGGACTAAGCTAAGGAGGGTACTCGGCACGGACGTCCCTACAATTGACCAGGTGGAAGCTCCTCATCAGGCCATTATAAGCGGCATCCCACCCATCGTGGTCCTGAAACATCCCACCAAGCCGGCACAGACACCGGAGACCGTCCCACCGGAGGAAGAAGTGTTTACCAGGAGCAAATCATTCTGCCCACACTTCTACCCTGAAAGATACCACCAGACGAGAGATGGTGTGAAATGACAATGGAGATGAAATGGAGGGATAGGAAATTCGGGGGATGTAATTAACCTATCCAGCATTTGCCTGATGACCCGGGAAAGTTCCGAAAAACCTACGAAAAAAACGGGAATCGAACACGGACCTCTTGAATGCGGGCCGCAGGCGAAACCGCATGAGATATCCCGCTCAGAATATTTTGGAAAAGTAGGTACTGGGATGATAAGGGTCCCCGCTTTCCTTAACATTCTTCCAGACCTAGACAATGTGCCATTTTTTTCTCCTCCCATCTCATACTTCCCTACCAGGGGTCGCTGCAAGGCACAAATTAGCCAGCTTGAAGTCTATACGCATGTGCTTGCACCGTAGTTTGTTCAGAGGATTTCTTTACCCTCGCCGTTTTACTTATATTTGGCCAGAGGATTCACTGCATTCCATCCAGACCGGATATATCGAGATTTCACAGGAAATTACATATTGAGGTTCCTGAAAACACACCCCACAAAAAACTTTTTTTTATTACAGAAAGGTACGTTTTGCGTCTGTGTGCGCGCGCCTGTGAGTGCGTGTGTGTTATATGTTTATGAATAGTATCGCACAAGATAAAATGTATCGAGTGCTTAAGGGAACCCGATACTTTTGGATACCGAATATTAAAATCGATATTCTTTAAAGATATCAACTAATTTAGCCGACATTTTATCGCAAATTTGATCAACATAATTGCATTAGGGTGTTAATTTTGTTGACTTTACACACTCCCCTTTCCAGTAAAATAAATGCCCCCATGTTGCTAAAATTTTGAAATACCTATGAGACGATTAAAACGCTATTGAGTAAATAATATTTGATATGAGTGAAAGATATCTGAAAGGAAAAGGGGGAAACAAAATGCATTATGGAGACAATTACGGTTTCCAGAAAAGATGAGATAAAATTAAGTTTTAACATTTGGTTAACAAATGAATAAAAGAGGACATCCATAACTGGATCCTGATTCCAGAATGTTTAAGGATATTTTAATATTTCTTTCATCACTTTGACAATTCAGTGTCGAGTGTCCCTAAGGCAAGTAGCGTTTTAATGATGAATAATTTCAAGAAAATGTTACTAAGCCAAGCAGCAATATCTATTTCTTATAGTAAATAACATTATTACCGAATCTTCTCTAAGTATTGACAAACTATATGAATTTAAAAAAAAAGTGCAATCATTATAACAAAGTACATTTATTGCATTAGCTGTTTCCAAATATCCGTTACTGAATGATCAACGTATTTTTCAGAGTGAAATTTACTTTGTGAAACTTATTTATTTTTATTAGCGTAAAGTCAATATAAATCCTTCAAATGCAGACACTTTCTGATTTTCACCTCATTTACATAATAAGCATATAAGCAGTGCTCGAGTGCATATAACTGTCTCACCCCGCCTTGACTAGACGTATTTATTTCTGTGAAAAATCAAGAAGGCATTTAGCTTTAGATAACTTTAAATCATTATATAGTTTTTGTCACTTTTCAGACTGTAGGTGCGGAAAATTTAAATAGCATTGCATCACTTTTGCATGTTTATCTATCATATCTATCACGCTTGTAGATACAATTTTATTATATATTTCCTTAGGAAATAGAAGAGTCCAGTAGGCTTAAGCAAATCGAATCTTTTAAGCGATGGACGCTACGTAATGGCTTCAAATTCATTCTCTTTACATGGCCAGAAGATAAAAAAGGGAATGACTTTTTACATGAGAAAAGTACAAGTATTGCAACATTTAATCCAAATAGCAAGGAATAACACATAGGTCAAAGTTTCTCAAAGTGGGGTCCGCGGGATGTCAAGGGGTCCGCGAGGGGGTCTCTTAAGTCAAGTTATAATGCTGAAGTAAAACTAAAGAAAACGTAGAATTGTATTTACGCTGTCACTTATCTGCTCGGTACCGAACTGCATACTTAACATTTTTTATGCAGCTATGTCGTACCGAAGTAACGCAGCTGAGAGGTGCAATCAACGTAACAGTTGGGAGCGTGTAATGTAGCTTTATAACAGCAGATACGCAACCGTACTGAGCGTGAGTGTTTAACTGCGGTGCGAGTGAAGTCGGCCAAGACTGTGCACGCGGGTCTGAGTCAGCGCTGTCGTTGGCACAGGCTACACGTATGCACGCACAACAAACCAGACGTACTCGCTGCATTGAAGCCAGTGATGATAGTGTCTGATTGTCCTGACAGTTTGTAATAGTGAATCCTGAGAATTTATTCGCGTCGTTCAACATTAACGTTGGCTACAGACTGGATCAATTAAACGTAAGCCTACAATAATTGGCGATCAAGAAGTAAATTGTAGTAGTGAGCCTACTAGTTTAACTAGTTGCTGTTCTGCCAATCTGCGAAAAGTAAAACGGCAAAAATACAGCGAAAAATATCTATGTTTCGGATTTGTTCGAGCGAAACTGAAGATGAATAAAAACTTCAATGTGTTTTGTGTTATGACGTACTGTCCAATGCCGCAATGAAGCCTGCTAAGGTGCAAAGGCATTTAGAGACGAAACATACGGATTGCATTGGTAAGACACTTGATTATTTTAAAATAGAAAGTAAAAAGACGAAAATGAGTAAATCTAGAATAGAAAACATTTATACTGGAACCACTAGTGAAAAAGCAAAACTAGCTTCCTATGAAGCATCGCTACTCATTGCTAAATGTGCCAAGCCTTATAGCATTGCAGAGGAATTAATCTTAACAACAGCTAAAAAGATGTGTAGCATAATGATTGGCGACTCAGTTGCCAAAGAACTGAACACAGTCCCACTATAAAATGATTCAGTTAAACATAGAATTGTTGATATGTCCCAAAATATCCTGGATCAGCTAATTATGAGGCTAAAGTCAACAACAATGTATGCTTTACAACTTGACGAAAGTACTGATTCCACTGACAAGTCTCATTTCTTAGCTTCTGTACGTTACGAACACGAGAAACAGCTTGTTGAAGACCTGTTGTTATCTAGGGAAGTCTTGCATAATACTGTTGAGGGTGTCTTTAAAACACTTGATGGATTTATTTCAGAGCAAGGTCTTGAGTGGATGGCGTAAGCACCGACGGAGCCGCAGCGATGTCTGGACACAACATTGGATTGAGAGCTTGATTTCAAGCTGTCAACCATGAGATTAAGTGGACTCATTGATCGATACATAGAGAGGCGTTGGCTGTTAAAAAACGCCAGATTTGTGGGAAACATTAGAAGTGTTGGTTAAAATTGTGAACTACATTAAAGCCCGTCCACTTAACTCAAGAATATTCAAGAAATTATATGAAGAAATGGGAAGCGATCAGAAACAACTGTTCTTGCACACAAACGTTTGCTGGCTTTCTTATGGAAATGTTCTTTCCCGATTTTTGAATTATGTGATGAAGTGAGGCTAGCACAGCAAGCACGAAAAGCTTCCCCTTAGTGAACGACTGTGTGACTTTGAATGGTTGTGCAAAGTGGCATATCTAGCTAGTATCTTCTCACACTTAAATGAACTAAACCGAAAATTGCTAAGACCAAAACCAGATGCTTTCACGGTTTATGATAAAATTGAAGCAATGGTAGGAAAACTTCAAGTGTGGAAAGGTCGTATAGAAAAGAAATCCTTAGGCTCCTTTCCTATTTTGGAACAATTTCTGACTTCATCAGAAGAAACTTTGCCTAAAAATATTGAAGAACCCACAGTAGAACACCTGAATGGCCTATCAAAAACTTTGAGGAAGTACTTTCCAGCACCGGCAGATGATAGGAATGAGTGGATAAAGTATCCTTTCCAGAAAAATACATTGGCAGTATTGATAGCCTTTCGGAAAAAGAAGAGGACCAACTAATAGTTATTTAACAGCAAAGGATGAAAGGTTGTATACCAGGAAAATGAACTTGCAAAATTTTGGTTTCTGGCGCAGAGTGAATTTAATGAACTTGCTGCCAAAGAACTTATGTATATTGTGCCCTTCCCAACCCCCAATCTGAGCAAGTAAACATTTTCAGTGTTGTGCAACATCAGGCCATTGAAGAGAAACGACTTGCCAATGTAGAAACTGACTTAAGAGTAAAAATCACCAACATTAAGCCCAGCTTAACTAAGCTTATTCAATAAAAAAAAAAACTGTTGCATTCTTTACATTAATACATTCCAATGAACAAAGTTTCAAGCTTTCTCCACATAAACTGATTTTTTACTAACTTTGTTGAAATGGTGAAATGGTGGATTCAAAACATTATGAATAACATTTTATATGGATAAAAATGGTTTCTTTACATGGAAAATAAATTCATTTTTATTACATGTTGTGCCTAATGTTATTAATCCTTGGGTAATCCAAAGAGTGTGGTATTTCAAATTTTTATTGATGTAAGGCTAAATTAAACAAAAACCTAGATAGGCAAACTTGTATTATAAAATTTACTTAAAAGTGAAAAAAAATAAACCATCCATTATGCAACCTAAAAATAATATATTTTTTAATTTAAGATACATTTCATGCACCTGTTTTTTTATTTAGTTTAACTTTCATTATTTTTTATTTCTTGTTAATTAAATTTAAAACTAGATATGCAAGAAAATATCTTAAATTATACATACAGTAATTACTTAAATTCCAACTATAAAATTAAACCAAAAGTCGACTTATTCATATAAATTGAGTTGAAAACTAAGGGGGTCCGCGAACAAGTTGTTAGATGATAAGGGGGTCCTTGAGGCAGAAGAGTTTGAGAATCACTGTCGTAGGTCATTCATAATGAAAAGGACTCACGGACCACTCCCACAAAATTCAAAATATACATATGCTTGTCACAAAAGTATCTTAAACATCAGATATTTTAATAAAAATTACTTTTTAGGCGATTCAAATTTGCCAAAGTTTTTCCATGTAATGGCAGTTTGGGATGGGGGATTTAATTGAAAATCTTTGCTTGCATCCTGTAAAAAAATCAAACTTAAACACCAAGTTTGACTTTTATCTCCTTTTCTTTTTCAATTATATATGCTGCTCTTTCTTTCTTTTTTTCTTTCTTTCGTTATTTGTTTCTTTCTTCTCCCTCCCTCCCGCCCTCTCTCTCTCTCTCTCTCTCTCTCTCTCTCTCTCTCTCTCTCTCTCTCTCTCTCTCTCTCTCTCTCTCTCTCTCTCTCACACACACACACACGTAAGGATTTTTTTCTGAAAATGTTAAGGGTTGTGCTACGCCCTATTTTTATTTTCTCATAATGTTTATAAAATTCTAGATGCACAGCTACCCAAAATAGCTCACTGCTAAAGCGTTATAGGAGATGAATATGATGTACTTATAATAGAATGTGAATGTGCTCATAATTGATATACCTACACTCACCAATTTAAAAGCTCATCTTAAGGGATACACAGTTATAGTTTTGTAAAGTAATAGGTTGATGTTCAACTTCCTCATAAATAATAATAATAATAATAATAATAATAATAATAATAATAATAATAATAATAATAATAATAATAATAATAATAATAATAATAATAATAATAATAATAATAATAATAATAATAATAATAATAATAATAATAATAATAATAATAATAATAATAATAATAATAATAATGATAATAATAATAATAATGATAATAATAATAATAATGATAATGATCATTATCATGATGATGATCATGATAATGATGATGATAATGATAATGATGATGATAATGATAATGATGATGATAATGATAATGATAATGATAATGATGATGATAATGATAATGATAATAATAATAATAATAATAATAATAATAATAATAATAATAATAATAATAATAATAATAATAATAATAATAATAATAATAATAATAATAATAATAATAATAATAATAATAATAATAATAATAATAATAATAATAATAATAATAATAATAATAATAATAATAATAATAATAATAATAATAATAATAATAATAATAATAATAATAATAATAATAATAATAATAATAATAATAATAATAATAATAATAATAATAATAATAATAATAATAATAATAATAATAATAATAATAATAATAATAATAATAATAATAAACTTCTAGAAACCAATTTACTTTTCTACAGAAAAAAGATCGGCTGCAGTAATGTTGCAGGGATGAAGTATGGCAGTAAACCTTGCTCATGTTTAATGACACACTTATAGGAAACATCCAAATACATTCTCTAGTCTTCATTCACAGTTAATTGGCATCTGGTGAAACACAGTGCGGATATTGCATTCCATCACGCGATGTTGTGGAGTTAAGAGACACAGCTACTGTTGCATTAATGTAAAACAGTAGGAAAGTCAAAAATACAAATAAGAGCTGGTACGTGTAAGGGCAATAAACCAAACTTTGCTACATTCCTTATAGTTTTCGGGCAGAACAACCCCTTAGCATCTGTAGTTTCAGTAGTTATTGAGGAGAAACCAGAGAACACACATGTTTTGGATGTATACTTTGATTAGCATTGTACTGAAATGTCAAAATAAGCCTATATACTTCTCAAGTTCATTTTTAACAGAGGATATCGTAAATTAAGCTACATGAACAAAGTGATAGATTTTCTTAATTCCAAATTTGAATATATAGTTTTTCGTGAACATTAGCTGAAAGTTTAAATGTAATTAATACCCGAGCCTGAACTATAAATACATACTAAAAACTAAAGGTCTGATTTGTCAGTCAGGAAGCTTCGAGAGTTGGATCTCTACACTCGACTACTTTTATTTATTTGCTTCATATGCATTAATCATTATGCACAAATATTCTCGTAAATTATATTTATTGTATTATTCTTGTGAACATCTCTGAGTGAATAAATCCACACCCTTAATTATGAAACAAGAGCAGGATATTGTGGTGGCAGTACATCTCTCAAAATCCGCTTCAGTTTCTATTACTGGAAACCAGCAAATCCCTTCAACTTTAACTTTGAAAATTGTGTCTTTAACCAATGGATATTGAAATAGTGCTAACTTCCAGATACCTACAACATAGATACCAGAACATAGTTCTTCTGCTCATGGTATTTCGACTTTAGCTTATCTTAATTTTGCGATGAACTCTATAGTCATTATTATTGTTGATAAATTTGGTTAGTATCCCTTAACAACTCGATGTTAATTCGTTTATACATTTAGCACTTCACACTTTTTTTTTACACTTTTGGACTGTTTAAAAACAACGCATTTGCTTATTCTTACGATTCGTATGTGGTTACTGATATTTTGTACCACAACAACAATTCCTGCAAGTTTAGTCAACTTAATTAAAATAGAAGATTACTTTTCGGAGTTAAATGTGACTTACCTTTCGAAAACAAAATAAAAATTAGAAACAGAAAACAGAGTAGTGTGAACTTCTCAAATACTGATAATAAAGTTAAGTTGTGCATATTTTCATTTATTTCTCAAGTACACTTCTTTGTAGTGTATAGATTAAATTATGTGTAATATTAAATATTTTCATAGAAGAAAATTAGTAGCCGAAGTAACATATTTTATAGAAATAAAGAATGTATTAAAACACCTAAAATCTAAATACAAAAGTATACTTCATATGAAGAAAATAACACATTAAAATATAAAGTAAATCAAAAAAGATAATCGAAATCATGAGAATATTCCAAAACAGCAAAGCTATGAAGCAACATCAGGGAACAATTAAGTTTTAAATGTTTGCGCCCTATTTAAAAATACTTCTGCTTAGGTCTACGTTTAAGTCATGTTTACCCATTTAAACAGCTAAACACAAAAAACTGCAACTCGATCCTGGTTTTATAGCGCTTGATCCTCTTAAAACCATAAATGTAGTTTACTTTCATATATTATACCCAGCTCTGTTTTTTCTTTTTAAAGAAATATGTCTAGATAAGTCTATGCATGATGATTACCAGTCGCTTTTTCGTATCGAAATTATCTCATCAGTTACTTCCCTTAAATAATTTGCGTTCAAATTTAAACATATATTTCTTTCCTTGAAATAATTATCATAAACATCTGTAAAAGCTGGTTCACAATAATCTAGAATGCGTACCAAATCGCAAATAAGAATGGCAATAATAATAATAATAATAATAATAATAATAATAATAATAATAATAATAATAATAATAATAATAATAATCATAATAATAATAATAATAATAATAATAATAATAATAATAATAATAATAATAATAATAATAATAATAATAATAATAATAATAATAATAATAATAATAATAATAATAATAATAATAATAATAATAATAATAATGAAGATGATGATGATAATAATAATAATAATAATAATAATAATAATAATAATAATAATAATAATAATAATAATAATAATAATAATAATAATAATAATAATAATAATAATAATAATAATAATAATAATAATAATAATAATAATAATAATAATAATAATAATAATAATAATAATAATAATAATAATAATAATAATAATAATAATAATAATAATAATAATAATAATAATAATAATAATAATAATAATAATAATAATAATAATAATAATAATAATAATAATAATAATAATAATAATAATAATAATAATAATAATAATAATAATAATAATAATAATAATAATAATAATAATAATAATAATAATAATAATAATAATAATAATAATTACTATCTGCAAAAGAGGAAACAAGTTTAAGTTTTAGTACTTCCAAATTAATTGATGAATGTTGATGTGAATGCTGGTTATTATCTTTTATTTCTCTATGCACTTAACGATTTAATTTTCAATAGGTTCCCCACATGATAACTCGACTGTTTTGGTAAACCGGTGAATATACTTTCGACCACCCTATACTTCAGGGACGGTAAAGAAAGGGAAGCATTCCCATAACCATGAATGGGTTTCCACAAGAGGTAACAAGAGGAAATGTTGGCCATTAAGAGAGTAAACAAGAGTCCTTTGGAAATAGTTTAACAAAAGGAAAGATCAAGTATGAACTAATCGGCTTCGTTGCGGACAAACCTAGCTTCCTTAATAGCCTTTTACACGCTTAGAAAACAAAACCCTCCATATACCTTAATATCTTGATAACTATAAAACAGCTAGCTTTAGATATTTCTATCAATACAAACGGCTGCAATTGTGAAATCCATTATTAATAATGACAAAAACCATATGCTTTAATAATTCCTTTAATATGTGTACATTTATGCGTTGAAAACTTGATAATATGCAATAGTGCTTATATGAAAATACGAGGGCTGTTCAATAAAGAATGATCATAATCTTTTTACGATCATAATTTTCGCACTAAAATTCAATCTTTTTATATTCTGTTAGCTTAATGTGAAACATACATGCTGTAGTAGTTTCATTGTTGGTACTCCTGGTTCCCGCCTGTGAGAACCAGGCAAGTTCAGACATGTTCAGTATCGCCTACCGCTGCAATGGAGGTAACATGCGAGGAACAATATGCCTCTTTGAAATTCTGCTTTCGTCTTATCAAATCTTCAGTTGAGGCCTATCCAATGTTACAGGAGGCCTATGGAGAGTCTGTTCTTCCCTACAGCACAGCTCGAATGTGGCTTAAGATGTTTAAAGAGGGAAGACAATCAATTTTAAAGGAAGATGGACCAGATGCTCCACTTACTGCTCTTACGTAAGAAAACATCAACACTGCTGCACCATTGTGAGAGAGGATCGACGAATTACCTTAAGATCACTTTCGGAAATACTAAACATTTCAATGGGTGCCACCCACACGTTGGTGACAGAAACATTACACATGAAACGTATTTGTGCGCGATGGGTTCAAGGATTGTTGATTCCCGAACAAAAGGACATTCGCATGCAGGTCTGCATGCAGTTAAAGTTGATGTTAGAGGAAGACCCGGAGTTCCTTTCAAACGTAATCACTGCTGATGAAACTTGGCTACACCGTTTTGATTCTGAGAGCAAACAGCAAACCCAGTGTGGAAATCTCCTGCATCACCAACCCCCAAAAAAGTAAAAGTGGTTGCTTCTGCTGGGAAAAGTTATGGTCATCTCATTCTTTGATATGCATGGAATGGTTTATCAGCATGTTGTACCTGCACACACATCAGTAACTGGACAATACTACAGGGATGTCCTGAAAACATTGCAAGTACATATCAGGCGCAAAAGACCACATTTCCGTGAATTAGGCTGGATGCTTCACCACGATAATGCGTGGCCGGATATTGCCAATGTTGTTGCTGAATATCTTGCAAAAATCAACGTGAAGTGCATCTCTCACCCTCCCTATAGTCCGGATTTAGCCCCATGTGACTTTTTTTCTATTATCTAACTTGAAGAAATGCCTCCATCATCAGAAGCAGTGGTGAAGGCTGCGGAGGCGATTTTGAAGGACCTCTCAAAAATGGTTTCCAGCATGTCTTTGAAGACTGGCAGAAACGCTGGGACAAGTGCATCGCATTCAGGGGAGACTATTTGGAGAAGGACCATCAAAATTATGAGGATGAGTAAAGGTACGTTGTCAAAAAAATTGTGATCATTCTTTATTGAATAGCCCTCGTATTAAAATATATTAACATAAAATAACATTTTAAGGGAATTTACGTTATCTATCAATAAAACTACGGGTATAGTGCAAACTATGTGAATTATTTAAATGGTGGAAGTTTATCTTGAGTATTGAATACTGAAGAATTAGGATATATAGTATCTCATTTTCTTTCGGAAAGCTTATACAAAATGAAGACCCTAACTGTAAACTCGCACCACCTTTGAACTGGATTGCTTGAAGTTTCAACTGGAGAGTGAATGTTTCGGAATTGCATTTCTAAAATTATAAACGGTGGAATATTTTAAATTGCTTTTGTTTATGAAAATTATAGGTTACACTTCTATATTCCTTAGGGATAACAAACTGATACCTTATCGCAATCCGAATAGTTAACCACCTTCAACCGGCTAGGACCAGATAAAGCGGGAATTTAGGGATGTGGCTTGAACTATATTTATGGTGCTGCTTCTGAGATGCCAACCCTAGCTGTTAAGTTTTTAAACTGATCCAATGGCACATTTTTTTAAATGTCGTATTTAGGAATCAAATAGGAAGATAAAATAAGTAAAATAAAATATATATTTACAAAATATGTAAGCAAAAAGAGATACATAGAACATCTGCAAACCACTAATTGACAAAATATGCAAAATATGCATTATATTCGACATAAAATGTTGTTTATATTGTTGAAAATGGACTATTTAACAAACATACCAGGTGAACACCTTTTCTGGTAGCACAAAAATTATGCATTTGAATTATATTTGTCCCTGATGAATCCGTTACACCACACGCATGGTTGATGTAGAAGCATTATCTTACTACTTCCCGATCTTAAAAAAATTGGGTGCCAGTGAAGATAGTGCCTTCATGTTGGCTTGAAGTCATTTGTTGCCTGGTTATAAACTATTATGTGTTTCAAATGGGAAGGTGTTTGTCCTTGAGCGCTACTAGGTGAGCAACCAATCGGAGTCCTCCGGTGTTGTCGTATTGCATTCCCGCTAACTGCTGTGTGAGGAACTCCAACCTAATCTATCTGTATGATTCGCGCTATGATTCAGATTTTGCCAAAACTGATCCATGTGGAAGGTAGAGAGTAATGTATCTAACATAACCATGAAAACCTCATATTTTTAGCTCAAATAGTTTTTCTAATACAAATAAATAAATCACTGTTACCTGTATTATAACAATAAATCGCGACACTGCATGAATATCATTATTGGTTGGCATGTCTGCGTGCACGTATATTTGTAATTACTTAGAATTGAAACGTAAATGCTTGACATGACGTGATAAAAGAATTGCATTAAATAATACAATTCGAGCGAGAGGAAACCAATTTCCGGCTGCCCTGACAGAACGTGTCTGGTCACATTATACCTTTGTTTATTGGTTCGTAATCTCTATTTACTCTAGAGAGTTCAAAGTGGTTGGTATGTATGTATTTACATATACTTTTAATTACTCAGAACTGAAATTTAAACTACTGACAAGACGGATAAAAGAATTACTGTGAATAAGTACAGATGTTAAATTCAAGAAAGAGCAAACATTTCATTTCCTGTTAGCCTGTGGAATGCTGTATGCTTATGTTTATGAATGAATACTGGATAAGAAGTGTTTATTTACTCAGGAGAGTTTAGATCAATATCATTCGGTTATTCTTTACACAACCGTAGAGTAAGAGTTAAATAGTGCAATGGCTTCTTGCGGTAAATTTAGTAGCGAGTCAGAAAGGCTGGTATTGCGAAGACAGGCTCGAAGTACTATTGTTAAGGTGTACACGTTCTTCAAAAGTTTTCGGAAACAGAAACTAAAAATGAGTTATTGCAAAGAGTACTTCCGTTTAAAAACACGGAAAAAGTGTATCAGCTGGATCAACTTGCAATTGAAACGGGACATGAGGTAATACGGCTCCCACCTTACCACTGCCAATATAATCCAACTGAGTTGGTGTGGGCTCAAATAAAAGGGGGGATTGCAAAAATAAATAATACTTTTAAACTGACGGACGTTAAACGACTTGTTTACGAAGAAATTGACAAGGTAACACAACAGGACTGGAAAAACTGCGTGAGGCCTGCAGAAAACCTTCAAGAAGACAATTTTAAGAAACAAATAGCACGTGACGAGATCTTGGAACCTATAATCATAAATTTGCAAGACTCAGACGATGAAGACAGTGACAATGACGAATTGTCTCTTAACGGAAGTGACATTGACAGCGATGTGGATGTGCCACTGGCAGTTCCATTGGATTAGAAAAACAGGTGATTCATAAACTATAATTATAGTTATAGTATTTTAAAATATACATAATTTGCGAAAATACTTTTTTCCAATTTTGATTTTGGCAACTGCATCATTGTAAAAGTTTGTAAAATATAATTTGCTTACCCTTACGTCTGCGCCAAGCAGACGTGCACGTTATATGAGTGTGGGAGAGAGAGGGAAATATAAAAGGAGTGGGATAACAAGCTGGCAACGCTGAGAGTAATACGGCATTCTGATTAGTTGGACTCCAGAACCCTTCCCATTTGAAACACATAATAGAGCTATTTAGACGTGGCGTATAACGAAAAGTTGCGCAGTAGTTTATGGTCGAGTCCATTTGTTTACTTGGACTTGGGGTGTCAGGTTAGTCACCTGCCATCTAACCCATTAGCTTTATCAGATCGGATCCCGTACGCCTTAGCAATCAATGTACGCGCATAGGTACTATACAAGGTCAGGCGCTACATCAGCAAACGGGCGTGTCAACAAGTATCCGCAGCACTGTGTGTGAACAGTGCGGTACGGATACAACATGCTACGTTACAACATGCCATCCTCCTCATTGCTTTCGATGCAAGAATTACAGTGAACAAACCATGTTCATTCGTAAATTGTCGAATGTGAATTTTCTGCTCCTCTCACTGAAACAATATAAAAATATTGGGAGAAAGTTCGTTCCACGTTACATGACGTTAATGTTGCATGTGAAAAATGAAATGTGTAGTGTTTAACGCCCGCTTTTACTACATACGGCAACGCAGGCGGTTGTTGCATATGAGTAGTACAAATCATTTTCATATGTTTGTCCGAGACTTAGTTTATTTCTTATATTACGCAGCACTGAAAATCGAGTATTTTTGTATTGAATACTGGACAATTCTTTCTTTTTTTTTTCGTTTGGTAGGTGGTGCATTCTCTGTATTGCTAATTTTTGCAGACACCTCCTCAACTGTGTTTAGACAGCTCGAAAGTATATTCTTCAAGCTGTTTAATGGTTGTTGATAATACCCAAAACCTTTGATTTATAAAATGGAGATTGTTCAATAATTGTTGTGAAAGTAATGCTATTAACACAATATGTCAAACACTTTGCACTCCCTGGTACACAGACCTACCTGCGTGGCGAGCAGTAGTTGTAATGAAACAAAAGCTACGCGTTGCAAACCGCGTGTTGTTCTCGGGACTGACGTCAGCAGTTATATACTGCGAGACTCCTAAACTTCATATCTCTTTAAAGGTGTACGGACTCCGATGTCTGTTTATCAGCCATCAGCTAGTAAAAGCAGGGAGGGATCTTACCTCTGTCATTAATTCGCATGGCGTCACTCGTGCACAATCCGAGCAAGGTCATGCGCCACGTCTAAAAAATACACCTTTACATCTTATTTCAGATTTCAGGGTATGCGCGGATTTTGCCGAAAGGACAACACTTGTTTTTAGTATGAGAATTTTGATGGAACTAGTAAATAGATTTAGAATTAGGTGCGAAGTTGACGACCAACGAAATTATTGTCGAGCTTTAGGTTTCAATTGTAATTTAGTCCCGTTGTGAATATTCAACTTAACTGTTCTTGATGATATTTTAAGCTTAGACGGTAATTACAAGGCAACATAGCCCCCGTTCTGCAGCTTAGGCAGAGTGAGGTAAACTCTGTTCCACCACGACCCTGTGACCCACGTTTCAACCCAAGTTGTAGTAGCAGAACTAAGTCAATTATGTGATGAACCTCCACCTATTAGAGTTTAAACTCCACCCTTCTAACATTCCCTTCTTAATGATTCTAAGTTCCTCACTCCTATCTTCTAATGCTATGTTGCAGTACAATTTCTGCAAACCTCAATATCTTCTATCCTCACTTCCAAACTCTGCTATAAGTTTCAGAAATCCAATCTGATATTCCAATAACTTCGGGCCTATTTTCTGCTTCTATGACAACTCTGCTTCATACTTAGGATCACTCGGTGAGTCGAGCGAATTCAAAGAATTGGCCCGCCTAAATCACATCATTTGTAATCATCTGTCTTCAACTCGTAACAAAACATCTCATAAACTGACAATCTTATCAATCTTAGCTTGATGTATGAAAATTATATAATATTAATATACAGCGATTCTCTTTGTTTTGTTCATTATCAATTCACAATTACAACTATTTATTCATTCGTTAATTTTCTTTATATTATACGTCATTTAATTGACCCATTATTTCGGTATCACTAGTAATGAACATCTTACTTCTTCGCTCCATGACTTTCCTTACTTAATCTTACAAAAACTATTCTTAAACACTTTTATTCGTCTACGGACTTCAAGTTAATCGAGATAAATTTGTAGAAGTGCCTTTATTAATATTTCTTTATAGGTACAATGATATTAGGGGAAAATTAGTAGGCTTAAGGGACATTCCATCTCTTTTCATTACATTACAGAAACAAAAGAGCACTGTAATCAATTTGCACAATTCAAACTAACTGCTATGAATATCTCGGAAATAGTTAATGGCACAAACGAATTGACAAATTGTGTACTTTATCGAGACCTAGATTTCCCGTGTGTTAAGTTCTTATCTCGTATGGTTTAACAAAATGTTATGGTTTTATGCAAATACAAAGTTATACAAAATTAACTTTGAATTACTTGAACATCTCAGATAGAAAATTAAAAAATATATACTTCATCAATCATGCAAATATCTCGAATATCTTATATTGAATCAAAATCGTGTCACTTTTGATAAAATAGAAATTAAAGGAAAATGATTTCCGGCATTACTATTAATGATGAGGGAATCATGCCTATGCACTACCGTGGGAGTAAAAGCAGAACGTCTACCCTTCATTGCTCACGTAGGTATATGTTTTAAGCTTGTTACCCAAGAATGTCCAAACCGAAGGATATTTAACCTGAAACAATACAGGTCAGCTCACTCTTAGAAATTATTGAATTATTCAAAGATAAGATTCTGAGAGAAACTAAAATAAAAATTTAAATGCATCACTATTTTAACGCTTTAATAAACGCTTAGAGCAAACAAAATATCATAACTTCGACTATGAATATCAAAGAAGTTATAACAATCTTTGTTTATGTTCTTTGTCAGTATATGTTGGTTATCACGAGAAACAACAGTAACGATCACACTGAAGTAAGAGGTAAATTTTTTCTATTAATGCCACAGAAAAATAGTTAAGCTGTCGGTTTTTAAGATATTAGATATGAAAGACGGTGATGGAAAAAAAACGCGAGACGCTTGTAAGGGGAAGAAAGGAGTAAGGTGAAAACGACACAGACGACAATTTCTGGTTTCTTCTGGTAATTTGAAGTTTCTTATATGTTTAAAATAGTTTTTTAGGTTTTTGTTGATTAAAATATGTTTTCAAATGTTTTGTTTGTTTATCAGTAGATGTATTAATTTTCCTTAACTGCTACTTATTTGTAAGATTTATTCATGAACTTACTTCATAAAAATATACATTCATCAAAGAACACACAACATAGAATTACGTGTTTGCTTTAGGTTACTTTTGTCATTGCAGTAAATAAAATTTTCTAATATTCCCTTAAAAAATTAAACCAAATCCTCCTCTTTATGTCCAATAGTTTTTAATGTTAAAGTGGGATTAGAATTTTCATCAATTAAATAAAGAATACGAAGAGAAAGTAAAGCAATGAAAATTCCCGCAAACCCTTTAGTTACACCAGTTCATATTCAACCTGAATGATATTTCCTTTTTGCTTATGCTGATAGTTATATACATACCCAAGTTTTCTGGGGTAAACGATTTCCTATTTCCACGAAACATATTCTTGTATGACAAAAATCTTCTTTCATCAGAACGTGACGTCATTTGAGCGTAGACCACTGAAGCCAGTGCAGCAGATACTAGGGATAGCTTTCCTGTATACTTTTCTCCCTGCAATACTTAGTTTACGATTTTGATGTCCTCAAAACTATGACTTCATTAAGTAATCTTCTGCAATCTCGAAGAACATGCACCTTCCACTCGTCAAGGCATTTGTTTTCTCGAAACATTGTCCATGATATCTAGAGCATCTTCCAGTAGCAAAGTTGTACTTTCCAACCAGAGAATAGCATTTGGTACAAAACAAAATGCGTGTTAATATAAGCAAGGGAAGCTGCAAGAGTGAGGTATTCGAATGATCTCTTATCCTTGGATTAGAGGAAGCCTCTGTTTCATCTAATTCCTTGACGACATTTTTAAAGTCCTTTAAGTGCTCGACATAGTAAACGGCAGCAGATAGTCAAGTTCCAAAGCGCATAAGTATCGGCTGTGGTGGAAGAGGGGTTGCCAGTATAGTAGGGACGATAATTTTGTGCCGGTGACCTTCTTTCTTCACGCACTGAAGACAGTCTATACCCAAGCGTCACTTGCACCTTCTATTAGCACTAGAAGATGGAAGACAATGCAGCACGGCCATATTTCACAGACTCGTCTTTACTAAAACGCATCTCATAAGATATATGAGCACTTGCTCATCTTAGCCACTGAGAAACAACAGATATTCACTATTTTACTACTTGGCTTTCACAACTATTTTAATTTAAAGGAAAATGAAAATCTGAGGTGATGCCTTTGTGGCTTATAGCACATGGAAGTGAGTTTGGCGGTTCTCGTATAAAGATATGTTTTCATCTTCATAAGTAATCGGCCTTCCTTATGACACGTAAATGTCACACGCACCAATTTCTTATATACCATTCCTATAACAATACCTTGTTGTTCCTTATTTTCTTCCACTTGAAACCTAAGCCACTTAAGATAGTCTTTAAACTAGTGCTTTCCCCATTAAAGTTAATGGAATCTTGAAGTTTCAGGAGCTCCAAATTTTGACAGTGGGCACAATTTTCTCCCGAATTTACAAATTATAAATTGTTTGCCGAATTACACACCTATCAAAATCATCAATGAGAGTGATTCTTTCTAGTACACGATTTATTTTGCAGATGTTTCAAAGGAGGTCCCTTGTTCCTCACATTTCTTTCGTTCTTTAATAATTTTACGAAATTTTCTCTCAGATACTTTTGTTGCTGCACTCAACCTCTCTTGTCGTTATGAGCATATCGCCAGAAGCTGCTTCCAGTTTCAGGACAGAGGACATATTAATAACTTCACGTGTTTGGCTGCGAACTGTTTTTCCACCAAGTTTGCTTTGAATTGGAGGCATTTTAGTCTAAATAAGAAAATATATACATGCGCACACACATACACACACAGGAAAAACGCTAATCATCAGTGCGATTAATAGTCACAATTTCTTAAACTTTATGAAAACATTCTTCACGAAAAGCTTCGCAGGAGCACACTTCTAAACTCGGTCGGATTGATTTAGCCGACACATCTTTTCCTTATTGAGACGAATGTCATTTAAGGGTGTATTTCACTTGCTTTATTTATTTACTATCGAATATGACCTTCCAAATGATATTTGAAAATCGGAAAATAGCATTCTTCGTTTCAGAAAAGAAAAGCAGCTATTTAGGTTATTTTAGATGTCAAACCCTCATTTGGTGTTTTTTAACGTGAAATAAGGTTAAAACCTAAAATTCCGGCCCTATTTGTGAGTGGGATAACGTTTTCACATTTACTGTTTCCTTATAGGAACAAACAGAATGTCGATATTAACTCAATGAATGCAAACATGAGATACTAAAATGTACTTGGAAACAGAAAAAGGAAACAAACAAAAGGAAAAGTCCTAACTGATTAGCGCCGACTGAATGCAATAAAATCATGCGATAAACAAAACTGAGAATCAGCAGTGTTGTGATATGACAGACATCCAAAAAGACTTCGGTGCACTTTCCGCGTCTTCAGATGGAGAAAGGATAAGCATTACAGGAAACCGTTGTAAATCTTTCTTCTTCAGTTGTTTCATTTCTCAGTTTAACTTCTTTTTCATACATTCCTTTCCTTTTTACTTTCTCTGCCAACAAACAGGTAACTTTAATATCGAGATTTCAACATAAACACATGTTTTAGACCAACTATTTAGAGAATGTTGTTAGAGAAAGGCCCCGCGCGCGCGCGTGTGTCTCCATATCCGTCTTAGAACATCATAAATCAAAAATGAAAGGCGAGGTAAATGCCAAAGTAGGGTTTTCAGCTCACTACATTCCAAAGATACAACAGGAAGATCTTTAAGAAAATCTTCATAACAAACTACCCTTTATATGATTTGTTGGACATTTTTTAATTTTTCAAAAATATCTCCAACATTTGTATTTAAATATCATAAGGTATATTGACGTATTCACGTGACAAAAAAAATGTATGTCCTGAATTTCCTGGAAATAACCTTTAAAGCCTTCTTCATTCGGAAGAAATTCTATATAATTATTCTATACAAGTGGAAAAGTTAAGACGGATGAAAATGTATTGTACGGAAACAAGACGCTCGTCCTGAATTCCGTGCGAACTACCTGGATGACCCTTTATTGGCCTGAGTTCAGTGCGACTGATACCTGAGTGGAAATCTGGTTCTCTGTGATTAGCTCAACTGTTTAGCCAATTGAGTGCCGTGTCTGTTATTGTTCTTGTCAAAGTAGCAAGCGGCATCATAGCGTACGGAATGAAAAACATTTACCGGGGGGGGACTGCTATGTGTGACAGAGGAACATAAATTTAACTTCCAAAAGAAGCTTTGAACTTAGGTTAATAAGACGTGTAAATCCTAAATCAAATTATCTTCTACGGTGGACATAATTGAACGAGTAATCCTGCCCAAGAGCTGTTTAAACTGGCAGAAGATTTCAGTCTTTTAAGTGAAGAGCAGCTAAGGTTTTATCCCTTAGACCAACCAAAACTATACATAAGGAGCTGATGACTGGAGGTGCGACTATATTGATATCTTTGCATATAAGATTGATCACAAATACATCTCTGGAAAGACTTCGACAGTACCCTAAGCAACCCAAGACTATCGATGAAACTCAAAACCGCAGTCGATTGGATGCAAATAATAACAAATCCATCTGAGGCCTTTTTGTTATCTAATGATACTGAAACTGAACCTGTGAGATTTTCAACAGCAACAAATATTTGAAAACTTTGTGCTTCCTCGCTAGTTCACGGGTATGGAACACTTAAATGCTCTCCTCCACGTTTCTATCACCTGTTCACTCTGTATACACAGTTTAACGGTGCCAATGCTGTTCTGCTTATTACCAAATAAAAGTTAGCAGTCTTGCAAGAAAATATTTCAAAATATGACTAAGAAATGTGCCTCTTGTGACCTAAGTTTCAAGCTCACGTAAGTATTCGTAGATTTTGAAAATATAATTCAAAATTCTGTGCAAGAGATGTTGCCTGGGTCTGACACTGGTGAGTGCCGCTTTCATCTTGGTCAGAGTTGGTGGTGAAAATAATATGCAATGGATATCATTAGAAAATACAACAAAGACGAAGCAGTCAACACATCCTTGCAGTGCTTGTTTGGGCTACCATTTTTAAGTCCTAAAGAAGTTGATGAAATTCTGTTGAGGATCTTATGAGAACATCACCACAAGAAAAAAATGTTCAGGCTTTTCTCAATACATATTAGAAACCTTTATAAGAGAAGAAAGCCTTTATCCGCCCCAGATTTCGGCTAGATATGGTGCTTCAATCAATAGAACAACAAATGAATCCAAAGCGTTTCATTCAAAACTAAACATGATGCTTTCCTCTAAAATCCAAATATATTATTTGCAGATGTTTTTGCAGGGCATCAGTCTGAAATGTATATAATCTTGCTTCTCAATCAAAGGAACAAGAGAGCCATTATAAAGCGTCCTGAGAGAGCAGATGCTGTTATAACCAACTGAAAAAGATGGAGTTCTTAAAAATGGTTCTCATTCAAATTTCTCTGCTTTCTCTGAACCTGATTCTGTAGAGGTTTATCTGGATTAACATGAAGTAGATAGAAAAGCAAGTCTTAGTAGAAATAGTGAAAAGATATATAAAAGTAAATGGTACTTGTAGAAAACTGGTAGAAGAAGTCATTTGTATGTTACACATTAAATATATATATATATATATATATATATATATATATATATATATATATATATTTGTATACTATTGGAATGAGTATATATATATATCACATCATTTCCGGCTGGAATAGTGTGATACTGACCACATCTCATCCCCAAATCGGTTGGAACACCGCCAACTTCTGATTTGCGTATGTGGGCGTGAGGCCAGCAGTCTCAAAAATATTTTGTGATATTTTAATTTCTGAAGAATCAACATTTTTTTAAAAAAAATTTATGCGTTGGCAGAATTTTCTTGACATGTTCATGCCACTTTCCTGGAAGATGCTGAACTTCAATATTAAGCTTTTTCATTTTTGAGTTATACCGTTCACACACACACACACACACACACACACACACACACACACACACACACACACACACACACACACACACACAGAGAGAGAGAGAGAGAGAGAGAGAGAGAGAGAGAGAGAGAGAGAGAGAGAGAGAGAGAGAGAGAGAGAGAGAGAGAGAGAGAGAGAGAGAGAGAGAGAGAGAGAGAGAGAGAGAGAGAGAGAGAGAGAGAGAGAGAGAGAGAGAGAGAGAGAGAGAGAGAGAGAGAGAGAGATTTGTTTTTGAAAATTCCTTTCTTTTTATTTTATTCAGGGAGGTTGAAAACATTTATTTTTGGATACAATTTAGTATTTCCCTTATTTACTGTACGAAGTAAAGAAAGTAAAACGTAATGAAGTACACCCAAAAGACTAAATATAACTCTGAATACACAGTAACACACAACATTCTCTGCAGCATAATTCTTTTTCAGCCTCGCTTCACATGACTGCACACAATGTTCATGAACGCGAAGCTGCACTAAACACACCCTTCCAAGCTCTGTACTACCTGTATGAGTGCATGCAATTCGCAATAGAATTGAGCTTCATTGTGCACCTGCCAGTGTATGTTTATGTCAAACTTTAGATGGATTTGAATTGATTCTGGGAAAGGTTCAGATTCGTACTAATATATGCAAATGAAATCTCATCCAAGTAACCAGAAACAATTCGTATTAGGGTGGGAGAGGAGTCTCCGTACAGTTGGAAAACTCCAACTTCAGGATGCCATTTAAGTTTGATTGAAGAAACATCTTCACAGCCTGCCATTGTGGGCTGTGCGAAGAAGATCCACTTCTCTACCCATATTTTAGGATGCAATCGCATACTACATTGGCTGCAATAGAGTTATTTGCTAACGCTCTTCCATCCTGTAGGCATCGATTAATGTCTATCTTCAGCCAATCGTGATATTGGAGTACCTTCCATGTGATAACTGCTGTGAACACCTTAGTTGCCATGTCAGTCTAATTATAAAGTACTTCCGGTAGGCGATGCACCTGCAGTGCTATAAGAGTGCAACATGTGTGACTTGCAATGTAGAGACCATTTGGAACTGGCTAGAACAACTATTATGGATAATGTGCTACTGGACGTTACGTATTTCCTTTAGTTACGTAACTAGGTAATATCGCCTTATACTTCCCTTTATTCCTGTCAAGTATTAAGCTCTATGGGATTCTGTTTGTACGTATACAATACCGATGAGTTATCTATTTATTTTGATTGGAAAAATGTATTGACATTTTATAAACAGCGAATAAGGCACTTAAGATACAATATGGTAATTTGAAAAGTGAACTTTTCCACAACTATTAGCATGCTATAACTACAGACTATATTTTATTTAATAAAAAAGCATCCACAAGTAAGTCCTGGGCCTCACAATAAAAATAAACATTTACATTTTTCTTTATTTCTCAACGTAATCTCCACATCTCATATCGGTGTTCTAATTTAATTAAACAATCTAGTACGATTTATCATGGTCCTCAAAATAACTGCTTAGCGCATCAATGGCCTCCTCGTTGTTGTGAAATCTTTGTCTTCCAAGAAATTTTTTGAAGTTCGGAAACAGGCGGTAGTCACTGGGTGCTAGATCTGGCGAATAGGGTGGATGTTCAAGCAATTCGAACTTTAATTCGCACATTTTTCCCACTGCAATGACTGAACGATGGGCTGGGCCATTGTCATTAGGAAACAAGATCTTTTCCTTTGACAAATGAGATCTTTCTGTATTCACTTCATCACGCAAACGTTGCAGCAAGCTTGCGTAGTAGTCACCAGTGATACTTCTACCCTTTTTCAAGTAATCAATAAAAATAATTCCATGTGCATCCCAGAAAACACTCGCCATAACTTGTAAGCTGACAAAATTGACTGCCTTTTTCGGATTTGGTTCACCTGGCGAAATACCACGGTTTGACTGTGATTTACTTTCTGGAATGTGGTGATGTCTCCAAGTTTAATCCATGGTAATAAGCCGTCTCAAAAATTCGTTTGGATTTTACGGCAGAACTCCAAATTCTTAACAGAAACAGTTTTTCTTTGCAACTTTTGATCAGGTGTCAACAAACGCAACACCCATCTTGCACAGAATTTGTGAAACCCCAAAATATTACTTAAAATATTACCTGAACCCTCTTTTGATGTGTTTACAGCCTCTGCTATCTCAAACAACTTTAATTTGCGGTCTTCCAGTACTAAACGATTAATTATTTTCAATGATCTCTGAAAATGTGACTTCCACAGGGCATCCAGAGCGAGGCTCATCACTAGTGCTCGTACGTCCCATGTTAAACTCTGCAGCCCACCTTTTAATCATTGTATATGAAGAGGCAGAGTCTTTCAATTTACTGTCCATTTCCTCCTTAATATGTTTAGGCGTTAAGCCCTTCAAATGGAAGTATTTCGTGAAACCTCAACACTTGTCTTGTTTAAAATGCTGTCATTCAAAAACTAAACGAGTAATTGACCTGAACTTATGGATGCAAGCTAGTCTAGAGTTAAACTATATGATGCTATCCGTTAAATTGGTCCAGTGCCCCCCCCCCATCTCTATGTGAGCCCTGGGACTTATCAGCCGAACCTCGTGTAAACACAGTTCTGCATATGGTTAAACGGTGTTAATTAAGAGTGTTGTCTATGATTATACCAAAGAACTCCATCCCACTAAAAATAGATTGCCTCCGTCTTCAATTTCTTAAAATAATCATTTTAGCATTTTAACGTGTCTTGGATGTTATTTAAGGTAGTGACGTTTTTAAAAGCATTTTAGTTAATACTTGGTTTTTAATAATCTAATCTAAACAAGCAGTTTTTCAACCCGAAGATCTTATGTATTTTCGAGTAAAATTGCATCCTTAAGATTAGACCAATAAGAGGTGCCTCCTAGCTAAAGTTTAGGGATGTGTTAGCCGTAATAATGTTTGGTGAAACATGCACGATTTAATATATCTTGAAGTCATTTAAGAAGTAAAACCCGTGAATGAGGATATGCGAAACAGACCATCAAACGTCTAATCTGGTCAAATGACTAAGATACTCTGCTTTTGCTAATATGACAATCATTTGGATATAAGGTGTAATTAAAGCTTAGAAAATGTTTTCATACATACCAGAAGATCCTGTCGCCAAAGCTTCATCATCTCCAGGACGTTTGTGTTTTGAGGATTGCCAGTTTTCTGAAGAGAAAGATACAAATAATTATTTTTGGGACAGTCTTTGGAAGGGATGTATGAGTTACAGAAATAACACATACTTTTCCTTATCTGAAATCTTTCCTTTATTTCACCACATACCTTATGTGTGCTTTAAATTGAACTTTCACATTGTATAGCTATAAAATTATCAACACAGGACAAAAATACACCGTTAATTGTGCTAAAACAGCAGCGGACGTTACAAGTAGACTTAACCAAAACTTTTCTCCTGTTGAATTTATGTTATTTACCTATAATCTGTGAAAATGGTTTAGTTGGTTAAGCGCTGCTCTAAAGATCTCAAGATCACGGGTTCAAACTCGACCCAGGCGCTTTTTTTTTCTTTTCTTTAACTGTGTTTAAAGGTGCCAGTTAGGCGTCAGTTCCATATCAGTCTATTTACTGGAATGAAAGAAAGTCTGACACATTGGCGGCACAGAAGTCATGCTGTCAATTGACAGCGTACTTATCAAGAAAATCTTTGTTTTTTTTATTTTTATTTATGGATTATTTGAACACATGATTTTCCATTAGTTTTTTTTTTTTTTTAGTTTTATTTTATAGCAACAACCATGCGACGCATAAGATAATTGTTTTAAACGCAACTAAAATTTGCAATCGCTACAGTGACATATTGATATTGAATTGCGGCCTTGGAAAAAATAACAATACCAGAAACAAAATTCGATTCAGAAAACATCGGAAGCATTCGATGACGCTGCGTTCACAATATATGCAGTCAGAGAGTCAGACTGAAAACTTCAATGATCTGAATCCCGGCTATGGCACTGAAGTTAATGCGATAGATAGAGTAATTTACATTTTGGCAACATGCATGGTAGCCGAGCGGTAAAACGCATATCTGTCATACCTTCTCCAACCTCAGTTCGAATCCTTAACGTGCATGTTTTTTTTCCTTATTATTTTTATTGTTACTTTAATATCAATGCTTTGGGCGCCGGGGTAGCGCGGTGGTTTCGTTCGCGGCTCCCGCTCTAAGGGTCCCGAGTTCGATTCCCGGCTCTGGGGTTGGCGATTTTAAGTCGGCCCTATCCACGCCTTCACCTCTGTCTAGCACACGTGAAGTATCCCCTATGCCCAACGTGGTTTGGAGTCCACGGTAAAAACTGTAGGTCCTCTCACCTCACCGCCATCTTCACTATCACCCTATCATCGGAGGTAATGGAAACCGCCCTCTGGGTGCCTCCACCTGAGAAATGGGTCCGGTCATCACTTGGTGGGGTGAGGTTACCCCGAAGGCCAAGGTTGCCATGTGGGGAGTGTTAGTAACTAACTAACTATATCAATGCTTTTCTTGCAGAAGATAAATAATAATATTTTAAGCACATTCATTTGTGAAAACGCAAATAACATATTCTTATTGTTTTCAAAATAACTGCAATGTTATTAGAAAATGCCTTAATATTGGTTGTGTAAACACTCGAGCCCATTTATCTGTTATGAATGGTGGTGGCATATAATGCGAAGTGTCTTCTCGTGAAAAGTTCACTAGGCATCTGGTATCATCTGCCACATAGAATGAGGGCAGTAATAGAAACAGAGGATTTACACACCCGCTACTAAGTTAATTTCCATTTGTATTTCATTTTACATAGAGTCATAAAATATTTATCTCAGTTTAAAATCATAACAGAGTGTGTTTTCATGTGTGAGCATAAATGCCATAAAATCAAGTTAAACCTTAGCAATTGGAAGTTATAGAGCGTAATACACATTTCGTATTTCTACAACAAAAATATCAAAATGATATCTGAGATTCGAACCTTTGTAGGCCTAGTTCCTATATTCTTCTCTATAACCGCTGGGCTATCTCTGCACATTTAGTAACTGAGACTCAATTATGAGACCCAATTTTCGTACACATTAGAGTGTCCGAAAAAAGGAAAGAATCCCTATATGGATATGCACGAAACATATGAAACAATACACAATATGTGAACGTTCTCATTATTACTATGAGTGGATTCAGTAGGACGAAGCTAAACAGACGCTATCGTTACCAACATTGTAAACCGTTCGTGATCACGATGTGGATTTAGAAAAAGATATCCTACGCTTCCAGAATCTGCTTTGTCGGGGGGAGGTCAAAGGGTGTAGTACTATGCATAAGCACTTACACTTCATTCGAACTTCTTAATTGAAAAAAAAAACAGTTTTCAAAGTAATAGTGGTACATCATTTTCGTAAATATATCTCAATCTCAATTCTTATGTGTAATATTGTGCATTATGTTAGAAGCAGGGAGACGTCCCTCTTTTTACTTTATCTGCCAGCTAACTACATTAGGGAGCTCGGAAAACTTGCAGGTGGAAATTTGCTGAAATAAGTTTTATAGCCCACCCTACATAAAAAGTGGTATTTTGGAAGACAAGAAAGTCCTGAGAACAGCATAGCTCAGAAAACAAAAATATCTAAGAAGAAAATTAATATTTGAATGAAACATTTTTAAATCTGCCAAGCAAAGATTTCAAGACTATCCCTTATCAAAAATTACCTATATCCTTCTGTTTTTTTATTTATTTACTTATGGCTGTACTATTTCTCATTAAAGTAGCATACCTTAAAATACCTAATTTGCTAATAAAAAATAAAGTACATAATTTTCTGTGAACAATCTATCGTTTTCATTCTAAACATATTTCGTAAAAAATGGGTATAGTAAGGAAGGCATATGAACGGATAAACAAAATCTTATCTCTAGAGATCCCGAGTTCGAAACTCGCTCAGAGTGGACTATCTGCATAAGTTTGTTTTTGTTTTGTTTTTTTGTTGAGTTTTCCCCTATCCTGTAAGATAAATGTCGGGTAACTCCGATCTCTGTGGACAATGGGCTTATTTGAGCATCATCTGACCTGTTTCATTCATCGACTGATATGACCTAACCCTTAAAAGATCGTTAATTTAAAACAAAATTAAACAAACCTTCATGAAAAAAATTATATATATATATATATACGGCGTATTAACATATACTACTTTGTTTCAAATGATTATTCTTTTTATCAGTGTTAGCCAGTTTCGAAATTTTTCAAGTGTAAGAAGTAAGGGCGTCACCTGACAAAAGATGCTTGCAAGTTGCCAACTCTTGTTTTTTCTTGTTCTTTGCAAGAAGCCCTTACCGTGACTTCCGCTATATTATACTATGAAATGTTCATAAAGGCTTCTATCCTTATTGTCATCTCCACGGTCTGTAAACCAGTTTTAATGCGCTTCTTAAATGCGAAATAAAAAGGTGAAATTGGTTTAAAACGGGAAAAGCGTACTAAAAAGCGATGTAAAGGTGAAACCAGTGATTTTTTTAAATACAATTATTTTTATATGTTCCTTTAAGTACAAGAACTTCAACATAGGAATATAGGAATATTTATGGCGCACTTGAGCACTACGTGGAATGCAGAAAGTAGCATATGAAATTAATAGTGAGCACCTTTCATCACCCATGAGATTAACAGTTAATAAATTAGACGTATCTCATTATATCATTAACTTTAAAATACACTCAATTGTGAAAAAAATTAAGAATTAGACTACCTGCAAACCTTATTGGCTGTTTAAACTTAGATATATAGAATTTGCCTAAGCACTTCTGCAATTTTTCGGTCCTATAAGCAGAATAGGTGTTCAGAGATATTTCAGTAAACACAAGTTATTTAAGTGGCAGCAGAACTCAAAATAAGATCTGTTCCATATTTTCATTTAATAGCATTATTGATTTATCAACCTAAATACATATTTCCAGTGTGAATTTTTAGCTCTTCTTCTCCTGCTATTCATTCAAAATAAATTTAACATTTACTATGCATTTTATCTCACTATTAAGGTTTTACAAATTCAAATTAAAGTTTGTCATTAAAGTTAATGTTATTTCAAAAAACATTACCTGTTTATCAAAATTAACACAAATTATATGCTTATTTCCAGAATGGCTTAAAATGGCAAAAAAAAAAACCTATGTACAAATCAAAATACTAATTCTCGGACTTCAAAATGCTAAAACTCACCACTCTTAGCTACTTATGTATGCTCACCTGTGAAAAAGTTGTATGTATGTGTATTAGCTGATTCTTTTTAAAAGCAACTTCTTATCTAGATCTTAATGCATCGGTTATTTGTGATTTATTGATAGTATGATTTTAGTAGCAAATTAAGCGATACACAAGAGCAACCTCGCAAATGAGGTCATCTACAAGCAAGTTGTGCAAGCAGATAAAAGATGTTATACCTGGCTGCCACAATTATGTGCATCAAAGAAAAGTAGGATCGCAGTATCAGGCAGAGTTTGAAATAACGTTGAAAAAATCTTCAAAATACAACATGTGGGCCAAAATAGTTCAGTAAAAGTAGAAAGAAAAGCATTTATAATTGTCACAGACACCCGAGCCAACTGGCTGCTTGTATCAATTAGTCTTATATCGTCAGTATGTACTATCATTCAAGAAAGAAAAGGCACACCTTTCGCGGGTGAGTATCATTTAGGTGTTCCGTAAGTACACGTTATGTAAATCGGCCACTGTCGCAGACTTAAACTGTCGTTGTAGAAATTTATAACCTGACACTCACTTAGAAGATTTCTGTGGCTATATTAACCCAGTACGACGAAAGATGTACTAAATATCACAGCAATTCTCTTACAGCTGAGCTATTTAACTGCATGGTATTAGAAAATATGCAAGAAACGGAACAGACGCGGAAATTTTATTTTAACAGAACCAATATTTATGCTGTAGGTATATAAGGCATCGTTTACCAGCTCAGTGGCAAAACGCAACGCTGTGACTAGTCAGACGAGGGTTTGCGGTTCGAACACCAACATGTGTCCATACCTTTCATTAAACATTTTGTAGTTTATTACTTACAATAACGAATTTATTTGCAACTCTTCTCTTGCGGCTAAGCCACATGGCATTGGTGAATATGAAAGAACCGAAAATCAGTACTTATTTTTAAAACCATCAAGAGAACAAAGTAATCAGCCATACATGAACTGATACCTGAACTCTTGATAACCGGTAAAAATATCGAGATACGATAAAGACCTTGTTGGTTTCAAACTAGTACAATGCATACCATAAGATTTAATAATGTTGTTGTTATCAAATGCTAGCTTTGGCAATGAAGCCATTAGCTATCTTGCTCTCCAATATTTCTGTGTAGTGGATATGGTAGGTATGACTTCACAGGTTAGAATATGTTCTTCAGTCATTTCCTCTTCTTTGTTACACAAAGGACTTGTATAAATTCCTATTCTGTGTAAGTGTTTGGCCAAATAATCATGTTCCGTATGTAATCTAAATTTTGCTACTGCGGCTTTACGTAGAATTTCTGAAATAATTTCTTGTTTTTTAATGAAAATGTTCCATTTTTTTATCTTTAACTTTGTTAGATATTGATTGGTTCTGTTAGTTTTTATATTTTAATTAATCTTTTTATGGATGTAAAGGATAAGTTTTTATTTTTGTTCTGAATTAAATTTGCACCTTTTTTGGCTTGAAATTCAGCTGACTCATTTCCAGCAATTCCACAGTGTGCAGTTATCCAATGTAATTTAATTATGTTCTGTAGTTTTTGAAGTTGTTGGATCATTTTCTGACAGTCTTTAATTTGGATTTGCCTCATTTATATGAACTTATTGCATATCATGCTGTTTTAGAATCAGAAAGTATGACAGCATTTTTAAATTTATCTATTCTGCATAGAAGGTCTTGGAGTGAAATATGAATAGCCGTTACTTCTGCATCAAAATTTGTTGTGTGATATCCTGCTAGTTGATAGAATCAGAATAGTGCACACGTAATTCCTGCTCCTGAGTTGTTGTCCAAGTTAGATCCATCTGTGTAGATATGTAACCATTCTTCAGGCGTGCATCTATTGTTCAGAGTTTCTAAAGCTAGTGCTTTTAGTACAGGTTTGGAAGGTTTAATAATGTTGTAACATTTTAATTCATTGCCAGAAGACCTTTTCAAATCCTAATTTAAATTTGTGGCAGTATTAAATTACCTTATGTTTATTAAAATTATTAATTAACTCCTCAAATAGAATAAAATCCTCAGTACTGCCATCCAGAGGTCCGCATGAAGATGCAATAGCATTAATACCACTTAGAAATATCTCTCCATAAAAATGATATAACTCAATCATCTCAAATTTAACTCCGTTTATTAACAGAATAAAATTTGCTCCATTTTATTTACATTTGTACAAAACTTACCCCTAGGCAGCAACAAATCATTTTTATACCAATGCTTACATATACAAAAGGCATCTAGGTTATATTGCTGGATATATACATCACACCGGTTTTATTTCATAAGCATGGAACTATTACATGCATTATTTTTAGCTACTAATATAGTTATCGTCATTAACTCTTATATGATTACCATTCCTTGATTATAATGAGATGATATACCACTTGGTTCTTAATAGACATTAGCACTAGGTCCTAGGTTGTCTTTGTGATATTTGTTATTCTCTTTTAAAAAGTACCTTGAAGTAAACGTACATACTGACCACAGTATCGTATTCAATGGTTTATTATCATGATCAACGGTAACTTTAAGGTTTTTGTGTAGTCTTTATATCACTGTTTTTATTCACTCTTTTGTTTCCAACTATTATTTGTTTTTGTCTTACCTGTTTCCTAGATTTTTCATTTCCAACTTCAGTCGATTCTTCCACTAATTCAAGTTGATGAAAAACAGAGGCTTAATACTGTCCATGCCTACACCACCTGAACTATCACTATGTTTCTTAAAGGTAAACACCACCAGAGTAAAACTAATCTAACATGAGGCGAAGTTTCTGTTACTTAATATTTTCAATTCACTTCGTAATTCACTAATTACTTCAACTTTCTGCTGTATCAAAATTTTACTATGGACATGTCAATTATTTTATTTTCATCCGCTATGCCTTATAGGGTTAGTAAAACTTTTCATCTTGGTCAAAAACAATCACACTACCGTCGTTCACTGAAGTATCGCCTCTTCAGCAGCTAATAGAAATATCTTGCTGAAAAATAGTAACTTGCTTTTTATAAGTCCTTTAAGGTTAGGTCATATCGGACGATGAATGAAATTGCTGAAATAATGGCCATAGGAAATTGCAGTCGTTTAAGTACATCTTTTAACAGCTAGTCACTATATGATGTTTTGACATCCCATTCTCTTTCCATGTCCAGGACACCAGACAAGAAAAACAGAATAACGATTTTTTATTCCAGAAAAGTGTCCGAAAATTCTACCCAATAACATTGTGTACTTCGGAAATACTTTGCTCTAAAAAAATCTATTTGACACAAATTTTATGCTTTAAGATATCTACATTATCATTAGTAGTAAGATTTTGTTTATTATCAGATATGAAGAAGTCACCCAGAATAAAGAGGTCTTCAAAAGCAATCAGAGAACTCAAGATACGCATTTCATTTGACTTGTAAATATCTTAAACAGATGTATTTTAATAAAAATTGTAGTCATTTTTTTAGAAATTTTAACATTTGGAATATCTTTCTTATAAAAATTAGTTTGGAGTGGTGGAGTTTTCTCAAAAGTTGTATATCTAAGGAAATCTTGATCTTTTAAGTGGAGTTCATTTACTTCCCCTACTTAGTGTACACAATAGAAGAAAGTAGTAATCGTGGCATCAGCCGATTTTATTAATACATGTATAAATGATATATTACAATTATGTATTTTTTAACTTTAACACGATAACCGCATGAAATACACAACAATGCTATAACAGTAGCAGACAACCAAAACAGTACTTGTTTTGTAAATGTTTGATAATTTCTGTGGTGCAATTGAGTGATTGATAAAATCTTGGCCTCCTTGACATGTGGCATCAACTGTTTTTATTTTTTTTTATTTTAAACTCTACATATGGCTGCGTTCTTTACAAACTGTTCACGACTGTAGACATTTGGATTTTAGGTGAATAAGTAATTTTTGCTGCTCTCTCCACTTATTCATTTAAAACTTCACGTCTATATTAATATGCAGACTTGCAAAAACTGAGGGAGATCCCTATGTGAGCCAACGAATATAGACAATTATTGTTCTGTTGAGACATAGGATATTATAATTTCTCGTTTGATCAACTAAATACTGCACAGTATTGGTGCAGCTATACTACCAGTAATGGTATTTACCTACAGCTGAATATAAGTTTGAGTGTTCATGTCTTGGTTTATCGCATTCACTAAAAGGAGCATTTACTGTTCACAATGCTTTCCAACAACTAATACAAAATGTTCTGTGGCGGTTTTTTTACGAATTATATGCTGGGTTCAAAATCCGGTGTCATTTTTGTAATACTGCAGAATAGAGTTATGGAGATATTAGGTTGTCTCATAAGCAATGTCGTTTTTTTTATGTTGGCGTTTTGGAAAATGTATTGAGTTTCTTTGGTTTGACAATGTTATTTACACGATGCCATGGCGAGCGTTGCGTACATTGCGAGCATCTACCGGCCTACAGTTTTTTAATAATCACAAAATAGAGATAACAAAGGTCGAACCTCCCCGTAGGGGAGGGTGATCCGTCCCCTTCAGCTGCTGTGGTGCGAGCGCTGCGGACCCCTAGCACTAGTGGCACCTCTGACGTTACCAAGAGGAACCTCGGGCTGAACACTGAAGCCCCTCCCGTATGGAAGTTGTTCGGATTGGGTTGGACTCGAGCAGGCAGTGTGTTCCCGACACCCGCGGGAGATCGGGTACCTCCGGCGGACTTCGGCCACCCGGAGAGACCAGAGGGTCGCCTAAAACGTCTCGCCTGCAGAGCTAGTATAGTATAGCAACGCAAAGATTGTCCCTCTAAGGAATGTGCTGTGGGACAAGGACAGGAATGTGTGTGGCAAGGAACCTCTGTTACACAAGGAGCAGATCCTTAAAAAAAGCATGCGCCCTATTCGCTCTGATTACTAAAATCGAGAAGATTCATTCACAAAAGTAGAAGTCGTCAGAATGTTTTTGAATGGTTTATAACTGAACTGACATGGGGTGTCATAAACCTGTCCAGGGAGGGTGTGGAAACCTTCGCCAACCCCCCTGCGTCTCAGCCGTCGGAGACTATCTCTCCTGTGGAGGACAGTAGAAGGTATGCCAGATCACCAGGCGGCCCCACCGAGGTTATTCGGTAGTCTTCCCTGCGGGGTTGATGCGCGTAAGTGGCGTATCCACTTCCACCCGTCTTGAATGGGAGCGGGCTTTTTAGACTCAAGGTATTGCCCCATGGAAAGATCCGCGGAGTTTTTCATCGCTCCCGAGTTGATAGAGGCCGCAGTCTTCGGACTTTGGGGTAGAACTCGCGATGATATGGTCCTTCTAAAATACTACTGGTAAAAAGGTTACAAAGACGCTGCCGCAGCCCGAAGAATATGTGAAGTGGAAGTAGAAGGTGTCGTTAGTGAGCATTAAATAATAAGATTACAGAATTGCACAAGTTCCTAGGTATTGCTCAATACACCTGACAATATTCTTCTTAAAAAGTCTACTAAAATGACATTTCTGCGAATCATAGCTATTTATATCTTTATTTCTTCCTAGGAACCCCCCCCCCCCCTCTTATGATAAAAATACACCGAGAAGATATCGATAACCGGAATACACATTGTATATTACTGCTCCCGCACAAACGCACTTAACTCATTTAATAGTTTATGACTTTAAATGTTTCTCACAGCAATATTTAAAAAATGGTACATATAAAAACTAAGGATTAGCAATTACTTTCTCTAAAGAGCTTTCTAGCAGATCTTACTGAAGCTTTCACTTTAGCTTAGTTTACTTCATTACCTCGTTTTTTATCCAGGGATAAGTAACCAGCTCCGCAGCAGTTATACGATAAGCAGGGTTTTTAGTCAGTAGTTTGCGAACGAGAGTAATGGCGTCTTCTGAAATCGCATCTCTCCACGCCTGTTCTGCAATTAAAAGTTGATTATTAAAAGGAAAAAAAAGCGAAGTGTTCGCTTATTACTTAGCATTTATATAGTACAGAGAGAGAGAGAGAAGGAGAGAGAGAGCAGAATGCACACGTTTGTCTAAATCCAAACATCGGGTACGGAAAGCGAACCAAAACAGCAAAAGAGTTAAAATGCAATCTCGCCATGAAAATTGATAACGGGGACCAAAGGATTAAGTGTTTTAATAATTACAACGAGCCAAGAATTTAAACAAACTATTCAAACATGCAAAATGATTTTGCACATTCTTATTATCATTTGCAACCAATCAATACTATTTTATTCGTCTGCATACAGTAACGCCAATTTTTAAATGTCATGTGGTACATATAAAAAATTAAAAAAAAAAAAGGAAAAAAGAAAGTTAAAGAAATAGAAATCCTTACCGTTTATGGTTCTTAAGCTTAACGTTAACATCTAGAGAAAAATGAAAATAAAGTGCGTTTGCATCTACCAGGAGTCATTTGGTTTTTGTATTTCCAAGGCTGCTACCAAAGAGAACTCTAGTGGCTGTTATGAGTGTTGGTTTCATTGACTATTTTCTGCAGTGAAGAAAGAAACGTGCAATAAGGATACAGTGATCCATATAGAAGAGGAAACCGGAAAAACTAAACCAATTTCCCCGACTGCGAAAAGCTCTCCGTTGTTTTTGTACGCTTACATTTGAAAAAAAAAAATGTTTCCTTTGTTCTTTGATCTCCGTTGCCATCCCCGTTCACAATGTAAATGTGCACAGAGCTTTATTCGGCCTTTAGATTTATTTTCTACACTTTCACCTTATCAGTTTCATACGTGTGTTCTATGTGTTGCTGCTTACTGAATTCTTTCTCAATCCTTTTGTTAAAACAGTAAAATGAATAATTTTATATTTATGTAGTGTCTGTGTTTATTTTTTATATATTTCGGTTCTGAATAGTTCATATGTCAAGAGTTTGTTAGTTGTGACCGAACTGTACTAAGATAAAATTCGATATGTAAATAACGATATAAACACTTGCTCCCTTTCTCGTGGAATAGGTATGTAAATTGCAACTTAAAGGTAAAATTTTCCCATTCTTGGAGTTTTTAGCTATACCGTTCAACTTTGTTCAGATATTAGAATTTTATGGAGGTATCTGTAATATTTTTAATACAAAATTAGTTTACTTTTGTTATACTTAACAATCGAAGTTGCACGATGTAGACATGATAACTCTGAAAACATAATGCATACTACCATATTATTTAATATTAATACATAAAACTGGCACATAGAATATTTTTCACTTTTCTATCTGTTTCAGCGTGAAATTTAAACCTTTAAATATGTCAGTAAAATATTTCCATAATTGTCATTTTTTAAATTCAAAATGTCGCAAAACAAATAGGCAAGTTTAAAATTAATTTTCTCATAGTTTATGCTGACATGTTAGACAAGACTGATTATAAATTACATCATATGAAAAATGCGCAAAAGCGTAAAATTAATAAGTCTAATAAAAGGCACTGGAAATAAACAAGCCAGTAGACTGACACTGTTGGGCATTTAAATGCTCTGATGTTAGATTTTCAAGGAGCCATGAGGACAAAATTACAAAATCTAACGGTTCTTTTGGTATAATCTTTTTAATTTATGGAAATTTTTTTACTAAAAATAAGTTGTGGATAATGCTGAACATTAACGAAATTAGCTTTCTTTTCGTTTCTTCCAGACCTACAACTGACAGATTAAAAGCTATGGTATGGTATAATGGTAAGTATGGGTATATTTCAGCCAGACTAACACAGGCATGCAGCTCTTCAAAATCCTTCGAAGCAATCTTTGCGATCTTTAAATTTCCCGTGCCCCAAAAATGTACAGCAGGTGCCCGGGGGCTGAAATGTGTAGTGTCTTAAGGCCCTCTTTTACTACATGCGAACCACGGACAGTGACATGAGATGAAGATGGGGCACCGGTAGGATTAGATGACGGCAGAAACCAAAGATCCCAGAGAAATCTCACCCCAGTGTCATGCTGTCCACGACAAATCTCACATTGCGGTCTCCGGGGATCGAACCCGAGCCGCCTTGGTGAAAGTCTAGCAGTCTAACCACTAAGCCACAGCGCAGCCTGAGCGAAAAGCTATGGGGTTTTGAGATTTATAATATTAATTCAAGTTAGGTTAGGGGTAGGCCTGTTATATGAATTCCAGTTATTGTTCGCTTTTGTCAAATGTCGGCATTTCACTAGTAACAACCTTACTCTGCGATCAGTCGTAATTTACATGCTTCTAACAGAAACTACATGTTAGAGCTATTTATTAAGTTGGGCCACGCCATGACTGAGTAGCTATACCGCTTGGCTCTCACCAATTCGGCTCTGGTTCCATCCCCGATGACCGAAAAGTGAGATTTGTGGTGGACAACATGGCGCTAGGGGGAGTTTCCTCTGGCTCCTCCGATTTCCTACGCCAGCATTCCACCGATTGTTCCATCATCACCTTTCCTATCCCCTCATCTCTCGTACTTTCACTTCCGACAATGGGCTGATCACTCATCCCGGATACTAATCAGGAAACCTCTGATCCTCAACCCGTTGCCTACGGACCTCGTGGTTCAGAATGTCTATGTTCCACTTAAGGAAATACAGGAATTCATTAAGTTGCAATTTACCAACATCCCTTATATGTAATACTAATTAAAAACAAATTAAAGCTAGGTATCGTTTTCCTAAAACATAAACATCCGAAGCTAACATAATAAAGTAAAAACAGAAACATCATAATGTCAACTTGATTAACAAAGCACCTAACCCAGTTTTGCCAACTTTTAATCCTTTATAGCATCTTTGAAGGGAAAATACTGTTTAATGAAATCTTCTGATGAAAACTTACTACCTACGTTAGATATCTTTTCCTTCTCTAAAATTTAACAAATTCTTTTTTACCGTTGTGTGGTTTTGATGTAAGATAGGCAAAACTGGAAAAATAAGCTTTGTACACCAAATTGACGATATAGTGTTTCTCCATTTCATGAGCAAAATTTCACTTTTTCTGGTTTTATACTCTTAAAAGTTTATCATGTTTTCCTTGTGCTCTTCTCCTTACTGCTTCTTTTGTCTCAGTTTATTTCATTACATGTTTTGCATTTATTCTTTGACTTTCTCTCCATTTGAACATCACTAAACTCATTTCTGTTTAATCTATCACCTACTAATTTCTTTTCTTGTATCCTCTGCTTTTATCCTTCTTATATTTTGCTTTTACTTCTCTTCATTTTATTTGCTTGCCTTAATGCACGTTTTCCCTATTTTACTAATTTACTTACTTACCTCTATATTTTCTCTGCCAAATACGATACTTACATGCAAAAGTAATGTATTCCACCCAATTTGATACCAAGAGTTCACAGAAAGTAGATACATGTTTTGAGAGTGTCGGAATCATCACCAAAAAGAAGCATTTTTGGACAGAGTGAACATATGTGTGCATATAAAAGTCCGTGGTTTGCGCGTGGATGTGTGTGTGCGTGTGTACGCGCGCGCATGAGGGCGCGGGCGCGCATGTATCATGTCTGCATACAGCATAATCCAACAACGAAAAGTCGTTTAAATAGCAATCTTAGTATTGCTATCCAACTTGCTTCTTCCAAGCATGTGACAGGAAAATAGTTAAAATGTCCCTGCTTCACAAACAGGGGAATGTGAATTCTTACGAAGGCGAGGTTAGTAGAATTTAGGTATGCGAATTCCTACAAAGTAGGTGTGAATTTCCACAAAATTAGAAGATAAGTGAACCTACACAGTCGCGGTTAGCATAATTAAATTAATTTCAAAATTACAAGATAATATTTTCCTTTAAAACTTTGTAACGGGAGTTTTTGTTTGAAATGAGGTTTGTTTTTCTGATCTGAGTATTAGTTGCCATGTAAGGACAATATAAAAATGATGAACGGTTGCTAGGGAAAAGAAAATCAATAATCTTGCTTAATGTGAAAAGATGAAAAGTTTTGCACAGAAGAAGAAAATTAATAATTTTCATAAGGAGATAGGTGTTCTGAAATCGTGTGAGTGATGAGTAGACGTGCAGGAGTAAGGAATTTAATGTAATTAATGGAATCGTTTTATTAAAGAAGTAAGAATTTATGCTGGAGGTAACCTGCAATGATTGATTAGGAAAAAAAGTAAAATGTAATCCTGATAATACAATTAAATTAGTTGTTACAGAATTGGACTTCTCCAAAATTGTATTTATTTCACTCTGAACCACACCTGAAAACAAGAGATCTCCTGATTCTTATTTAAAGTAAAATGATACAATTGGTGACTAGAGGAAACTGATAGCCGCAAAAACTCACACGAGAAGAGAAAGAATTGTGCTTCCAACGTAGAAATCCTGCTTCAACTTTGTTACAGACCATGATAACCATGTAACGGTTACACACGTTACCTTGGTCCATCGTCAAAATAATAAAAGTAAAAAAATTGCTATAAAATTTTGTGGTGATGCAGGCGTGTACAGACTATTGACAATTGACTTTGAGTGAGTCGGGGTAACTGACCGCCGGTTACTAAATAAACAGGTTTACCAATTAACTAATTTGTAGGAACTAAGGTACCTCCATTTCTCAAACATTTTTTACCTGATACAAATTTCTAGGAATTCACAGCGACCCTTTCAAACTACCCCTTTACAATGAACATTTTCTAATTTCATGGAAAACCGGCTAATGATTTTCACTTATCATATGATTAAGATAATTTTATGACATGTGAAACTTCCTCAAAATAACTTCTGAAGTCTTTTCTTTTTTAATCACCTTTGCATAACTAGGAAACCGGTGATAGCCGTGGCAGTGTGTCTGCCTCGCATTCAACAGGTTCTAAGTTAGAATTTCGGTGTGAGGGAGTTATCCGGATAAGGTTTTTTCTGAGGTTTTCCCCTTTTACTTAAAGAGGAATGTAAGGTAACTCTAAGCTCTGAGGACTCTGTGCTCATTTGAGCATCTTTTTAACCATTTCATTCATCGTTTGATATGATTTTAAGTTGGAGGGATTGAGATTGGGATTTCATTACGGAGGGATTCGGTACGTAGGCCACCATGCTGGGTCCATTGTTCCTATGCCCACAAGGGGAGGAGGAAGGATGAGGCGAAGGAGACAGAAGGCGACCGACCCAAAGAGCCAGGACACTACAGAGGGCAGGGTCCCTACAGTTTACTTGGTTGGAGACTTCCCCCGACAGGCCAGGACAACGAACTTGCTCCCCCACCGCGGTTCGGCAACGAGCCCAGCAGTCGAGCCCTAATGGTCCCAAGGTAGGCGATCCGAGCCCCAAAAGTCCCAGCAGAGGAGCGGAGTCCGGCAACCGACCTACCGGAGGAAGAAGTAGTTTTCCTCAGAACATATCATCCTGCCATGCACCGCCGAAACACCCGCCGACACATCTACCCTGAAAGAGACCACCAGATGAGAGATGATATGAAAGGAAAATGGAGAGGAAAGAGAGGGATAGGAAATTCGGGGAATGTAATTAACCTACCCAGCATTCGCTTAGTGACCCAGGAAAATCCTGAAAAAACCAATGGGTCAGGCAGGTCGGCCACAGGAATTGAACCTGCTCTCCCAAATGCGGTCCACAGACAAAACCGCCTGACCCATCTCGCTCAGTTTAAATTGGAGGACAGGGATTAAAAAAACTGATAGATAAAACCTTATTGCAAAAAGGATACAGATCTCGTTAATGCACACACAGTTAATGTAAAATTAATTTATGTTTTTCGAAATTAACCATTTTGAGATATTCCTTTTTATTGGTTTGAATTTTAAAATACTTGTACTTTTCTCAAATTTGAAGCTGTTACTCGTTTTTATCTCCTGGCCAAGTATACATAACGGATTTCCAAAGCCACCAGAGAGCAGCTAGTTTTTATAAGATCTGACTATCAATTAAACCTATTGATCTCCCATATTCACATTGCACCAACGAAGAAATACGTAATACTCCATTTCTATAAGCATCTTCCCGATTAACACAGAGTAGATTGAAGAATAAAGGTTTTCAGAATTTATGCTTAAGAGTAAGTAGGAAATGGTATGAGAGTGCAACACGGCTGTTTCATTTTTCCCATCTTTTTATTCTTTGTTTCCTCTTGCTGTTTATTCTCCTGTGTCATTTATTTTTATTGTATTTCTTTCATATTTGTTTTCTTTAGTTTTATTGGGTTTTTCAGCTCTGTTGTCACCAACTCTGTTGTTTATTCCTTTTGAATTTCCTCCTCCACCTTCATCTTTACTTTCCTTTTTGTATACTGCCTTTCCTCCCGATATATTACTTCCTCTCCTTTTGGTGATTACGATACTTGTTCATTATTACCTCTACTACTTTTTTCTTCTCTCCTATTATAGTTTTTCTCGTTTCCCCTTCCAATTCCTTTTAGCACACTCTTTATTTAAATGTTTCACTATTTCTACTTTAACAACCCCTTTCTCTCTTCTTTATCCTTCTCGCAGTCTGTCTTCTGAATTTCTATTTATATATACATTTTCTACAAGTGGATACTTTCACTGCTATTATTATTATTATTATTATTATTATTATTATTATTATTATTATTATTATTATTATTATTATTATTATTATTATTATTATTATTATTATTATTATTATTATTATTATTATTATTATTATTATTATTATTATTATTATTATTATTATTATTATTATTATTATTATTATTATTATTATTATTATTATTATTATTATTATTATTATTATTATTATTATTATTATTATTATTATTATTATTATTATTATTATTATTATTATTATTATTATTATTATTATTATTATTATTATTATTATTATTATTATTATTATTATTATTATTATTATTATTATTATTATTATTATTATTATTATTATTATTATTATTATTATTATTATTATTATTATTATTATTATTATTATTATTATTATTATTATTATTATTATTATTATTATTATTATTATTATTATTTCGTTGACATATTACTCTTACATTCTAGTTAATAGTTGTTTTCTTATTCTTTGTTCTGTTATTATCCGTTTTCTTGCTACCATGAAATTTTACAATGTTATACATTAAGCCTAGATCAGTAAGTCGCGTTATATTCCTTAAAGGCAGAAGATATATGTTATAATTTAAATATATTTCATCCTGTTATCTTTGTTCAACAAAACCCTCAGATAGGAATGGGATGTTCATCAGTATCTGTTAAGAGTAATTAACAAAGAGAAGTAAATTATGAATACATTCTACTCCTCAGTCAGACACTCGAACGGTGGTATAGGCTTTACTTCACTCCTGTCTGTCTATTTCATAGTTATTTTATGAAATAAAACCTAAGAATATAAATTGCAAAAAGAAAACTTTACCTGAAAACCTTGGCTCCTTGGTTTTGATTAACTCGCATAACTGGGTGTCATCCCTGGCATAAAAAGGAAATTTCCCACTCAACAGCAGGTACAGTATAATGCCCATTGCCCACAGATCACACTGACGACCGTACGCTCTCTCCGCCAATATTTCTGGAGCTGAGGACGGTGTTTACAGAATGAAGATGGAACGGGAAAAGAGAAAACAAAGTCAACTTAACATTCCAAAAACTCAAATGATTTACCTAAATTTAAAATATTTAAACAGAACATTACGATTCCAAACAGCAGTAACACACCGAAGTTCATCCAAACAGAAATAATTGACACCAATTTATATAAATTGCATACTTAAAACCTACATATATGGCCAGCGAATGGAAGAGAATTTAAGTAAATACTGGAGGAATATGAAGGAAAAAATCTAGAAAAATAAAAATGCATTTTTACAAAATATGAAAGTGTGAAATAAATTAAAAATACAAGTACATATTTGAATGCCAAAATATATCTATCCCTAAATCGTTTACAGCAGAATTGGGTAGTTATTTTTAAACATGTGAAGTGTTATTCATATACATTCTCTATTAGGGCCAAAACTTTTACAAATTATTATTAAAAGCATTTTCTTTTTCTCTATAATGTTCTTAATTGAAATAATTGTTTGCAAAAATATTTTATTATACATTTCACTATAGATACAAGATATATACAGGAGATTACTGGAGTCGAATCTTTATAAAGCAGGCCAGTATGAGAAGACTGGACATCCAATGTTTGCAAGTCCACGAGGTGGAAAAAAGAAAGGCTAACAAGTGCACACCTGATAAAAATATGAACCATGCAAAAGTTAAAGCCAGCAAACATGAAGAAATTGAAAATGGTAAAAGCCCCTCTGTCAAAAAGTTCCTATATATGATTTTCTCTACTCGCCTCGTGTACAAATTATTCATCACAACAGTTATTAAATTACATAAATCAAGGTAAAGCTTTCTAATAATAGTTTTCTTATACATATACCAGGTGAGTCAGGAGTCAGCTGCCCCTATTTATTTTTATCTATGCATTCCGCAGTTTATAGTCTAAAGTGAAAACATTGACCCTTTTAGCACAGAGGCCGTTATTGCACCTCACCCCTTTTAATCGGTAATATACGACCCAGCATAATACTTAAAGCCCTGAATTAGGACCAATACGCTGCGAAAAGCTTAAATAAACGACGATATTTCATGCATATATTACTAGCAAGGTGATAAACGAATGCTTTCCCAACGAGCGACATAGAATATGTGGCAGCTGGTCGAGATGGTTAGCTGTGGTCATATGGTCCTACAAAGTCTAGGTTCGAAACGATGTGACATTGTCACCACCCCCCTTCTCCTAGTCTTTATTGTCTGAATTTTAATTACTAAAATACAAATAATAAACAAAACAAACAATGAACAATAAAATTATTTATTGTTGCTACTGGTTCTCTTGTGAGCCAAAGACACAAGAATGACAATCCGATAATTAGGGATCATGATCAGATTTGTGACCATTTATAATCTGTACCATATCTGGTGTTGTAAACCATGTAACGTAGTTAGCTTTTTTTTTCAGGAATATTAAATGTTTCATGCTTAAGTCTTACGTTTCACTTCTTTACTGACAAAGGAGTTGTGAAGGTGTTAACTTCTCAGTTAAACAGAAAAATAAATTGTCAAAGTGTGGATCTCACCAACGCAGTAAATGTTAAAAATGACGACCCCGAAAGTATTCGAGAGGTTTCAAATACTGAACACTTCTATAGATAATGAAGCGTTCATTTACGCCAAACATTCACGCAGGCGCAAGTAGCTAAAGCCACTGCATTTAGAAGTGTTTGCAATTTGGTTGAATGGGTTAAGCACAATACCGACTATAATAAAGTATCTACTACGAACTATAAATTCATATCTAATCTGTCAGTGAAAAAACGTGGTGATTATTGTTTTTATAAACACGTATAATGCTACAAAATGTTATTTGTATGATAATTCAAATTATTAGGCCAGAAGAGGTATAACAAAGGGTAGAAAAAATGAGTGAACACGAAAGATTTGGACCCAACTTGCAGTGACAGAATGGTGAGGTAACCTCTATAATATCATTTAGCCAAAGCTATCTTGCGAAATGCGCTTTCTATACGAATATGTAACCGCAGACGTCAGACCCCACCTCGAATCTTTACACGATTTTTACAGTTTCATACAGTGTTTTGAGCTTGTTTTAGTAGTTTTAACGCACATAAAAAACTACATCCACCATTACAATTACTATATGAGATAAACACTACCGTATTTTGTGATAGAAGCCAAAACAACCTAGTTCATTCTTAGCACTTTTTGTCATGACTGTACAACGAAAACACGTGTTAGCTGAAGATTTAAGTCCAATTGGTCCCACTGTGTAGATCTACCATTTTGTGTTCCAGTGCTATTGTCAACTGATGCATATGATAGGTTGTTCCTTCAGGGGCGTGTTTAAAGGTGTGTATTAATGTATGCTAATGAATAAAAGTTTGCAAACTCGTCTAAAATTGCTACTGGAGCTCTCTGTGTCTGGATATGATGATTTTGGAATTGACACACTTATGCAATGAGTTATTTACCCTTTCTCTATAAACTGCTTTGCAAATCATCCATCAAAAGGCATTCAAAAAAGACATAAGTCACACATGTCGCTTAGCACATTGCATACCTTCACAAATTAATAGAGGCAGGTGACTCACGTGGTATTTCTTTAATAGGTACATCGTTAAGTAGGGAGCTCAATAGGCTTAAGTGATCGTCATTTCCTTTAAAAGCGGGCCGTTAAGTGATGGCTTTGGGATTGCATTCTCTTTACATCAACGAAACCAAGTAATGACTTGGACCAATTGGAAAATTCGAACCAAAAACAAAAAATATGTCAGAAACTTGATGGATAGAGTCAACATGAAAAATTCAATGCCATGGCCGGGATTTGAACCACGGATCTACTGGTTTCCGTCCAGTCGCTCTTAACCTTTGAGCTACCATGGCCAACGTGCCTTCCTGACATTAAATTTTCCAGTTGACTCATATATTTCCCCGGTAGACCACTAGGGGCTCTCGCATCCGAGATACACCGTTTGTGGCGACTTACTGTTGTAAGTACTTAAGTCCCAGGCTTCATCATTTAACTCTTATTATTTTAGTTAATTGATGGAAATTAATCATTTCTCCACACTAGCCGTATATAGGCTAAGATATTTGATGGATAGAGTCAACATGAAAAATTCAATGCCATGGCCGGGATTTGAACCACGGATCTACTGGTTTCCGTCCAGTCGCTCTTAACCTTTGAGCTACCATGGCCAACGTGCCTTCCTGACATTAAATTTTCCAGTTGACTCATATATTTCCCCGGTAGACCACTAGGGGCTCTCGCATCCGAGATACACCGTTTGTGGCGACTTACTGTTGTAAGTACTTAAGTCCCAGGCTTCATCATTTAACTCTTATTATTTTAGTTAATTGATGGAAATTAATCATTTCTCCACACTAGCCGTATATAGGCTAAGATATTTGATGGATAGAGTCAACATGAAAAATTCAATGCCATGGCCGGGATTTGAACCACGGATCTACTGGTTTCCGTCCAGTCGCTCTTAACCTTTGAGCTACCATGGCCAACGTGCCTTCCTGACATTAAATTTTCCAGTTGACTCATATATTTCCCCGGTAGACCACTAGGGGCTCTCGCATCCGAGATACACCGTTTGTGGCGACTTACTGTTGTAAGTACTTAAGTCCCAGGCTTCATCATTTAACTCTTATTATTTTAGTTAATTGATGGAAATTAATCATTTCTCCACACTAGCCGTATATAGGCTAAGATATTTGATGGATAGAGTCAACATGAAAAATTCAATGCCATGGCCGGGATTTGAACCACGGATCTACTGGTTTCCGTCCAGTCGCTCTTAACCTTTGAGCTACCATGGCCAACGTGCCTTCCTGACATTAAATTTTCCAGTTGACTCATATATTTCCCCGGTAGACCACTAGGGGCTCTCGCATCCGAGATACACCGTTTGTGGCGACTTACTGTTGTAAGTACTTAAGTCCCAGGCTTCATCATTTAACTCTTATTATTTTAGTTAATTGATGGAAATTAATCATTTCTCCACACTAGCCGTATATAGGCTAAGATATTTGATGGATAGAGTCAACATGAAAAATTCAATGCCATGGCCGGGATTTGAACCACGGATCTACTGGTTTCCGTCCAGTCGCTCTTAACCTTTGAGCTACCATGGCCAACGTGCCTTCCTGACATTAAATTTTCCAGTTGACTCATATATTTCCCCGGTAGACCACTAGGGGCTCTCGCATCCGAGATACACCGTTTGTGGCGACTTACTGTTGTAAGTACTTAAGTCCCAGGCTTCATCATTTAACTCTTATTATTTTAGTTAATTGATGGAAATTAATCATTTCTCCACACTAGCCGTATATACGGCTAGTGTGGAGAAATGATTAATTTCCATCAATTAACTAAAATGTCAGAAACTGTTCACTTCACAAATTATTATAGAAGTAATCAACATAAATAGCTGATTTTAGCTTGGTATACAGTTTTATCTATCTCTTACAGTTTACCAGATATGCAAAGCAAGGCAGAATGAAAACAACTTATAAGGCCATCCCATAAAATTCAAGATAAATTTAGTTTGTCGTGAAAACGTCTTATACTTGTGATATTATTAACGTTGTTAGAGGTAGTTTTCTAGAACTTCTCAATTTTCGAAAAAGTAAAGAATAGCTCAGCGTGGGGAATGTTCTTGAAAAAATAGCCGTGTCATATTCATAAAAGGTTCTCAACTTACACACCAAATTTTATATTTAACCGATTTTTCTTTCGTTTTTAGTTATACTACTAATAAATACACATACACACATGGTCCTTCTTTCAAAATATTTTTATTCGGGGGACCACAAAACGGCATTTTCAATGACATCTAGGTATCAAATTTTTGTGTGAGTGCAATACCAACTCTAGCTACTGATGTATACATGGTAGAGAAAGTAAAAAGATCTCACATACATTGCGTGTTCCGATGGCCTGCATAGTCTATGCAGTAAGGTTTGTCTATCTCGTACAATTTGAACATTTTATATACAGTTCGTTCAAAATAAAGACGATCCTACACGATATTCACAAAATAATCAAGATATAGATTAACGTTTTCATGTAAATACCTTAAACTTATGGCATTAGAACATATGCTATTTAGTAAACATAGTTTAAGGTGCTTTTAAGAAGATAAAAACATTTTTGAACGGAGTACTTTAAGGTGAAGAATTATCCTAAAAACCATCCTGCAATATTCCTTAGATGTTGAGCTTAAATACTAAATTGTGTGTGTGTGTGTGTGTGTGTGTGTGTGTGTGTGTGCGCGCGCGCGCGTGTGCGTGTGTTTGTTTGTGTGCGAATATGCATTATGTCCTTTTATGCGCATTGCGAAGGTTCGTTATAATGTACATGCTAATGAGCACCCTTTTTATGACGCAGAATTCAAGCTTTGCACACAGTTCAGTCGCTCAAGTTTTTGGCTTTAACCTAATTTCTGTTTATCCACTACAAGTTTTCCTGTCACTTAAAGGCAGGTATAGGAATTTACAGAACCAATGAGCGCTGCACTAGAATTTAAGCTACATTGTATTTTTTGTAATTATGCACTTACTATGCTATATAAATTCCTAAAGCAAAATAATAAGTCATGATAAGACAATAATATATTTATGTAGTTGTTTAATGCAACTATATTACTAACATTCCAAACTGCCTACAGTGTCCTGTCTGCTTGCATTTTGAACGGTTTGAAATAAACATGGTACTCTATGCCCACGACAAGAAGGCTAGAGGAGTATGAAGGGCAGAGGAGCTTGAACTGCTTATCTGCTCCGGTAATGGATCTGTTTACTACGAAATGAGCGTATGAGAGTGCATATGAATCACCCATGCTGCCAGATCTAATGTTTGTTGCAGTAAACACAGTGATAGGTGCTATATATGGGTGAGTTATGTGACAATTGTGTATTTGAAACAAAACATCCATCCTTGTCATACTAGGAAGGTGAGCATAAACACCGTTGGGACAGCAAAAGTGACTACGCTACACATTCCTCTAGCTTGCCTTCTTGTCGTGGGTCTACAGTGTGGACACTTCAGCAACATGGCCCAAAGATTCATTATTTCAATGAAATCAACTTTAATAAAATATCTATATCGGGGCACATATTCGGATTACGTCACTTTTCAATAAATGCTACAAGAAAGGGATTACAGAACTAAGATTATTTCTCAGTCGTTTAGTTAAAAGAATGAGTCAAAGTCAAGTACTGTAAAAATAAATTAATAATAATAATAATAATAATAATAATAATAATAATAATAATAATAATAATAATAATAATAATAATAATAATAATGATAATAATAATAATAATAATAATAATAATAATAATAATAATAATAATAATAATAATAATAATAATAATAATAATAATAATAATAATAATAATAATAATAATAATAATAATAATAATAATAATAATAATAATAATAATAATAATAATAATAATAATAATAATAATAATAATAATAATAATAATAATAATAATAATAATAATAATAATAATAATAATAATAATAATAATAATAAAGGTGGCTTAAAGGAATTTAGTATTTCGAAAAATATGATTTAAGGACCAAAATGTTAATTTATTTAGTATATTAAATTGGGATGTCAATATTAACTTTGTTATAACCTATTGAGCCTCATAAATTATAATTTATATATTCTTTTTTCTTATTTTCTGGCTTATTGCGAAAATTGAGGATGAGGATTGAGGATTTAATTACGGAGGGGACTCGATACGTAGGCCACCTCGATACGTAGGCCACCCTGCTGGGCTCATTGTGGCTATGCCCCCAAGTGGGGCACCCCCGGGAGGAAGGATGAGGCGAAGGAGACAGAGGGCGGCCGGCACAAGGTGCCACGACAGTAAAGAGGGCAGGGTCCCTACAGTTTACTTAGAGACTTCCCCCGACAGGTCAGGACAACGAACTTGCTTCCCCACAGCGGGACGGCAACGAGCCCAGCAGCCGAGCCCTTAAGGACCCAGGCAGACGATCAGAGCCCTGATAATAGAGATGAAATGGAGGGACAGGAAATTCGGGGGATGCAATTAACCTACCAAGCATTCGCCTAGCGACTCGAGAAAAACCCTGGAAAAACCATGGGTCAGGTAGGTCGGCCACAGAAATCGAACCCGGGCCTCCCGAATGCGGGCCAAAAACGAAACCGCCTGAGTCATCCTGCCAGGTACTGCGATAATTACAATAGTGAAGAATAATTTTGGTTACATTTTTAATGACTGCTATGAAAATATGAACAGAGGAATAGTCACAAAAAATGAATAAATTAAATGAAATACACAAACACAAGCTTTAACACTGGAGATAAAACGTATTTGGTATATAACAAAACTTTTGAAAAAAAAAAATGAAATTTTAAATATGATTTCAAATTAGCGGTAATTTAATTAACTTTACAAACACAAGACATAAACTAGAAATGAAGTAATATTTAAGCAAATACGTATACAGAAAAACAATTTGAAAACTGAAATTTAAAATAGAATGTGCTACATTAACCTTGACTAGAGACGTGAAAAATTTATCATACAATCGGTGAGGTGACTCTGAAAGATGTTTAGCATTTGCTCCTTTAAGTAGTAATCTTTAACAATGTTAAGTTTTTTTATCATTATTATTTAACAGTATTAGCATGAGATTTTTTATAGTTACAGTAAAAAGTTGTGAAACGTGAAAATGCTGATCGTACAAAATCTTAATAAAGGAATGTATTTTTTCCCTATTTTTCATGCGGACCATCTATAACAGTATTCATAAACGCTTATTATTCTCTAATAAAGGACTAAGCACGGATTGCAAGAACTGCAAACACAAAAGTTGGTCTTTCTTGCTCGTCATTTTCTCATAGCGCACTGGCAAGTTACTCAGATTTAATACAGATTTATGCAGATTTTTCTATTATATTCTAAGTATCCAGGTATCCTGCATTTGTAACACATAAAGTTCTTTTCTTCTATGCTGGACATATACAATTTTCCGGATTGCAAGTTTCTGTTCTAAAGTTGCAGTAACTTGCGAATCTGTGATATATTTCAAGGAATCCTTTCATTCAGCATTCTCCTGTTTATATGCGGATGGATTAGCTGGGCTGAAGAAAATCCAGTCCCGGAATATGGAGCTATTTAAGATAGGAATTACAGGACATGCATTATTAGCTGGAATATCGACCAACTTGAAGAAAACAGCAATTGTCCTCTTCTTGTTCGGCGTCTTGTGAAATACAACGAACGTTTGCAATCAAGATTATCAACTACCCTTTTGGACAGATTATATCCCCCAATTATTTCAAGCTTTCTTGATGCTGCAGAAACATCTTTGTCGTGGTGCACTGAGGACACCAAAATCACTGCTCTGTTTTTCCTTGGCACATAAGAGAGCAGTTGGTTTGTTGGTGAAACCATAAACTGAAAACCCCACTGTTCTTGTTTTGGATAGCATGAATTCGTTAGGGATTTCCTTTTCATCGTTTTTCATTATCTTAATACAAATCAGCGGCTTTGATCTAAACTTTTTGGCCAGTTATACAGATGTAAACCAATTATCAAAAGTTATATTTCTGTTGGTCCCTTCAATTGACTCACACAAACCAATAAATGCTTCCGTAGGTTTACTCAATAAGCGTTTACTCAACAGCGTTTGTTCCGGCCACTCTGTGTCTTTTTCGGCATATAGGTAACCGTTACAGAAATAATTTGTTTTTTGCGTCAGTTATACACACTGATTTTCCTTCTTTCTTTACAGTCTTCTCAGTGGCGGATCGTGGGTCTCTAAATTCTGTGAAAGCCAGGAAGCTGATTTTAGAAAATCTCCATTCCTTTGCTTTGCTGTAGTAAATTATGGTTTTCTACGCACTGCTACAACTACTACTACTACTACTACTACTACATTACTAGTACTGCTGCTGTTGCTACTACTGCTAATAAAAGTGGTAGCACTCACTTTTATTTACATACTACTTGTTCACTGGGTGTTGGAGCGCTATTACTTATAAAACAAGTCCACTAGACGATTTTTCTTCTTCAGGAATCGTTCAGTGACATCGGCGTATATGTGTCTCGGCTTTCGAGTATACTCAGCACTGGTTTCTCAGATAAAGCACAAGCAAGAGCTGATAGGCGATCCTGGGTTATACTGTTCCTCCAGTACGTTTTTAAGCGTTTAAGACCAAAAAAGCTCATTTCCGCTGAAACACTGATTCCAGAGATGGTAGCAATTAAACAAAATAATTTGTAAGCTTCTGGAAGAATTTGGTCCATTTCACTCCCTGTAATTCTTTTAATTAAAACCTCCAAACTGACAACGCGAAATGTTGAGGAAAATGCGGTCTCCAATTCCACACGGGACTGTGAGCGGCTGAAGGACGTCCCGACGTTTGGAGTAATGAATCCAGACCGTCTAACGGAAACTGCTGATAATAAGTGACAAACTGAGTAGTATCGTCTAATTCAAGAAACAGCAGCAGCTTATCACAATGTGAAAATCTTGTTTCCAGAAGTGTTATTATGTTATTAAATATCTCAAAGTACATCTATTTATATTTTGACTTCTCTGGATTGGTAGATATTCCTCCATTAGCTCAGATCTATTTATAAATGCTTAAGTCGAGCTTTTCGTTGAACTTGAACTCGATCAATATCTCCTCTGTTCTTAAGTTTTTCATGTAGATTATACATTCTAAAACACCACTTCTGCAAAATTGAGCGTCATTTTTTTTTCTGATGAATGTTGAAAAGCAGTTCAGTCTTCAAGAATATTCTTTGAAAAACAGAGAGAAGAAAAACAAAGTCGAAGGCCAACAGGCTGTGTCTGAAACCGCAGGCTTCTCTTGTAGTTGTTGCATTGGCATCTGGACAGTCGCTTATTTCATTTAGTGCCTCAATTAAACACGGACGACTTTCATAAATGACAGATTTAATTCTGACATTATGTTTATTCTATCTGGTTTCACTGTTTAAAGGAATACGCTTAGCAACAATACTAACAAGAATTGTAGTGCATTTGGAGTACCGATGAAAGAACGCAAGAAGGCCCTGAAGCGTGGAGAAAAAATTCCTAACTGGCTTTATACAAAAACAGCTGTGCTGCAAAACTAAATCTAAACGGTGGTCACCCGCCTCACGTTCAAGAGGTCCCGAGTTCGAATCTTGGTCAGGATGAGTTACCTCGATAAAGTTTTTTCCGGGATTTTCCCTTATCCTGAAAGACGATGTTGGATAACTCTAAGCTCTATGGACCCTGGGATCATTTGAGCATAATTTCACCCATTCCCTTCATCGTCCGTTATGACTTAACGTTGGAGGACGTAAATTACGACATCAACAAAACATCGTACATCAACAAAAATATCGTTGGGCGAAACAGTAAGTGAAAAGAGCTGGAGGGGAAATTTCACGGACCTCAGCCTTGCAAGTCATTTAATTCTCCCCCGCAACGGAAACACCATCACAGGTATAATCACAAGCTTTTCCCTCATATTATAATTTTCAAATACACCATTTAGCATAGTGATTAGAGCATCATAAGTTCTATCTCGGCTGATATCGTTCAAACGAAGAAAGTATACTTGAGGTTTTCCTATGTAGTCCACAAGCCTCACAGAGCACTGTGACTTGCCCGAACGTGACTTGCTTCTCTACATTGCAGGCATAAAATTACGTTTTGTACATAGTTTAATGTAATGTGCTTACAGATCTCCTCAATAATATATTCAATTAGTTCATTTTGTATAGTCTTAGAAAATCTCCGGAAATAATTCATTTTCTTCCAGAGCGCTTTTAAGTCTTCATTTCTGTTTAGCACAGTTTAAAATTGCTCTGAAATTTCCGGGATTCAGGGAATTTTCTGCTTCGTCATAACCTCTAAAAGCTAGCTCCACCTTACATAAAAGACTTGTGCCAAAAATTAAATGTTTCATTATTTCTATTTCACTTTCACTTCCAAAGTTTGTAATGTTCATTAAATAGCTCCAAAATGCTAAACACTGTTTAGATAGTTCCTTAAATGAAATAAAACTACTTATATCTTCGGAAGAAGCGTGCCGAGCTACGCCTCTAGCCAGATTGAAGCTGATATTGCATATATGGGCATATTAAGTAAACATGGCCATCTGTAATTTAACGTAAGTTAATTACCAAGCAGGTCATATCTATGATGCAACAAATGCTTAGGTTTATTGAAATCCCAAATTGTGACGTAGGACCAATCAAAATTAAGTATTACGTAACTTAGCAACCAAAACAGAAAAAACAACAAAGGATTTTATTCTTAAATTATTTCTTCTGGCTTGAAGTCTCGAAGAGGGTAGAAGCGTATTCGGTAAAAGACTACTTGAAACTACGAGTAGTTATTGGAGTTCATCATTTATGAATGTTTAGTAAACGCTTAAAATATACATCGAAGACGCGACGCTACGATAAATGATTTAAATAAAAAATCGTTGCACCATTTATAGATAAAAGGAGAAAATTAAAATATAGTAAAGGGCTATATACATCAGTGGAAAAGGTCGCATGTAAAGAAAAAAATGATGTCGAGAAATATAATTCCAAGTAAAGTGAAACGGTATTAATTATTTTATTCCATAGTTGCCCTAAAGTGAAATCCCTTTTGTACTGATACCACGCCTGAGAAGTTTCACATCTCATCGCTCGCCGCAGCGGCCGGAGAGAGGATTTATAGAAATCTTCGAGAACATCATCTTCACGGCTTTTAGACGAAAGGTTCATCGCTTCTACATCAAGGTCAGGTTTGGCTTCTACACGCGTCGCCACACCGAGGGAGCGCGAAACTTTTGCGCGTGTGGGGCGTAGACCTCACGACAGGGCGAATCCTACTTTAGATATGTCACCGCATCGTGTGATATGAATCCAACCCACACGGAGGGGAACTCCTCCAAGGTTCTACAGATCTCGAAGCCTTAAGAGGACGATACTGACTTTTTTGTATATAAGAGCAAACATGACCAGCAAAATAATTTCCCTTTTGTAGAGCCAGGGCTGCTCACAACGTGAAGTTTGAAATGCACGTGTTTTGTACTTATCTTTCTGAAGAATGTGTAACGTCGGTGTTGGACGCCCTTTCTTCAAAATGTTATGTAGCTCAATTTCATTTCTTCTCAAAAACCAAAGCTCCTGCAAAGAAGCAATGTTGTTCCTCATTCGAAAGCATGTCATTAGTGCTGGTTGTAAGGCCAGGCTTCATCTATATTTACTGAACATGGCACAATAACCAAAAGCTCAAGAGGCAGCACTTCAGATACTGGCCTCCGACAGCCTTCTTCTTCAAGCAGCAGTGACGTAATCGTTACCATGGTAACTGGACGTTAGCACGCGCCTCGCATGAGCCCGAATTTGTAAGCACAATCAAATGGCGAAATAAGCAAGCATATAGGCACAAAAATGAAACAAACAGGCACTAAAAATAAAATATTAAAATTTAACCATAAGTATATTGTTTCGTAGAATTCTTACCTTACTAAGCTTATTACAGTACACGAAAGAGGTTATCTTGAGATTTTGTGTGAAGGTCCTGAATTTTTCGTTGAAGAAGTTTTTATACAGTGAAAAGGATCTCGGAACATCGGACGACGTTACTGGAACATGAACCACAGTTCTTCTTGGGCGAATTCCTCTTCGATATACGTTTCTGTACCAGAAAACTTTTTAGAACTTTTACACAATATATCGTAACCAGGGGCTTTCGTTAATACCTTACTGAGTTTTTCAACGGCAGCTTTAACAATACCGCGAGTCATTGAAGACAACGCTACTAAATTTCTTTTATCAAAGAAAGCGAATGTTCGAGCTTCCAACTGTGTTATACTAGCAGTATTTTAGAGAAACGTTTATGGATGTACTCTATCTTCTTTTGGATGCCAACATTAACAAAACATTCCTGTGACAATGCTCTTACATCTTCTGCATCTAAGGAGTACAACACTAGTTTTACCTCATTTAAATGTTCTGCGTAGTATGATACAGCCTAACCAAGAACCCCATCTAGTTAAAACTGGTTGAGGAGGTAAATACAAATTTGGAGGACTTCATGATATTTTTGAACTCTAATCGGTGTCTTTACAAATACTTTCTTTACGCTAGAGACAAGAAACACTAGCGACAAGAAGTAAACCGTGAGCAAGAAGACATGTCAGATAAACTAATTCAGGATAAAGGACTCTTAATCCAGTTCCAGCTTTAAAAATATAGGGGTAGCATCACTGAGAAATAAAAATACATTGTCATACCGTGCACCTTCTGGACACAAGATAGCCAACAGCCATTGAAACATTTTGCAGTACTGGAATGATTTACTCGATCAAGCACTTGTATATTAAGAATATATAGGATGTTAATGAACTACATCGAAATATTTTCTGAGCAAATGGAGATGTCTTAAACAAATAATTTGAGATAGGATAAATTTGGTTAGAATGAGGAAGTTACGACTATAAGTTTCTAAAGTCCAGTACGCCACTGATTATGATGATACCACTTGAGCACACAAGACACAAAAATGAAGAAATTTCTCGGAGCGCTCCCTCTGGCGCAATGGTTATGACATTAGCTTGCAAGTAAAAGGTAAACGAGTTCGAGTCTCCTTCACTATCTTGGCGTTTTTTGTTTACTTTTGCTTGCTTGGATTTTTAACATTTTGTCGCAGCTTTAAATTCTTGTATAAATGCATGCATTTTACTTTTCAATTCCACCTTGTAGTGTAATTAATTACACTTCCTTCTAACAATTGTTGAATCCTGCTTAATACTTTCACATGCTGTACGTCTAAAGGGGAGCTGGTTTAAAAGGTGAGCGAACTTATATAAAATAATAAGTAAACGCAACTCTTTGCGTCCGGTGTATAGGAACTGCTCGAAATGGCGACCTGCTTCTTCAAAACAGAGTTGACAGCGGCAAAGAAACGACTGTCGTACTCTGTACAAAATTCCTTTTGTGTGCCGAATAACTTCACAGCAGCTATTATTTGGGCAGTTAGTTACGAATCATGCCAGTTTTTCCTATTAGAATTTAGTATTAAAAAGACGAAGAAAAAATTAACTATAATGCAGGAACCGAACAAATGTCCTTTGGAGCACCAATTTTCGGTGTTACTGATGGGGATACCAGAACAGTTATATAAACACCACTAGAGTAGACTATATGATGCAAGAATGCAGTTAATTGCTGTTTAGTGTCGCACTGGCAGGTAATTGGTTCGAGATTTGAGAGATCTTGTCAATTTGTCCTTACGAAAATTTCTTAAATTGACAACTGTTTGAAAAATGAGTACACATGAAAAATAATATTTCTAGCCTGCTTATGAAAAATCTTATGAGTTGTCTCGCAGTTACTACTTGGCACACTAGTACTAGGCGTGCTAAGCAACATATTTACTAACTTTGAAAAGCAGGGTTGCACTCTTAAAAAATAACTTTACTGAAATCAAGGTCCAAAATGTAACCGCAGTCATAGCATGTGTGTATTTTTCTTCACTGACAGTTAATGATTCTTTTCTTTCTAGTCAGGCGTCTTATCTATCCTTATCTCCGAAACCAGATGTGCCACAAATATGGGGTTTGGACAGTCGCCCTCAGAAAAAATTAGCTCTGTAGAGAACAACAAAATAATTCTGTAACTTTGAGCGCGAAAAGAAATTAGCCGTAGGGTTCGGCAAAGCGGGCCGGTCCGAGGTTGAACTTCTCCCCACTGGCTAGTCAGCGATAGACCTGGCATGCCTAGCTCCCCCCTCCCCATTATGTTCATTCCTATTTTGCAGTTACCTTAATACCATATGTCATATGTATGATGCGCGCTTTGGATTTCTTTACAGTAGGCATTCGCAGTTTGACTTTTCACTAGCGCTACCCGATATGAAACTGCTACTATGCAGGTGTTTTAGACAAAACAAAACAAATTTACTTACCTCTTTTGTACCAGTTTATAGAAGGATAAATACATAGAAAATAGGGCATTTAGTGTTACAATAAAATACTGGATATCAGCAATATGCCGTGCCTCATTTTATAGATAAATGTGTACAGTTTAATATTCCATCAATTCAAATAGTTTATTTTGCAAAATTTTGTACTATTCCACTGCTAAAACATTGTTTTCACTAGAAGTATTTCTTGTGGACATAATAGCAAGTTAGTAGGCTTCACTGTGACAACTCTAATTAAAATGGTGGGTGATTCTTGCTGATGTTAAGCAGCAATTAGTGCACTTCGTTGTTAAATCGAGAAACTGAACTTAACTGCCGTTATACTCCGGTAAGCAGGTAAGAAAACTTAGCAATCACACTGTCACACTCGTAACCAGAAAATAATATTAAATAACGTATCTCTGAAAACAATGGTTTTATAAACTTCATATTACTGCTCTACAATAAGCACATGGGCACTGATATATTCTGTAAGTTTGGTAATTTTGCAGGCATGCTTCTAAATTATATTAATAGTTACGCGTGTGACCATTTCAGTTCAGAAATTTAATTTCTGCTATGTATATGTGTAATATTACATTTTTTACATTAAGTTCATCATGCCATTGATATTAAAAGAAAAAGTAGTTAGGTCTCATGCCAAGCTGAAGAAACGCACTGAAAAGCTTAAAGAGAATTTAGAAACGAATATGCTAGAGGAAAACACAAATGAAATCAGATACTAGTATTGGAGTGAAAAAAAAAAAAAAAACTACAAAAAGTGAGACAGCAAGAAAAGGAAAGACAGACTCTCTGACATTTGAAGAAGGAAAAAAAATAGAAGTCCTTCTAGAAACTGTGACCAATCAGCCAACAACACAAGGAGATAAATACTGTTTACAAGTCACCGTAGGCTTTAGGAAAAGCTCTAGTATGAGCCAGAAAAGGATTACTGCAAACATCTAGAAAAGGCAAGGCAGTATTAACGCACTTGGCTAAAGATGTTCATCATCCTTCTTCACAACATGTTCAGAAATCGCATGCTTTTATTATATCCACATCCACTGAAAGCAAATTTCGAAAGTTTTATCAAAATGATGCAATAAGTTGGCAAAGCACCTGGTAGAAAGGACTTTGTGTATGTAGGGAATCCAAGTAAATCTAAAGAAAGTGTGCAGAAAAAAATAATGACAGACGATTGATGAGGCTTCCGACATGTTTAAATAGGACGTTAGGACGTTCTTATTTAAGCTTCGGCCAGCCAATAATAAGCCTTCATCCAATATACCTCACAATGTTTCTGTTTGCTGTTATCATTCTGATATGGAAATGGCCCTGACAGCTGCATCTACGATATGTAGAAGTATCCCCAAAAAGTTGAGCATTGAAAAAGAAAAATGTATGACAAGATGTGAAAACTGAAACGACATTTCAACAACACTGGTGTATGAAGATGTTGATCAAGAGGTGTTTGATAGTGAAATGGAATTAAAAAAGGTGGACTGACAGTGTCATATAAAGACAGTTGTAGAAATCGAATCTTTGTCAGACTTTATATATTATATACTGGAACAATTACCATTATTTCTGGTGCACTTTTTTATGAAAAACATTCAATAAAGGTATTTTCGAGCTTCAAGAGATTCCATAACAGAGAATGAAGCTTTTTGCAAATACACTTTATAGAAAATTATTATGTAAGAGTTCAAGATGAACATCGGATGCTTCACTGGAACATGAGCAGGTTATCAAACTTCACAGGTATGTTGTTGTTGTTGTTGTTTCCAAATGCTAGGCTTTGGCAATGAAGCCATTAGCTCTCTTGCTCACCAATATTTCTGTGAAGTGGGTCCGGCAGGTAGGGCTTCACAGGTTAAAAGATGTTCTTCAGTCATTTCCTCTTCTTTGTTGCACAGAGGACAATTTGGACTTGTATAAATTCCTATTCTGTGTAAGTGTTTGGCCAAATAATCATGTTCCGTAAGTAATCTAAAATTTGCTACTGCAGCTTTACGTGGGATTTCTGAAATAATTTCTGGATTTTTAATTAAAATGTTCCATTTTTTATCTTTGGCTAGATATTGATTGGTTTTGTTTGTTTTTATATTTTCTTTTGATTAATCTTTTTATGGATGTAAAGGGCAAGCTTTTACTTTTGTTCTGAATTAAACTTGCACCCTTTTTGGCAAGAAAATCAGCTAATTCATTTCATTTCCAGCATTTCCACAATGTGCAGGTATCTACTGTAATATAATTATTTTCTGTTGTTTTTGAAGTTGCTGGATCATTTTGTGACATTCTTTAATTTGGATTGACCTCATTTTATATGAACTTATTGCACATAATGCTGCTTTAGAATCAGAAAGTATGACAGCATTTTTGAATTTATCTATTCTGTATAGAAGGTGTTGGAGTGAAATATGAATAGCCGTTACTTCTGCATCAAAATTTGTTGTGTGGTATCCTGCTGGTTGATAGAATGAGAATAGTGCACACTTAATTCCTCCTCCTGAGTTGTTGTCCAAGTTAGATCCATCTGTGTAGATATGTAACCATTCTTCAGGTGAATATCTACTGTTCACAGTTTCTAATGCTAGTGCTTTTAGTACAGTTTTGGAAGTTTCAGATTTTGTAACTATTTGTTCTAAATCTAATTGAATATTAATTGGTTCAAAAGTTAGTGGGTTTTCTTTGATTAAAATGTTTTCTTTAGAATTAGGAAGATTCATATCTGTTTTTAATTCCATAACTTTGTGTAGGAAACTTATTTGTGTTTTCATCTTGATTGATTGTAGTAATCTTTTCTCCCATATTGTTGTTTTTAACCGCAACATTTTTCATGTTGTATTAGTGCCTGCTCCTCTAAAGTTAGATGTATTGGATAGTTCCGAGTTAAGGCTTGCATTGCTGTGATTGGAATTGATTTTGCGGCATCGGTTATTAGTCGCAGGGCCTGATATTGGCATACTTCTAGGTGATTTATTTTAGAACGGTTTGCTGTGATTATTACCTCTGCATTATAAAGAATTATTGGCTTGATAAATGTTTTGTATGTGGTGTTCAGTGTCTCCCGATTACTGCCCCACTTGACTCCAGCTAATCTTTTCAAAATTGAAAATTTTGTTGTTGATTAGTTTACTACTGTCTCCAAGATAATTTTGAACCAAAAATTGTTCCTAAATATTTTGTTTTATATGTTTGTTTCAGGTTTGTTTTCTTGAACTGCGATTTAGTTTAGGGATTTTCTTTTTTAGGCTAAATATTTGGAATGTTACTTTCTCAGTATTTATTTTCATCAAATTGTAGTCAGTCCACTTTTTCAATAGTATCAGAGTCTTTTCCATTGAAGTTTTAGATTTCTCTATTTGTGGGGAAGATGTCCACATGATCATGTCATCTGCAAAAAGTGCTGTGTTTATTTCTGTGTTTGATACTTCACAGGTATTGCATGGCTTCGGTCAGGTCATCACTCGTTTGCTATCATTAGTGATGAATTATGTAATAGAAAACACTCGTGGGTATTTCTTACGCAAATCTTCATCAAACTAAGTGCAATCCAGCCTAATGCCAAATACGTGAAAATCTTTTCAGATAGGTGTGTGCAGACCAGTTCAGGAATAGGTACACATTATCGCACCCGAATTTCATGCGTGAGGACCTTGGGATTGATGAAAAATAGTCATTTTTGCAGCTTCACATGGCAAAGGGACAGTTATTGAGTAGGTGGAGTTTTTAAAAGAGTTGTGTGTACTTCCGTGGTACAAGAAAAACTGTTGCTAGAAACATTAGAGAGTTTGCTGAATGTGCACATCAAAAGACAAAATATATCAATATAATTGTTGTACTCAGAGAAGAAATTAAAACCTGCATTGCCATGTTAGACAAAAGATGGGAATCAGTTAAGGCCATTCAAGGAGCACATAGTCCACATTTCTTCAAGCCAGTTTTTCGGTGTATTCTGTCTCTTAAGTGTGTCTCAGATGGAAAGCTCTCCACTGTGACGAGAATGTCTGATAATCAGACTCTTGAAGTAGAATAATCCATGAATGTTGAGCTAGATTTGCATAAAGGAATCATCAAAGGTGGTGACTGCTGATATTCCATTAACAATTGATAATAGAAAACAGGAGTAATAGAGAGTATTTGTCATAGAAATGGAAAATATTGGTCTGGAATGAGGTCTGGAAAAGCTTAGATATATTCTGATAAAATACTGCAGGAGTTACAATGTCAAGTTGTGTGCAATTTACCTCAACCAAGATTTGTGAACAGCAGACAACATGTGGTACTTAAATATATTTAAAAAAAACTATTCGGAAGTATATCAATGACATATCAATTGCATATGTCACACCTGTAACATTGTGTCACACCCCTAACCAAAATCTTGAAAATGTATTTCTAAATTTATTTGTTGGATTAAAAATTACTCTTTTAACTATTAATAGATTGATGCCTCAGGTACGTACATACATTTTTAGAGGTTGAAAAGGAAATAGTTTCATAGAAATAATTTCATAGAAATATCATAGAAATATAATTAGTGAAAGGGGGCTAATTTTCATGTCTTTTTCTTGTCAAACCCGTAACCAATGTTTTAACTCTTTTTCCCCCTAATTTTTAAGGACATAATTTGATTTCTTTTCACATATGATGCTACTACAGCCTGAGTTATATCAATCGCAACATTTGAAGATATGAATAAATATACTGATGATTTGAATGCAATTTTTAACTGTGTACAAGTCACACCCGTAACCATGGACTGTCCCAGAACCTAATACAGGTTTATTATAAAATCAATGACCAAGCTGCTGCAAAAAGTGAGGAGGCCCGGCCTCCCTTGCCTCCTCTCATCAACCGTCACTCTGTCTTTAGGCTTCTTAAATCTCAAGCATAACAAAAAATTTGCAAATATCTTTGCAGAGATGAGCCGAAATATTTATTTTTCTGTACTATCTCTAGCAAACAAGCTAGAAGAACAAGCAAGAAATATCTTTTTTATTTAAACTGAAAGTAAGAGTATATACACAAACAATCCAAGGAAAGCCTCCATCTTCATTTTGTCGACATCCTGAATTTCCGAACAATCCATTCGTAACACTTTTATGCACAGAACCTACCTTCACAATGTCCAGTTTATGATCATTTGTGGCGTCTCAGGAGATAAAATAAAATCCCACACATACTTGCAATTCACCGTTTGCAAGTCGCCTAAATAGAGTACCTTTCTCACAGGTTTTTGCTGCCTATTTACAAAAAATTCTATTGTAAAAATATCGTTGGCTGGCTTCATTTTCTTCATCATCTCCAGCATTTTCATCTTCCTCTGTGGTATCTTCATTGCCATTACATGTGTCCTCTGTTGGTTTATCAGAACCACTGTCAGCGAATTCTCCATTTGTGTCTGTATCGTTCTCACTTACGATGACATAGTCACTATTAACATTATTTTCTACGCAGTTATATCTTCATTTAATCATTCAAGCACCTGCTTCTCAAATTCAGGATCATTAGGCGTCGCATGACGGGATGGTCCAGAATGTTGCAAAAATTTTTAAGGTAATACTACTCTTAAAAATATCATGCAACAGATGACGTGCTGTCTAAAACATGAACCTCTCCTAAACAGTAAACAGCAAAGCTTACATCACAACGATTAATGCGAAGGACACAGTAAGTAAAGATATAAGGAACTATAAATATCCGGGTTCAGATTTCTTAGACAACGTAGTTATATTTTCTTACTTTGCAGGGCGTCTGAGAGATGACAGGTTACCAGTAAATGGATAAATATAAAGAATAACTCAAATTAGATACTTTTTTAAAGTATGGGAATTAAATTTACAGCAATAAAACATAATTGGCTTTTAGCACAACACAAGTAAACAGAACAAACTTGTGTAATGTAACCTTCACAACGTGTCAGGGACCGGTTTTACTACAAATAAATGTTTGTATTACTCGACAGAGCGTTGAGGCGTATTGACCTTCAGGTGACCAGCGCTGTGATCGTTCCCTATCAGGTCTTATCTGGTCGATTAGAAGAATGAAATATCAGGAAGTTGACATACAGTAAGTTACGAGACACAAATGGAGCGATTGAAAGCTGCGTGTGTCTATATGATATGATTTCTCGCTCCTGCCGATGTATGACACATTGCTGTCCAGAAGACATGATTATATCTGAACAGAGTATACAATACACTGGACTCGCCGTGAATGTGCGATAAGCTGAGATAAACATCTCTGTGTTGCGAATGTTTTCCGATACGCCTTCTCGCTTTGCCATGCAGTAAATTATTGCAATATTGTTTTCAAAACAAGCACGGCAGACCTGACACAGCAAAAATGTAGGCGAGTACTGAGATGTGATGCGCGGCTACGGCCATACCGTATACACTTTGTAAGAAATTACAATAGTTTGTGCAACATGTACATCATACTTGTGGAAACGTAGAGTCAGAATGAAAAAAAATCAATGCCATAGCCGGGATTTGAACCACGGATCTTCTGGTTTCCGTCCAGCCGCTCTACCATTGAGCTACTATGGCCAACGTACCGATATGACATTAAATTCTCCAACTGACTCGTATTTTCCCGGTAAACCACTTAGGAGTTCTCATAAACAGTGTACTTACATATAGTAAGTCGCCATTAAGGTAGTTGTCTCATGTGTTTATGAGAACTGCTAAGTGGTTTACCGGGAAAATACGAGTCAGTTGGAGAATTTAATGTCATATCGGTACGTTGGCCATAGTAGCTCAATGGTAGAGCGGCTGGACGGAAACCAGAAGATCCGTGGTTCTAATCGCGGCTATGGCATTGAATTTTTCATTTTGGCTCTACGTTTCCACAATTTAGCCTACACACGGCCAGTGTGAAAGAACAATTAATTTCCATGTACATCATACGTTTTTGCAACACAATTGAAGTACAATCCTGACTCCTTGCAACATTGCATATCACAATTAAATTGGTTTTAACAAGTGTAATGGCTTGTGGAAAAAAAAAAAGACTAAGTGCTCAAATAGAGCTTGGTTTGCAATTTGCAACAAGTGCACGTATAAGTAAGTAGGTTAGGATATGGTGAAGGAATTTTACATTTTATCAACGCCTGATAAGAATGCAACACAACACCACACTGTGGATAGTAATGTGTTCCAGGAATAGTTTAAAACTAACAAGTTGTGCCGTTGAGTCAAGATAAACGACATAATTTAGAACTGGGTAATTGTTATGAATGGCACACGATCCATAGTATATTGTACTTCGTCTTCTTGCGAGAACTGCTTATAAAAATGATAACAAGTCACATGTCTTATATAAAACACTGGTTTACATATAAAAAAGCTAAAAATAGCTGCACGCACACAACACACAAAACACACACACACACACACACACACACACACACACACACACACACACACACACACACACACACACACACAGACACACACAAACACACTATAAAAACTAATTTTAAAAAAAGTACTCCACACAATGTTTTAAATGAACCAAAAATATTTATGATTCCATCACACTTACGACGGAAGATGCCGCTTATTGTCGTGTGCGTAGCGGAACCTGTGTTCCAGACACAAAGGTATTTGGCCCGCTATACGAACTTCACTTGGCGGTCCTGAGTTGGTAGCCGCCTTTCCGCAGACGTTACTTGAACGAGATGTGGAATGGAGTTGGTCATAGGTTTCAGGATAGTATAACAGAAAACGCGGATCATACCCACCCTCACCATACTCACCGTTGAGGGATAACCCCATTCCTTGTTACGTCACAAACATGGAGGCGGCACTGAACTGGAGTAGGAGTTGAAATCTAGCACTGTGGTACAAAAGCTGCCGAATAGCACAGGCGTGAGCCTTCGCAATGATGCTGCTGGAGGCTGCTGCAAGAAAAAATTCGGGAGGTTTTTGCTGAGGAGTTATATTGGAGACAAGAGGCAATGGGTAGGAGGAAGCGGGACGGGGCGAACGGTTTCAATAGAATTATGCAAGGAAGCAAGGGTGGAAGTTTGGATACCCTGGAAAAAGTGGTGAGAAGAACAAACACTTTTAGAAGCAGACAAGGGTTTGTAAGGTCATTAGTAGAGAATGACTGACGCAGCACAGCAACCACTGGATGACGACAGCCAAATGCTCCTTGATGACCACTGATGTGCTTAAAGTGAGGAGTAGAGGGTGTCTACGCTGAGTATACCATCTCTGGATGGCAGGACCATTTGCAACAGACGATGGAGCAGAAGACTGCCATATATAACTATCACTGAAAGAGAGAGGACTATCCTCAGATACGCCATTGTATACCGTTGTATAAATACCATCTTGTTGGTGTAATTGAAAAACGGGTTGAATAGCGGACAGTCATATAAATAGAAAAGGGTGGCATCGTTATGATGAGTGGGAATGCCAGGGAGTCTCTGCACTGGTAACGTTAGCTAAAATTCAGAGATTCCCTGCTTGATGCGCAGTTCGCACCGGTGACGGGCTTTCGCTGAAACCGGTCAACTGCTGCACAGTTTAAGTTTTCCATATGTCCGTTGCTTGAAACGAAGTTTGGGAGCTTGGTAGTCTACCGGTGTTGGACAAGACGAGCTGATGACTACCACACAGGTGAGTTAAGTCACGCCAAGTTGACGGTGAAGTGCATTAAAGAAAACACATCACTGGATGTGCTCTCTATGAAAGTGTTGTTGCTAATAAACGATGAACAAGATTGGCAATGGAGGTAGGAAGACCAATTAAAAATGTTTTAACGAGAGTTAGGCTTACGTCACAATACAGCTACTGTAATAAAATTTGAGAAAAGGGCTTGGGAACACTAAAATGGTGTACGATCGGAGGGCTGTCAGAGAAGCTTTAAATGAGAATTGGACGGACTAAGTATTTGGTAAACCCGAGGAGATCCCCGGCCAGTCTGTGATATATAAGTTAAGGATCTGGTAGAAGACATATGTAGACAGCATACCTTACAACGAAGAGTTGCAAAACGCCGCGCTTCCTGACACTTTCAAAATTGAGCGCATATTACAAACCGAAGATAGATGGTGCAACAAATGCTATTAGTTAAAGTGAAGAGGTACCCGGCCAAGTTAAACTCGTGAGCCCAGGCTTCAACGATCAATTTGACACGATTAAAACAAAGCCGATTTTCCTTTTGCTATTAAGCAATGCTTCAATGAACCACGTCACGGATAACTCGATGGAGAGATTTTAAATAATTTTTCCCGAGAGAACAGTCCTGCAGGTGGAATGGGAAGTCACTCTGCGAAAGATTACGTATCCGCTTAACTTCTAAACATTGTCCCAAACAACATTCACATCGTGGACACCATGTACAACACGACGCACCATCCGCGCATTCCAAATTCAGCTTGGAAATGCCTAAAGGCATCGAGAAATGCTAAAAATCATCAATGACGTCTTATTCATTCATTCGTACATAGAAAATGACTTCTGCTTCTTCGAGAGGCGCAAGAAGAGGATAAACGTCAATGCTGTTATCACGCATGCCGGACGATTGTCCTACATTCCCTTCGACGGTAATATACAAAATGTAGTGCGCACGGCGACAACTACATTCGATTATGAAATTTGAACGACGCACCCGACCATAAACCCAAGCCAAAACCAAAGCCGACGACAAAGCCGTTGGTTTAGGGATAACAAGAACCGGGAAGTTCTTGTCTTTTGCTGCAACGCAAATTGCCTGACCACCCATGCCCAACTTCCTTACGGTGGGATTGTTGCAGCGACATCTTCCAGTGAACAACCACCTCATGAGGCTTTGCTCTGGTATCTAAACAAAAATGACCAATCACGGTAGTCATTCCTACACCACAGGCGAAGGGTGAACCTTGAAGACAGATAAGGATGAGCTTGCATTGGGAAAATCCTCCATGGCTCAGTGTCTAGAAAGCCTCTCACAGCTTGCCGCAGACACCCGCTAGGTCAGGATGCTAGGCTTCTTACCCTATACCAGTGTTTGCTGACTTCTTTAACTACCCTATACCAGTGTTTGCTGACTTCTTTAACTACCCTATACCAACACCGTCCTCTGGAAAGGCCCGAATTCTCTACATATATTTGATCCTTATGAAAAGTTCATTGCGACCTAATGGCTCCTTAAGTCGTGAGCGACACCATTGTACAGGTTTTAGAGAGCATGACAGTGGAATGCGAAAGAAGCTACAACACTTCTACGAGTTATGAAAATACGTTCTTTCAAAAACGTTTTAGGTATTTCTCATTCAGCACATTTCAAAAAGGTTAACAGAGATTTAAGAAACGGTTGTGGAGATCTCTTTCCATTTGCAAGACGGATTTTCCGCTATTACAGTTCTCGCCTTCCGTAACAAAGCGTAATAATGTGTGCACATGACATGAGAAGCAATATTGCGACGTGTTAGTGTCCACAGTTAAGCGCGGAAGAAATAAACAAATTATACTGAATCAAGAGCCTTCACTTCGAACGCAGTCACCAGTAGACTCGGGAATTCAAGGCGAGTCTGTGCATATAGTTTTTCTGAAATCGAAGTGGGGGAATAACTCATAAAAACAGGTTTCTAAACAAATCAGCTCGAGAGTGAGAGCAGAAGCATAAAATGGTGGACGAAACGGATGAGCTTATAGAAAGTGGATTTAAATTGCTTATAAGTGTGACGGAAGTGAGTAAGAATTTACGGCAGGACCTCAAGCAGGATATTGTACAAGCAGTCTGTGAACTGAGAAAAGCAATATGTAAATTAAAAAGTGATCAGTGTGAGCAATCTCAAGAATTGAAAAATAAAAAGACTGAATTAAAAACATTAAGTGATCGGCTGCAAGCAAGAAGTCGTAGGGGACTAGTGCCATCCAGCGTCATAGCAGCAAGTAGCGCTTTCAGCCAGCTGCAAAGCGATGGGGAGGGGGTGACACTCGGCGACAAGCAGACCAACTACGCGGATGCTGTTCGCGGCAGACTAAATGAGCCGGTGCAGAAAACGTATAAAATGTTCATTAAAAGTAAAAGTAACTAAAGTGCGGAATACATTAGGACACTGATCAAGAGAAAAGTAAACCCGGTTCAAATGAAGGTGGAAATCAAATCCTTCAGAGAATTGAAAAGCGGACAGTTACTTCTGGAAACCACAAACCAAGATGAGCTTAATCCAATCTGCAAAAACATAAACCTGAATTGCGGGGAAGAGCTAGAAGCAGTGGCTGGAAGAAGGATGAATCCAAGGATCATTATATTCAACATTGCTGAGGACTTTTCCCTTGAAAACCTGGCGGAAGCTCTGCTGGCACAAAACAAAGAGTTTGATGGTGATACACAAATGATGAAGCCAATATTCTTATTTTACGATAGAAAGAAGAACAAAAATATAGTAATCGAAATCAGTTCTTCTGCCAGAACACAACTCATAGGCAAGAAGATAAAACTGGGCTGGAACATGTGCAACTGGCAAGACTACATCAAAGTTAGCCGTTGTTTCAAATGCAGCAGATACAACCATCGCGCCCAGAACTGCAAAGGAACCCAAACGTGCCCAAAATGTGCGGGAGATCATGTACTAAAAGACCGCAACGTCAGTGCTGAAGAATTTAAATGCATTAATTGCATTAACTCGATGTAAACCACTCGGCGCTAGATTATAACTGTCCATGCCATCTAACAGCATTGAGGAGGTATCAAATGAATATCGACTACTAAATGGCTGAACAGAAACTAAAATGCCCCCAAGTAAATTTGCAACATTCTAAGATAACTACAAGTAATTTGGTTCAATTAATAAATGAAAATAGTGTTGACATATGCCTCATACAGGAACCATACACCATAAATAATAAATTAGCTAGAATTCCAAAATCAATGAGAACTTATGTTTGCGGAAACGGAAGGAAAAGGACAGCTATTATTATAAGCAACAGAACTATCGAAACAACTTTCGAATGAAGACTGTGTACTCATCGAAATCCACCATCAAAGAAAAATATTCTTCGCATCAAGCACGTATTTTGTCTTTCAAACAGACATAGGCATTGATATAGGCAGAATAGAAAAAAAATGTTAAATGACACAGAACGGCGTGGAATAATAATTTCAGCTGATACTAATGCCAGGAGCAAATTATGGTTCAACCAACAGTCAATAAACGAGGGCGAACCCTAGAAGATTTTCTCACAACTTCGACGCTGCACATAATCAATGTAAACATTGGGATACCAACCTTTGAAACAAGCAGGGAAAAAAGTTGGATCGACTTACGATAACTAATAATCATCTGCTCACGACAGTAATAAACTGGAAATGCGGAGAGGAAGAAAGTTGTTCCGATCACAAAATCATCTCCTTTGAAATACACAGAACGCAGCAAACCTATATATCCCCTATACAGCCCAACAGTAATGCACAACTCACTGGCAACAGATAAATACTAAAGCAGAAAGAAAACTATGAACAGTTCATAAAACTTCTACACTCAGCCCTGACTAAGGAATTTCAATGCGAAACAAATGGAACAACCCTGGAACAAACCGACAAACAAATACGTGAAATTATAAACGATTCTCGAAATGCTGAAAAGGTGACAGAAAGATTCAACTCGTGCATCATAACAGCTTTTGACGGATCTTTCCACGTCAAGGAAAATATCAACCAAGAAAAATCTGTACCATGGTGGAACAATCAGCTCACGATGTTAAGAAAAAGAGTGAACGCTCTGCGCAGAAGATTCCAGAGAACAGCAAATAACCAACAGCTCAGAGACGAAAGACAATTGCTATACATTAAAGGAAAAGGTGAGTACCAGCAGCAGTTACAAAAAGAAAAATTAGACTAGTGGAAAAAAATACTGTACCATCGAAAATAGAGGTAACTCATGGCACGCAGCATATAAATTGGCTGCAGAAAAAATAAGGAACCAGTCCACCCTAACAACTATCCGGAAAATAGACCGAAGTTACACACACGATATTCAGGAAACAATTACGTATATGATGGACTTCACTCCCAAAGACGATGTGAAAAGTGACAAAGTGCAACAACAAGAGATGCGAAGGCTCCAAGAAGAATCAATATATACACAAGACGATAGACGGTTCACACAATAAGAAATTCTTCACGCAAATGAAAGGTTCAAACCAAAGAAGGCACCTGGGGAAGACGGCATAACCAAAGATATTATACTAAGAATCTTCCAGAGCTACCCATTATCAGTCACCACCATTTACAATAAATGTTTAAATCAAGCTTGCTCTCCAAAAATATGGAACACATCACAGATAGTACCTGTAATCAAACCTGGGAAGGAAGAAAGCAACGAAGTCACAGAATTCAGACCAATAAGTCTACTAAAAATTGGAGGTAAAGTGCTAGAGAAACTGACGATAGATAGGATAAATCATCACATACACACCAACAATCTCCTAAACACAAACCAGTACGGATTCATACCACAAAAAGGCACCATAGACGCCACGTTAGCTCTCAAAAACTTCATAAAAGAAAATCTCGATGAGAAGTCTAGTGTTATAATTACCAGTCTGGATGTGAAGGGAGCATTCGACGCTGCTTGGTGAACAGGCATACTCCACAGCTTGCGGAACTTAAAATGCTCCAAAAATGTATATCTGTTGGTCAAGAATTACTTCAAAGACAGAGTAGCTACACTTTCCATAAATCACAGCAGAGCAGTTAAAGAAGTGACAAAAGGCTGTCCCCATGGGTCCTGTTGCGGTCCTGGGCTCTGTAATGTCTTGTATAATTCATTTCTTAGTTTGGAATACACGCAACGAAGCAAATTAATAGTATTCGCAGATGATTTAGTGCTAATTACAGCAGGGGAAACTAAGGATGTTGCAGAAATGTATGCGAATACAGATCTAAAGCAAATAGAAAATTGGTCAAAACAGTACAAACTCCAGTTCAATAACAGTAAATCAAAAGCTATTCTGATTTCAAGGAAAAGAAAAGAAGAAAACTGCAAAATAAGCATACATCTGAACAACAGGAGCATAGAGCAAGTACAACAATTAAAGCATCTAGGGATATTATTTGATAACAAACTGAATTTTAACATGCATATAAACCAGGTAACAGATAAATGCGTAAACCTTATAAACGCACTAGCGAGGACAGCCAAGCAGAACTGGGGTTTAGGCTAAGAAGCCCTTCGAACAATCTATAAAGGCGCTGTACTTCCGATGCTGCTATATGGCGTGCAAGTATGGGAAGAAGCGATCCTAAAAAGAAAGAACATGCTCAAATATGAACGGGTACAAAGACTAATGAACATAAACATTACTAAAGCATATAGAACTGTGGTATTTGAAGCGTCCTGTACTTTGGCAGCAATTAAGCCAGTAAATATACAGATTCAGGAAGTACTAGAGATGCATAAATTCAGAAATGAAAAATCGACATTGATTGAAGAAGTCCCGAAACTAAGCGAGTGGCTACATCCTTCAGAGAGAATGCGTGTTCAAGAAGCACAGGAAGACATACAATACAACATAGAGATTTATACCGACGGAAGAAAGATAAATGGAAAAGTTGGGGCAGCAGCAGTCATTTTTCAAAATGGGGAAGAGGTTAAAAAGCTCAAGTATAAACTCGGTGAGTACTGCTCCAATAACCAAGCAGAACAGATAGCAATTCTAGAGGGACTTCGAGCAATAGCCGATAAAAGTTTAGAGCTTACAGTGGGAAATAAATTAGCCGTAGTGAACATGGACAGCCAGATTACAGTAGACCTTCTTAAGAACAGTCAAATTCGAAGCAAAATAATAGAAGAAATAAGGGTCAAGATCAAGCATCTGCAGGACAACGGCTGGACCATCCACATAAAATGGGTAAAGGCACACGCGGGACTACGCGGGAACGAACTAGCAGACCAGTCGGCAAAGAGGCTGCACAGGAAGACAACGGGGAGATTATCTACAGCGAGATACCCAGAACACGCATAATCAAGGAGGCAAAAGAGAAAGGACTGCGAAGGTGGCAAGACCAATGGGAGAACACAACAAAAGGAAGAATCAGCAAAAATTTCTTCTCTTCTGTGCAAGAACGACTAAAAATGAGGATCCCACTCAACGGACAGACTACCGCCATCCTAACTGGACATGGGAAGACCAGGGACTACTACAACAGATTCAAAATAGCGGAGAGTGCAAGGTGCAAATGTGAACTACAAAACCAAACAGTGGATCATTTAATATACGATTGTCCTCTTCTCAACAGTGAAAGATTAGAACTAAAACAAAACATTAGACTGAGAGGTGGATAGTGGCCGGCAAAAAAACAGTGATCTAATCAAGCGTTACCAAAAACAATTTTTAACATTCATAAACAAAATAGACTTTGAAAAAATGTAAAAGCATAATCAAAAAAAATTGTATCATATATTGAAAACTTGTAACACTTGTAAAACTTGAAATTACTACAATTAGTTGTAATAAGTTTAAGAAATGGATGTAGTGTTACGATGTAACGGAGCATGCAGTGTTAATAAAAAATGGGTGCACATACCGTCACACAGTACTATCTCAATCAGGAAAGTAGCACATGCGACGATCGCGATTTCATTCTCTACAGGGGTAAGCGCTACCAAAAAATGGCGGTCTGTTTTCAGTTCTTGGAGGACGCTTCAGAAGGGTGCTACCCTTTCTAAACAGCATGCGAAGGCTATTGGAAAAGAGGCGGTAAAGTAGGGTACTCACTTGCTCTCCGATTTGAGCACTGGAGGGATATCACCGAAAGAAGCCTTCAAACAAAGGCTTAAAGAGGCCGAGTCCAATTTCTTAGCTCCGGCATCAGACGTATCAAAAGAATAAAACGGATCATACAGCAAAAACTCGAGGCTTAAGTGTTGAAGACACAAGCTACAGGAGGTTTTACTCGTAATAGCAATCTAAGCCATACTTATGAGTTGCGACCTAGACCTCTTTGAATATGCGTCCGTTTAGATGAGGAAACCTAATGAATAAGCACATGTCTTGAAATCATAATCAAAGTGTTAAGATCCCTTATTGAAGATTCTCAAATCATATTCCTAAACCCTCAAAACATATCAATGAAAAATGTTCCCATTACATTTCGTAATTCCGAAACTGTAGGCGATTACTTAGAGATGACTTTCGTCATACTCGAGCTCATAGTGCGTATTGTAGACAACAAAGGAGTAGTACTAAAGACTGAAGTTAACACCACTTTGTTTCAACAAGCCTAGGTATCCCTCCACAAAGTAATCCTCAAAGCGGCTATCTGTTTAGAACTTAATTCGAGGTACTTTCACATATCCCAAAGATGCCATTAACAACAAACTAGAATTGTCCCTCTGGAAAAAAGGCGCGGCAGGTATCATGAACATTTTTGTCACCAATAAAATTTTCAGTACGTCACGATTTTACCAAAGGATCCAATGTTTGTTCAACTCATCGCTCTTCTCTTCAAGGCCCTAATCAGACAGGGTAAGCTTCTTTTGAACATCACCATCAACATTAAGCTCGACCCTGCCGCATTCCAGTTTCAATTGTTTTTGAACACTGCAAACTTTAAGGCTGCATTTAATAACCTACTTACTTAGCCAACCATTAAATTTGCTTATCAAACTGTGCTGGACTGCACCAACGCCAAGTACCATCTTAAGGAATTTAGCTTTTACCTTTTCAGCTTTTCCAGTTACCTGTATTTCACCTATAGGCATATCATGGGATATTTACATTTGTTGCACAATTTGTATATTTTTATTCAAGTGTACGGAGATTGGCGATCCCGGGGTCCAGAGCCAAATCTCTCGATTGGGTGCCTCTGATTGGTAAGAGAGCTAATGGCAAACGCCCACACAAGTCCATATCCGAGTTTGGCCCTAATCTAGGTAAAGTAAAGTCAAGGCAAAGTCAAAGCAAAGCCAGAGCGGAGCCAGAGTGCAGCCTGAGCGAGGCCAGAGCCAAGCCAGAGTTAAGTTACAGAATGAAGTTAGCGTGAGGCCAGAGCGGGACCGGAGTGGGGTCGGAATCTAGCCAGAGCCAAGCCAGAACGAAGCCAGAGCCAAACCAGAGTTAAGTTAAAGAATGAAGTTAAAGTAAGGCCAAGGCGAGGCCAGAGCGGAAGGTAGGCCAGAACCTAGCCGGAGCCAAGTCAAAGTGAATTTAGAGTGAGGTTAGAGTGAAGCCGGACTGAAGCCAGAGCGGGACCGGAGTGATGACCGGAGCCTAGCCAGAGCGAAGCCAAGAGCCAAAACAGAGTTAAGTTACAGAATGAAGTAAGTGTGAGGCCAGAGCGAAGCCAGACTAGACCGGGGCGGGGCGGAAACCTGGACAGAGCTAAGCCAGAGCCAAGTTAGAGTGAATTTAGAGAAAATTAGAGTGAGGTTAGAATGGAGCTCGAACGAAGCCAGAGCGAAGCCAGAGTGAATCCAGAGAGAAGCCAGAGCAAAGCCAGAGTTAAGTTACAGAGCGAAGTTAGAGGGAAGCCAGAGCGAAGCCAGAATGGGAGCGGAGTGAGGCCGGAACCTAGCCAGAGCCAAGTCAGTGCGAAGCCAGAGCTAAGCCTGAGTTAATTAAAGAATTAAGTTAGAACGGGGCAGAGCGGGACCGAAGGTAGGACGGAGCCTAGCCAGAGACAAGTTAGGGTGAATTTAGAGTGAAGTTAGAGTGAGGTTAGAGTGAAGCCGGAGCGAAGCCAGAGCCAGCCCAGAGCGGGACCGGAGTGGTGGCCAGAGCCTAGCCAGAGCGAAGCCAGAGCCAAGCCAAAGTTAAGATAAAGAATGAAGTTAGTGAGGCCAGAGCGAGGCCAGAGGGAAGCTAGAGCTTGAGCGGAACGGGAGCCGGAGCCTAGCCAGAGCCAAGCCAGAGCCAAGTTAAAGTTAAGGTAAAGTCAAAGGAAGGTTATAGTAAAATAAAATACAGCTTTTTTAAAGGGCACTGATGACCATGGAGTTGTGCGCCCTTATTTATAAATCATGATCATGATCGTGATCATCGTCATCATCATCATCCCGTTAAGAACCTGGTCGAGCTCTCCCTGCGCTCAACATATTTTAGGATATGTGACAGATGAGAACAAAGAATGGGGTAGACTTAGAACAGGTCGGAGTTTTCTTCAGGGTTGCTCAGCATAAAGTTTCTTATCTGTTTCAGGGAGCAGGTACGCCCTGACATGGTATAGGTTCCTGATAGAGAAGACACCTCGAATGTTCAACTAAAAGTTTATTCGTACTCGTATCTGTAGTTCGACTCCACTCGTCACCTGGTAAGTCGCTACTCGCGGACTCCTGGTTGCTCACAATATATTCGTGCGCGACGCTTGCAAAGTGCGTATTCGAATAGGCGATGTGTACTTATACTCAGGGCTGAAACTTACTTATAGTAGTTTGATTTGTGGTGACACTACAACAATAAATAACAAATAACTGTTCGATGCGTGATGAATCGACTATGCTGTAACGTAATCGGGCATATTATTCTGTGTTGTATCCTTTACGCCTATGTTTACAACGTAGAAACGTAGAAGGTCTTGTAAGAACTGAGAGATGGTACGTTCCTTAGAAATACGCATGAAGGTTTCTTCCGAGTATAGCAAAATAGTGATGTGCTACAATACTGTCTACCTAGCACAAGAAGGCAAGGTACAGGAATGTGTAACGTAATCACTAGGGCTGCGACATCGGGGCGGAAACGTGCGGATATCGTATAGAATAGGAAGGGTCAGGTTACAGCAATAAGGGTTAAAGGTAACTGACGCCACATGGTAGTGTCCAAATGGCTATACAGGTGCCAGAGTATGACATTGCAGTCGTACTCTATCGTGTTTCACACCTGATGGCCATAATATTTTCACGGCATTGTCAAATACTGCACTTATATTAGCATAATTTGCAACACTGACTACGTCACTTGTTAGAATATACGGTCCAATGGGGCCTTCTGCTTCCAGTGCTCCAACAACCACATTTACCGCAAATCGCCCAACGACATCCGTTGTTTCATTCATTGAATCCCATATGTTGCGGTTATTTAGGTCCTTCTTATACCATCAAATGCACTTATCATAACATTTTTTACGTAGTACTTACGTAAAGTCGTAGGATGTGGGATTGGTTTGTCAGTGTACTTTTCTAAAAAAGCACGCAACTTTGTATCCTGTAGTTTATGTAAAGGAATATTGGCGAAAATAAATGCCGCGCATAGCTCTTCATTAAATGTTTGATTTAATGGACGTACGTCTTGTTGTAGCGATGAATTCTCACATTTTGCAACACAACGCTTATGTGTTACTGTACTGACATGTCGTAGCACATTACTCTGTTTACTATGAGCAATTATTGTTTTATTGCAAGGTTTACAATAAAGGTTTTCATGAAAACAGAGAAAACATGTTCCACATACACAAATATATACTTTTGTAAACCTGTGAACCTTTGGCATTGTGTTTGCTTGAACTCCGTGTGTCGATTATTATTATTTTTTTTATTTATTTTATCCATCGATCAGCAATTATGCTTTACAGATGTTTGGTATAAGATATATAGGAACAGGACACATAACAATGGAGGTAGCCATGAACGACTCCTCTAACTAAATATGGAGGATAACTGTAACACAATTGAGAACTTAAAGTCTGATGGTATTAATCACGTGTCTGAGTCATCTGTGCTGGAGACGTCACTCAGGAGAAGATCTTGGGGCAGTCTGCGCTTCAGGCGAGTTGGCTGGCGAGTGCGACAGCCGAGACGGTAGGTAACAGCTCCAGGGACCTCCTGGAGATTGTAAAAGAATGGACGTGCCAGGCGTCGGATGTATTGGTGAACGGGTAGAAGACCAAACTCATGGTGCAGCTGCTGGTTTCGGATGAACCATGGAGCGTTTGTAACTGTGCGAAGCACCCTGTTTTGTAGTACCTGCAGTCGGCGGAGATTAGTCTTACTGGTGCCACCCCAGACTGGAGCTGCATAGGTAAAAATGGGACGGACTAGAGATGTGTAAAGAAGCAGGGAGGATTCATAACCAAGTGAAGTGCGCCTGTTGAGTAGAGGGTACAGTTTTGATAGCCGGGCAAACGCAAGCGTAACAGACCGACAGATGTGGGCGTTCCAGGTAAGTCGAGTGTCCAGTAACACCCCAAGGTATTTCACTGGCACATTGCTTGGTAACCATGAGAGCGGTTCCCCCAGCAGCCGTAGTGAAGGAGGATCCCTATAAGGTCGTAAAGAGAAGATCTTAACCTCTGTCTTGTTAGTATTGAGGGAAATGCGCCAGTGAGAGAACCAATGAGCTAATTGATCTAGGGAAATTTGTAGTTTCTGAATGGCATGAAGAATATTGGCGTGAGAATAATAGAGAGCAGTATCATCTGCGTATAACGCCGTACAAACTGGAGCTATATCAGGAAGATCATAAGTGAATATATTAAAGAGGAGTGGTGCAAGTACTGAACCTTGAGGTACACCTGCTAAAATAGGCCGTCGGGTGGATGTGAAACCAGCAATGCGCACCACAAAGGTTCTATTGGTGAGAAAACTTGCTATGATTTGTATCAGATAATAAGGGAGACCAATGCGATATGCTTTAAGTAGTAGTCCACTGTGCCACACCTTGTCGAATGCCTGGGCGATATCTAGGAATGCTGCTACGGTGTATTGCCTGTTTTCGAAACCTTGAATAATAGACTGCGTAATTCTGAGCAATTGGTGAGTGGTAGCATGCTTCGGGCGAAAGCCAAACTGAAAAGACGGAATTATCTGATTATGAATCAAAAAATGAGAAATACGTTGATGAATAATCTTTTCAAAAAGCTTAGAAAGTGTAGGTAATAAGCTGATTGGTCTGTAACTTGAGGGAAGATTTTTTGGCTTGTTGGGCTTGTGGAAGACTATAATTTCCGCATGTTTCCATGTAGATGGAAAATGACCAATGCGCAGAGCAGCATTGAAGATTGATGATAAATAAGCTAGGGCTTTGTTTGTCAAATTCTTCAGCACAACGTTAGGGATAAGGTCATGACCGGGAGACTTTTTAACGGGAAGACGATGGATAAAGCGGGACAATTCACGTGGAGTAGTGAACGAAATTCTGTTGTGCGCTGTAGGACGAAGTTGGTACTCAAGGAGTTCCCTGTCCACGGAAGAGGGAATATTAGAGTCAAGACAGGTGTTAGGCGTGAATGTACGCTCGTAGTGAGTAGCTAGAGCGTCACACTTGGCAGCAGAGTCACTCAAAAGGGTCCCATCAACCTGAAGAGGTGGAATCACTGTCGGCTCTCGGAGAATCCTCTTAGTGATGTTCCATAAGGTATGATCTCCGGGACGGATAGTGGCTAATTGTCGCTGGTACTCCTGAAATCGGTGTTGCTCTAGTGCGGTCCGTACTTGTCGAATGAGACTATTTAATCTTTGGCGCAGCCAGGGTAGACGCTGACGTTGCCACAGTCGACGGATGCGATGTTTCTCTTGGATGAGTTGAGTAATATGGATAGGCAAGGAGGGGAAATGACGAGGTTGAGGACTGCGGATAGTAGAGGATCGTACACTGGAAGAGAGGGCAGAGGTAAAATGGTGGACGGCAGTGTCTATGGCATCCGCAGTACCCAGTTGATAAGATGTGTGGAGTGCAGCATCCAGGTGTGTGCGAAAGATGTCCCAGTTGACAAAACCATCGATGAGTCGCGGGATTTGTGGCAAAATATCTGGAGTGAGGTTAAATGTGACCAACACTGGACAGTGCTCGGAATCGAGCGCTGGCAGTGCAGAAATCGATGCAGGTAATCGTATATTGCGATGTAGCCCAATGTCCAAAATGTCAGGAGCTACCTGTGGGTTACCAGAATAGTAAGTTGGTTCTGTGGGAGCCAGTATGTGAAGACCAGTGGCATTAATAGTGTCAAACAGACGTCGTCCATTCGGGTTTGTGACCCTACAGCCCCAAGAAGTGTGCTTCGAGTTCAAATCCCCTAGCAAGAGAGTGCAGCTTTCTGCTGGGAAAAGGAAAGAGAAATAGTGAGTATTAAGCTTACTATTTGGGGGCTTGTAAGCACTCATTAGGACGAAATCGTTGCTATCGCGAAGAGAGAGTTTAACGCCCACTACCTCAAAGCCGGGAATCACAGGTAGGAGTATTTCATGACGAGTCAGAGAACGTTTAACTAGCACAGCTACTCCTCCAGAGGCGGAAGGTGCATTCCGATCAAATCTATAAATCCTGTAGCCTGGAACGGAGAAACGTTCATTCGGGAGAAGATGAGTCTCGGTGATACAGGCAGCATCTATACTGTGCAAGCTGAGAAAGGCAGCGAAGGAGGCACGTTTAGTGCGTATGCCATTAGCGTTCCAGTTCAGGAGAGTGAGTGATGAAAGAGATGGCCTATTACACGCCACCATTTCGGAAAGTAGTTAGAAGAGCGTTTTGGAAACATTGTGTAAATTGCGGTAAGAGAGGAGTGAGGAACGTGGATAAAGAATTTAGAAGTTGAGTGAACAGGCTAATTAGCAGAGCCGAGAGAGATGAAGAGTCAGAGGGATCTTGTTGTGCAGTAGTACGCCTCGTTGAGGAAGCAGAAGTTACACTGGCATAAGTTGCTGGTGAAGAAGTTGGAGGTACTGGTGATGCAGCTGGGGGTTGTAATGGTTGCTGTGCAGGATTGTCTGATTGTTGTAGGGGACGGGAGCGATGAGAATTCCCAGGCTGTTGCCTTGTGTTGCTATTTTGTGTTCTGAATTTCAGTTCTAAATAATGCCGACAACCTCGGTAGTTAGCTGGATGGTTTTCATGACAATGAACACACTGAGCTGGAGTATCTCTCGGTTTAGTGCACTGTGAGAAGTGATGATTCTCTAGACAGCGAACACACCTCGGGGTCAGCTGACAATAGTTCTTTGTGTGACCGTAATTCTGACAGCGGGTGCATTGCGGTATGTCAGTGTTACGACGGCGATGTTCCACCTTAACAACACTGTAGAACAGGCGAGTTAGGCTGAGTATAGCTTTACCATCATCGCTATTTAACAATTCCACCGCACAGAGAGGAATGGGTTGTTTCGACCGATTCATAAGTCGAGTGACCTTCCGCACTGGGTAGTTCTGTAAGCACAGTTCGTCATAGATTTCCTTATCAGTGAGCGAAGGAGGGATGTCTCGGATAATTACCGAGAAAAGCTTATCTGTCGGATTTCTGTAAGTGTAGTATTCCTGTTGTATGGAGCTGAAGTATGTAGTAAGTTTACGGAAATCGTCAGAAGTAGAGGGATGAACCTTAAGGATAGACCCGCGAAGCTCTGTGTGAAATTCAGAGGTAACATTATTTTTTAGATCTTGTAATAGAAGTTGATAGTTATCAATGTTGCGCAAGCAAATTGGTGGAACTTTTTCCTTAGGTGTCTCGGAGTTGCTTGTCTCGTCCATGGCTGTGTTGTCTTCTAGTAGTGCGAAGCGGTTGTGCGTGGAAACAGTGTAAGCATAGCGCGAGGCACTTGTTTGTTCTGATGGGGGAGCTGTACAGCGACGTTTACTCGGGCCAGCTGTGGCAGCAGCATGTGTAGCAGCGCGACTAGAGCTGGTTGCAGGTGAACTGTTAGATGGGGCAGTCTCATGCATGATAACGTCACTCGTAGTTTTAGCGGTAACTATAGCAGCAGTTGACGTGGTAAGATGTAATTGTGACGGGCGTAAGGGTGATTGACGCACTGGTGAATTAGGATTAAAAGTATTGGTGCGAGAAACCTGGGTTGGCTGCGTAGACACTGGTTGAGCTTGCTGTAGAGGCACTGGTAACTGTGGAAATTCACTAGTGGTATTATAAACCATATCGATAGCTGAGCGTACTAGATGGCCGGTAGTTTCCGGCGTGAGAGACATAATAGGTGAGGAAAGAAAAGAAAAAAAAAATAGAGAAAGAGAAAGAAACACACCTGTACCCAAAGGGCACTAGTACACGTTAGTTGAAGAACACTGCTTGCACTGATTGTGAAAATACAATTCACTAGAAGATATCGTATTCCACAGTTAAACACAGTTACACTGTAACACTCACGGAAGCAGCGCGCACGAAACACGTCTGTCTGCCGCGACTGTCGGTACACGACTCTTGTGTCGATTATTGTGACTCAACGGTGTACCCAACCCTCCCATTGAAATCAGTCCAGTATCGGGTGCCTCCCAACAAACGCAACCGCTCCAATGTCGCTGCCCTAGTAATCACTTTTGTTGTGCTTATACTCGCCTTCCGGATATGATATGGATGCTAAGTTCACAGTGTTGTCACATAACTTACCCATGCATCATACCTATCACGGCAGTTACTGAAACGAGCATGAGATTTGGTAGCGTGAGTGACTCTTATGCACTTTCATACACTCATTTCGGAGTAAACAAATCAATTGCCACAGCAGATAAACCGTTCAAGCTCCTCTCCCCTTAACTTCCCGCTAGCCTTCTTGTGGTGGGCAGAGAGTTACTCCTTCCGAGTACTAAAAATCATGTTTCAGTCATTACCTAAATTCCTCCACTTCTGTTTTATTTCGAGCGTTATGGAAATCATGTGCTGTTTATCTTATCGTTGACAGGTTATTTGCCATCCCTACTTTTATTCTAGCTGTACTTTTCATGACTGGGCAGCACTGCTTGTAGAAATACTTATCTCTTCCCATGGGCCTAGTTCATTATTATTATTATTATTATTATTATTATTATTATTATTATTATTATTATTATTATTATTATTATTATTATTATTATTATTATTATTATTATTATTATTATTATTATTATTATTATTATTATTATTATTATTATTATTATTATTATTATTATTATTATTATTATTATTATTATTATTATTATTATTAGTATTAGTATTAGTATTAGTATTAGTATTAGTATTAGTATTAGTATTAGTATTAGTATTATTATTATTATTATTATTATTATTATTATTATTATTATTATTATTATTATTATTATTATTATTATTATTATTATTATTATTATTATTATTATTATTATTATTATTATTATTATTATTATTATTATTATTATTATTATTATTATTATTATTATTATTATTATTATTATTATTATTATTATTATTATTATTATTATTATTATTATTATTATTATTATTATTATTATTATTATTATTATTATTATTATTATTATTATTATTATTATTATTATTATTATTATTATTATTATTATTATTATTATTATTATTATTATTATTATTATTATTATTATTATTATTATTATTATTATTCCATTTACGCCCTCCAACGTTGTCATATCGGACGATGAATGAAATGGGTGAAATGATGCTCAAATGAGTCCGGGGTCCATGGAGCTTAGAGTTATCTGACATTCATCTGTCAGAATAAGGGAAACCCCCGAAAAAACATTATCCAGATAACTCACCCTGACCGAGACTCGAACTCGGGATCTCTTGAACGTGAGGCAGACACGTGAGGCATTTACGCTACCGAGGCGAGCGGGGCCTAGTTTAATTTATGCGTTAGCAGGCCTGCTAACATTTAGCGGTTCTCTTGTGCGTAGCACGTCGTCAGCTTCATGAAAGGAAATGCTTCTTACAAGAGAGGCGCCAGGGTATTCCTAATTTAGGAATATGTATCTTTATTATAAGTATATACTTAATATCATTTTATGATTACTAATCAAATGTTGCTGGCTGAAAGGGACAGTTTCAGTGAGTGAGTGTGTGTGTTTGCTAACAGTATAACTCAACAGCGAAAAGTTAGTAAATGTTAAACATGATATATATTTATTTTATGACAAATTTTGCAACTGTCGGACTTCTTCAGAATTCCTCCTTTTCTTTCTGAATGGCTTTTTTTTATAAAAGGTAAACGGCAAGAAATGGAAAAACATCTTACTAAACAAAAACTGAACTGTAGATCACGCTACAACACATCCCTTGCCTTTTTTTTTTTTTTTTTTTTTTTTTTTTTTTTTTTTTTTTTTAGTGTGTGTAGTTCCCTATCATAAGGGAAGTTATTTGTTTTATATGAATTTGACATGCAAAGCAAATTAGCATAAGAGAATTTCTGCAGAAGTTACTCTCAATTAATATTAAATACACAGAGAAGTGTGCTTTTATGAGAATAGTCTGTACAAGAGAAGAGCAAGTCATGTGACACATCATATTTTTAATGCTTGTAATCCTCTAATTCAGCAATATTATACACATTCTAAATCGCAGCTTCCACTTTATTTGCTTTATGGAAAATAATACCTACACCGTGTTGCAAAGACATAATCTATGAAGCATTACTTATCCATCTAAAGAGCTGTAAATTTTAAATAAACTGGCAACATGACATATGTCAGCCTTCAATTGTTTCTGCTTCTTTTTAAGATAATCCTTACAAACTTACTGTAACGCCATATATCACATGTGTTCTTTAAGTAATTTATATAGTAGAATGACTGTAAAATGCGTTCAGACACATGTATAGCCGCAGTCCAAATCTGCTAATTATTTTTAATTTAGCAACCAAAACAAGTACACAAAGTTCTGGTCGTATCTTAAAAACCGGCACATGGCTTATTAAGTTGTTCTCCATGGTCTAGAAGTAGTGCGCTAGCCTGTGGTTCCCGAAGTCGTGAGTTCAAACCTAACAGAAGGCAATGAATTGCTTCAGACCTAAGCCTTAGCTTGGCTTCCTTGGGAAAGGCAATAAAGCCGGTGATCCCCTGTGCACATTTATGACACTAAAGGCATCTAATGCCGACAAAAGAAAAATTAAGCGGTACTTGGCGCCAAATAGAGAATGTGACGCTCAAGAGTATAGACGTTAAAGAGCGCCGGTAAATAAAACAATAGATCGAAATATACTTAAAGTGAAGAACCCGCGTCCATGGAATGAAGACTAGGAACGCACCAACTACATGTATCAAGAAACCATATATATATATATATATATATATATATATATATATATATATATATAAAAACATGCAGCCTGGTTTACCTTCAAATTTTAATATCATTCATATTCTTAATAAGCATGCACTATGATACAATGAAGACAAAATTAATATAATTTTGAGTGGAACTAGCAGTCCATGCTTCATAAACTGGTAGTGAAACTAACAAGACAATAACTCAGATGTGTACCGGATAAATTGCAAAGGCTGTGACAACTTTTACATTGGCAAAACAAAAAGTAAATTGAGCGTTACGCTTAAAGAACATTTTAGAAACATGAAGAACAAAGAAATACACAAATTGGCAGTGGCATACCATTTTTGGAACGAGAATTGCGATATAGAACAAGAACTCTGTTTATTAAAAAGTGCTCACGGTCCAACTTCGCTAACACGTAGGGAAAGATATTCATAAAGAAATATGAAGGAAAACTCTTCAATTTCGACACCACCATTGAAGACACCTGAACGTCAAGTTCATCAGAACAGAAAACAGAGGCCCCAATAGCCTACAAGGAGTTCACCAACTCGAAATTCAACAGTCGATATTAGCTGAAGATGTTAGGAAGGTCCTATGCAAACGCCTTAAGTACTAGCACTATATAGGGCATGGAGTGTTAGTTCGACTCAAAATTATATTTATCGTCTATACTACTTTGTCATTTAATCCATATCTCATAGCGCTAATAACGCTAGCCATAGCGCTAATAACCTTAGACGTTGGGAGCCCTTAAACCCTACTACTACATATCTCATATAATGTTTAGTTATCTTTTTTGAAATTCGTATTTCAGTTCTATTATGATGTAACCTTTGTGCAAAATATCGGATTACTGGATCCAAACATGTTCTAAATAAGCATAGCATTTATGCCCAATTTCACCAACAGATGTTAAGACTTAACAGATGTTTACAAATAGTTAAAGCACAAATTGCATTTCACCAACAAGTGTTAGCTTAACACACGTGTTAAATCTCTTGTTAAACTAACCAGCCAAATTTCTGTTGTTAAATCCTTGTCTTTCTTTGCTCCCCGTTTTAAATTTACGTAATACTGAGTTAGAAAATGCACCGAAAGGAATATGTCTAACTCGCCTTTGCTTCAAGTAGTAATAACTTTGGTATTTTACAATTCACTGAATTATGTGGATAATACACTGTCCACCTCCCGTCTTGAAACGTTCAAGTTACTTTACTTCTTCGCTCCTCGTTTTACATTTTCGTAATACTGAGTTACAATATGGATCGAAAGGAATAAGCCGATCTCGCCTTGGCTTCGAATATTAATAACTTTGCGAATTTATAATACACCGAATTATGTGAATCATAATTCACTGTCCACCTCCCGTCTTGAAACGTTCAAGTCACTTGTCCTTCTTGGCACCTCGTTTTAAATTTACGCAATAATGACGAAGTTGTTTGGTGCTTGTAGTAGTGACACATGCATTTAATTAAATTCGTTTCCAATATTTTCCCATGTGACATCTTTGTCTTTTACATTCACCGCATCCGTCCTCTTTATTTTCCACGATATCCTTACACTTCGTTACCAATTCAATTAACAATTCTTTTTCCATCGATGAGAAATTTGTTTCACGGCTTTTGTTTACGATTTTATACGCCCGCTTTTTTTTCAGCTGTGTGCAAACGAAAATGAAAACAAAAGCGCATCGCACTACGTTCAAAAAATAATACGACTCATCCAGAGCCTTCTACAGTTGTAATATTTACAAGTTTCTTGGCGTTAACACGTCTTTGTCTTTATGAACATTTTCAGAAAACAGGTTCGTGAAATGCAAGAAATTTAACAGTGATGTTAACGCTGTGACAATTGTTACGTTACATTTGTTAACGTAGATTTTAACATCTGTTGGTGAAATCGGGCATTAGAGATTTGGCGTTTCAATGGATATCCTAACATAGGTATATACTTTAACTAACGATGTTTGGTGAAAGAAAAATATGAAAATGTTTGATTCTTGTAATGAAATGTTAGATCATTAACCACGATCAGTGAAATCTGTCAACAGTTTTGCAACTAAATTGTGAAGAAAAATGGCACTACATGGAAAATATTTTTAATTTAGGTAAATACATGCTAACATAACCTGACTTTTGAGTTAATGGAGTTTTCGACAATATATCTAGACATAATAAAGTAAATGGTACCCACCCATATAGGTCAGCGTCCCACACATATCCTGCAACATTTTCTCATAGCCCATTCCACCTTTGACGACACTCAGGCCAAAATCGATTACTTTGATGTACATGTTATCTCTCATATCATTTGGATTTGTTGTAAGTAAGATGTTCTCTGGCTTCAAATCTCGGTGAATAATCTCTGGAACACAAAAGTTGAAAACAAATTAACCAGCGACCAAAATGGCTCAGTTATCTCGCAATAAAACTTAAACTTGTTTTCCACGAGTTTTAAAGCTGAGCTATAACTTAATATATTAGATCATACGATGGTAAGCTGATGTCCCGAGTCTCACATAGAGATGGCGTAATTGGGCCAGTTTGGTGGATAGCATTATATAGTTTAACTCTAGACTACCTTTTATCCATAGTTACAGGCCCATTATTTGTTTAGGTTTTGAATGACAGTATTTTAAACAAGACAAGTGTAGAGGTTTCACGAAAATGGAGGATTTGGAAAAACGAGCAGTGATTAAATACACCCATTTAAAGGCTTAACGCTTAAAATAAATCAAGGAGAAAAGGACAGTACATTAAAAGCCTCTGTCCCTTCATATACAATGATTAAAAGTTGGGATGCAGAGTTTAAAATGGGACGAAAGAGCACTAGTGATGAGCCTCGCTCTGGACGCCCAGTGGAAGTCACAACTCATCATTGAAAAAATTAATCGTTTAGTACAGGAAGACCAAAGATTAAAGTTGCTTGAGATAGCAGAGGCTGTAAATATATTAAAAGAACGTGTAAGTAATATTTTAAGCAATATTTTGGGTTTTCACGAGTCTGTGCAAAATGAGTGCCGCGTTTGTTGACACCTGATCAAATGCTGCAAAGAAAAACTGTTTCTGTTAAGAATTTGGAGCTCTACCGTAAAAATCCCAATTAAATTTTAAGACGGCTTATTGCCATGGATGAAACTTGAATACATCACTACGCTCCAGAAATCCCCTAGTGGCCTACTGCGATAGGTATGGGAATTAGCGATCCCGGGGTCCCGAGCCAAATCTCTCGATTGCGTGCCTCTGAGTGGTGAGAGAGCTAATGCCAAACGCCCAAACAAGGTCCACATCCATGTTTGACCCTGATTTAATTTAACTAAGTAAAGTAAACTAAATTCAAAGTAAAGCCAAAACAAAGCCAGAGTGGAGCCTGAGTGGAGCCAGAGAGGAGCCTGATCACAGCGAGAGCAAAGCCAGAGCCAAGCCAGAGCTTAGCCACAGCGGAGCCAGTGCGCAGCCAAAGCAAAGCCAGAGCGGGACCGGAGTGGTGACCGGAGCCTTGCCAGAACAAAGTCAGAGCGAAGCCAGAGCCAAGCCAGAGTTAAGTTACAGTATGAAGTTAGTGTGAGGCCAGAGCAAAGCCAGAGCGGGACCGGAGTGGTGACCGGAGCCTAGCCAGAACGAAGTCAGAGCGAAGTCAGAGCGAAGCCAGAGTTAATTAAGTTAAAGTATGAAGTTAGTGTGAGGCCAGAGCAAAGCCAGAGCGGGACCGGAATGGTTACCGGAGTCTAGCCAGAGCAAAGTTAGAGCGAAGCCAGAGCCAAACCAGAGTTAAGTTACAGTATGACGTTAAAATGTGAGGCCAGAGCAAAGCTAGAGCGAAGCCAGATCAGGACCGGAGGCGGGCCGGAACCTAGCCAGCACCAAGCCAGAGTTAGGTTAAAGAATGAAGTTAGAGTGAGGCCAGAGCGAAGCCAGAGCAGGACGGAAGGGAAGCCCGTCGCCTAGCCAGAGCCAAGTTCGAGAGACGCATTTTTCAACTAACTGTTCTTACAAAAGCTTATTCTTCTATCCATTCCATTCCATTGCATACAGGTTTGCATACTTCCTTGTAAGATACAAGGAAGTAAGTCTACAAGGAAAATACGGGAATACAGTAGGCTCAATCTGCCGCAAGAAAAGTGTATAGCGATTTTACAACATTATAATACAGGATATTTCGGTAACATTTATCGACATAAAACCTTTATTGGTTGATTTATGTAGCAAGTGTTGTCTACCTTACGCGGTTGTTAAGTTACAGCAGCAGCAGTATTAGTAGTAGTACTAGTAGTAGTAGTGGTAGTAGTAGTAGTAGTAGTAGTAGTAGTAGTAGTAGTAGTAATAGAAGAAGAAGATTATTCGGTGGGGATTCGGCACATCGACCAGACTAGACTTATTGTACCTATGCCCCATTTGGGGCGTCCCCGGGAAGGAGGGTCAGGTGAAAGGAGACAGAGGGCGGCCGACCCCAAGGAGTCACTGCAGTACATAGGGCGAGGTCCCTACACTTTATCAGATGGAAACTCCCCGGCGGGGGGCTTAGGACAATCATCATCCCAACTACCGTGGCCCCCAAACAATCACGAGGCCGGTCCGGAGACCGGAGGCCGCTTCCCCAGAGCAGGATAGTGCAAGCAGGCTTGCACAACCAGCATCCCGTCTGCTGAATCGGCGCACTTGACCGGCACGGAGACCGAAGTCCGTCCCGCCGTAGGGGAAAGCGTTTTCCTCAGAGCAGATCATCCCGCCATGCAGCGCCGAGACTCCCGTTAACATTTCCATCCTGAAAGAAACCACTAGATGACAGATGACATGAAATGGTTTTGGAGGTGAAATGGAAAGGCAGAAAATTCGGAGGATGTAATTAATCTACCCAGCATTCACCTAGTGACCTGGGAAAAGCCCCGAAGAAACCCATGGGACAGGTAGGTCGGCCACGGAAATCGAACCCGGACCTCCCGAATGTCGGCCACGGCCAAAACCGCCTGAGCCATCTCGCTCGGCAAGTTACAACAAATGCAAACTGAATGAAAACAACTAATCAGAATGTTTTTAGAAAATTCCAAGCAAATTTTGTCATGTAAACATTGCGTTTGGGTAGTTTTAATAAAAGATATGAATACTTTTCAATGTAAAAAGTAGTTTGGAGTGGCGATATTTTTTAAATATTTGTGTTGTATTTTTAATTTCAATTTATATTTTTTTCTGGATTTAAATACCAATTTTGGTACTTAATTAACCAATTTTTCGTTTTTTTTAATTATGACAAATAGACACAAACACACTCAGACATACACGAATATTTTTCTAAACATTCTTTCTTATATATGTATGCAGGTGACAAACGATGCAATCTTACATTCCTTATTTGTCTACACTACATTTTTCTAAACATTGTAGAAACCACCTAGGAATAACAAGCTATTCACAATATACTGAAAAGCAAACAAAAGGTCTTGCTCTCTGAGCCAGTGGCACCAACAAGTTTCTGCTCCCGCAGGAACTGTAGCAATGCCCTTCCCTTCACGAACTCGTGATGGTTTCATCACATTCTAAGCAAGAAGCTCGGCAAGGAGCCAACAGCGGAAAGCTTGGTTAACGAGTTTATATGTCACAAAGCACGGCACTGATTCACAGTAAACAGGTAGACTGCAAGTTCAACCGAACGAAGTATCGTAGCCACAACCAACTTGTTACATTGCGCTTATTTTTGTAGTGACACATGCCGCGAGCTCTGCGCAGCACATGTTGGCAACGTTTCAATGTTTACCTTCTATTGATAGACGAGCGGAAAACATGCAACGCGAATCAGTTGCTCTTTTGACCGTTGCAGCTTCTGGATTTCATAACACGTCACGCAGTACTGTCTAGAACTCGTTCTCCAGCGCAATCTTTAACGTTTAAGGTTGACCTGGTAAAGCTACGGGATTCAGAATTATTGGAAGGATTTGAGCAGTCTAATACGAGTAATAAATGTACGATCTCCAGTATTCAGTTGTTCTAGTAAAATATATTTAAAGGCATTAATGTTGCAATATATTTTCTGCAAATAGTCTGTGAAATTTTCATATTTACTGATTTTTCTTTAGTTTTGTGTAAGTGAGAGATCGGCAAAATGCACACCGCGATAAATGTACAGCTATTTAAAGCACTACATAAACTAGGTGTTCTCACTGCGTCAGTCCTTTCCAAGGAATATCCCGTAGTAGCTTAATTAACCGCCTTGCACTTGGATTGATGATTTATCACTACAACATATAATTACACCATATTGCGTATCTTTGGAGATACTTAAAAATGATTACTCAATACAATTAAGCAAAGAGGTAATTAAAACACTGAAGACACTATCAAGAACCATATACAACAAAATAAATAAGTGAACAAATCAGAACACCGAGAAAACACTGTGAAAAAGAACATATACATCCTTGTTTTCGCCATTTTTACTTTTTCATTGCTTTACTGTTTTGTTTTCTGTATTTTTACACACATACACAGTACACAGAAACACCATTCCCAAGGCGAGACTCGAACCCGCGACTCTCTACGCGATGGAACGCTAGGGACATAATTACAACTACTACAGGAGGAACGTGCACATGATGTTTAACTTACAAAATGCTGAATTAAGAAGTAGGGTCTCCCATATTAGCCTTGCACATTTTTTACTTTTATAATATAATTATTTACAGAAACACAAAGTATAAACTATCTAAATTTGGTTACCATTTACCCAATCGTCGTTATGTAACTAGAATTTATAGTTGTGTCATGTTTACTCAGCTTCCTAATGAGGTCACAGGGCCATTGAATATATTAAAATATGTTTTATATGGTAAGTTATAGAAATTTATGTAAATAAGGTTAATGTAATTAATCATTATCAGGAGCTGCCCATGGTTTGACGGTTTATCACTATAACATTTAGTCTTAACATGTACTTGTCCAATAATCTTACATTTCTTAGGAATAACTTGAAAATATAACACAAAGCATTTAAAAGAGTTGTTTGTGTATAATAAAACAGATGCCCAGAAAATGCTGTGCAAAGAACCACCGAATAATCACAAATACTAAAATTTATACTGGTGTCTCTTTAATGCAGACGAGTGCCTTCCAGGTTGTCATTCGAAATCAATATAATCTCGTTTTTTTCCGGTAAACAATAAGATAAAATTGCTAAAAAAAAAAAAAAAAAACACAAGAAACGTCAAACTTGATATCAGAGATATCCGTGATATCCATGATCGATATCAGATCGATATCAATGAAGATTACATGAACTCGCTGAACCTTTATTTTATGAAGTCATGAAAACGCAACTAATTTTTATGTTGCCCATGTTCGAAAACGTTTCTTACAAAGGTACCTACAGATGGTTTTGCGAGATTTTATAGGCATAACTAGGGTTGCCAGATTTCCGGGCGCCGCACGAACTGCTCGGATTTGGAATCAATTCCGCGGGTATACGGGCCAATGACTTTAATCTACGGGCTCTTTATGACCTTACTCTTTAATTATTTTGAATAATTATGTTCGATTGTTAATATGTTATTGTAACAAAACGCTACGTTTCTATTCTTATTCCACAACTTCTCATTGTTGTGCTATAATCGGCTCGCCCAATAAACGCTGGCGAGTCACATGACTACTGGCAACATCTGTTTTTTTAGTTTGGTCGTCGTTCATTGTCAGCTGATTCAGTTTACCGACAATTGTTGGAACGGTCGGATCCTGTGTGAATAGTGTAGTTTTCATAACTGTGAGTAATAACAGTGAAATGAGGCGATATCTAAGTTCGTTCCGTGAAGAATGGCTACAAGACGCAAATTATTACGAGTGGTTACAATAAGTTGATAGTGGTGAGTGTTAAGTGCAGAATATGCCGCATCTCTCTTACTGATAATCTGAAGTTCTAAACGCCGTGAATAAGCATTTACAATCAGAAAGACACAACCCGAATATTATCACACAAAAGAAAAATCAATCTCCTCTTAAATTCTTGGTAAAACAATTTTCTGCAGAAAACGACAAAATCATTGCAGCTGTCATGTTTATGACAGACTATTAAATTATATTAATAAATGATACAACTGTAGTAAGAGTGACCATGTGTATAAAATTGTTTCCGAGCTAGATTTATATCGACCGGAACTATTTTATTGCCTTGGCTGAAGTGGGAAAGAAATTTAAAATTAGTTTCAATGGAAACGGACTATATCATGAGTTTTCTGTTATGGAATCCTAGTATCAAAAGTTGATAGGAAGGATAATAATTGTTGTAAAGTGTGGGGTGACTTTTTCGAAAAATCGGGTGCACCAAATTTGTACAAATAATGCAGCATATCCTCGCAATTCCTGCGAGTAACGCGCACGCTGAACGACTATTAAAAGTAATGAGTGCGTTATGGCCAGATGGAACAATCAGAATGTTAATGGAGTTGTGAAAGCCCGGATTTGTGCTCAGATGAATTTGAAAATGCCCTGTGAAGATTTCTACAAAGTGGTTCTAAAAATAAGACTTCTGAATGCAGCAAGATCTTAAGAAAAATTATGATGAATAATAAGATACGCTTTTATAACAGTAATACCTTTATTTTTATTTGGCACAGTATAGGTTCGGTTAATGGTAATGACAACATTAACAGTAAGTAGTAATAAATTTTTATTATCTGAATAAAAGGTGTCACCGTAATAATATACAAAATTCTGTATAACAATTTGTCCCCAATTACACAGACTATGTCGTGCCAAGTTCCATCGGAAACGGTGCTATGTTCTAGACGCGCACGAACGCGCGTGCACGCACGCATAACACACATGGATATGTTTCGAAGTGGATCGGTAAGTTTACAATTTGTCTTTTTTTCGTATAGTAAGAACTTATTGCTACATGCAAATGTACATGCTCATAGGCATCTACTTGGGGGGCAGGGCTGTTTTGCCATCCCCCCAATATATAATGCTAGGGGCATCGCCCCTCCCCCCATGTTCTGGTTAGGGCTAAAATTTGAAAATACAATGGAAAGAATTACATTTTTTACTTTAATGGTATTATAATACATTTTAAAGTGGTTATGATTATTTTTATTGCAAAACATTCATCCTTATTGGAACAAATTTCTCAACAATAGCATGGTAACAAACTGCTCATACTCTGAGAGATGCCGCATCGCGGTCCCATTGTTAACACTGAAGCTCTTAATTGTTTTACAGTTGGAAGGGAGTCTTCCTTTATTTTGTATGTCAACGTGACATACTGCAGTGTCAGTGCAGTGCTAACGGTCCGGTAGGCTACGCGATAAGTTAAAATGAATAAATTTGTAATTCGAAGGAAAAATGCTAGCAAGGTATCAACTAAGTGATGACATCATCTGCAATGAACTCATATCCAGGAACGAACTGAGGAGCAGCACATTTGCTACCACATATTAAGGTACGCTTTGCAGGTGCCTTATATTAATTGCTATTTTAATGGAATTGTATCACAAGGAAATGTAATTCGTGCCCCCCCCCATCTGAATTCCAATTAACTAAAGTTGAATTAACCAAAGTTGATAAAAGAGTAGAGAAAGCCTTGCGTATTAAAAGAAGCAGGCCGAACGCTTAAAAGCGGATCACAGATGACTTCGACGTCCAAACTTGTTCCATGGTTTCTTGCACATCATTATTTTTATGCCTCTGAGATGCATCTGAATATTAATAGCGTGTTAAGAATGACATTATAGAAAACTTTAAATAAATAAAATGATATATCTCCAAATGGCTAAGTATACAAAAACATCGTTTGAAATATACTGCGCGTATTAATGAAATCTACATTTGTTGTATGTTTTTGCCCTTATCTTATGGTTTATCAATCACACAAAATAATAGTGAATTGTTTCAAATGAAGATTTCACTGGTTGTTCAACGAAAATCATTATACGGGATGAGTAAAAAGTGTGGAACAATCCTTGTAACTTTGTGTTATAGTTTTGTGAGGTGATGTTTTTTATAAAAGCTGTAAGACATCCACAACTTATCATATTACTATGATTGTGAATAGGGTGTGACCTTTTTTAATGACACGATTTTCTTTTCAATTTTTTTTCCTAGATCTCCAAACGTAAATGCTGTTTTGAATTGTAATTTTAATTTATTAGAAAGTATTACAGCGCATGAAATTTAAACCAAGAAAACACATTCATAACAAAATTAGTGGTGCTTGTTGTAATACATGATGAATTCACTTCAAAAGGTGCTCAAAATGGCCTCCATTTACTGCCAAACAATGCCGAAGTCTGTCTTTGAAATAATTTTATGTTTCCAGCAGCACTGTTCACCCCATTAGCTGCATTTCTTGCGTAATTCTACGCTTTAACTCTTAAAGATCTCTTGGTCAGTCCTTGTAAACCCTTCACTTTACTCTTGTAAACTCTTCACGCTCATTTCAAATTTATTGTGTTATAAAACAAATAAAAAACAATTTTTATGTTAAACATAGAGCAGAATGTCTTTATTAATCCCTTAAAGAATACAGATGTTTAAACATATATATTTTACTTGCTACAGTTGTCATCAAATAAAACAGCGAATGTTGCACAGGAAGGAAATCTCAGAACTAACGTGGCTATTGCGCCCGGCCCTGGGGTTATTACCGCTAACAGTAATTTTGCATTTTAATTAAATGCATTTGCCACAAATGAAGTTTTTCTTATGAACTGTACCAATGCACACTTCATGAAACCCATGGTCCACATTTCTGGCATTTGATCCAGTCTCCTTTGGTTGCTGATTTCGGAGAATAAAGCTTTAACCCACAAAATCAACATGGTGCATCTTCCTCATCACTGTATTCTATTTGGACTGGAACCAAGTTATCACTTGACTCACTATACTCACAATTTAGTTTTACAATAGGTCTACGTCTTTCTTTGTGTTTGCTCCAGTGTACATCCAAAGCCTCTTCCTGCCAAGTATTTTAACCTGGAAACTAAATCTTTCTTCTCCTCCAAACTGAACACTGTAGCATGCCCAACTGATTGGTACACTCCTCCTCCTAATGCTTATTGACGTTGATGTGCATGAACACGATCCTTGAGTGTAGAGTAAGGCACTCTGAAAAATCCTGCTGCTCCTCTCATACTTAACATCGCCGTTTAATACGCTCGAAACAGCACGAGCAATGTCGTCCTCGTCCAGTTTCGTTCCAGCTTCCTTGGTTATCTACGTGTTCCATCTGAAACGATCAAATAAAATTCGGTAATAGTTCTATAAGAAATAATTAGGTTAAAAAAGTACAAAAAACCTATAACTGGGCGAGAATAACCCCTCCCTGCTCGGGCGGAACAGCCCCAACTGCTGAACTTTTGAAATTGCACACCATGTGAGAGCTATGATAAAATAAACGCATGGACGTAACTATGCATGGACGTAACCCAAACTATAACCTACACTGACACTTATTTTCAATAAAAACTCTATCTGCAGATACTAGATCCTAAGTTACAAACGGTATTTCTTATTCAAGGCAAATAGCGCAATATAAGTTACTTACCTTGTAATCTTCTTCTGTTAATACCATTAAAACAGCAGCCTACAACCTCAAGTAAATTCATAGAAACGTCGCTTGGCGTTTACCAAGCTTGACAATGAACTAGCAGGCAAGACATCGCTGTGCATGATAGTTGGGCAGTAAACTAATTTGCTTATTTCGAGCGGAAAACCCCCGCCCTACTCTATCCGTACAAGAAGTCTAAGGGATTCATGTCAGAATATCTTGGCGGCCATTCAGTACTTCCTCTTCTGCCAATTCATCTTCTTTGAAATTCATGAGTTAGATAATTCACCACCTGCCCTCCATAATGGGCAGGGACACCATCTTGCTGGAATAAGATATCCCCTCCTCCAGGGAATAAATTAGCACAATCAGGAATTATTTCATTTTGCAGAAGACGTAAATACGCTTCAGAATTTAAGTTGCCATCAATGTAAAATGGGCCATATCCGATCATTATTAGAATTTCAATTCGTTATCTTTCTGTAACTTGTGCCATGACTAGTTACGCCAAGAAGATTTTGCAATGACGTTATCCTAATTAGCTTAGCTTTTGTCCGTATTTGTCCAATCTAAACCAGATATTGAAGTAGCCTAATGTATTGTTTAATTCAAAATGTACTCAATTTGAAGTAATGATGCGTTTTCCTTTGCTCAGTACGCGTGCAGTAAGGCCCTAATAAGCTTAAATTGCTGTTGAAAGGGTATTTGTATGTTCTGAGACTTGAGAACTGAAGGGGTGAAGAAAAAATAAATGCTACCACCTTAAAAAAGCCTAATACCTTAGTTTGTGATCATGGTAATGTGAAGGAATGTTGATACCTTACAGGCTTTCTCACAATTAACACTTAATAGAGTTGCAACAGCAGAGTTACAGGCATTGTTCCATACTTTTTATTCACCTGGTATAACAGTTGAAATAAATATTTGAAAATATATATTTTAATCAAAATCATTAGTTTTGAATAAATCAAAACAAATCAGTATTTTCCATGTAAAGAGTAGATTCGGGTGGAGAGACCCTTGAAAATCGTAATGTCACAGATTTCAGTTTAATCTGAAGTTCTTTGCCGAACTTAAATATCAAGCTTGGTAGGTATTCATCCGAATTTTCGTTTTTGGGTTCTACCGTTTATACACGAACACGCTAGCAGTTTTGCTATTCGGAGCCCTCGAAGCCAGTCCCTCGCCGGCCGACGTAGAGGGAGGTTGTGTTACGCTCGCGGCTAGTGTTTACTATACAGAGATACTACGTCGTAATATTAGTATTCTTTTTTGTTTACTACAGTAATTAATACGAATTGGTCGACCGTCCAACAACATTGGTGATAAGTTTTGTAGAAAGAGACATTAGTCGACCGACACCTTACGAGATACATGAATGGATATTCAACACGCTTAAGTTAGAATAAGATGAGGTTACAGCATTCCAAATAAATGGCATTTCCCGATAGATTTTCATTAAATGCAGTTCGCAAGAATTGGTAGCACGAGTGTTAAAACATACAAATGGGGAAGCTAGTTTCACTCTGCCAAATGGACAACGGACCAAGGTGCTTATTGACGTTGCCGGGTTCGGAAGATGTATATCACAAATATGAAAATAATCGTGGCTTTGCAACCATATGGGAATGTACTAAAGGTGACTGATGATGCATGGAATGAGACTTATCGTTATAAGGTGACAAACGGAGTTCGTACTGTTCATCTGGTATTGAAGAAACATATCCCGTCATTCATAAATATTGAGGGACATTCAGCTTTGGTTAGTTACCCCGATCAACCTATTCTTGTGCAATTTGTCATTCAGCGGACCACTTACGTAATCAATGTCCACGTAAGTTCGTACCACGTACAGGATACCTTTACGTGGGCCAAGCTAGCATCTGGAGCCTTACCGAAAGCAAGGGTAGTGAATCGAGAGGTGGAAACCGAAAAAGATGCGCACCCCATTTTACCTTCACCCGACACGGAAATAATAGACGACCGGCAGGCAGGCATAATCAGCGAGGATGACAAACCCGCATGGAGGAATGACACTGTGCAGAATGACGCAGAAACTCCACACACTCTGGTCACCGGTGACATTAACGGTTTGGAGTCCCAGTGTTCGACGGATTCAGTGGCGGTTGATGCACCACGAAGTGAATATATAGCAGATGGACATGATTGAGCATACATCAGCAGCAGCTATACTACCAACTGCGGCTTCCCCTAGCGGAGGAAATGGCAGTAGATGAAACTTTGGAAGACAGTAATGTAATAATACAGCCCTATGTGCGTGGATTGATCGGTGACCTTCCCCTTTGGGGTTGACGCGCGTAAGTGGCGTATGCACTTCCATCCCGTCTTATATTTTCGGACCAGATGGGGGGGGGCTTGTTAGTCTCTAGGTCTTGCCCTATGGAAAGCCCCACGGAGGCGCCGGGCGCCCTTCGGGGACAGTTCGGTAACTCCCTGATCGTTAGAGGAGAGATAGGTGTTCACTCTATGTGGACTGCCCTGGTAGATACCCTCGCGTTATAAATGTATGTGCCTGGAGTGTAAGTTAGTAATCGTGATCCTCGGTTAGACAAACGTAAGAAAAAAGATCTGGGTACGAAGAAAGAGTCACCAACAAGTAAATCTAAAAAGAAGAGCAAGCCGGTAGAGCAACAGTGAATCATTGGCGGCATCACGTATCAGCAACTTCTTTCTCCAGTGTTGTTGATGGTACTTCTCCTCCAAACCTTGGCATCAGTGAATGTGGATGGATTGCGGAACTACACTAAGAAAACATTAGTGCACGATTTTGTGTTTGATTATGACATTGATTTTCTGTTTTTCCAAGAAAATAACGAGCATTGTCTGGATTTCTTTGGGCCCCAATATACTTATATATCCAACGTGGGAGAGGAACAACCTAGTACAGCAATTGTGTATAGTGCAAACACGTAGAGTGCGGCTCACAGAAACGCATGAGTGGTAGAATTACATCTTTATTGACTGAAAATAACACCCTATTAGTTAATGTGTACTTGCCATCTGGGTTCTACAGACGAAAGGAACGTGAAGAATTCCTGACTAAGGAATTGCCTTTCTTTTTGAGTCATAAATACGACAACTTGATCCTTGGAGGAGCTTTCAATAGTGTCATCAATGCAAAAGAGCAGAAGGGCAAATATTACCCCTCACCAGTGTTAGATAGCTTGTGTAAGTCCTTGAAACTGCAGGATGCATGGGAACAGAAACATGCAGACTATGTCGAGTTCACCTTCCATCGTAACTCTGCTGCTCGGAATAGATAGATTTTACGTGACACGATGACATCACAGGTTCAGGACATCCAATTGAAACAAGCGCGATTTAGCGATCATCATGGATTGATCATGAAAATAATGCACGCCGAAAGGCCAGCTCCGATTGGAAGAGGTTCCTGGAAATTAAACAATGCCCTCTTACAGGATACGATGATTAAATCCAAGTTTCAACAGAGGTAGATAAGCTGGACTCGAACCTCGAAGAGCAGAACCGCCAACAAGTTACATCAGTGGCTTTTCACTCTGAAGCCTGTCATCCGCAATTTTACAAGAGTGAAGGCATAGAGAAGGCAAAGGATAGAAGAAACTATTTGCATTATTACTATGAACTGATTAATGATAGATACCAATACCAAAGGAGGTGAGACTGTGACGCATCACATCGAAGCAATAAAGAAGAAAATCCGTTCCCTTCAGGAAGAACTCTTTAGGGGAACACATCAATGAGCGGGAGAGAACTCGTTACAGGGTGAAGAGAAAACCTCACTCTATCACGTTGCGTCTGAAAAGTGCCACGGAGCGCAGAAATATATCTCCGCTTTGGAATCCACATGTGGTGAAATACAGTCCACAACACGAGATATCTTAGCAGATGCCTACAATTTGTTTTCTTCCAAATTTGGGAAAACGGAAGTCGATGTTGCAGCACAGGAAAATGTTTACAAGAACATTATGGAACAACTATCGCTAGAAGATAATGAGGCATTAAATGCGGAAATAACCTTGACTGAACTATGGACGGCACTCACATCCGCCAGCATTACATCGACATCGGGAGCAGATGGCATCGGCTATCGGCTTTACAAAGAGAACTGGGAAACTGTAAAAGACACATTGCTTGGAGTCATGTTAGAGTTGTAACGGAACGAGAGTGAATTATCGTGTTAATACTCAAACATTAAGCGGCAACAACATTGACCGCATATCGGTCCTATTACACTACTCAATGACGATTTGAGGCTGTTCAGCAAAATAATTGCCAATCGTATGCGGGCAGTTCTGTCAAATGTCATCGGACCGGGACAGACATTCCAGAAAGGAATTCCAGAAAGGAAAATTACGCACATTCTCATGACACTCCGGGATATTATTATTGCTGGTGAGCAGGACCCAGATTCAGCTGCCGCAATTTTAGCCCTGGACTTCACCAGCGTCTTTGACAAGGTTCATCTTGGCTATCTTTGGGGAGTTTCAAGACAATTGGATTTTCTGTGGACTTTCAAAGTCTCATTAAAGAATCTATGACAAGGCGCATTCGAGAATTCAAATAAATGGGTTTTACACGCAACCAGTACCGATCCTACAATCTATACGACAGGGATGTCCTTTATCGATGCTTCTCTATACCGTGTATAGAACCGCTGATGCGAGGTATGACGAATATCCTTGCATGAGAGCCCATCCTTTGTGTGGTCAGAGATTCTTCGCTTAGGCCGATGATGTCAACCTGATACTTACTCATTCGGGGGACTTTAATGCTTAAATGATTACCAAAGGGCGTCCGGAGCACAAATCAAATTTGACAAATCGCAGCTACTAACATTGAACGACTGACCAATGGAAGACACGCTGTTTACCCGCAGTAGGGCGCTAAAAGTCTTACGGCTGACCTTCACCTCAAAGCTGGAAGACCTAATTGAGAGGAATTTAATGCGAGTCGTTAATACCTGTATTTACCTCATGCCATCCCAGTTAACACGAAACTTAAATCTTGTTCAAAAAATCTGACATGTGAACACGTTTGTTTTAGCCAAAATATGGTACGCAGCGCAGGTAATACCAATGCACCCAAAATACTCTCAGCGTTTGGAAAAGGCAATCGGTTATTATATTTGGCGGAATCAGTTATACAAAGTAGCTCGAACTCAGTTGCGCCGGAAAATAACTGAAGGATGCTGGAATCTAACAGAGGTGTACGTGAAGTCCAGAGCGCTGTTATTGCGTTCTGTGTTGGGCGCACTCAACGCAGAGGGAAGTCCTCAGGACATGGAGTTTTGTCATCGCCTGACGTCCTCAGATACGAGCACACCTTCTGCATTTCGACAGGTAGTAAAGGACTAGCAGCATCTATTGCCCTTGATTACAACAGTCAGGCTGCCTTAAGACCAAACACTTGTAAATCGAGTTGATAAAGGAGTATTTGTCTGTGCCAGCAATTGTTGCAAAATATCCAAATACTACATGTGCTCGCATATAGAAACTTTTTCGAAACACCTACGTTCCACTTGATTGGAAGATGTCCGTGTACTTCTATGTGAATGAAATAATCCCCACGGAATTAAAGAAATGTAAACATAATTTAGCAACAGTCCCATGGTGTAACCGTTGTGGAAAGGTGGGCATGCAGATACACAGAATTGCCAACCGCAAAAATGTATCTGATATCTGGAAATGGACTAAAAATATATTCGGTTGGAAGCAGGGCGGAATTTTCTCCTGGAATATTAACAAAGGCAACAGTGCACCGACTCAAATGTATTTGATAATAGCTTTTTACCATTATTACCTTAGTGCCACTTATCCTTATTTATTTGCATTCAGAAAGTGGCTCAGAGCAGAGCGATACAAAATGCGTAGATTTCATGAGGTGTGGACCGAGTTAAATGATCAGCTGGATCTCACTTGCTAACTTTCGCGCGGGTTTGCACCCAGTTTCTTTCTAAAATGTTACAACAAAACGTAACTAAACATGAATACATAAAGTAAAACCAGAAAAAAGCAGGTACCCCATGACATATCGATATCGAAAACATCCTCTATTTACTATGCACATATCCTAATTCGAATAGGGATGCAAAGAAAGCTCCTTAAAAGTTTCACGAACCGAACTACTTCTTTTAAGAGATGCTCGACTTTCTAAGCAAACTGGTGGTTTGAAGTTAAGTTATAAGAGGCATACATGAAATTTGAACGAGAGTTGTTAAACACTTGCCAAAGTGTTACTTGATAATCTAATCTCAGTAGACGGCTTTAGTGATGTTGTGTACATGTGGCTTATGTCATTAGAAATTATCTCCTTTAGAGGGCTGTTAAGTGACGACTAAATAAAGTTGCCGAGAGTGTAATGTGTATAAACTAACCATTTATTTGCTACCAGCTGCTCTTGAGTATCTCACATATTTTAGCCGAAAAGTTTAATTCCTGTAAATAAAGGCCTGGTTCGGATAATAGTCGTTCTAGTGGTTACCACGATAAAAATGCCAACTGCCTGCCATGTTAGACCTTAATGTGTATTAAACCTTAAGAAAAGGAAATACAATAATCATGCTTATCGGCCATCATGGCGCAGTTTGTTGTGCTTTGCTAATTCTTTAATCATGATTTGGTCAGTGTTGGGTTATTGTACAGGCTAGTTCCTTATTTAACATGATCATTTTATCGTAACACATTCGAAGCGATATGTTAAATTTACTTTTCACAACCGTATGAATTACAGTGTAGTGGTAGCGTGTCTGGCTCCCATTCAAGAGGTGCTGAGTTCGAATCTCCGTCATTATGGGTTATCTCGAAAAGGTTTTGAACGTGGATAATTCTAAGTGCTATGGATCTTGGGCTTATTTGAACATAATTTCTCTCATTTCATTCATCGTTCTATGACTTACGTTGAAGGACGTTAGTTTTCTTGTTATTATTATTATTATTATTATTATTATTATTATTATTATTATTATTATTATTATTATTATTATTATTATTATTATTATTATTATTATTATTATTATTATTATTATTATTATTATTATTATTATTATTATTATTATTATTATTATTATTATTATTATTATTATTATTATTATTATTATTATTATTATTATTATTATTATTATTATTATTATTATTATTATTATTATTATTATTATTATTATTATTATTATTATTATTATTATTATTATTATTATTATTATTATTATTATTATTATTATTATTATTATTATTATTATTATTATTATTATTATTATTATTATTTAAACTCGACTTCATCATTTCTAGTTCTAGTTTTAATACAAGATAGAATGGTGAGAAAACTTTGTAATGCCAATGAAATTATGTGCGCATATATAGGTAATGAGACGAAATTCAAAGCCATCAGTATACTTACTTTTAAACTCTACATCAGATATTTATTTAAACACTACACTTTTATAAGTTTTTGTTAAAAACTACTAGCATTCTCACTCTGTCGTCAACTCTGCTTCTTTTTCAGTCACATATGAGTCCTGCTGTGCTAAATAGTCTTCCTGAGAAAACTGTTGCAAGTCGAAAACACATATATTTAGCAGCTAATTTTCTTTTGGTGTTGACAATTTTGAATTCCTTTTCCAGTAATCCAGCGCCCTAGAACTAGGACTGACAAATCGTTGAGATGTGTGTGATTTCTTCTTTCTTGGGAACTGCAAAGTGAGAGTGAATCTGACACACGATTATTTTCTTGCATAATATTACTGTACAGGTACCACATTCCTGACAATTTGACAATTTCTCGGGCTTTGCAATGTTCTACTTGCGGCAATAATATTTTGAGATTTTAAATGAAAAGTTTTCATGATAAGTTTTTTGTTAATATTACAAAAAAATTGGTGATGGAACATTTCTAATTTCATTTTTTGATTTGGCTAATGCATCAGCAGAAATTATTTATTTAACATTTTCATTGTTGACCAGCGTAATTTACAAAAACCGAATTAAATTCGTTAACGGGCTTTGGGTTCGAAATGAATCCAAAATCAGATTCTATTAAGGAAATCGCAAAGTAATAGCATAATCATATTTTACGGACAAATCAAGGAGGTTTTCTTTGGCCTGTTTTAACAATGTTAAAATTGCTTATATACATGTACAGTTTTCTCAGTAGCTATTGTGTGTAGGAGGCAGAAATTTTTACCACATATATTTGAAAGCATTTGAAATCTTTTAACAAGATTATGTTTAAAAACATATTGTCTGACATAACCGGCGACTAATAACTGGTGCAGCAAAATCAACTCCAATCACGGCAATGCAAGCCTTAAATCGTAACTATCCTCCTTTAGAGGAGCACGCACTAATACAACATTAAAAAATGTTGCGGTTAAAAACAACAAAATGGGAGAAAAAATTACTACAACCAATCAAGATGAAAACACAAACAAGTTTCCTACACAAAGTTACGGAATTAAAAACAGATCTGAATCTTCCTAATTTTGAATAAAAACATTTTAATCGAAGAAAGCCCACTAACTTTTGAACCAATTAATATTCAGTTAGATTTAGAACAAATAGTTACAATATCTGAAACTTCCAAAACTGCACTAAAAGCATTAGCATTAGAAACTGTGAACAATAGATATCCACCTGAAGAATGGTTACATATCTACACAGATGGATCTAACTTGGACAACAACTCAGGAGCAGGAATTAAGTGTGCACTGTTCTCATTCTATCAACCAGCAGGATACCACACAACAAATTTTGATGCAGAAGTAACGGCTATTCATATTTCACTCCAACACCTTCTATACGGAATAGATAAATTCAAAAATGCTGTCATACTTTCTGATTCTAAAACAGCATGATATGCAATAAGTTCATATAAAATGAGGTCAATCCTAATTAAAGAATGTCACAAAATGATCCAACAACTTCAAAAAACTACAGAAAAGAATTATATTACAGTGGATACCTGCACACTGTGGAATTTCTGGAAATTATTGCTGATTTTCTTGCCAAAAAAGGTGCAAATTTAATTCAGAACAAAAGTAAAAACTTACCCTTTACATCCATAAAAAGATTAATCAAAAGCAAATATAAACACAAACAAAACCAATCAATATCTAACAAAGCCAAAGATAAAAAATGGAACATTTTAATTAAAAATCCAGAAATTATTCCAGAAATCCCACGTAAAGCTGCAGTAGCAAATTTTAGATTACCTACGGAACATGATTATTCGGCCAAACAGAATAGGAATTTATACAAGTCCAAATTGTCCTTTGTGCCACAAAGAAGAGGATATGACTGAAGAACATCTTTTAACCTGTGAAGTCCTACCTGCGGGATCCACTACACAGAAATATTGGAGAGCAAGAGAGCTAATGGCTTCATTGCCTGGAAAACAACAACAACAACAACAACAACAACAACAACAACAACAACAACATTAAGGAGTTCTGGGTCAGCTAAATCCCAGAATATTGGTTTCGCTTCGACTATGCAAGGAGAAGATGAAAACATTCTTTATAATTATATTCTTTTTCGTCTTGCAATAGCCATATGCACCAGGTTGCATAAGAACGATCATGTTGTGACTGTTAAAAATGAAATTAAAATAACAAGCCAAAGAGCTTTTCTCATGCTTTACAGCTTTGTCACATTTCTTCTGATTGCCAACCCATAATTTGTTTGTACTTCCAGGATGTCAGTGTCACTAACTCCCTTTGTTCCACCAAACGGTTTACCATCACTTAGAATGTTTCCATATAAATTGTATTTTACTTTAAATTTCTTTGTGCTATTCCCATTCTCTACCGTACATTACCTATGCATTCCAACTTCTTCTCTGTGTTTTTACCTTTACCTTAGGGCTGCTCATTCTGAACCGTTTATTTTTTAAAATTTTGTCTTTCCAACTCCTAAATATCCAACATTCCTACATGTACTGTGCCGCTGAGCACTTGAAAATTTAATTGAAACCCTCTACTTCCACCCCTCCCCTTATTTTTCCGTAATTGACAATACAGTCATTTTTATGTATTTGTTGTAGTTTTTCCTTGTATCTGCAAAACTCTCCTTACCGCAAGATCAGGAACTCTAGATGTATCTTCAAAGGTTGCTGTCGTCACTCTTCTCTGTGAAAAAAAAAATCCACGCATTTGTTACGTAGCACCTCCAGCAATAGTTGTGTTTATTTCTCCTGAGTTACATTCTACAGTTTCTTCAACTTTCATACTTTCCCTACACACATCTTCATATAACCAAGAATATTTATATAAATTAAAAACTTCTTTGGAGGGTTAAGGAGATTCATTCAGAAAATCTTTGCAGCTGTTTGACCTTTTCTAATTCGTTTAGACCATAAACTAAATGTAAGTTAATATGAAGCACTATCAGTGTTATCCATTGATAGTGGAATTCTTATGTTTCTGAATTCATGAAATTATACCTACTTCCTTTCTATATATTACAGTATTAAATGTCGGCTGGCCCCGGAGCTCAGTCGGAAGAGCACTTGCCTAACCTGCTGGGGTTCTCGCGTTCGATTCCCGGCGGTGGAGGTAGGGAATTTTCTCCGACCAAGATAATTCCCAATTTTCCCCAGAGTCTGGAAGTATGAATGAGGGTGCGAATGTATGATCTAATGATTAAAATCCAACGAATACGAGTTAACACCTTCGATATGTTCCAAAGGAGAACGGCCGATATGACTATTGGAGTTAAATGGAACAAAGAGAGAGAGAGAGAATATATATATTATATATTAAATGTCATGTTACTGGCTAAACAGCAGTTTTAAAACAGATATTCTAACAAGCCTATGCCAAGAACATTTATTTAGTGGAACTTGAAATAAAGACATACTTTACTATTCCATTCTGAAAACCTCTGCTTTCATTATTTCATATTGCTCTAATAAAGGTTTTCAGCTTTATATGGGATGAGCTATATCCAGAAACATTTGTGTTTGTGGTTTCATTTGTGTTAAGGTTAGAATAATCTGAAATGTTGGATTCAAGGATTTAGTTAACTTGCATTTCTTCTCTTATCTTGGCATGTTGTTTATAAAATAGCACAAAAACAACATAAAGAAACAGTACTACCACACATAAAGAATAGAATCATTACAAATGTTGCAGTCTGTGTATGAGATAGACTCCTAGTCTATAAATCAAACGAAGGAAGAATGGTTCCGCTGCACTAAGACTTTTAGTCAGATATCGCTAATAGCAAGAACATTACCACATAATAAAGTTTTTCATTTCTTAAGCCCGTTCGCTGTCATTTTGATATATGCAACATAGTTTTAAAAATAAAGTATTAAATAACGCGAAATTAAATACAGTTAAAGCTCTCTAAAACGGAACGCGATGCTTCCGGCATTTATTTTCTGTTTACGCAGGTTTCCGTCTTACAGTGGGTTGTGTTTGAATACAAAGAAATTATAGCCGCACTGTTTTATATGAAGAAATAATATACGAGGGCTGTTCAATAAAGAATGATCATAATTTTTTTACGGTCATAATTTTTCGCACTAAAATTCAATCTTACTATATTCTGTTAGCTTAATGTGAAACAAACACCCCATAGTAGTTTCATTGTTGGTACTCCTGGTTCCCGCCTGTGAGAACCAGGCAAGTTCAGACATTTTCTGTATCGCCTACCGCTGCAATGGAGGTAACATGCAGTTAGAGTCGGTGTTACAGGAAGATCCGGAGTTTCTTTCAAACGTAATCATTGCTGATAAAAGTTGGCTACATCATTTTGATCCTAAGAGTAAACAGCAAAGCTCAGTGTGGAAATCTCCTTCATCACCAACCCCCGAAAAGGCAAAAGGGGTTGCTTCTGCTGGGAAAGTTATGGGCATCTCATTCTTTGATATTCATGGAATGGTTTATCAGCATGTTGTACCTGCACACACATCAGTAACTGGACAATACTACAGGGATGTCCTGAAAACATTGCAAGTTCATATCAGGCGCAAAAGACCAGATTTCCGTGAAGCAGGCTGGGCCACGATAATGCGCGGCCGCATATTGCCAATATTGTTGTTGAATATCTTGCAAAAATCAACGTGAAGTGCATCCCTCACCCTCTCTATAGTCCGGATTTAGCACAATGTGACTTTTTTCTATTCCCTAACTTGAAAAAACGCCTTCGTGGGAGGCGTTATCAATCATCAGACGCAGTGGTGAAGGCTGCGGAGGTGGTTTTGAAGGATCTCTCAAAAATGGTTTTCAACATGTCTTTGAAGACTGGCAGATAAACTGGGACAAGTGCATCGCATTCAGGGGAGACTATTTTGAGAAGGAACATCAAAATTATGAGGTCGAGTAAAGGTACCTTATAAAAAAAAATAGTGATCCTACTTTATTGAACAACCCTCGTAAAATGAAGTGTAAATAATAAAAGGTTGATATGTATTATATAGTAAATTTTCCACTTACAATAATTGTAGTTTATCGCCTAGTTTCTCTGTCTGTCTTCAATTTTCCCTTTCCAATCTGCAACTGTCTGCATATCAACATTATTTGCTTCACCAAACACAGCATTCAAAACAATGTTATGGCAATGTTTGAAACTCTCGAGCCATCCATTGGAAGCTCTGAAATTGTCTTTGCCTAATTTTCTTGCTGTGTCTAAAGCTTGAGTCTGAAGCAATGGTCCAGAAATGAGAATTCCTTTAGCGTGCGCACTAACAAACCACGATTTAGCTTGTCATAGTCTGTAGATTTTGTGATGCGGGTTCACATGCCCTGCTGTTCCTTTTAACAATCTTCTTTAATTTTTATTTTTTCAAAATCCCATAAATCTGAGTTTTTCCCACTTTAAACAACATAGTTAATTCTTCAGCTGGACGTTTGTTCTTTTCGTGCTTTTCAATAACCTTAATATTTTGCCACAGTGATAGTGTCTTACGTTTAGAATTCATTTTACAGAATTTGTGTGCACATAAACTATGTCTCTAAAAATAACGAAAGTTCAGAGTTTTCTTGTGAACACCCCGTGGTACATCCGGAATGCACAGCTGCATAGAGAATTGGACATAGTCAGAATTAATGAGTGCATCTCTACAACGACAAGCAGATTCTTTGCTCATCTTCCTTATGTATCAGGTGCTTTATTCTTCCAAAATGTGAAATGTGTAGTGTTTCACGCCCGTTTTTACTACATACGGCACCTCAGGCGGTGACTGATGATACATGAGATGAAGATGGAGCACCGGTGGAATGAGATGGCGGGGGAAACCGGAGGTCCCGGAGAAAACCCGCCCCAGTGCCGTGTTGTCCACCACAAATCTCACTTTGCGGTCGCCTGGGATCGAACCCGGGCCGCCTGGGACGTCGCCTTGATGCTGCACCAAGACTGAAGGCACGCTTTCCACAGGATGTTTTATTTCTATAATTTTTATTTATTCTATAATGAAGAAGTTATTTAATTTATAATCACACTAATCAGAACAGTTTGCTTGAGGACTCTAATATGAGTATCCTCTTTCAATGTATACTTTAATTTTATTATGTTCATTATGTATATAGCTCCACAATTTGTATAGCAACAACTGTGCTGAGCAATTGAAATAAAAATAGTTTTCTTCCACTCGTACTTAATCAGTTGTAAGAAGGAAATTGAGAATGAACACTGCAAAGCAGTTGTACCATTACCATGTGTATTGGAAGACAGTTGAGAGAGCTAATGGTCTGTTTTCTCTTTTCCTGGAAGAATTACAGTTTAAGATAGTAGAAAGGTTGATGAAATACTGGTATAGAATAAAATCACTAGATATTCATAATATTTGAAAAAAATAATGTTTAGTGATACAGGAGAAATATTTTGCTGGGACGAATTGGGTTCAGGGTATAAGAAGAATATTACGCAAATTCAAATGGATAACATATGGGAAGAGAAGAGTTAGAGGTTTCTGGGTTGAAGTAAGGAATAGAGTGGAAGATATAGGGAAACAAGAATTATTTCACAGTCTTGGTGGTAAGAAAAGCTTAGTATTTTATATCAACTAAAGATGAATCGGGGTAGAGAGAAATACGTGGATGTATGCAATAGGTTAGGAAGAGAAGGTTGGGCTTGGACTAGATTAAGTGTATATAGGTTAAGAGGAGATAGGATGGGAGTGAACTTGGATAAATGTCCTTTATGTGGCGGAGCAGATAATGATTTACATTATATAGTAGAATGTGAAGAAACAGAGCTGTGGAGAAAACAGTTTTTACCAACAAAAAAAAAAAAAAAAAAAAAAAAAAAAAAAAGAGAATATCAATATAGAAGTTCTAAAAATGAGGATAATGAAGCTACAAAAGGAAGAGGATTTAAAAATGCTAGGGGAATTTATGGGAAGGGCAAGGGAAAAATGGTATAGAAAAATAAAGAAAAGTAATATGAATTAAGTTACGGTCCACCATGCATAAATAACCACGGCGTTATTATGTATGTTGGACTAAGGGATAAAATAGCAACTCGTGTAAGTAGTTCATGGTTTCTGGTTCATAGAACTTTGGTGCACGTGCAAGTTGCCCTCAAAATTATTGCACTTTTTAAAATACGTACGTTTTAACCCATTACATATAAAGTGATCCGTTTTAATCAGGTTATTTACGCAATTAGTTCCGAAAAGTATATACCTCCGTTTCCGGTCAGACAGTTTTCCGTCTTAGAGTATAATTTTTATGGGAAATATTTTTCCCCGTTTTTCTAGGCTTCCTGCATATAAGGGGTCCGTTTTAGGCAGATTTTACTGTAGCATTATAGTCATTTTAAAAACCCCACATACTCACTCACTCGTAAGATTTTAAAGATCAAGAATAAATAACAAACACTGTTTTGACAAAATTGATATATTTTTGCGATAGTCACACCTTTTAAGAGTTGGGCACTATATGATGATTAAGATTCCATTCTCTTCGTATTCTGGGGCCGAAAGATGACTTTCCATTTGAAAAAACCATAAGTCGCTGTTTACCAGATATGCAAAAGCCATTCAAAAAGAGGAATTCTGAGAGCATTCCCAGGACATTAAAAAAATGCAATTTCAATACTTTATGATAATATCACTTACCTTTGATATTACATTTAACGGGACAAGTTTCGCAAAACTATTATTTACATCATCAGCCACATTGTTTATTACTGTTGTTATCGCTACTGTGTACTACTCGACAAAGCGTTGAGACGTATTGACCTTGACTGGCCAACGCTGCCATCTCGTTCTTATCTGGTGATAAGAAGAGCGAAATCATATAAGTTGCCGTACAGTAAGTGACGAAACACTAATAGATCACATGAAAGCTGTGCTCTGATATGAAAGGTCAGCCAATTATTATACGCAACACGGATGCATAATAAAAATAATCTTAATGATAATAAATACATTAAATATGTACCCATGTGATTATTCATTGTAATATTTTCAAATAATGAAAATGGGGGTCAACAGCCCTATCTTCAGAAATTTTCATTACGGTAAAGAACGAAAACCAACTAAATTAATTACTACACTTTTATTATTAAATGACTATTGAAACTACAGAAAGCGCGCGGTAATATAACTAATTTTCTAGTGTGGTCAATCTGTAGAACGGGAATAATTTCTAAAAATGTGATTTACTCAAATGACAAAGACCTAATGTCAAATATATCATCAGTGATGTTTCGTCACTGAAAGATGTCTGTCATCGCTCTTATCGTATACAAATCATCAAGCTCAAGCTTCTTGTTTCAGTAATCTATTCCTTTTCCTAATAATTATCCATTCTTTTAGTCCTTTGGTTTTAAAAAAGAAACCTATATCATTAAGGGAAACCTTTTCCTATTAATTTCTGTAATTATAATCTTTAACTTTACTCGACATATTCATTTCAGAATATTTTTAACATGTGTTTTTATCAAAACCGTTCAAGTTATTAAAAAATTAAGATTTTCAAAAAACATTCCATGTAAAAGGTATGGGGGAAGATTCTTGAAAGATGCTGTGCGCGCGCACACACACACACCCATAGAGAGAGAGAGAGAGAGAGAGAGAGAGAGAGAGAGAGAGAGAGAGAGAGAGAGAGAGAGAGAGAGAGAGAGAGAGAGAGAGAGAGAGAGAGAGAGAGAGAGAGAGAGAGAGAGAGAGAGAGAGAGCCCACTTCTGTGGTGTGAGGGTAGTATGGCTGCCTCACATTCAAGAAGTCCCGAGTTCGAATCTCGGCCACGGTGAGTTATCTGGATAAGATTCTTTACCGGGGTATATCGTAATCCTGAAAGATAAATGTCGGTAACTCTAAGCTCTATGGACCCTGGGTTCATTTGAGCATAATTTCATTCTTCATCCGATGACCTACATAAGACGACGTTAAACTAAAAGAAGAGGTAGAAGAACGCAATTGTTTGGACGCAAGAGGTTTCAAAACATGCATTTTCGATAAAATCTTGGAATTACATTTTTGGATGGAATACAATACTATACATCTACTTACTGTAAGAAAGTAAAAGTGAATCTCAAATTCATTCAGTGCGTTATTCAATTAAAATTATTTAATGTGTGAGACACTATATCCCTTAGATATTTATATAACTCTAACGAAATAAAGAGGCAACTCAAATTGATCTCAGTGAATATCCAATTTTACATGTAACTGCGGATCGTTGTCAGTATGGAAAATAGATTGAAAACGGTTTCAATCCATGTGCAATCTCGTCTGACCAAGTAATTGGTTTAATTTTCAGTTTCACATCCTTGACAAAGTACTGTAGGGATGTACTTAAATCAAATATACAGTTGATGGAAACTTTCTTCCGTGTATCGTACCACGGAAGACTTCGTTCAGCCTTCAGGCGGTGAACCACTACAGGTATGCCTAGAATGACAGCTTTTTTTTCCTTTGTGCATTTTGACATGGGTAACTTGATATTACTATACAAAGAAGAATGGAGCAAACAAAAGAATGACCTGCTGGTTCCCTATTTCTCAGAATAACTGCGGTCGGAGACCAAAGAAACAGAGTAAAAATGTAAAAACTATAGTCTCCTATTAAATCCAGAAGTACTGAAATTCTTACAAACAAGGGTATATACTTCTAATGAAATGTATCATGACATTAATGCATATTTTGGAAAGGTATTTCAATGGAATTCCTTCTCTCCTAATAAAAGCAAAGATGCAAATTTGACAGGATGGCTTAGTTTTAAAAGGCTTGGTCAAGTTCGTGCAATATTCACAAAAACATATTAGCATAGAATGTTTAGATTAAAATAACCTTTACAGTTTATCTCCACTCCAACGAATCTACATTATAAGCTATATTGTGTTGCTGGCTTATTTCTGCAGTTGCAGTTCAAAGATTGCTTTGGTGCATTTCTACAATCTTTTTTGATCATTTAATTAACACAAACTTTCTTATGGAAACTCTGTTCTGCTCTAACTTTAGTCAATAAAATAAGTATCTTCCCAAACGAGATGCCCCAATTAAACTCCCTTCTGGGACGAAGTTATTTTTCTTCAATTAGAACCGTAGTTTACTCCTCTACACAATCCGAATGCGTGAAAGTGGGAGTAAATTAAGTGTTTCAGGATAAACATGAAAACTCTGATACCTTACCTTACTCTACCTTTATCTGTTTTTAATCTTTACAAGCTATTTGTTAAAAAAAATCTTAATGTTTCTTTCTACTTCATATTAATCAACAAACATCTGCTGGAATAGCGTCCATATATAATTTCCTAAAGATCAAATGGCTGAAAATCCACACTATTTCATGATGGACTAAGACCGCTGAATGGTGAAGCACTTCAAAAAATTACGAAAGTAACATCGGATATCTAGGAAATGGTTGTTGTCACAGAAAAGGTTAGTAGCGAAAAGTTGAACGTGTGTCTTTTTAATACATCGACATTTTTGTGTAAAAGTTTTTCTCTAACCCTTAAACGATTAGCAATTATGGAAAATCATGCAAAATTCATTCACAGGATATTCCTTAAAAATTTAAGATATATTTTATTAACAATGTTAAAGTTACGATATTTTAATCAAATTCTTTAACATCCATTTTAGGTTAAATAAAAATTAACAAATAAAAAGTCTACGTAAAGCATTCAGAATTTACTTGAAGATCTCCATGTCATGTAATAGGAAGCTGCTGACAAATATGAAGTTTGATATCTGTTTAACTTTTGCTTTGTGAGTTATGTATTTACAGTTTCGGCTTCAGATAGACAAACACAGAAACATGTGCATACTTTCACGGCCCTTTTTCTAAATGTTCCTCTATTTTCAGAGGCTCTCAAAAAATGTATTTTCGGGGAAATTTCATATCGAATATATGAGTACTTCTACGCTTGCTACAATACTTACTACTCTTACTCTAACTAGGTACCAGAGTAATTAAAACATAAATGCATACATAACCAGTAACTCTGAAAACGAGGCATAACCTACCAATTAATAAAAACTATTGTTACAAATATTTATTGGGCTGGCCCAATAGTTCAGTCGGTAGAGAGGTACGACAGGTCCCGGGTTCGGTTCCCGGCTAGGGGAGGGGATTTTTCTCCATCCAAGATGATTCCCAATCTTCCCCAGAGTCTGGAAGTATGAATGAGTGCGAATGTGTGCGAAATGCAACAAAAAGCCCAAAAGTACCTGTAATCCAACGTTTACGAGTTTACACCATCGCCAACAGGCGATGTGTTCCAAAAGGAGAAAGGCCGCCGATATTACCATTGCAATTAAAGGTACAAATGGATCAGAATATTTATAATTCCTTTTATACTTATTATAGTTACTTCTTAATTCAAATACAAACTCGATAAAGCAATAGTCAGATTTATAAAGGGAACGTCCCTATGTTATGGCTATGTGATGGCTTTGAAACTCCAAATCTAACTTCCAAATTATATCTTATATCATAAATAAATACTATATTAGGAAACGTATTAACAATTGGGTTACGTACCATATTGATGCAAATAGGCGACAGCATTTGCCAGACCATTCATAACAAATCTAGTCTGTGTTTCTGTATAGATCTTCTTCTCGTTGAAGTCATCCACTAGTCGACATCTACACAGTTCGAACACCAAGTAGAGCTTCTACAACAAAGCGAGAGAAGCTTAAACAGATATATCATAATGTCATCTATTTTGTTGATATTGCTATAATCGATAAGTGCATCAATGGAATTTAAGGACTCCACTGATGTATCCAGAATCAGGTGATAATGGACAGATATTCATATATCTGAGGGACTTGCTTAGTGGCTTTCATATAGAATTTCTTGTGTGTCTGTTACGTTCATTCTGTGGTAGAACTTCGGGGTGTAACATTGAAATATTATCCGGGGACTGAGAAAATCACATGATTAGCCAGTATACGTATGTGAATCGGATATCACCGAACGCGGGCAAAAAACGCTACCGAATAACATCTTCCTTGTTCATAAAATTCTTGATTCCTTCCTGTAATTGTCATGGAGGGACTACTAACTGAAACTACGATTAAATACAAAATTTTCAACAACTATGTTTTAGAATAATAGCAAAGTGTATAAAGAGTGTTAATGAACCACCCGAAATATTTTTAGAGAAAGTGGAGAAATCTTAAACAACTAATTTGAGATAGGAGACTTACGGCCTGTTGGTTCAAATGTGGAAGAAACGGATATAACTTTCTTAAGTGCCAGTAAGGCACTACTAATGATGATACCACTTGAGTGCACAACTCACGAAAATGGAGAGACGTGTCGGAGAACATCCTCTGGCGCAATGGTTATGACATTAACTTTTAAGTGAAAGATAAACGAGTTCGAAGCTCCTTCACTTTTTTGTCGTTTTGTTTACTTTTGTTTATTTGTTTGCTTTTTTAAGTATTTTATATAAGCTTTTAGTTCATGCATGCACTTTAGGGAGTGATTTCACCTTGTCAGTACAATTAATTACAATTCTTTCTAACAAAGGTTGAATCCTGCTTAATACGCTCACATGTTGTACGTCTAAATGGTAGGTGGTTTAAAGGATGCACGAACTTACATGAAATATCAAATAAATGCAACACTTTACGCCAGATTTACACGTTTAACAAGTTGTCCTATAGGCAATCTCCTGCACACTAACTGCTGTGTTCCGAATCAAGGAAACCAAAGTAATGGCTATAGAATTGGCCAATCACATTCACGTTCTAAGTTATGGATCACGCCATTTTTCCCTATTGGAGCAAGAAAATAAGTAACAACACGACGGAACCGAACAAATGATCTTTGGAACACCACAACAGCTACAAAAACTGCTATTATGCTTTTCAAATGGGAAGAGTTCGGGAAACCAGCTAATCAGATGCATTAGAGCATTCTGCGTAGCCAGCTTGTTACCTCCACTCTTTTTATATTTGCCTCTCTCTCGCACAATCATACAACGTGAGGGTCTGCTTGGCACTAGACTTAAGGGTAACCAAATTAAATTTTCCAAACTTTTATAATGATGCAGTTGCCAAATTTAAAATTGGAAAAAGCATTTTCGCATATTATGTGTATTTTTAAATGCTATAACTATAATTATAGTTTATGAATTTCCTGTTTTTCTAATCCAATGGAACTGCCAGTGGCTCATCCATATCACTATCAATGTCACTTACGTCAAGAGACAATTCATTACTGTCACTCTTCATCGTCTGAGTCTTACAAATGTACGATTATAAGTTCCAGAATCTCATCACGTGCTATTTCTTTCTTGAAATCGGCTTCTTGTAGGTTTTCTGCATGTCTCATGCAGTAAAAGTGCAAGTTATTTTCTGTATAGTTGCAAATTCACGTCCTTCTGAAAGTCACTTAAATTTGTAACCCTCTTCGAAGGACCAACATGTTTTCTGGGCGACACAAACATTTTTTTTTTTTGCTTGTTCCATTTATAGCCCGCCTTTAACTTCTATGGTCATATCGACGGCCGTTCTCCTTTGTTAACTCGTTATCTTTGGTTTTTTTTTTATCATTACATCACGCACACATTCACACTCTCATTCATACTTCCAGACTCTGGGGAAGATGGGGAATTATCTTGGTCGGAGAAAAATCCCCACCACCAACGCCGGGAATCGAACCCGGGACCCCTAGCACGCTAGGCAGGTGCTCTACCGACTGAGCTCATTTGGGCACCACTGGGATCAGATTTTCTTGTCCCTCTACAAATGCGGGGCACACTTGCTTTAACTACACCACACGCTTCAGCAGTAAGCCGTTGAGCATTTTTGAAATCGAGATGATTTCTATATTCCTTCATCATCATCATCATCATCATCATCATCATCATCATCATCATCATCATCATCATCATCATCATCATCATCATCATCATCATCATCATCATCATCATCATCATCATCATCATCATCATCATCATCATCATCATCATCATCATCATCATCATCATCATCATCATCATCATCATCATCATCATCATCATCATCATATCATCATCAATAACAACAACAATTTTGCCCGGTTTAAGCCCTCAAGGCTCGTTCCGGTCTCATAAATTTTAAATTAAAAGTGTTGTATCCAACTTTTTCTTGGTCTACCAATATTTCTTCTACCTAATGGTTTGTAATCTAAAACTAATTTTGAAATGCGGCTATCATTCATTCTGTCCACATGTTCCTTCCAGTTATTTCTATATTGTTTTATTTTATCTGTTAACTTAAAAATATTCCATTCTTTTTTTTTCAAATCTTATTCCTCACTGTCCAATTTTTTGAAGAACGTGTAAGACCTTAAAAAAAGGTGTAGACCTTAGAGCCTGACTTCGCGATACCTGCCCCTTTGACTCGCCACTAAATTCACCGCAAGAACCAATTCCACTATTTAACTCTTACTCCATTGTTGTCTAAAGAATAATGTTGGACAGAATTGTTCTAGAAGTTCTGAAGAATACTATTGAAATGATAGAATGAGTAATATTGATTTTGAACTCTCCAGAGTAAATAAACACAGCTTATCCAGCATTCATTCATGAACATAAGCATACAACATTCCGTAGGCTGACAAGAAATTGTTTGCTATTTCTCGAATTTAACACCTTGGCTTATTCAAAATAATTCTTTCATCACGTCATATCAATAGCATAACTTTCAGTTCTGAGTAATTACAAGTATGTACATACAAACCAGCCAATAATGATAGTGCTTTACCTCACGATGCGTCGGTAAATATATTGATATTTATTTATATTACGAAATTATTTGAGCTGATATATTTTTACATGGTTTTTAAACGGAAGAATAACTGAATAATACTGCCTTAAACTCTCTAGAGTAAATAGAGATTACGAACCATTCATAAACAAAGATATGTGACCAGACACGTTCTGCCAGGCCAGGAGAAGTGTACTGTTCCCTCTCGCTCGAATTTAACAAACGCCATGGCTTATTCCAAGTAATTCTTTTATCACGTCACCTCATGTCAATTCTGAGTAGTTACAAATATACGTATACACATACATGCCAACCATTAATGCTATTCATTACAGTGCTTACGTCGCGATGCATTTCTATAATATAATAGTGCTTTATTTATTTGTATTAGGTAAACTATCTGAGCTAAAAATATGGGGGTTTCACGGTTATGTTAGATACGTTACTCTCTATCTTCCACATGGATCAGTTGTGGCAAAACCTGAAGTTTTGTCTTAGCGCGAATAATATTTAATAGAGATTGATTGGGTTGGCGCTCGTCACACACCACCACTTACAGGGAATGCAATACGACAACACAGCAGGACTCCGATTGGTTGCTCACCTAATAGAGCTCAAGGACAAACATCATCCCATTTGAAACAGGTAGTAGAGTAGCCTACATGATGCAAGAAAGTATAGTCCAACTGGTGGAACGGTTACCATGGATTTATCTTTGTTAACAGAAACCTCTCAGATAACGCACTTATTATTCTTGTAAGAGTGAGATGGGTACTGACGCACCTCCCGTTCGTGTGCTAAGCACCAATGAACGCATCATTTCATCCAATGGAATTCGCAGGAATCACAAATGACAGATATATGTTCACTCCACGTGGAGTAATCAGTGCGTTATCTGAGAGGTATCTGTTACCAAAGATAAATCCAGATAAATCTCGAACAGCGAGACTTTACTTAATCGTTGTTCAGTGTCGCACTGGTAGGTGGTTAGTTCGAGGTTTGAGAGATCCTAAGACATTCTTTAGAATGCCAATAACGAGCTACTAAGAATCGGTATTTCTATACTTGGGAAGTAGTTTTAAAGACATTCTAATCCAATAATTTCACCTGCCTTGTTTAACACAATTAACCGCGTTATGTTCAACCACAGATCGTGCATTGCCTATCTCAACTTGTTTATATTAGTCAGGTCTAGAATCGCTGAAATTATTTCGGTGTAGTTCATTAACACCCTGTTAGTAGTCCATTTTATAATTAGACTGACAACGCAACTAAGGTGCTCAAAGCAGCAAAGCAGAACCAGCTCCTATCACGTCATTTACTCAACGTGGGAAAGATATTCTGATGTCTCTGATGGCTAAAGTTAGACATGAATCGATTCCTACGGGAACTCTACTCCATTACTACTTAAAAAACGTATCTTTTAAAAAAATTAGTAAATACTTCACAGAACTCAAAGGACTAGTTCGCAAATATTCCTTCGCATCAAATATTTAGGCCATTTCGCAGAATCAGTATATGCGAAACTAGTCTCTTGAGTTCTGTGAAGAATTTATCAATTTCTTAAAAAAAATAAGTTTATAACTATTATATTTTATTGTAATTCTACTCCGATCAACGACGGATGTAGTCGTTCGTCGCTAGCCCGCATCCATCCAAAAGGGTTTGTACGTTATATCAACAAAATTTGACACAAAAGCGGGCGTTAAACACTACACTACACATTTGACACAACTTCTAAATACATCCAAAACGCTTTTAAACCCCTTACAGGCAAATTTAAACCTTTTACTGATTTGGACATACCTACTTTGGAAAACTTACATACAGAAAAGCTTAGTAATACAATTGACAATGAGCTTCTAGTTTGTTTAAGGTCAAACATGACACTTTACAATATATACACAACTATTACTGATATTCAGAGCATAATGGGTAATTTTAATGCCTCCAAAATTGTTATTAAACATTTACTTTCTCTATCACTTGATATACCTAGTAGGTAGAGCAAGTATTAAATTGCATCCTTAATTTCAATAACGAGTTTTAACCGGAAATATGCATTTGAAGGCCACTGGGTAGTAAAAAATTGTTTTTAGAAAAGGTCTGTGTGCGTGCGTGTGGTAGTGTGCGTGTTCGCGCGCCTGTGGTCACTTTAAGTCAGAAGTGATACACCAGAAGAATATTAAATTTCATACTTGAATCAGACACTGTTTAAGTACGCCAGGTGGAGGACTTCAAGAACATTTCCTCACTCCAGACTACACTTTCTAAAGATCAATAACAATTCAGTAAAGCACTATTACGAATATCTCTAATTTTCTATGAATAGTAAGGTGGGATTGGGATTTCATTACGGAGGGGATTCGGTACGTAGGCCACCATGCTGGGCCCTTTGTTCCTATGCCCCCAAGTGGGGACACCCCCGGGAGGAAGGATGATGCGAAGGAGACAGATGGTGGCCGACCAAAGGAGCCACGACAGTACAGAGGGCATGGTCCCTGCAGTTTACTCAGATAGAGACCTCTTCCGACAGGCCAGGACAACGAACTCGCTCCCCTACAGCGAGCCCAGCAGCCGAGCCCTAATGGTCCCATGCACGCGATCCGAGCCGCAAAGGTCCCTGGCTGGCGGTCCCCAAAAGGTCCCAGCAGAAGAGCTGAGGCCGGCAACCGATCTACCGGAGGAGGAAGAGGTTTTCCTCAGAGCATATCATCCTGCCATGCACCGCCGACGAGACATCCGCCGACACTTCTACCCTGAAAGAAATCACCAGATGAGAGATGATATGAAATGATAATGGAGATGAATAGCAGGGACAGGAAATTTGGCGGATGTAATTAACCTAACCAGCATTCGCCTAGCGACTCGGGGAACCCCCAAAAAAATCCATGGATCAGGTAGGTCGGCCACGGGAATCGAACCCGGGCCTCCCGAATGTGGGCCACAGTCGGTCCGTAAGGTGCATAACTTTTGTACAATGTTGTATAATTGGAAAGTGATAGGAAATAGACAAAAAACTCACTATAGTGAAACAAAGAGCTGTTTAAAATAGAAGATTTGGGATTCACAGTTTGGTGTTGCATGTTTACACTTAAGCAAGTACGTCATTATCGAACATAATAAGTTTGGAATTTACTTCATGCTTACCACAGAGGTCGTTACTACAACTGTGCAACTTATTGCTTAATTTGAAACTATTCTGTACAAATATGTCGTAAATAACGTAGCGTACCGGCACAGGCTATCAAGGTAGTCAAGACACGGAGGTTTTGCTATTCAAATCCCACCACGTATTCCCTGAGTGAGTGTTCTTTGGGTTATCCTCAAACCTCCTAACGGGCATATGTCGGTACATTTCTTTCCAAATGTTCTTCATTTCATGTATCACCATAGCACAGTCTGGGACACCACCTGAATTAATAATGGGTTTTAAACTCTACCACTACAACTACCACTACTACTACCACCACCACTACTACAACTACTACTACTACTACAACTACTACTACTACTACTACTACTACTACTACTACTACTACTACTACTACTACTACTAATAATAATAATAATAATAATAATAATAATAATAATAATAATAATAATAATAATAATAATAATAATAATAATAATAATAATAATGATAACAATAATAATAATAATAATAATAATAATAATTCCATGCAAAAATTGATGTCAACATATCACAGGAAATACCCATTTGTGGTCCCCAGAATAAAACGACAAAAAAGCAATTAGCTGTCTCTACCACGACATGGTAGGTGCAGGAGGTACTGCATTTCATCCAAAAATTCGATACCGAGATTTCATTGCAAATACACGTTTTCGAGTCTCCTATATAAAAATGAATATTTCCGCTGTTTCTACCACGTAATAGTAGATAGAGCAGGTATCCCATTCCGCACAAAATTCAGTACCCTGAGATCACTGAAAATAACAAAAATATATGTTTTTCCCATAAAAGATCATGTTAAAAATGTGCATGTTAACAACGCAGTAATTTAAAGAGTAACAAAACTCACATATCTTGTATTGATTCTAGACAGGATTCTTACATGGAGGGACCATATTTTGCATGTAAAAAGTAAGATTCTACCTGTTTTGACTGTAATTCAGAGGTTGAACTTCAAAGGATTCAGTGTATATCATTTACGAATTATGTACCATGTTTAATTAAATCCCACTGATTATCAATTAAATTGATTACTTAAACATCTTATGGGGTAATTCTGCTAAACATTTAATCCATGACCTCGAAGTACTCCAAAATCGAGCCTTGAAAATATGCTACAATATGCCTTTTACAACAAACACAAAAATACCCTATCATGTTACTAATATTTTAACATTAAAAGTAAGCATAGAGTTGTCCTTGATAATATATCTCCAGAAAATAAAAAATAAACTTCTAAAGTCTCTTCTAACATTTGAAAGCTCCTCATATATACATATGAGGAACCAGCTATAAATTTATATATATAAATTTATATATATATTTATATATATTTATATATATTTATATATATATAAGTTTATAGCTGGTTTGATTAGCTGAACTGGTTAAAACTTAATGTGTTACAGAATATATAGTTTTTTGCAGTGTTCTCTGTTCTTAACTCTTCAATTATGAGTTTACATATATGCGATATATATGCGTGTGTGTTATTTATGTACGGAAATTAATTCCTACTATTAGATTGTATTATAAATATTGTTAAGGGCAGTTTGCCTGCATTTTTTTTTAATTTACGTCCTCCCACATTTAGTCATATCGGACAATGAATGGAATGGGTGGAATGAAGCTCAATGCCTCCGAGGTCCATGGAGCTTAGAGTTACCCGACATTCGTCTTTCAGGATAAGGATAAACCCCGGAAAAATCCTTATTCAGGTAACTCACCCTGACCGAGATTCGAACTCGGGACCTAGACAGACACGCTATCATCTACGCTACCGAGGCGGGCGTTTGCCTGCAATACTTTATATACATTTATATAACACTGTTCCCTAGCATGAGCGTTGGCGCTGGGAACATTTTCAGATAATAAATAAATAAAAAGTAAGTAAATAAATAAATAATAACGTAAATAAATTACTAAATAAATAAAAATGTTTTGGAATCCCCTAAATAAAAAAAAACCCGTTTTAGAAAAGGCACATTGGCTGTGGTACGTGCGTGTGAGAGAGAAAGAGAGAGCAGCATAACCATAACCGTAAAGCTCATTAAATACACATTTGATATTTAAGTTCAACATCTTTGTAGGGTGCGACACGAAGGTTTTCAAGCAAATACTCTTCCTTCAAACTATGTTTTACTTGAGATCTTTTGAAAAAACAAATTTCTAACACGACTAATGATTGTCATTACAATATCATATGTCTATAATATTTTTTTTCTTCTGTCGATGGGCTGATCACTCATCCCGGAATCTCTCTGATGCGGAAACCTCAGATCCTCAATTCGTTGCCTACGGACCTGGAGGTTGCACGGTTCAGAAGGCCCTATGTTCCACTTCAGGAAATATAGGAATTCATTCTTTTATAATATTTTTCAGAACGAATGAAATGTGTATCTTGAATATTCTGGAGGTACCCTCTGAAGTCCGCTTCGTTAAAAATGAACTCTGCATAACTGGTAAATCATAAGAGATAGACAAAATGTTGCTACATAAAAACAAGTACCTTTTATTAAGACACACAGAGTTTATGTAAAATATTTTTGTAGCTAATCCAAACGTTCCTTGTTATTTGATTTGCGTTTAGCAATGCTTATACGTTTCTTAAACATGAAGTCTTTCTTATTTCGTAAGTTCTGCAAAGGGAATGGAATGTCGAAGTTATCACATACCAATAATTTCTAAAATGATTAGACTGCCGCTTACGTCCTCTTATTCCATACCTATTGTATCGAACTATAGGAGAAATATAGGCCTAATAAAACAATTTTTAAAAATGTTTATCTCCATTAACATGAAGCAGATGCAACAATCATCCTTTTAACAATAATATGTACCAGTGTAAATAGAGAAAATTCTGATAAACATCAAACTTGGTATTTCAGTCAGCACTTTCCAAGATGTTTAGTAAGGTAGCCTAAACCAAACCACCCTTTGCATTGAACAAAATTTTTCGAAACTGTGGTTTCTTCCGTTTTTTAAAAAGTGGCCTATAAATTTTTGTGGAAAAAATACACACACACACACACACACACACACACACACACACACACACACACACACACACACACACACAAACACACACACACACACATACACACACAAAGATATTTTCACGAAATAATAAATTTATATCTTAAATTTTCTGGGAATAACCTCTAAATTCCTCCTCACTCAGGTTGACTTTAGAATAACTGTAAACCTAAGAGATAGACAACATCTTATGATATAAAAGGCTACATCTGGTTGAAACACACGATTTATACAAACCCTTTTTGTATGAGAAGACAATGATAATTCTTTTCAGATATTTCTCATTATAGCTTTGAATTAATAAATATCTACAGCTTTTTCAGTTAGGAATTTATTATAGACACTGTCTCATAAATAAATTGTAATTCATTTTTGAAAAAAATCCAAAAAATGGTGATAGCCCACCTAAAAATAATACCGTGTAAATTTAATAATTTTATGCCGTTTTTTAAGAAAAAAATTATTTGAAATGAATTCTGACCAGCAATTTCAAAGAACAGATCATTAGATTCTATGGTCTTCAGCCATCGTTCAGCGAGGTTTATTATCCCACGATGGTACCAGTCTCTGGTTTTTGATGCGAAGAATTCAGTGACACCCACTTTCAGTGCTTCAATGTCAAATTACTTCCTCATAGAAAATGGGATATGGGTCGAAAAGGAGATATTCTAATAGTACGAGATCAGGCTGTATGTTGGGTGTGGTAACATTTCGATTCCTCCCAATTCCTGAATGTTTTCCCTGGTTGTTCGTGCAGTATGAGTTTTGCATTATCCTATTGCAACAGAACTCTTTATTTCGATTAGCTAATGCTGGGTATATCTGTCTCAAAATTTCATTAACTCGTTCCAGTTTCTGAGAATAAAGATCGATCGTCCGCCCTTTTGGAACAAACTCCCAGTGAATCACACCTTCAAAATTCCACCACACACATTACCTTGGGACCGAACTGATTTTTTTCTTCAACCACGACTTTGGCAGGTTGGCGGGGATCAAGACACTGTTTCGAGGCATCAGGGTTTCGGTAATATACCCATTTTTCATCAAAAGCGACAATTCTCCTGAAAAATCTATCATCCATGGGATTACGGATAAGCTGACGACAGATATCCACCATATGCCCGCCTCGGTAGCGTAGATGGTAACATGTCTGCCTCACGTGCAAGAGGTCCCGAGTTCGAATCTCGGTCAGGGTGAGTAACCTGGATAAGGTTTATTCCGGGGTTTTCCCTTATGCTTAAAGGCGAATGTCGGGTAACTCTAAGCTCTATGAACCCTGGACTCATTTGAGCATCATTTCACCAATTTCATTCATCGTCCGATATGACTTAACGTTGTAGGACGTAAATTACAAAAAGAAAGAAAGTATCCACAAAACGTTCTGCCTGTTGAGGTGTCAATCCATGAAGATCTACAGCTTGTATATGATTTTCCAAGTGTATTAATGTGGCGATGTATGGTATCTTTAGATGCACCAACTTCTTTTGAAAGCCTACGGGTACTTTTTTTTTTGCGGATTTTCTCGCAAAACCCTGCATGTATCCTCAACATTCCATACTTCAGGTATGGTAAATCTTGAGTGTTTTCATCTCGATTGTTGAAATGTGCTACACCTCACTAATGACACCTCCTTCCGCTTCACATGTTCATCGAGGTACGACTCCGTCTCATTCTTACTTCCAGATTCTGGGGAAGATGAGGAATTATCTTGGTTGGAGAAAAATCCCCACCCCCACCACCGGGAATCGAACTCGAGACCCCTAGCTCGGCAGACAGGTGCTCTACTGACTGAGCTGCGGGGCCAGCCTTTATAATTTTGTTTCCAGTAATGTTTTAGAAGGACCCGCAAATAGCATTGCCAAACCAAACAACACAATAAATTTTCCAAAACACCAAAATAAAAAAAACGGCTTTCCTTATGAGAGGAGCTAATAGATTGTCCCTCCCCCCTCCCCTTTGGCCATGCAAAGAGAATGAAATATCGAAGTTATGATATAGCGATTAGCGCAACAAAGATTTGACTATCGTTTAAGCCTATTGCACATATTCTATCATCTTCACTGTGCCAATAACGAAACCCACCTTGTTTAAATACCAACTTAATCAGCATCTGATGCAAATTAGCTTTAACACAATTAAATGCGTTTTGTTTAGCCGTAGGCCATGCATTGCCTATCTCAACTTACTTATATTAGTGACGTTTACAATAGCTGAAAATATTTCATTGTTTCATTAACACCCTGCACGTAGGTATTATTCGCCTGAGTTCTTCAGTACGTCATCATATTTAATATCGATCTTTAAGGCCAAAACATTACCCGGATGTTAAACAACTGTATCGATTTCTTCTATCCCTCGTATGCTCAACGAAATGTGTAATGAAATTACTTCAAACGTTTGTGGCAACTGACGTGAAGAGAATTGGGGGGGGGGGGGGGATCATGTGTTACACTCACATGTCTTTATTCATTCTGGTACAAACTATTCTTCTTTCTACTTCAACTTAATTAATTTATATTTCTGTAGAACTGGTTTTATTACATAGTACAATGAGAATAGGAGAATGCAATAGGCTTAAACAAGTCAAATCTTTTAAGAGCAGGAGGGTATGTAATAGCTTTTAAATTTCGACCTATTCCCATGGCTAAGAGAGAAAAATGATTAACGACTTCAAATTTTAGAAAGTATAATCATTAGAAAATTCAAACCAATTACAAGGAATATCTCAGAAATGGCTAACGTCATAAAAGAATTATTTGACATAAGTTGCATGCTTGAACAAGATCGGCATTTTTGTCTATTAAGAATGTATTTATCTCTTATGGTTTACATGTTATGCAAATAATTCAGAATGAAGAAAACTTCTGAGGATGTTCCCAGAAAATTAAGGGTGTACATTTCACTTATCAAGAAGAAAAAAATATTTAAACATTTGGTAATTTTTATTTAAAAACTCGTTAGTCACTTTTGAGAAAATACATTTTTCAAAACGGTAGTTAGAGTTGGAGATGTTTTTGAAAATCTTTGTGTCACATTCTAAGATGTTGATTATATGACTAAAGTTGGTATTTGATCAACTTTTCGTTTTTGAGTTATCATATACACATTCCTTTTTTTAAAAATGCTGTTATTTGTGGGGCAGGGTTGCCGGAGTCTCAGCACAATTGCATTGAAAACTTGAGATGAGGAATCTTGGATAGAATACAACAGTGTTTCTACTTTTAGGTCCCTAACAGAGAAAGTAAATAACAGTGATAAGTAGAGAGAATGTAACACATCAGATTTGTTCATTATAAAACAATTTTCACATGTATTATAGCGTTTGACCATAAAGTGGTTAGATAAGTTCTTGAAGAGCGTTAGTGCAGGCGTTACAAGTTTGCACATCTGGTCTCATTTAGTTCACCCTTGCAACCAGACCCTGCTTACCGGAAGGGACGAGTCGTTAGAAACCTCTGAAAATTCAAGGTCCTTTGTGCAAAAGGACAAGGGCAGCCGGTCGGTGTTGCTGGTTTCCTTTCCCCTAACATTGTAGATACTAGCAAGAAAATGCGGGCATGACGGTTCCGTAATTCTTTGCACAAGACGACTTAACGTTCTCACGTGCACCTTTCACTATTTGTGTTGCATATCATAGTAAAGTATTTAATGTGTAACAGCCATATGATTTCACCGACCCATTAGGTACACATACTTTGATTTTAATTGTACCTTTTAGGTATTGCATTTATATTCTTACGTCAATTGGTTTGATTTAACTGTTATCTTCTAATTTTTATATTTGCTGTTCTATTCATTTGGGTTTTCTGTTAATCGATACAGGCATTTCTGGAAATGCTTCGATTACAACGAGAATTGGAGAATATACCTAGTAGGCTTAAGGGAATGTCAAATCATTTAAGCGCTATTCTCTCTGTGATGGCTTTGAAATTCCAGTTTCTTTACATGCCCAAGATCAAAAATAAAGACTTCTATTTCAGGAAGCATTTGAAAATTCAAACCAATTACAAGAAATATGTCATAAATGGTTAGATCCACAAAAGATTTATTTGGCACAATTTGTGTACTTTAACGATTTCTACATTTAGTAGTAAGATTTTGTTCATGTGTTACGTAATACGAGTTGTGCAAGTCATTCACACATTTCATTTGTCATGAAAAGGCTTAAACATATGATACATTAATAAAACTGGTTACAGTTGGTTTTTGAGAAAATTACAATTTTCGAAAATGTTTCCATTACGTGGGTTATTTTCTTGAAAATCCTTATGTTGCATTCTTGGACGATGCTGAACTTATATACAAAATATAAACTTATATACAAAAACTCATTCCAGTTTTCGTTTTTGAGTTAAGCAGTTCACAGATTACACGTAGAACTTTTTCTAAAAATTATTTTTATTCAGAGACATCAAAATGTATACGTAAAAAATAAAAGCTAGCAATAGTGAAGTAACAAATACTACATAAAATATAATTATTTGTTACAAACTTCATTTATATTTTATGGAAATTGATGAAAATTTCACAGAATTTAACTGAAACCAGTTCAGTAAAGGATTGGTTACATTGTCAGTCAGTTTCTTTGTTATCAACGTTACGGTTCCTAGATGTCGAACTATTTTATATGTTTTATCAAACTCTGGAAATCAAACAAAACTTAAAGACAGAAGCGATTGGCGGTATTTCAAAATTCAATACGCAATTTCTACGTTTTAAAATAAAAATATTCTCCCAAACCATTAAATCTATCGGACCATTTAATTACTTTAACAATTTAACTTCTGGATTTAAATCACGGTTAACTGACCAAAAATGATCCGCCGCGGCCGATTTATCAGTCTGTTTATGCCTAATATTCGAAAAGTTCTATCGCTCTAGTTTCTAAATCACGTTTCGTCCTTACACTATAGACCTGGTCACAATCTAAACAACTAAATTGATTAATGCCACATCTTTTACTATCGAGAATTTTACCTTTTTTGAGAAATGTAGCAAATTTTGAATATTATACTTATTTTGAGTAACCAAAGTTATACAAAATTGTTTAAAAATGCTCTGACAATGTTTAACCCAAGGATGGCAAGTTTATTAAAATTACAATCATCTTTTATTTTTTAAGAGTACAAATATCATTCACACTTTTTAATACTTAAATTTTTCAATCTTTTTTATGTATAACGTGTGTATTAAAACCATTAATTAAAGCAGTATTAATAATGTGTTTATATTCTCTATTAAATTTTTATTTATTTAGGGATATATTTATTAACCTATAAATCAAACTATTAAAAGCAGAAACTTTTTGTGAAATGGATTCAAACTTTTATTTTTTATGTAATTATCAATATGAGTAGATTTCCTATAAATTGTTTAGTTTAATGTTATCTCTTATCTTTAGATATAGAAAAGAAAGACATCCATTAATTTCAGTTTCTAATGTGAATTTTATAGCTTTATCTTGCAAATTTAATAGTTTCAAAGCATCATTTATGTGTTTCTCAGGAACAATAGCAAAAAATGTCATCTACATATCTATACCAAGTTTTAAAAATTAAATGGAATGTTTTAGCGACTTGCATTTAAAAAAAGCTCATAAAAAGTACAACAAAAAAAGGTGAAAGTGGATTACCGGTTGCTAAGCCAAAAGTTTGTTGAAAAACTTACCATTAAAAGTGAAAAAAAATTTGATCCAAACAAAAATTAGTAAGTTAAACAATATAAACGATTAAGTCCTAAGGTAAATCTATGGAACTCCACCACTTTTTTTAAATCAAAAGTTTTTCAATTCACATCTGTGAAATTTTCATAAATTTCCATAAGATATATGTAAAGTTTGTTACAACTAATTATATTTTATGTAGTATCAAATAGTTTGATGTAAATTTCGATACTGAACTATGGATTGGATGCAATATCTTTTTACCTACTACGTATGTGGTAGTTACAATAATTTTATAAACACATTACATGAAAAAGCTAACAAAGCAGTAGAATACTGGAAAAAAAAAAAACTAACAAAAAGAAAAATATAAAAAGCACAATTCTACGTAAACTATAAGTTTTATTTTTTCTGAGCATTAAAATCCTTGGGTTCCTCATTTTATTTTAATTTTGTGAATACATTTTGGAGAAACTAAGTAATTTAAAGGTAGATGGAAGATAAATTATACGGTATGTCAATTTTAACTTTCTTTGTCACAAAATGGTTAACCAGCATGGAAACAGATACGATTTTCTTGGATTTTCCCTGTCTGCTCGTCCCTTTAATGAGAGGGACTGTTACCTGCTCTCTGCTTGTTTGTGAAAGGGTATTTTTGATTATTTAAAAGGTTTTCTTTTCTTCTTTCTTGATCTGACAGTTCTTCAAGAAAGTTGCTGCTGTATTACCGTTCGTTTAACAAATGTTATTTCCATTAAGAATAGGAAATAAATATTACTCTAACGAGAATGTGGCATTTAGCATGATTATTCACAGGATATTCAAGTTATTTGTTTAATGTACAGCGAATATATTAACTTTTAATCAAAATCACTCTTACCATTTTTGGAAAATTAAAAAAATAAAAACAGAAACTTTCCATTATTTAGAATAATTTGAGAAATGTAAAATGTTCTAGAAAATCCTTTCCAGAATATATAGCGTCTCAGTATAAACTAATATAACTCAACTTTTGGTTTTCACTTACTCTACTTCATATCTATTAAGCAAATAAAAAAAAAGTAAATAAAACCTGCATCAACCACAAAATGATAACATATTTTGACAGAAATATACGTATATAGGTCCTCTGAATACAAACCAAAATTTGGAAAACATCCGTTTGTGTAATTGAGTGTATATGTTTTGTGTGTCTGTGAACTCATAAATCAAAACTGAAGACTCGGATGAATGCCCAAATTGTTATATAAGTTCAATATCACCCACAGATGTGACAGAACATTCTGAAGAAATGCTTAAGTTAATCTCTATATGGCAAAATGTTTAGAATTTATTTTTACTTTTTCAAAAATGACAATTCTGTTTAACTTACCTATATTAAAGACAAAATCTATATTTTGACTTACCTGGAAAGCCATATTCATTCGGAAGAAACTTGTATAAGTTTTAAATAGAGATACGAAATGTATGACATAAAACAAATGACCAAAAAAAAAAAAAAAAAAAAAAAAAAAAAAACTTTCTGTAATGCCAGCTATTTTCAAGATATCTGCTACAATAGGTTTAAATTTTACAATTCTTTCCCTATTTTTTTATTTTTCTACCAAATACTAATATACAGAGAAAGTAGTATACTCAACACGAAAATTCGATATAAAGATGTCCGAAAGTACATGTAAGTTCAATATTTTCCAAAGATACTATACGCATATTTTAAAGAAAATCACCACCCCAAACTACTTTTTATCTGGAAAACTTATAACGTTCTTTACTCTAAAAAATGCCTCTATCGATTTTGTTTGAAATGATTTATTTGCGTGATAAATAAAATTTATATTTTTAATTTTCTGGGAATAGCCTGAGACTATTACATGGTTCGCAGGCGGAACACCTCGACCAATGATATCTTTTATGCCTATGCCTATGACGGGGCGACTCCGGGAGGGAGAAGTGAGGTGAGAGGATACTAAAAGTGGTCGGACTCAGGAGAGACGAAAGCAGAGGGCATGGTCCCTAATAACTATAAATTTAAACTTTCCGGTGACGGCTCCCGCTACGCGGGCTTTCCATAACTCGCAGCCCTCCTCTTATCCAGAGAATGATCATTTGCTGAGAGCAATGCACCCTCGCAGGAATCCTAGGAATTGAACCCTAGGAAGGTCGCCACGGGAATCGAATCCACGACCCCTAAATGAGTACAGACGCTACCACCTGAGCCATTTTGTGCGGTAGTAGCCTGTGAAGGTTGATATTTCCAAATTAGTTCGGTAAACCGCAGGAGACACTTAGGTCAGATAAGTTGTTTGTAGTGTTGATAATTTCCGAGATATTCTACGTTATTGTTTGAAATTTCAAATTCCTTAACATTTTTCAAGTGGTAAGTCGCTATTCTTTTCCATCGGGTGGAATTTCGATTTGCTTTGCAAAACTCTGAATATCTCTTTAACCCACTGTGTTCTTTTTATACCTAAAATAAATTCTGAAAATTTGTAATGAGTGTTTATCACGATTAAGCACAAGCAGGCAGAACAATATATTTATTTAAATAATTTTTTATGGATGAGTGATAGGAAAAACAATGTGAATCAGATCTTTCTGAAGTGCAGACTTTGGCATGGGGTGGAAGGAGTATGTTCAGCAAAGCTATGTTTCTAGATTAATAAGTACGTAGAAGAACACGCACTTGAAACATAATTTGCAGATGAATGGGAAAAGTAAAGTCCTGTGGATATATCACATAGGACTATTAAAAAGATTGGCAGGCAAGAAGTGAGAAAGCATTACACAAACTTTAAATACTTTTTACAAGAAGTATATTAAACCAACACTTAAATATTGTAAAGAGATTTGAATAACTGCAAGTATAGAAAAACTTAATATTCTGAAAACCAAATTCTTCGTCTAATAACTGGAGCTGTCAGAACTACTCCAGTATTTGCTCAAATAATTTTGACTAATATTTCAAGACTTGATCTTGACAATGAAAAAGCAGCCATAATACAATATGAAAAATTAACCATACTATCTTATAATGACTTGGAAAAATGAAGTAAACTTAAAAACTCAACAAAGTTTTCTTACTAAAAAACGTGTATTGTATTAACCCTTTAGAACTGTTTCATATTGCACACTATCTACAGTTATCTGTAGAAGTTACAAAATCTGAAACCTCTTCTTATGTCTTGAAACAAATAACACTAGAAATAATAAATTTAAGATATCCTGCCAATGAATGACTACATGTTACTGATGGTTCTAGTTTACCAAATGATGGTGGTACTGGCGCTGGTGCAATATGCCCACTTTTCTCTTTCTAAAAAGATTAATTTTAAATGCTCAAATTTTGATAAAGAACTTTCGGCAATCCTTCAGAGCCTTCAAAATCTTCTATATCATATAAACAATTTTGAAAAAGTTGTATTATTATCTGACTCTAAAGCAACTATAATATCCATAATATCTGATAACACCTAAAAATCTAAATATTGTAGAATGTCGTAAAATCATAAAACAGTTAATTTAAATAAAAGAGTAATGCTTCAATGGATATCAGCACATTGCAGAATTCATGGTACTGAAACAGCTGACTTTCTAGCCGAAAACGGCAGTAAAATTATATCAAACTCATTTGAGCCACTAAGTTATCACTCTATCAAAAGAATACTTATTAAATCAACATATTATAAAAAATTAAAAAAGATAATATATTTAAAAAAAGTAAAACAATGGAAAAATTTATGTAACAGCATGGCTAAAATCAACACACTACCAAGAACATTTTGCAGAAATACTGGCAAATGTTTAACGAGCTGTCCTTCTCTTTGCATGACCAGGACCTTAAAAATCGAATGCCTTATTGAGTACTGGAAAATTAAAACAAATAATAAAAAATATTTCGAGAATGATTGGAAACAAAAAATAAGTATTTAGCGCCATGAACATCTGCAAGATGTTCATTTTTCATGTAGTAAGATTATGGTTTATCAGTTATGCAAAAGTCACCCACAATAAGGACTTCTGAGGATCAAGATACATATTTCATTTATCATGAAACATATAATGGAATTTTAATCAGAATCGTTAGGAGCCCACAAAATATAATTATTTGTAACAAAATTCACTTATCTTTTAAGAAAATTAATGAAAATTTTACAGAACTCGATTTTCTTAAAAGACAAGTGAATTTTGTTACAAATAATTATAATATATGTAATATTTATTGCTTCACTGCTGCTAGCTTCTATTTTTTACGTTTTCGTTGAGAAAATAAAAACGTTCGAAAAATGTTTCAGGTAAAGGGTAGTCTGTGGGGGTGGGGGTGGGGGGGGGAGTTCTTGAAAATATTTATGTCGCATCCTTGAAAGATGTTGAACTTAAATGCTTTTCGTTTCATAATTATGCTGCTGCTGCTGCTCTCTCTCTCTCTCTCTCTCTCTCTCTCTCTCTCTCTCTCTCTCTCTCTCTCTCCCTCCCTCTCTCGAATCAGAGAACCTCAAAACATATATTTCCAGTGAAAACTCGGTATCGATTTTTTCCGTGGAATTGAGCACCATATCTACAATCTAGCGAGGAAAAAAAATTCATTGGGATAATAATTTGTTTAGAAGCTACACGTAAGAATCAGCAGATAAACTCATGTGAAGTAATGCATAATGTGCTGTGTATTTTAGAGTGTTGGAGTGCCATATACCTAATTATTGTCT
>CM060953.1:111536270-111765568 GCA_030765055.1 Mantis religiosa | reverse complement strand
AAGCTTGAAAAGATTGTTGGATACATCAACGATACAGCACCCAACAAGAAGCTACACGAAGCCCTTCGCGAACACCAGGACCACATCACCCAGAGCATCTACGACCTGAAGATGTCCCTGGCTCCAGAACACGGGGTTCCTCCGCCGCAATTTCTGCCACATCGAGACACCCGCACAGGAAGGACGCCGCTGCCATCAGACCTGCAACGCCGCCTCCCTCCCCGGCCATGAGCTGTTGACGGCCATGGCCCTTCTGCATCACCGCAATCCAGTTCCCACGAGGACTCAACGGTACCATCCAGTAACGCATATAACCATCACCACTGTACACAGGTCGTAGTCAGGGTCTCCTGGATCATGACTGCTACCTGATCACCACAAGCGGGTTCCCGCACAGCTAGTTTCTACCCACGAACAGCCGGGTTGCTTAGGCGGTACCGGCCACCAAATTCGCCTCAACAGTCCGAACTAAATTAGCACTACAGGCTCCAATAAATAGAATCACCTCAGAACAACATCCCTCCCATGCCCCATCCTTCTTCCTACCCAAATACCCAATCTACGCTGTTGTTGGAAGAAAAAAAATGAATGAAATGATGCTCAAATCCGGGTTCATGAAGCTTAGAGTTACCTGACATTCGTCTATCAGTATAAGGGAAAACCCTTGGAAAAACCTTCCAGGTAACCCACCTTGACCGAGACTCGAACTCGGGACCTCTTGAACGTGAGGCGGACACACTACCATCTACGCTACCGAGGCGGGCTATAAAAGGATATTTTGTAAATTTATGAGATCAGTGGTGAGCTTCGTGTCGTGTTAGTTTGTAAGTGTATCATATAAACGTTTCTAAGAAAATATGACATAAGGGCGCGTTTCAATGGACCTGAGATGTCTGAGTTCCGGGTAATGCATTTAAAATAAAGAGCATTGGTATCCGTCTACCTAAGTTTTCTGGAAATTAGTCCCTTATGGTAATTATCGACGATTTCACAGTCAAGGAGCGAGGGTTGGGAGCTCTTTTCCTCAACAGCACCATTCCCATCGGGCACAAAACTTTTATACCGATCTTAGCCTGGACAGCTCGATAGCGTGCAGTGCTTATCTGCGGTTGGAAGTTAATCACGGAAGTATTTTCGTATTTCGAAGAAATAAAAGCCTTGTTAAAATAATAATTTTCTCAAAACATTTCGTTTTCTAGCGTTAACGCTTTTCAAATACTCCATACTATATACACTTCCTACATTTTGTCAAGTTTTAGATGCAGTTCACAGAAATAGTTTGAACATTGTTTTGCTTAATCCTTATGTGAACTGCAACAGTATTATAAGTGTAAACACGTAAAAGTAATAGATTTCATTACACTTGTCATCATTTCTATGTTCTATCGTGCTGAAAGTAGGTCGATGGAAGAATCGCGTCTTATATGAATAGTACATGTGAAGTCTAAATTGATGTGTACACTTTACACTTTAAATATAAAATATACTTTGATTATAAAATAGACATAAACGTTTCAAGTTTTATATATAACATCAAAATTTTGGGACATTTTAAACCTAGAGCCTACAATTAGCAGTCATTAACACGTCTCGGAAAACTGCCGAAATGTCACTTGTGGTAATACGTCGTGATACCAGATAAAAATAAGTTAACTCACTTAATGCAATGCATCTGTATAACACCTAAGAATTCAAAATATATTTTTGAGCAACCTGAAATGTTCAGTACAGTAATATAACATGATACAATGATAAAACATAAAATTTCAATCAAATATTTGCAAGGTTTTAGAAATGTAGATGTTTTTGCTCTGGACGTAATTAAGTTAATTGTGTTAATTAAAAATCCTCCACTGTCAAACGGTATGTTGCATTCTAACAATGATGTTATTTTAATTTTAACAGACCAGTATAAAGAACCCCACATTGGAGTTTTTTTAATTCAAATGAAACAATGCTATAAATGGAAAGATAGGCATTTGCATTTTGACACTTTTCGACTTTTTTATATAGAGTACGAAAATATTTAATAAACTGGTTATATCAGTCTCAAATATTCCTTCATTAAGTTTTGCTGAAAATTAGAAGTTAAGGCCAAACACTTTGACGCGTACAACATTTTCAGAAATGAAAAATATGGCAAAAAAGTTTTGAGAAAAATTAAATTTAAAACTGGAATGTGCTTTTCATCACGCGTTCAAGAGGGTTTTGGAGTGATAAGCATTGAGGACATTAATAAATCAAAGGTGCGAAGTAAAAGTATTGAATAAAAATACAATAAAACGCCAAAAGTAATATTTACATGTTTTCAGATCTATATTCAACATCACGGATAGATTGCCTTAATATTTAATAATGTACAATTAAAATAAGTAACTACGGTGAGGAATCGAACTTTGATATTCCACGTTCCACGTACAAAACCATTAGGCCACGTAAAAATATGACTCTAGCATTGTTTAATCGAAATTCGGCTACCGCACCAGACTGTATAATGGTCATATTCCAACCGCATCTCACAGAAAAAAAAGTGTAGGTATTTAATTATTACGACGAGTTACAGTAAGTTGGGTATGATTTTATTGTGCCCATAGTTTAACTAGTAAAGCAGTTCAGAATACGTCAGCTACATGTAATCTTAATTCGGTAACATTGGACCATTAATAATTTATATTTCTTATTTAACCACTCTTAATCGTTTACCGATTTCAAGTAAATTTGAAATATGCGTCAAATTTTGTTCAAACTTCAGTGTATGAAATATCAACTCCATACGTCTAGTGGTTCATTTGGAAACTTAATTTTGTGCCACTTACAAAACATACATAAAAGGAGGAACTCAGCACCTTAATTCGTTCATATTGAGTATTGTCGCAGACGATATCTCAACACCTTCTATTTCGGTTATTTTAACTGTTTAAAACTGAATTGATAATTTGGTAGACGATTGTGGAAAGCAGGCTGACGAGTGACGATACACAAATATGAAAATGATAAAGAAAATCTAATTTAGTTCTTCAAGAACCGACCTACTGCAATTGTAATTTACAGATCTGAGATACAAAAACGATGATCGTGTGGAGGGCGGAAAATCTAAATGTTAATAAATTATTCAAACATATTAGATAAATGATAAACCCTTATATACAAATTTTAAATTTCCTGCATCATATTATAAAAATGATAGTAAACTGTATGTAGTTCCAAAAGAAATGATTTCTAAAGATCAATAAAGTGGCTACCATTATCCAAGCCACTGAAAAGATGGAAGCAAGAATCTTATTATACAATTTTTCTTCCTCTCCCTCCGTCGTTCCTAGCACATTTAGAAACCATTAGGAGTTCAGCGTTGGTCCCAAATTAATGATCCTCGGGATCTGGCCAGGGCTGCTAAACCAGATCGACCATCTATACCGCATGCCCAGCACAGGGACTCCTCCCTGTGAAATCCTTATTCCATCTAGGATTATAAGATCCTTTTAACAGCTTTTACACTGTATGTATATCCTTTGTTATAAATAATGCCTGGAAGTTCATGCCCTAAAACCATTTTGTTAATATTGGTTCGGAAGAAGTGGAACTGATGGTGACCTTAATTGAACTTTCATAGCTTTCTCAGTAACCGATTCATTAAAGAAAATCATTTACTGTCACAAATATGGTGCAATGCATATACGAGGAAAGTTAAACGTATTAAATTATGGAAAATAGCGTCCAACGTGTGTCCTGATTTAATCATGTATCTGTTACAGATAAAACACCCAGTCATATTTAATTCCATTTGGCTTAAGTAGGCAATTTTAAAGGATCAATTACAGATGGAATTATTATGTTGTTTGTGACCCCCAATTTATCACCTTAAAAAGAATATAGCACCTTTGCTTCCTGCTTATTAAGGGCACCAATAATTACAGTTAAAATAAAACGACTTTCAGAATCCGATTTTTCATTTATTGAGACCCAAATAAACTCATTTTCGGTTAATCTCGCATTCTTCATACAACACTGTAGCAGAAAAATTTGACAACTTTTTTCGTATAATGCTTTAGTCAGTTGCATTAAGTGTGGTACATTTATGGGGAAAGTTTCTCAAATTATGTTTCCAAAGCGGTATAACAGATGCTAAAAATGTTTCATATAAATCGGAAGAAAACTGATCTGGTTTGTTCCCTAAATATTCTTCCAATCGCATTTGTTTAGGCTCGTTATTTTCACTTTCTTTGTCAATAATACACATTGCTCATATTTAGCTGACTCTTTGCGTTGGGTAACTTACAAGTATTTCCTATTTCTTATTTTCCAACGCTCACTTTTTTTCGCACGCTCTATAAAACAGTAGTATGCAGTATGTACCATTCAAATCACTCGCTAATAAAATTCTCTTTGAAGATTATTATGTCTACATGATTCAAGAGATTTTCGCCATAGAGCTATTTTAATATATTCATTGACAAATACAAGTATTGACAAACACTTTTTTTTCTACACCAATGAAAGTAATAGCTCAAAGGAATCAGAGGAATGCCATATTATGACCGCAACGGAACAATTTCTATTAAGTTGATTGTGAAGAGGTGTTGACACATGCTATGCAAACTTGCATGGGAAAAAAATCAGTTTTATGCCACAAAAACACTAAAATGATAGAAATATGTGGTTTTTATCGGAAAAGCCAAAATATGCATTTATATGCAACATAAAATTTGGTTCACTAAGCTACAAAGTTGATGATTTGCGCACATAACTTACCAAAATTACAGTTATAACAAGAAGAATATATGTAGACGCATGAACTTCAGGACCATACTTCATAAGATCGGTATATAATTTTTTTTTTTAAATTTATTGAACATCGTTCAACCTAGGTCATATTTAAAGGTCGGAGGCGTATGCGCTTCTCCATAGGCATGCTGTACATGGACTGTACTGTTATCGGTCGCGCAAATAAACAACTGCAGGCAGGTATAGCCTGACCATGACAACCACCAAACTGCCAGAGGTAACAAAACAGTCGCGTTATACGATACCTTGACCTCGCGTCTGCATACACTTGCGAGGCAATGCTTCACTAGTTCGCAGAGTACTACGTTACGCTGTTTTCGATCTTTGCACATATGATGGCCGTGCTGCACATCATTCATACCCAGAGTCCAGCTAACTTGTATTGCATGCACATCTCTCCGGCCTTTAGTCATATCGGATGATGAGTGAAATGGGTGAAATGATGCTAAAATGACTGAGCGTGAATAGAGCTCACAGTTAACTGACATTCACCTTTCAGGATAAGGTAAAACTTCGGCTGGGGAGGGGACAGAACCTCACCCTGACTGAGATCGAACTCGGAAGCTCTTGAACGAGAGGCAGACACGCTACCCCCACACCACAGAAGCGGATAAATAACAATTTGTTGTGTTACATACACATGACTTTTTCTACTACAGTAGAACTCGTTTACCTGGATCAGCTGGACCAGGGCCGATCCGAGTTAATTGAAAATCCGGGTTATCCAGAGAATGACGGAAAAACGCAATCTCGCATTCGCTTTAACATTACATGTTTATTTGGCAATGTTTCGACTTGACTCTCGAAATAAAGCATCAGTTTCTCTGTTTGCTACTGCTTGTGCGTGGGTCTTAACTACAGATGGTTCATCAACACTGTCTGAATCTGAATACTCTTTATTTTCATTTTCAGTAACACTGCATGATACAATAATACCTTCCTCTGTAATCAGTTCATAACTTCCGTCATTGGCAATGTCCTCTTCATCAACATCGGTACAGCCATAAATCGATATTTTTAAAAATGTGTATTAAATGTTCTTCCACACATATTTTTCTTCTTCAATCTTGTTTTCTGGTAAGTCACAGGCACCAGGCCACTACTTCTTCCATGGGTTTATCAGTGTCTCTTCCAAGAATACTATTCCTATTAACTCTAACAATTGGATATATCATGAATGAAATCAAGGTTCTCTTGAATGAGCTTCATAATGCCCACCTTGATTCCAAGTAGTTAGAGTGAGTGCAATGAATTCGCCCGTTAGCAAGAGAATCCAAGGAATGTGCCTACGAGAGTAGCAATTTACTGTCTGTAAAACTGTGCTAAACAACATAATTTGTTTTCTTCAAAACTGGTCCGCATTAACGACGTTTTACTGTACTATCGTTTGCACATACCTTTTACACACACAAAAAAAAGTGTAGTGTTTAACGCCCGCTTTTACTACATACGGCACCGCAGGCGATGACACTGATGATACATGAGATGAAGATGGAGCACCGGTGGAATGAGATGGCGGGGGAAACCGGAGGTCCCGGAGAAAACCCACCCCAACGCCGTTTTCTCCACCACAAATCTCACTTTGCGGTCACCTGGGATCGAACCCGGGCCGCCTTGGTGAGAGCCAAGCGGTCTAACCACTGAGCCACGGCGTGGCCCATACCTTTTACAAACTGTACTTACAAAACCTTGTTTTTCTATCTACCGCATGTTGGCTAAAATTTGAAGAAATAGTTTCATTATATGATTTTGTTGTACGCAGAAAAAAAATTCAACAAAAAAAGTGATAGATGTTACTACTGACCTTGGAATTGTGTTAATTTTCCACGTGAGAAACAAGTGCAAAGCGACACACCCTTAGAAAATGACAATGAAATAATCCAACTCATAACAACCGTTGCCTCAGAAATGGATGGAACAAAAGGAAATTACATATTTCAAATATATTGCGTGTATGAAATACACATTTCTTGTTCAGAATGTTTTTGTCTATCGCTTGTGGTTTATATCCTGTGGGTATACATAATTAGAATGGCATAGCTTGGGCTTCGTGTTATGAGTAAAGAAACAATTTTAAGGTGCAGCACTTAAAGAAACTATACAAATATTATTATTTATATAGTACAGGGGAAGACAGGTAGTGGCGGTGTGACGTCAGCTCCGTCAGCTCTAACCACCAAATATGCCCCCGAACGAAAGGCAGGTTAGCGGGTGACGTCACCGCGCTGATTTCTGCTGACCAAAAGGAAGGAAACAGTTTGATGTGTTGGGGTTCCGACAGCGTAGGAAAGACAGGAAACGTATTGGGTATTAATAATATGTACAACTTACATCTTGGGTGTTGTAATATTAATGGTGACTACTTTATTTACAAATTGGTCACTGTTTATAAACAATTACATTTTAGCTCTGTGCTACGAGAAAGTATATAAAACTTCAACTCGTAGTTTATATGAAGGTGAAGCATGTTATAAAGTACATAAAATGAAACATAAAGTAATTTTCTCTGCAAATTAGAGGAGACCCATTTAGAACAAAATTACATGGACATTTTCCGACACTTTCTGTTTCGTTTTTCTTTAACTAGTTTATCAATGTCACGACGTAGTGTCTGGGAAATTTGTAATCGAAAGCTGCATGTTAGTTTGTGATACGACAAGGTACTTCGGGGTTTGGACTTAGCTAATTTCATAACAGAAAAAAAAATTAGCACACATATGTCGAACCAAACATACACAATGACCATGCGACAAGTGAATACAACTTCAGAAATCTGGTTTGTAGGACATTCTTGTAAAAATCAGCCAAGTCTTTCTTCTGTGTATATTTCTCCTCCAATAAATCACCACTTTGTACATTTAACAATTCCATTTGGTACGTGGCAGCTACATTGTCATCGAGTGCGCTACACCTGACTGAGCCCTCAGATTCTGTACTCACAGCGCCATTTATATAGGCAACTTGGTACTACACGGCTCTTGCCTGACGTCACACGCACTGCAGGCCTCGCTCCCAGCTGAAATACGTCACAACTCTCGAAGCTGTCTTCCTATGGTATAGTATTTGTTGCTTCACTGTTACTAGCTTCATTTTTACGTAAAGATTAGACAAGTATTCTCTTGAACAGATTTTAAGTTTTTATTTAACCATAAGTCAACAATGGTCAATAAATATTAAAATGTAGGTAACTTATGGAAAGCATTAGCTGTTATGGCATATCCCCGTAACAATAACCAACCTCTGCAAGAAGAGTCAACCTCAGTCAACCTCAATCTGCAGCTGAAAGACTTTCAACTTGCTAGATCATCTCAGTCTCTGTTTGATTTTCCTGTCACATCATGAGATTTCGAGACTGCTTACAAGTTGATGCATATATCAGTACGAGTTGGGAACGCAGTAACGAAATATATTTTGATGATAGTAATATTGCATGTAAATTAATACATTGATATTGCCTTATTTATTTATGAATTCACATATTTTCTGAGGTACTTATTTAGGTGGAATTAGTTTCAAAGTCTATCTTTGCCACGCCGCTGCAAAATTATACAAAACACCTTGGTAATAAAGATTTTACATGTATTTCCGGAATATCAAAACACACCTTTCATTTATGATCTAAATACGTAATTTAAATATATTTTCTCTCTCTCTCTCTCTCTCTCTCTCTCTCTCTCTCTCTCTCTCTCTCTCTCTCTCTCTCTCTCTCTCTCTCTCTCTCTCTCTCTCACACACACACCTTTTTCTATGTACTGTTTTTAATTTGGTCTCTAAACGTGCATGCCTAATGAAATCTTCAAATTGAAACAAATGTGGGTGGAAAGCAATACTTACCCTATTAGCTATGTGGTAAAACAAGTTAACAAATTAACCACTATAGAACATGTTGACCTCCTATACGTAATAACATGCCCACTAAATCGTCCTTACTCTATTTGAATTAACAACCCACTTACCGTGTTACATTCCACAACTTTGTCTAGAAGTATAATGTTGGGATGGTTAACCATCCTCAGGATTCGTATTTCTCTTTCTGCCGACTTAATGCAAGCTGGAGTAGCCTGTTAAAATAAAAAGTCAAAATCGTATTTTGCCATGTATAAAGAAATTTGTAAGTTATTTATGCAACAAGAGCTACATCTAGCCTTTATTTTGCGAATAAAAATGTATATCACTCTTATTAGCAAAGTAAAAACACTTTTAACATATGTGGTATAGACTACTTTTAAACACTTAGCCCTGAAACAATCAAATAATATTAATTCCAATTCATTATTCATTCTCCATTCATTCTATTACATAAAGTTACTTGCTTCTCCAACGGATCGTTCTATAACATTAACTGTTTGCCCAGTACAAGACGTCAAGCTAGAGGAATGTGTACCGGAATCACTTCTGCTGACCGCACGGTGTATATGCTCCCCTTCCCAGTATGCCATGGATGGCAGGTTCGTTTAAAATACACAAGTGTTGTCACATAACTCACCGCTACATAGTAAATGCCTATCGCTGCATTTACTGTAACAAACATAGTTCTGGCAGCATGGGTGACTCATATGCACACTCATACACTCAATTCCTAGTAAACATATCCGCTACAGGAGCAGATAAACAAGCTCCTCTGCCCTTCATACCTCTCTAGCCTTTTTGTTGAGGGCGTACAGTACGTGCACTACGTCGGAATTAAATCTATCACATTTGCTTACCATTCTTTCAAATTTTGTTAAAAAACAGTTTCTTATTTTTACATAGGGTCCACTATATTTACTTGTTACTCTTGGATTTCGTCCCATTTGAGTTTGTTCTATAACATTTATCTGGCATCCATCGGAGTCCTTTCTGTATAATTTTCTTGCTATTTCTGAGTTCATTCCATAACATAAACTCTCAACTCTCGCAGAATTATGTGTATAATATTTACTTGCAAGTCCTTCGGAATGCGTTTCATGACATATACTGCCTACTCTATCAAGTGCGTTCTATCATGTTTGAACACTGCTTCTTCTGAATTCGTTCCACGCATCATTACTGTCTATTTTCTCAGATTTCGTTCACAATCTTGTATCCTTCTGCTTCTTCGACTTTTTGTTTCATAATGTATAGTAGCTATTCCACTGAGTCAGCCCGTCTCTGTAGCGCAGATGCGTGTCTGTCTCACGTTCAAGAGGTTCCGAGTTCCAATCTCCGTCAGGATGAGTTATCTGGATGAGGGTTTTTCATCCTTAAAGATGAATGTCGGATAACTCTAAGCTCTATGGATCATGGGTTCATTTGGACAGCCTATTTCATTAATCGTCCAATATGACTTGGAGAAGTAAATTATAAACAAAATCTGATTTCGTTCTATAACATTTACTTTCCAGTCTTTTGGAGCTCATTCCATAATATTTACTTTTTACCTAATTCATTGAAGTTCGTTGTATAATATTTATTGCTTACTACTTCATGTCTCAACCACAATATTTATTTCCAACTTCTTGATTTCGTTCCTTCGGTTATGCTTTGGATTTCATTACACAATATTGTCACCACAACGCGAGGATTTTGGCTAGCTGCTGCGTGGCCACTCAGTTACTTAGGTCTAGTTGAAGCTATTATCCGATCTCTCGCAATGGTCCATACATACCAATAGCTACTGTGCCGTCTTCCTGCTTCTGAAGATTCGTTTAGAACGTTCCCTTGCATTCAGTGTCTATATAAGGTGCTAACCGTCATACATCGGATCAAGACGGAACGTAAAGAACACACATTCACCCTCCGCACTACATAATTCAGGAAATACCAAATTTTATGTCTATGTATGTATGCATGTACGTAGAAGCCAGGCTGTCAAAATCCGAAATATAACTACAGACTTCAACAGGACATGAACAACTAAACAACAACTGCATATTCTGCACACTACTAGAAACTCCGGTGTCTTTGCTTTTAAACGTCCTGTCTTGAAAATTACCTTGTACGTTATTTCAAGACAACGGCGTACAATATTATCCGATTCACAATTAAGAATACAGAATCACTGGTCTTAGGATCAAAGATATTACGCCGATATCCTCCGGGAAGAGATTATAGAAGACATGACATTGAGAGGTTTCCAGCCTATTGCGCTATGCGAATGAGCAAGCGCAACATAACTAGGAGTCCCTGAGACTGTTCTTATGGAATTTCAGAACATCCAGGAAAATAGGCAACCCCTCAACCTCCGCTAGGCACAATTTCGAATTTTCGTAGAACAATGGGGCCGCCGCACAAGAAAAGCTATGCTTACGATGCCAACAACTGTGGCACATGATATAGATTAACACCCCATTCCACCTATGCGTTAAATATGCAGGAACTTCAGGGTCATGCAAAACTGCTCCTTTGGAACGTACATGCTATTAAGTGGCACTGAGGGCCATGGTGCAATTTCGCGGTTGCATCGCAAACTACGTCGCGTACAGCAGGTCCAAGCCGCGTGCGCAACCATATAGCCTACCCAGATTAGGAAGGATGTAGTGACTGTCATACAAAGTACATATGGTTTACAACAAAGAGTAAAGGTCAATTTCGTCTAGTCTCCTTAAATGAACCGCTTGTGTAAAAAAAACTTTGGTCCATCACTGGAGCGGACCCAAGCTGTAAAGAGCGACGCTTCCGAGAGACACAAGCTCCACACAAGACTGCAGCTTGCCCTTCAGGCTTCACCTATCTGCACCATTATCTCCCATGTTGGAAACACAGCAGAAGTTCTGGCATTGCTTTCGTAAACCGTGCATTCGTTAGGCACGTCCAAAAACAAAATACCAATGAACAAACTTGAAGACTTTCTCAGAATGCCCTGTGACTAGTTCAGCCAACTAGGAACGAACGCGACTCAGGCAGTAGTTTTTCTGTTAAACTTAGTAACTTCGTTTTGCGGCCTTATCTAGTGAAGGTCGGATTCAGTCATAGTAATTTTCTGAAATTGTCACAGCATACGTAAACGGACCAAACAATCCACTGACTTAATTCAGACATTCCATCCAAGTAGTTTTTCTAAACACAACATGCCATAAATCTACGACACGGGACCATTGGCTCTACTTCCCTTAGGAAAAAAGACATGCTAAAGATTTCTACGCCGGAAGAAATCTATTGACCTCCATTAAGTCTGAACCCACAACCTCGGGAACCAGAGACTAGCATGTTAAGGAAGAAGGACGACTATTTCCGAGTGACAAAATATGGCAGAAACAACATGAAAAACCAAAGTCTTTCGGCATGTTCAGAAGAGCAGTGGCACAAACAATTTCCATTCAGAATTTTATTTTCTACAATTGTTTCAAACAAGGATTCGAAATCAGCTGTGTTACTGTTTATCGTTTCAGCAATTTGGCTGTGAAAATTCTTCGGTTGCGAGCCTGGTGGCAGTCATTTTTGGACAATCAGGTGCAGTGCAGTTTATCGTTTTGAAGAATTTGACAAATAAGTAGAAAAGTTTGATAATATTAATGAAGAACAACATTTATTCTTTAACAAAGCCAGCTAAATAGGGTAAACCAATGTTAATCTTGTAAGCATATCAGTAAACACGACCGCAGTTTTAAATGACTGCGAAACTTTCATAAACCATCATGCTCAGAGGCCATGATAATTTTGGGTAATTACTACTGAAACATATTTGAACACATTTATTGCTTAAAAGAAGCTCTGAAGCAGTAGACTCACCAGAACTAACATCTGAAGATTTTAAAATTGTACCTACCCAGACGAAATCCTCTTTAAGTAATCCTAAGACTTAACGGTCGGAGTCAAAATGATCTATAATGTACTTTTCTGGGCTGATAAGAAGGGGACTGCTGGTTGAATTTTGAAGTCCAGGCGTTTCCTCCACATCATCAGTGACGTGGTCTCAATCATCTAGGCGAAGCTCCATTCACGACTAACTCGTTGGCCTTTTTTAGGGTAAACGGGAATAACGATATAAGGGAAAAACATATATTTATTCGTAATTAGAGGAGAAAGGAGAATGTTTAAAAAGGATGTGAACGCCAGGATTCTTACTTACACCTATCACCTGTGGTGCCATTTGAACTTTAGTAGTTCTTTATCTGTGTCAGTATATCAACTTGTTTAAGTACGTATGTCTTATTCTGTTGTGATGTTGAGGTCGGCGGGTCCTAGGTATCGGCGAGACAAGTTTGATTGTGGTGGCATAGGCCCTGTAGATGGGGTAAATGTACCTTCTAGATGATCGAAATGAAATATGTAGTGTTTAACGCCCGCTTTTACTACATACGGCAAAGCAGGCAGGGACAAAATGGAGCACCGGTGGAATAGATGGTTGTGGAAACCAGACGTGCCGGAGAAAATCCGTCTTACTGCCCTGTTGACCATCGCATATCTCACCTTGCGGTCGCCTGGTCTAGATAATCGAGGCACATGTTGATGTAGTGTTGGTGCTCTCGCAGCTCCTCGTTGATTTTCTTATTGGGAGTGGAGTTCCATGTGTCATTGATGTGGTTTACTATTTTTTCAGTTCGTTCCTGATGTAGTTGTGGTGCGGAAGGAATGGGTCATCCGCAACTAAGCGTCCCATTACAATGGAGATAGCCGACATTGTACAGTGGATCTTGAATTTCACTTTACCAACGCTGCTACTTGCGCTGTTAGTTTCAGTAGTGACGTCCGTATTTCTTGCAATCCGGTAATATTGTCTGCAATATGTGCGTGCAGTAGTACGGTGTGACGTGCTAGGATGTGAGTCTTGTGGTTGGGTGGTGAAGGCTGGCTTCTATTGTTTTGGGGGAGGACGACTTTGGCGTAGGATAAGCGTGATGGATGTTGTAGTGGGTGAGGCATGTGCTGCATTTAGGTAGTTTGGCGACGTCTTCTTGGGCTCCTCGCGCTCACCGCCTGTCCTATAAAGTGGCATGTGCAATCACAAGTTGTGCAGTACAGTGCGCGATGTGTCAGACCGTGTCCGTTGTAGACGGCGGTGAGGCAGGTATGCTTATATCTGCAAGTAAATTCACCCCTGTCAGTGTTCACAAATTCGAGAGTGTCAGCCTGTCACCTCATACTATTTCACGCAGAATTCAAGATCTGGCGGACAACATTTACGCACAACTTATGGAAAGGGCAAGAGAATTTGTTGCATTCTCTATTGCCTTTGATGAGAACACCGACTTATCAAGTATGGCTCAATTATGTATTTTTACTCGTAGAGTAAATGGACATTTGGAAGTTGTGGAAGAAATGCTAGATCTGGTGCCAGTAAAATGCACAAGAAGAATCACCTTAAAATGTGATACTGAGTTAGCTGACAGTTACAGAAACAGAGGAAGTTTGTTAGATTTCTACAGGAGATTTCCTAGATCAATATTTCCTCGATTACACAGGCATGCGGCATCTATGATTGCAATGTTTGGTTCGACCTATGTATGTGAATCCTAATTTTCAGCTATTAAACTCATTAAAACCCCTCAGAGAGCCAACATCAATGATCATAACTTGAAGTGTGCATTAAGGGTCCAGAGTTGTGTTTCACTGTCTCCAAATGTGACGAATATTGTGAAAACTAAAGGATGTCAGAAGGAAAGAGTGTCTACCGAAAAGTGAATGTATCAAATTTTTAATTGGAACGTATATATTCGTTTAATATTAAGTGTTCTGTGTAATATTACCACTATATAGTAAATATTACTGTGTTAGTTGTTACTTTTCAATTGTCTCACGTTCAAAATTGTGCTAATTTACACAAAGTACTGTTTCGTTCATATAATTAAAAATATTTTTTTTATATTCCATCATTTGATTGTACAGGATTGAAGCCTATAATAATCTTACTGGTATTGAGTTGTCTAATATATAATATAATATAATAACAAGTACCACAGAGTAATAAACCACGTATTATACAGTTTCTGGATTGTTCCTTCGCTGCTAACATGTCCTTCATTATTTAATGGTAACGCAGGTGCGAATTGCGGAACGCCACTGCGCGAGGTAGTGATTGGCATATCTCCCTAGCACTCGTCAGCAACGACCAGGCACGCCGGCACCGTGCGAACTGTGTAGGCAGACCGTACATGTCAGTTGGCGGAGCCTTTTCTAATACCAGTTTCTTAATTTTTGCAGTAATAGCTTCATCACTGAAAAAAGTAATGTAATTGTGAATGGAAGAAGAGGTACCACGAAAAAAGTGACACTTTCAAGGTGTGACTTTAGCACACCATGTATCCTGAAAATTTCATTTAACAATTCAATATACTTGCCCTTATTTTTTTATGAATTCGTTTCGGCCTGCGCTCTAAATGCTAGGCTCTGTTTTCCAATAAACTATGTTGCAGAAATAAGATGACCAGGTATTTTATTGTTTTTTTGTTCAACAGTTTGACCATGTTGTCTTAAAATTCTATAGTGTTCATTGAGAGAAAATCCTTTCAAAACAGACGTTGTTTCACATCCACAAATCCAATGGCTCTGTTATATTCCTAATGATATGACAAACGCACGATTTTAAGTGACCGGTTACGTTCAAACTCTGCCGTGCTTGTGCATCCTAATAATTTTACTTTTTACAATGAAAGAAGGTTTACTAAATGGCTGCTTCAATAAGCGGTCAGTTGTACATTAGTTGGACTACTTAGGAATTCGCGCCTGAAGCGAATCGATCGAACGATCCTACAACTTACACGGTGATGCAGTGTGTGCAGTGTAGTGTTTAACGTCCGCATTGCACGGTGATGCAATTTTGCAATCGCACTATCATCAGCTTTCAATACTGTGGCATTTACTCCTCCCAAACACGAAGTTCTGGCCTGTCCCTTGGAGGGAAATTAAGCACTAGCCATACGACTTCTTTGCCCCATCCGTCCGTGGTTGCTGGCAGCCTGAAGGCTGTTGTTGTTGCTATGTACGTCTGAGGAAAGGATTATTCGGGAGAGATTTTTGCAGCGTGACCTTTGATTTTAGGTTAGAAGAGGGAGAAAGAGGAAGCATATAGCTCTTCAAAGCACACAGCATGCAGAATCTACTGCACCCTAATAGGAGTGGTTTAGAAATCTGCATTTTGTTGGGGATTTAAATATTTAGAGGCAATCAACTCTGTGAGGGAGCTATATAATTTGCTGCTGTGGTTTTGGTGATTTATCTGAGGTGCCCCCAAACCATGCAGGGGACCCGGTGTTGCCTAAGCGGCGTTTTCAGAACTTATAATATCTTAGAAGACTATGACGCTTTGATGTAAAGGTAAGCTGGCTTGAAATTGCTGCCGTGCGCCTAATGTCATCATCCACATATGGAAGAGATGAGGCTTCTTTAAGAAGTCTCACCGGAGTCCCCTATTTTACGCCCATTGTAACCATAAAAGCGAGCTGTTTGCGCCTTGCACCAGATTACACAGAGTGTTACACATGAGGGCGATTATGTGCACTCAGAAGAGGTGCAAATTAAGGCAAACTGGCTCCCGGAACAATGAGGTGACTGTCCCCTACACCCGCGCAGGTGGATTCCTGATGTGTTCGTGGAAAATTAAACCCGTGTCCAATTCCACTAACAGGTGGGGGATAGAAATTCGCCATTCAAATTTTCGACCCCTAAACCGGAATGTGTGGCAGTGAGCAGGACTCTAGCGCTTTGTGAGTAGAACGGCTTGCCTCTTTTTGGATTAACGGATATGCGGCATCGCCGGTACTGCTCTTGTACGAAGCGAAGGTGTCGCATCTTGGGGTTGAAGGCTTTAAAGTGTTTCTCTGTGCACTGATCAACACACTGAGGAAGTGGTTGGGAAGTGTGCCATGTAGACGGTGGAAAGCGTTGGCTATAGCACAAAGCCTTCAGGGAGTCCGATTCTTGCTGGTCTAAATGTAGATATATTCCCCACGGCCGTGACATTAATTGTGTGGTGGTGTAGGAACCTGTGTAGCATAGTCTTAATCTGTGTAAGGAGTCCCAGTTGAATAAATCGCATGCCAGGTCGTTGAAAGCCCTTTCTCACGTCCAGAGACACGCGACATAAAGGTTCTGTCACACGCAACAGCTGCTCGGTTGTAGAGTGCCCGAGACCAAAACCAAATTGATCATCAGGAAAGATTTGAATGTCATGCATTAGCGGGGAGAAGCAGTTTAGAACCAATCTCTCGAGCACTTTCGAGAGCGACGAAAGGAGGCGGATGGCACTTTAAAATCTAATTTATGTTTCAGTATTTTGTAAAATAATTAATTACTAAATAAAAAACAGTGGATGCAACTCTCAAACGTGATCCCATTGCTATCCTCAATATGGTTTAGAACTGTCTGAAATTAGAATGCTCGAAATGAGTTTGAATTTTTTTATAGTTACGACATCAAAGTTAATTTCTTTTAAATAAAGGTAAAACTAATTATAGAAATTCCACAGTGAATAATGATTATTATTAGGGATTCGATACATCAATTGCATCAATGGTAGAGTCGGCACATTGGAATAAGTTCAGAAGCACTCGCCCTGACCGAGCAAGAAATAAATTCCCAACAAAATCGAACCAGCAATGAAACCAACCACCAACGCATTAAAATAGCAGCACATTATTAGTGTTGCTTTTATGGTAGATACAAAAACACTGCAAAACAGGCAGAATAGGATAAAAAGACGCAAATGTATTTTAATGCGCAAGCGTACGAAAAAGTTATGCTTACAACACAAGTTAAACATATGATATACGAGGAGCGTTCCATTTTGATTGACACTTTACTTTTCCTATTTCCACCAAGAACCACTATGTCTGACAGATATATTCCCTTTCACGACATAGTCACTATTAAGCTTCACCACTTGCACCAGGATTTTTTAAAATTAAGTTCTCCAACATTAATTCATAAGGACGATGAATGAAAGGGGTGAAATGATGCACAAATAAGCCCAAGGTTCATAGAGCTTAAAGCTACTTGACATCATCCAGTATGAAGAAAACCCCGGAGAACACCTTATGCATAGCATCGAACATGCAACTTTCTGGATTCTGGCAGTGGCGTTGAAGGAAACGACTGCAAACGTCCTTGCGCTGTTGTGTTTGTGCTGCTTTCAGAGAATTTAGAAACCCAGCCGATGGACACATTCACTATCTAAAACTGCTCGAACGCTAGGCGATGCGGAGTGGTTCTGACAAATCCTCTGGCCGCCTCCTCTAAATACACTTTCCACTCTTCAAATGTTGACTGGTGTTACCCAGTCAATTTCCTTCCAGTACTGGTTCCTTTCTTGGTTTAAATGTCGCCAAATTTCTAGCCATTCATCGAATTATATATGTTTTTTCTTCCTGACAGTGTACATTCTTCACGCACTGCCACCAATCGCCTAAAAATATGCTCTGTGTTTGCAACCTCGATCCACATAAACCACCTCGTCTAGTATTGCCCCTCATAATTCCATGCTGTGCGCTCACATAACGACAGCAGTTGAAAGGTTTACACTCCTAGTGATTGTCCTGTGGTCTACGATTAGATAAAGGTACTGCATATCTACAGTCAGTATGTTTCGAAACTTAACAAAACGGGTCTCACGTGTCAGTTACTTCTACTTACCCCGTTGTCATACACACACCTTATCGGATGAATTAACCTGGGCCTACACTACATAAATTTAAATGCTAGTTGAGCAACCAGCTGGTTTTATCCGAATTCCCTCAAAAGAACACTTCCGTCCGAGTGTATTAAGGTAGAGACAATTTAACTGAGAATGACTCAGTTTTTCGCCACTACAATTATAGACATTTTACGGTTATAACAAAAGCAGTCAAAACAAGACTTGAATTTGGTAATAAGAGCGCGATCAAAAAAGTTAATACAGTATTGTCGTATGTTCAACTGCAAGCCAATCATAAAAGAAGATGCGGAAGACGAAGTTGGATATATGAGATGAACAGGTATGCAGGATTCTAAAACTCATCTGCTACATATAAATCTAAACAAAATACTGATGGACTTTTTCGGACTTACATTTCTGGATTGCCCTTTATCTCAGAAATCCAAGTGCAAAATGTTGATATTTTCTGCAGTAAATTGTAATTTATAACATTGCATACAAAGATAAAATATTTAATTTCGATTCTGCTAAATCAAAATGTTATATATAACATTGTTAGTGTTAGTGGTTATAACTCACCTTGAAATACAGATCAGATGTTCAAATAGATTGCGTTTTCAGTATTTTAGGTAAGGCTTTTATAACGATAGGTGTACATACTGAAAAGGTATAGGACATTTGAGAGGAAAAAAACAACTATGGTTCCTTGTATGTAATTTTCCATATAGGTTATACGTACAATTAATGGGGACTTAACACTTATAAATGCATATATTTATGGTTATCATTCCCAAGGCGAAAGGAATTTAGTAGAGAGACATGAGAGGAGACTACAGAGATGTGCGGAAGACCCGTTCCACTGCAGGAGGTGTCTACAGAGAGTGACAGGTTAACAAAGCGGCCTTCTAGTCTTTAGGGGAAATATTCTTTCCTTCGAGCAAACTTCCACACCTTCGGCAGCACCACTCGCTACGAAACCTAGAATAACATCTAATATATGAGAAAGAAACGAAATGAAAGAGAATTCAAAAGAAATAATGGTAGATGAAAAATCGAGTTCGTCTAGCCAAGGAAAATCAGGAAAACTTAAGGTCAGAGCGCGCAGCTAATGGAAATGAAACCCGGTACCTTCGAAATCCGACCCTTATAAGTATTTTCCATTTAAATACATTGGTAAACTTTCACGTCTGCAACTTAACATTTATGGCCATAATGCTTTTATAAAGCAGAGTTTACTTTCATTTTCAGTAACACTCCTTGAAACTTACCTCACGTTTGTTGAGAATTTTAATGGCTCTGTGCATTCCGGTTACTCTGTCCACTGCATGCACCACTTTGCCGAAACGACCTCTACCCAATACTTCCTTGAAGTCGAACAGAGTCCGCACTTCGTCTGTTCTTATTCGCGCTATGCCTCTCTCTTTGAGGCCACAGTTTGCCTGCAGAAAATTAGGAACATACATAAGCATGTAGCAGATACAATTCTCACACTAGCTCTTAATCTCTATCATATGATATCTTCATCCGCACAATGCAGAGGCTCAGACATTAATAGTTGATTTTGTTAAACTTAACAGATATTTGTTTGGATCATTTTTTTTTTTTTTTCACTTTTAATGGAGATTTTTTTCAACAAACTTCTGGCTTAGCAATGAGCAATCCTCTTTCACCTTTTCTTGCTGATCTTTTTATGAGTTTTTTTTTTTTTTCGAAATTCAAATCACTAAAGCTTTTCCTTTGATTTTTAAAATATGGTACAGATATATTGATGATATTTTTGCTATTGCTCCTGATAAACAAATTAACGATGCTTTAAAATTACTAAATTTACAAGATAAAGCTATAAAATTCACAAAAGAAACTGAAATTAATGGATTTCTTCCTTTTCTAGATTTGAAGATTATAAGAAATAATAACAGATTAGATTTTGGTATTTATAGGAAGTCTACTCATATTGATAATTATATAAATAATAAAAGTTTTAACCCTTTTTCACATAAATTTGCTGTTTTAATAGTATTAAAAATTTACTAAATTTTTCTAAAGAAAATGATAAAATTCATAATAATAAAAAATCTGGTATTTATCAATTTAATTGTTTAGGTTGTGATAAGTTTTGTATTGCAAATACGAAGCGTAATTTCGAAACCAGAACGAAAGAACATTTTCGTAACATTAAGTATAAACAAACTGATAAATCGGCCGTAGCAGATCATTTTTGGTCATTTAACCATTAAATAAATCCTGAAGTTAAATTATTAAAACAATTAAATGGTCCGATAGATTTTATAGTTTGGGAAAATATATTTATTTTAAAAAATAAACATCGCGTAATGAATTTTGAAATACCAGCAGTTGATCCTGATTTTAGGTTTGTTTCGTTTTCTGATGTTGGTAATACTAAAAACATAAGAAAAAAAACATGGTAATTTACAACGGAGTTGACTGATGATGAAAACAATCTGTTTTTGAAATCGATCTCCATTAGATACAAGTATTAACACCAATTTCTTAAGATAAGTGAAGCCTTTGTAACAAATATTTATATTTGTGTAATGAGGAAGCACCATCTCTAAAGGCCAGTCACTCAGTCAACCAAGATCAAGGACACCATCTTCTGGAATTGTGAAGGAATACTCTTCATTGAACTTCAAGGAAAAGAGGAACACAGTAATTGGGGAGTATGATGCTGACCTACCAACAAGAAAAGGCGAGGAATAGAGGTATACACCTTCATAACGCATCTGTGCATACAGCTCTTGCTGCAAAGGAAGCTGTGATGACATGTGGCTTCAAAGACCATCTATCCTGCGGCACAGATCTAGCTCCCAGTGACTATTTTCCCCTCTCAAAACGCAAGGATCGTCAAGGAAGGAAATTTAGGCGTGACAAAAAAGTGATGGATGCTGTTTATGCCCATTTTGCAGACCAGATTTGCTATCTTTTGTGGGGGCGGGATTGAAATGTTAATTCAACGATGTGAGAAGTGTATCGCAATAAAGGGTTACTATACTGAAAAGTGGAATAACGTTTTTACCTTTATCACACTTAGAAAACGGCTACCCAGAAACCCGTAGATCTAACCTCGTATGTGCAAACGTGTATGAAGAACCCTCCATAATTTTCATTTAATTTCTCTAGCAACTAAGGGTGTTTTATAAAACTGCTACGAACTATCCTTATTTTTCTATCTACTTCCTGTTAATTGAGATAGACATTTAGAGAAATAGTTTTGTTACTTCCTTATACATACAGAAATATAGGAATGCTGTAGGCTTTAAACAACAGTCACTCATAAAAGCCGGTCGCTTTATGATGGCTTTGAAATACCCTTCACTTGGATGACCAGAACAGGAAAAGAAAGAAAACGTGGAATGTCGATTTTCCATTCGAGAAAAGTATAATTATTTAAAAATTCAAACTCATTAAAGGAATATCTCAGAAAACCTTAGTTCACAAAACATGTGTTTGTTATAGATGTCTCCCGAGCCAACCTGACACCCTCGATGTGGGTTCCTCTTAGTGGTGAGGGGTTAGACAAACCACCCACCCACGTGCAGGCCGTGCGTGGAGACCCGTGTCGGTGGAAAGGTTTGTCCTGGTGGTTGAGGGATGCGCATCGAGCTCGTTCCAGTGACCTTCTGAATTCGGGGAGGGTGCGTATTTCCGATACACTACTTTGGTTTCTGCTTTGCCTAAACGGGAGGTTAGGGACTAACCCACCCCTAATCAATCGGCCAGGACTAGGTATTGTACCGAACTCCAGGGTGAGTGGGACGGCGAGCTCGCTATATCCCCAGTGTAGCCCCGTCATTCCAGTGGGTGACCCCTTGTTGGGCTCCAAGGTGGACGGGGAGCACTGGGGGATGAAACTTAGTCCATTTATTATGGTAAACTCCAATATATATATATATATATATATATATATATATATATATATAAAATTTAAAAAAACGCGTTAACAGTGTAAAAGAAGTAGTCGAGTGTGGTCCTCGCTACTTAGTAATTAGATGAACAGAGGAAGGTAAAAAACTTTCAACGGTAAAAATGGTTTTGGTTCAGAAAGGTCTTGACAACATAGCTGGTGCAGTAAAATCCTGTACACAATCTAGGAATGGCACGCTGCTGGTGGAAGCAATTTCAGCATCCCAGGCAGCTAAGATTCAGAGTGCCAGCATGCTGGGCAGTTATCCAGTCAAGGTGGAGTTGCATAGGACCCTGAATTCCTCGCGCGGTGTTGTAAACACTAGCGCGTTGGATGGCATGTCCAACGAGGATATTTAGGAGAACCTCCAGGAACAAGGCGTTACAGCGTCTATCGTGTGCTACGAAGAGAGCGAGGGGAAATGGTTTCTACTCGTACCCAGTTCTTGACCTTTGATCGGGTAGATCTCCCTCAAAGGATTAGGGCAGAATACGAAGTGATAGAGGTTGGACCATATATACCTAACCCTCTGAGATGCTACGAATGTCAGCGGTTCGGTCACACTAGTGAATTCTGTAAATGTGTACCTACATGTGTCAGCTGTGGAGACGGCATGCATGAAAATGCATGTACATCACCTCCAGCATGCGTTTACTGTAGCGGTGAACATCCATCAAGTTCACGAGAATGCCCCGTTATAATGAATAGCAAGCTATTCAGGAGATCCGGGTTAAAGAAAAGGTATCTTTTTCGGAAGCCTGGAAACTTCACCGTATCCACAAGCCCTCTTCAACTAGCTCCCATACCTACAGCCCTGGTGCGGCTACCCCGTCACTAAAACGGGAAGCTGGTACCCAAACATGCGATATGAACGGGGCAACTATATCAGAGAAAGTTCTAGTACCTATATCGCAACCAAAGGCATCAGTAACAACACGTAAAGCTCCGAAAACACCACCTAAGACTACTACCAATAAGAACATCTCATTTAAGTCGCCTGACAAATCATCGACGTCTAGCAACAGGACCAAATTGCCCGTAGTGTACCAGGCACCAGAAATAAAGTTTAGAACTCAGTATGACAGAAGTGCCTTTCTGAAGGAAAATGCAAAGCCTGCTCCCGAAAAGACCAAGAAGAAAAGTCCAAGAGCATCTCCGAGATTATCTTCGGAGTCATCTGGAGAGGGCTCTGACCGGCAGCAGTCACCTAGGTCGTTCGGACTTTCCAATCGCTTCGAGCCTCTCGAACAGAAAGTTGCAGAATGAAAACGGTCCTCTTCCATAGAAGATATGGAGCAGGAAATATATGACCACGCTGCTGCATCTGCAGCAAATAAGAGGCAGGATAAACCTGCAGAAAATAGCCCTACACCTAAGAAAAAGGGCAAATTGATCCAACCACCGCTAAAACCTACGTAATGTGCGTATTTATTTGACATATCCCATTACTATTGCCATGGCTATCCTTCAATGGAACATACAAGGTTTAAGAGCACATCGACCAGAACTCGAACTTTTGCTCAGTAAGCATAGCCCCTTGTTGGTATGCTTACAAGAGACTAAGCTACGACCTTAAGACAATTTTAAAATCAGACGCTACACACCAGTAAGGTGTGATATTGAAACAGAAGAGGGAATTCCTGCTCACGGGGCACTATGATGCTCTTCAGGGATGACATATTTGTAGACCCGTTACTGCTACAATCTGAGATACAATCTGTAGCTGTAAGGATTAAGCTGGCATCAATCGAATTTTGCATTTGCAATGTATATCTACCACCATCAGATGATCTCTCGTTAGATGACCTTGAAAATCTGGTTTCCCAACAATAAACACCATTTCTGATAGTGGGAGACTTTAATGCCCATCACCCACTTTGGGACTCAAATCGGGCATGTTCGAGAGGCAACCTAATTGCAAAATTCTTGGAGAGCAATAACTTGGTTCTCCAGAACACCGGAGAGCCAACGTTCCTTTCAGACACCTTTAACACCTATTCCCACATCGATTTGGCAGTGTGTTCATCCCAGTTAGCAGTTTCTTTACAGTGGAATGTCATCTATGATTTACATTTCAGCGACCACTTCCCATGTCTTCTTAGTCTCTTGCACAAGATGTGTCTTCCTCGCGTATCCCTAGATGGCGCTTTGATCGTGCCAACTGGAACCTGTACACCCAGTTGGCTGTCTTTGATTACAACGAGCACGATTCTGCGAATGATTTAGTTGATCATCTCACAGAGAAAATTCTTTCCGCTGCAGAACAGCCTATTCCTCGTTCGGCTACCCACCCCGGTCGATTTCCTGTCCCATGGTGGACCAACGACTGCCGGAAAGCCATTCGTGCTCGTAGACGTGCTCTAAGGATATTCCAACGACAAATTCATGCAAAGTCTAAGCAAATAATTAAGGATAGCAAAAAGACCTCATGGAACAACTTTGTATCATCTTTTAACAGACGTACACCTTCCTCTGTTGTATGGGATAAGTTAAGGCGCGTGGCCGGAAAATCGACCCACTTGCCAATCGCTGGTCTGAAAACAACTGCAGGAGTTGTTGTTGATCCGTTTGTCGTGGCTAACACCTTCGGCTGTGCTTTCGCTCAGGTGTCTAGCTCCTGAGTTCATCTCAATTAACACAATTAATTAATTAAAAGTAGAATTTCAAGGTTTCATATTTAGTTCCAGAAACCTTAAAGATTGTAACCGCCTCTTCACCTTGGCAGAGTTAGAACACGCTCTTTCATCATCGCAACTGACAGCACCAGGACCGGAGGGAATCCACGTTACAACATCTCTCAGCCGAAGGTAAGACATTCCTGCTCGAGGTCTACAACCGTATTTGGGTTGATTCCACGTTTCCTGACAAGTGGCGAGAAGCCACCATTATACCTATCTTGAAAGCTGGCAAAGACCGTCACCTCCCTTCTAGCTACCGTCCTATTTCCCTCTTAAGCTGCGTATGCAAGGTGATGGAACGCATGATAAATGGGCGGTTGGTATGGTGGCTGGAAACGCACAACCTACTGAATAACATCCAGTGCGGTTTTCGACGACGCCGTTCAACAGTGGATCATCTTGTGTCCATGTCGACACAGATTATGAACGGATTTCTCAAAAACTGTCAAACCGTCAGAATATTTTTTGACCTTGAAAAGGCTTATGATACGTGTTGGCGGGCAGGGTTGTTACGTACTCTGCACACCTGGAATATACGTGGACGCCTACCACTCTTCCTTCAGCAATTCTTGAAAGACCGCGTATTCCGAGTAAGGGTTGGCTCGGTTTCTTCGAATCCTTTTGTTCAAGAGAAAGGTGTACCACAGGGATCGGTACTAAGTGTTACGCTGTTTGCTATTGGGATTAATTCCATCTCGAAATGTGTACCTCCGGGGGTCTCGTCATGCCTATTTGTAGACGACTTTGCCGTCTACTGTACATCTCAGCGCACTCCGTGTTTAGAACGCCGTCTACAGAACACCTTAGACAACCTTAAGAATTGGAGTTTAAAAAAACGGCCTCCGATTCTCCGCTGAGAAAACAATCTGTGTTAACTTCTGGCGTCGTCAGAGTGGACTACCTCCAAGGCTCCGTTTAAGCGCTGATCTACTACCGTTTGCAGATGAGACGAGGTTCCTTGGATTGATATTTGATAGAAAACTTGGTCGTCGCATATAGCACAACTGAAAGCACGATGTGGCCGATCTTTAAATATATTGCGGGTACTAAGTGGAAAGTTGTGGGGAGCGGATCGTACAGTGTTATTGCGACATTATCGCGCACTCATTCGTTCCAAATAAGATTATGGTAGTATCGTTTATGGCTCAGCACGACCATCTGTGCTAAAGAGGTTAGACACAGCCCATAATTGTGGCATGCGTATAGCAGTTTGGGATATTTCCATCGAGCCGAGTTATAAGCCGGTATGCTGAATCTGCAGAACCTCCTCTGCCGTACAGGCGCAACATGTTATTAGCAAGTTATGCCTGTGGACTTAATTGCATGCCCACACATCCATCGTTTACGCCGTTCTTTAACACCTTAATGGACGTGCGTTATATGAACACTTCTATTAAACCAAAGCCACCTGGTTTTCGATTCCGGGAGCTCCTTAGACAGCTTGATACTGAAATGCCCAAGGTATATCCTAGGGGGGAGAGGACATACCCTCCTTGGTTGTACAGAGCGCCCCACGTTATTCTGGGCATGACTAAATATGATAAATCTACCATGTCTATGTCTAGTATCCGCACATGTTTTTTTTTTTTTTTTTTTTTTTTTTTTTTTTTTTTTTTTTAAGAATTTTTATCGCGATATGAGGACCATTTTATAATTTATACCGATGGCTCCAAGAACTCAAATGGTGTTGGTTGTGCTTTTTGTGTGGAACCGAACCTATACACTTGGATTCCACACTAGCACTTCCTTTTTACTGCAGAGTTTTATGCAACATACCGAACCATTTTACACGTACGTCGACGAAAGTTGGGGGACTGCTTAATCCTGAGTGATTCCCTCAGTGCACTTCAAAGCCTACGGCAGCTGTACAACTACCACCCTATTGTGCAGCGTATCCAGGATGCCCTCCACGTTTTACACGCTTCTGGCGTTAGCGTGGTGTGTGCATGGATCTCTGGTCACGTAGGCTTGCTGGGGAATGAAATGGCGGATTCAGCAGCTAAGACGGCTACCATGAAGCCCAGGGTTCGAATATCATCTGTGACCACGGAAGATTTTAGGGCCGTATTGCGGAGAGCTGTGCAAACCTGCTGGCAGCAAGAGTGGTCGGCTCTCCGCAATAATAAACTTAGATCTGCGAAAGAGCTTCCGATTCCCTGGGTTACCTCCTGTCGTTCATTTCGTCGCGAGGAGGTGAGTTTGCCTCGGTTGCGTATTGGGCAATGCTTTTTTACTCACAGTTTTCTTTTTAAAAAGGAGCCTGCTCCACTGTGTCCGTTTTGCAATTAAGCATTATCTGTACGACACGTGCTGCTAGAGTGTTTTTACCTAGCACACCTTAGGACGTCTCTGCAGCAGAAATGCTAGCGGATGATAACATAGTAGTGGAGAAGGTTTTTAGATTCTTTTCTAGGTTAGGCTTTAGGATTTAGTGAACGGAATTTGTGGTAGTAAGTAAAAATCAAAGAAAAAGTAAATTTTTGTACTTTATTTACTCCTTTTTCTTTGCAAGAGTTTGGCACTATAGTTCTGATAAATTATCTGAATGTTATTTTTTGTGTTCTACGCAATTATGTGCGCATTATTTAAATTTAAGTTACCTCTCTGCAAAATTCATTGTGGAAATATGTGGACAGAAAAATAATTTCTTATATATAAATTTTAGATCATCATAATCATCGTTGTCAGATTTTTTTTCAATAGTAAAAAGCAGAGGGAAATTCCGTTAAAACACCATTTAATGCATTGAGCATCTCAGGCCGCCTCTGTAGCCTAGGTGGTATCAAGTCTACTTCATGTTCAATATGCCTCGAGTTCGAATCTCGATCATGGTAAGTTACCTGGATGAGGTTTTCCATTATCCTGAAAAATGAATTTCGGGTAACTCTAAGATCTATGGACCCTGGGCTCATGCCAGCATCATGTCATTCCTTTCATTAATCGTCGATATAACTTAAGGTTGGAGGACTAAATTTAAAAGAAAAAATAAACTGACAGTCCCACAACATTTTTGTAAGGGATTACAGTTAAAATAATGGATATTACAATGAAAACGCAGTTATTTTCTTATAATTATGCTTTATGTATATTTAGCTATCTAAGAAATGCCCTTAAATTAAGCTTGAATTGTGTTTCCTCTTAGCTGTAGAAAGCACAAGAATTGGGAAGCAAGTTGAACACTACCGGTTGTACAATATAAGGTATAAATTTATCGCACTTATGAACTTAAACGAGAATAACGACTTTAATGATACCATAAAGAAATCTACAAGTGTTTGTGTGATTTGTAATCGATTTCGTCAAACGATTGTTTTACCAAAACCAAATTTAGCCTAAGACAATGAACTTAGAAATAAACAAAATATGGTTTGGCTCTAACTTGCATCATCATTATCATCATCATGCCCGCCTCGGTAGCGTAGATGGTAGCATGTCTGCCTCACTTCAAGAAGTCCCAAGTTCGAATCTCGGTCAGGGTGAGTTACCTGGATAAGGTTTTTCCGGGGTTTTCCCTTATCCTGGAAGACGAATGTCGGCTAACTCTAAGCTCCATGGACCCTGGACTCATTTGAGCATCATTTCACCCATTCAATTCATCGTCCGATATGACTTAACGTTGGAAGGCGTTATTTTAAAAAAAATCATCATCGTTGTCGTTTTTTTTTTTTTCAAGATAAACGTTTTGAGTCTTCGTGAGGCCAAAACCAAACATTTAATTTCTCTACCAAGGACATAGTAGGTACTTGCACCCAAATATTCGACAGGTAGATTTAATTGGAAATATACGTTTTAAGGTCCGTTATATGTTAAAAGGGTATTAATAGACAAAAGTACTTGTGTGTGTGTGTGTGCGCGTGTGTCTGGACATTACCACTAAAAAGCTAATAATTGTTACATACTTTCCAAGGTTTCCACACAACATTTTCCAAGAAAATCCTCTCCAACCTAGACTACCCTTGAGATGGAACAGTTTCCAAACATTTTGATTTCTCAAGCATGGCTCTAGCAATTTCATTAATGTTTAAGTTTTATAACAAATGAAATGCATATTTTGAATCTTCTGGGATGTCCTCAGAAGTCCTATTCATTCTGAATGGCTTTCATAAATGCAAGTCAGGTAAAATATTACTCGTTAAGACACCAATTTATATCAAATACATGTTTTGTGGAATGCATCATTTCGAAGATATTGCTTATTATTTGTTTGAAGTTTCTAGCATATACAGTTTTCTCAAATAGGCATAGCTCTTTTTTTAAATCGTTTGGACATGCAAAGAGAACGGAATGTCAAATGCATCACATAGCGATCGGCTGTTTAAAATTTTGACTATCACTTAAAGCCAACTGTATTCCCATGTTCCTCTTGCACCAAGGGAATTAGCAATTATTTCTGCAAATGTTTTCCCGATTTACATTAAGTAGAGGAATAAGCGTTTGTCAGAATAGTTTGTACAGGAGAAGAGAAAGTCTTGCATGTTGTTACATATATATATAAAGTCTTACATGTTGTTAAATATATATATATATATATATATATATATATATATATATATGCGAATGGGCCCATGTAGAACTATGCAAAGCACTTAGAGACATTTCTTAGCTCCTCTATGAATCCGAAGTCCTCTCATTCTTTGGCTGTGGGCTTTCTGTCATCTGAACACGTTGTTCCAATCCTTTTCTTCGGTTTGTACTCTTTGTCAACTTGCAACTTATGCACCTTCATTCTAAAGACGTCCCTGACTAGCATTTCGTCTTGAGTGATTCCTGCCAATTTTAAATCATATTTTACTTCAGCAATCCATTTCCTGTCTATTTGTGCTTTACTTTTATTTTCGCAAAATTTCACAATTTGTTTTGTGAGCCCCTTTGAAGTTAATCGATTAATATGTCCATAAAATTTTAACTTAAGTTTTCTAATATCACTATGAATGTCTGTATATATTTTATTTCCTTTTTACTTGCAAGTATATTCTTCATCTACAACTTGTAGACTTAAAGTTGTTCTAATAATTTTACGTTCTTCTTTTTCTTTATTTTCGATATCTGCTTTTCTGTTCAAAATTAATGTTTCTGCACTATCTGGTTTAATTACAGTGTTATAGTATCTTAATTTTGTATATTTAGATATGCACTTTTCGAGAAAGTGCACATGCACTTTTCGAAACATACATACGTTTCGAGGAAGCTGATATGCTGTTTCTATTTTTTGGCACCTGTTTTTGTTTTCTTTAGTTTCGATTCCATTTTCCTGAATTATTTCCCCAAGATATTTAAATTGCGAAATTCGTTTAATGTTTCCCATATGTGGTTTCATGTTTTTTGGTGCTTGTTTATTGCACGAAATATATTCAGTTTCTTCTTAAGATATTTGGAAACTTTCTCTGCGGTTTCTTTAAATAGTTTAATCTGTTTTTGAGCTGTTATGAGGTCACGGGTTCATATTGCAAGGTCATCCGCATACGCTAGGCAACCTGTATTTAATCTATCTCTCTAATGTGATTGGTTTATTATTATTATTATTATTATTATTATTATTATTATTATTATTATTATTATTATTATTATTATTATTATTAAACTATTTTTGATAAACCACTCAAAAGCACAAAGGGATATACGTTTGTTCTCTAATATTCTAATAATAAGCAATTTTATTTTTCAAAAGACACATGGCACACGCACAGACGAGGAAAAATGTTATAAAAAGGGAGAGGAAGGAAAGATGGAGGGAGAGTATTGCGCATAAAGCTTTTCATTACTGTCTCTCAAAAATATTTCCATAGCACCTTTACACTTTCTAATATTACAAAGGCAAGAGAAGTTAACAGTGTACGCAAAGCTACAAAATAATATCGGGATACACTGAACCAGTTTAGATAATTATTTTATCATCGAAAAGCGTTGTTCTTTCTGATGCACATGAGCTATATGGCAGTAACAATTGGAACTTTAAATAGACTTAAGTATACTAACATGATTTACAAGGTTTATATATTAAAATATAAATAGGGAGTCATAAACATCCCATTTATAGTTGGTCGTTCGACCACAGGCTCCATTGCTGGAACAGAGTTCGTTGCTTCCATCCAATATGAATCAAGTCATATCTAAGTTTAGCTAATCAGTGACATCAGGATACTTTCCCTACGTTAAGTAAATCACGCGATAAGAGCTGGTATCGCTTTACTGCTGTGAACACCTTAGCTGCGATGTCAGTCTAATTATAAAATGGAAGATAATGTTGGGTAAGGAACAATTGCTTAATAAATGAGTAGGTAAATTAAAAAGGGGCAAAGAAACTAAATTTTTAACGTATTTCTCTCTTTAGTTTTGAACATAAACATTCAAGTGGCAGATGTGATACGATCTGTTTTGTGATTCTCCCCTACGTTGTTCTTGTTGGGGTGGTGTATATTCTCCCCTTTGCAAAGGCATTTGTATGCACAGCGTTGCCATTGCAGCCCAAAGAGAACAGCATTTCATTGCCAATACTGGAATTAAATATAAGCAATACTGAATGCTTACAATTAATAATAATAATAATAATAATAATAATAGTTCAAATTATGAATCCATAGATTTGTTTAGAACTACAACTTTTGTTCATCTCATTGTCTTGCGATGCTTCTTTTTCTTTGGAAGAGTTTGGTACTACAGCTTCTGATAAAACATTTGAATGTTGCTTTCTGTAATCTGTTCGACTAAGTGCACATTACTCAATTTTAAATTACTTCCACACAACTCAGGAACTTCAAGATGTATATTTATTTCATGGTCAAAATCTGCCTTAAACATACGGAATTTTAATCAAATGGTAACAGACATTTTTGAGAAAATAAAAATGTTTGAACAATGTTACACTTAAAGAGTAGTCTGGACGGAAAGGAATTTTCTTGAAAAATTTCGTATTGCTTCCTTGAATCGGTATTTATCTTCGTTCTCTGGCTTATGCAGTCAAAGATATAGGGAACTTAAAACGTAGATTTCCACTGGAATCTCGGTATCCAATGTTTGGGTGGAATTCAATACATACTATACATACCATGTACGTAGTAGAGATTTTTTTTAATTCATGGATTCTCAAAACATTCGCGGTGAAATAATAATAATAATAATAATAATAATAATACACTACAAAGCAGTTCTTCCCTTACTCTAGGAAGTTGCGAAAGTAAAAACTTGTCTAAATTCTTAAACACCCGTAATGTTAATAACATATATTATCCTCACATAAAATTGGTTGTGTAATAATTTTTTAAATAATTCATAGCGAAACTAATAAATACGTACAATCTTCCCTGAAACACTAATGAAAACCAAACAAGAGCTCTAATTTACGCATTTCTCTCCTAATAGGGAAGGACAATGGTGTCAATATTTAGTCTTTTGTATGCAACTCATATTTTTTATTCCGATTTATCCCTAAACTCATTTATGCTTTACGAAATAAGTTAAAAGTATGCACTGAAGGTCAGGGGATGTATGCTCCAAAAAACATTTTTTTTTTTTGGTAATGTAAAATAGTGTAATATTAAATGTGCGCAAATCTCGCACTTGATGTGCATAGTCCTGGAAAAATCTCAATAAAATGGTCATCCAACTGAGAGCAAAATACTTCAATTAGCTGTGTCAGAAGGTTTGGGGAATTTTGTTTGTAGGAAGGTGTTATAGTTTAACGCCCTTTAACCGGACGAGATATACGGGACGATGAATGAAATGTGTGAAGTGATCAATACTCGTACACATGATCTCGACTCCACGAGTCGGGCATTCGTCCGTCCGGAAAACGTTATTCACGCAACTCATACCCATCGAGATTCGAAATAGGAACTACTTGAATGCGAGCCAAAATGCTACCCACATGTTATTTGTAAAGAATAAAATGAGGTTTAGCGCATATGTACAGAAATTGAGAACGTTAGCGTTAAGAATAATTATGGTTGAAGACTGCTAACCTAGCGAACTGGAAAAGTTAAATGAAATCTCGACCCCAGAGCCTAATTTATTACAGTGCCAACTACAAATTAGGAGTCGGAGTATATTTTCTAAAACTGTATTTCCCTATATCAAACTTATATTTGCTTACATTTCTCAAAAATCAAAATCTGGTCCGTAAATACTGGAAAGCAGAAAAATGTATTATAAAACCCAGCGCATTATATACACACTTCTCAGGAATAGATTTAACACAATGTAGTTCTTAAAAACGATCTCAATTTTTCTACAAATGCCACAAGGTATTTATGTAAGTCACCAAAATTTTAAGAAAAACGAGCTGATAATTGCGATTATAAAAAAGATTTATATGACGTCACAACAATTTTCTTTAATATAATGTAACACGTAAATTCTAATAAGCAATTTACTGCATGGAAACGATAAGAAAAATTCCATTTAAAAAATTTACATGTAATATGCAGAATTGAGTTAAAGAGAGTTGACCAACGGACATTTGACATGAATTGACACAACAAAATAAAAACTTCATAAAACAATGGTAATAGCGTGTCATACCGCGAGGCTATTTTATATTACTATGTTGCCCCAAGCATACTTCAAGGACTTCCAAGATGGTTGTTTTACTGAACGCCATCTTTACCAACAAATCTGAACCACGTGCACGAAAAATGAGGAAAGCGAGAAATAGCTTTTGTTTGGTAGCACTCAGCGTAAAATCGTGATATTATGTATCTCATATTAAATTAGTCCCGAATTACAAAATGTGACAAGAACCAAAGGGGGGAAAAAAATTGGGAAATGTAAAACAAAATTGTAATCAAGTCCTATTTCTTACCTTTAAGGCTCATGCGAATTATGCCATAACCTCTTAAGATTAATGTGTTAACGCGTTACGTAGTTGGGAGCGCTGAATACACAAAAAATTATTGTAAAGCCATAAATATACACTGAATAGTTCATACATCGCCATTAATATCGAATCTTTCACGGCAGAAATGATAAAGGTAAAACTGCTTACGGTACATTACTTCATGTCTTCACTGGTCGTAAAATTTGCAGTACAATACATTTTCCATTAATAAAGGATAAACGGTATAAACTATGAATTCACCTCTTCCATATTCGGCGTTTCTTTCATTCCTCCCAAATAGTTTTTCACTTCCATCATCTGGTCAGATAGGCAATATGCCCACACACTGCTGAAAGAAATAAGGAGAAATGACATTGTAAGCCGATATACCAAAATACACTTAAAACCATAAGAAACTTTTATTTACCAATGCTTCAAACATGAGATGAAATATTAATTAGGTCAAAATTTTAAGAAATGCCGTGTAGTAGCATAACCAATTAACCCATTGTTTATAACCTCACTATGAAAACTTGGGCTACCGAATTGGCTAAGATGGCACGTTAAAATATATGCAGATGCTTCAAAATAACACATTTTTTGCTTTATTTTCAATCCAATTTACTTCTTACCTGATTGGACATAATATTACTAACACAATGTGAACTTTTTTTTCCCTCCTCAAACTAAATGCCGGCACAATTACTAAAACTATCACTAGGTGTCAGCACCATGACGCCATTAGTGTCATCTATTGCCCAAGAATACAACCACAGCAAATTTGTTATTCCAGATGGCAGCACCCACCACTTGAATAAAACTGCACTTTGCTTTTGTTTACCACCTGCTCTCCTATATGCTTTAAGGAATACTTCTGCAGATATCTTAAAGAAGTTAACCTTAATGATCCTTTTTTTTTTTTTTTTTTTGTAGAATTCTTCCTTTAATAAAAAGTCCTTTTTTCACCCCCAAGGATTTAAATAAAACTCATAGGCTCAAACTTATCTATCCACTTTTAGTCACTCCATGAAATTACAATTCCACTACATTTTCCCTAATACAGTAGTTTTCCATTCAAGAATTTCCCATAAAAAATATGCCAAAACTGAAAACTACGTAAAACTTTAGTCCCGTCTTCTTTTAATATTATCAAATGTTTGGAATGAGCAGAGCTTCTCTGTTATTTATGGTCAGAAACTGACCAACCAGTAGTCACAATTAAACACTTGAAATTTACTGTTAGAAATTGGTCATACAACTATATTATGCACACACAGAACACATATCTACAAGTCAAGATTTCTTTACTATTAAAACGTGGGTTCTGTCTCCAAGTTTTCATTCTTCAAGACAATAACTGATATTAAATACATCCAACTTACGATTACAATTCACTCAAAACTTTATTGCCCTGTTTTTACTGAACTGCTGCAGAATGAGGATCACATTGTTGGTGTAGGTGCATTTTCTTGACTAAGTGGTCAAATCCATCAAATGTTGAGGTTCTGTGTTCTATTTGTTTCTTCAAAATCTTTGTACAGTAAAATTGGGGTTCTTTGTCACAATAAAAGAAAGGTTAGCTATACTATGTTACAGCCTGACAAAAACATTTTACAACCAAATTCATAATTATAAACACATTAAAAAATAATAAAAAAATAAAATTAAAAAAAAATTGTAGAAGTTGAACATAATCATTGTTATTACAAAATATTGTTCCTTTCACAACTTAAAACACACACACAACATTCGCCATAACATTTGGTTGGATCTCGATTGTTTTCTTGCCATTACTCCTAAACAAGTACATTCATGCGGTGTGGTCTTTGCGAAACTTGTGACGATCTCTCCCTGCTTTTACTACTCTTTCATGGGGGAGAGGTTACGGTTATGAAACTGGAAAACACATTCAGAAAAAGAAAGGAGAAATTACCCATGTCCATTTTAAATTATTTTAAATAGAAATAATTGCTTAGAGAATGAATATATTAAAAAACTTCCCCCCCTGCATTACGTTGCATTTAATTCCCATATGCAAAACTTGGAGGAAGGGAGTGAGGATGTGAAGCAGGATTTAGAAAAGTTGCAACTTTTGCTCTCGTTCCTTCTTCAGTGTTGTACACACCATACCATTGATGAGAGCTCAAGCTGCTCTAAGTTAAAACTGCAGTCAATTACACAACACACATATTGAAGGAAATAACATAGGGCTGCCATTTCACAGGTAACAAGATTTTTTTCTTATTCTCAACGGTGACCTGCTGCAGTTATCAACCCTTGTATATTCCCTAGCACCACATTCACACGCCATTTCTTAATGCCTGTGACAACGGTGGAAAGGAGAATAAAAAATAAATAAAAAAAATAAATCAAATAAAAAGCTATTTAGCTGGTAAGTGAAAGTCTATCCATTGTCATTTATATTAACAAATCTGGGCAATTGCTCCACTCCTTTGTTCCAAGCTTTACTGGGAAGGCAGGAAACATTCACTCGCTCTCTGTTCTTATTAAGTCTCTGCCACACTCTTCTCATTATGCATCATCTTCATCTTCTTCGCCCTCCCCATCCCCTTCACCTTCATCATCTTCCTCTTCTGTAAAATAAATACATACTCAAGATTAGTACATCACAGTCCAAGGAATACAATAAAAAGTTGTGCTCCTTGCAAAAGCAATAGAAAAGCTGCTTAATCAACATTTTACACTGTTCACTGATAACTGAAGTTTTTGAACATATCAGTTAAGGTTGGTTGACAACTAGATAACTACAATGAGTATTTAAATACATGTATCTAAATGGAAGCATTCAAAATCAAAAAGAAGCCTTCCAGAACCTAAGAAAGAGGAAGAAAATAAAGTTTTAACTTTCTCGTTATCGGGCAGGCCATGTTAGGTTAAAATTGTGCATATTAGACTTTTCTTGCAGATTATTCAAGGTGGGAACGACACAGAACAGATACTAGAGTTCTTAGTAGCAAGTTGGGAAAAATATCACTTAGAATATGAAATAGACTTTCCACTTTTTATTGACTACTGGGCCAATGTGAACTAGCCATTACTCTAATTGAGTTGGTTTACATTACATCTAACTTATAAAAATCTGAACATGTTTCAGGAAACTTCATTCTCATTTTTAAAGCTGAAGAGAGCAACCAGTTTCCTGAAATATGTCTATATTTTTACTGTTAAAAGAGGCAAAGTGTAAATGTAACCAACCCTCATTTATATTTCTCATTTGTTTCAGTATAACTCACATTAGTATTAGACAGTAAGCCTGGACAAAGTCAGATATGCCGTCATTCACATTTCAACTAAATTACATTACAAAACACTAGCAATGCACAAGCTACATATATGAAAGCAAATGGGATAAAATTTGATAAAACGATACCCGAGACAAACACAAATTGGCTGCAAAATAACTTCTCCGAGCAAACTAGGAAACTTAAAACAATTTTAACACATGCACTATCCTTTCATGAGAATGTGGCTTAAAGAATGACACCAACAACTCCAGCATATTCCGAGAAAGTTTACAGCTAGATTTGTTTTTATATATGTTCTTTTAACTACTAACATTACACCGTATATTTACTACAGGTGCAGATCTATTTACAATATTGCTGACATGCAGTATACTGTCCACCCTTACCCCGGAACACAACATTCAAGACGTTTGTTCACTAGACCCTACAGCACCCCTTTTAATAACTCTCACCTTCACCTTCATCTAGTTCTTCCTCTCCTTCAGGTAATTCCTCTTCTTCGTCTTCCTCCTCTCCTTCAACATCCTCTTCATCCTCAACATCCTCGTCTTCCTCTCCATTTTCTTCCTTTTTGGCTTTTTTCGCATCTTCACTTTTTGTCTGCAAAAAAAAACAAAACTTACTAAGTCCCAAAAGTATAAAATATGGCATCTGGATAAGCAGTGACTTTTGTAAAGTAAGACAATTATGGAGCTTCAGTTTGGCTTCTTGTCTAAAATAGCCGAAGGAATTATTTTTAAAAAATTAATGATCTTTAATCAAAACTAATGCAAAATACATTTAAAACAGTGATTTTTACACCTATGAGAAAATATGGCTTTGTTGGTAAATAAACACGAAGTGGAATGCATGTGAAATTTATCCACAAAGTTCTTATCTCTTAAATTTCTGAGCACTTGAGCATTACACCATATAGGGGGTTTCTTAAAAACATTCTATATTCCTCTCCCTAACCTCACACTATGAATATGATAGCATTACAAAATGCATACATAGTTCCTAAGAAATACAATACACCAATAAAATCTACAATTGTTTAGCTGTGTCCAATGGAAATTTTAAGTATAATATAAACATTCAAGAAATTAAATTATTTTGTAAAATGACAAGTTTTAACATGAATTTGCTAGACTTACTAAAATTGACCTTTAAGTTTACCCCCACCCCAAATAAGGTATTCATTTAAAGCAAAAGGACACTGAAAAGCCCTGCAAATGTAAGTTGGATAAATATAAAATTACTGATCAGGTTAAAACTGTGCATAAATTATAATATTGCATGTAAATGACAGCTGTCATGCTTAAATCTTCGATAATGGGCGTTTTGCCTGGCTGGCCAGCTTTTCTTTTCGCACACGCATTCGGTGACATCACCCAGTTAAAGGGAAGTGGGGAGGTCAGCAAGACATCAACTGGGAACCTAAACAGGAAAACATTTAATTCTTGATTTAATGTGTTCAGAGATAAAGCGATCTAGTTCACGGTGCTCATAATCAATGGAGTATGTATGACCACCATTATAAAATTTGCAAGGGACGCTCGGAAGCTCGGGAGAAAGGGCGGGAAGAGGTCGAAAATAATGTTACATGTGAGTACACACATACCGATAACGAGCGCCATTTCCCAGACCTGCCGCGAGGCTAGGTCCTCGACCCTCCCTCTACACACCAGCCGCTTTCTGATTGGTTAACTGTCGGTCGCTTCCCATCCTGTTCTTTCCGTCCATATCCCTCCAGCAAAGCACGCTTTATCATTGTATTCTTTTTCTCTTTCTGTGCTAACTTTACGGCGATAAACTCAGCCGAAGCGGGCTCGGGGATTGAGAGGGAGGGAGGAGTGGGAAAGAGAGAGAGAGGAGAAAGAGATGGAAAATATCTTCCGGGAGCATCTGTCTAAATTTTTGGCATCAGCACCTGGGACTCGGCGGGAAAAGCTTTTTACTGAGCATTGAGCTATGTCTTATTAAATGGCGTTAAAATGCATATGACCTGCACCAAACTTTAAATAAAATTGTTCCAAACGTTAAAACACGAAAGCTAAAACACGCATTCTTGGTTGGTGGGAGAACAATGAAGGTCAACGTTCCCCCCCTACTGTATACACAAAGCGTCATGCCTAAGTGACAATCCCCACTGCAATACCGTTTTAAAAGATGGAAAATCTAACACCGATTGCATTTAAACTGATTACATAACACTTCCGCATATAAGCGTCCCATGCAAGCTTGAGTGGCCATTAAATCAATAACTAAACATGCACGTAAACATGTTTCAGTATTTCCAGAAGTCAAACATCTTTACAAATGTTTAAAGCTACTACATTTGCCAAACACCATATAGGGAATAATGTAAGTAACCAATGGCAATTGTCAAGGTTTTGCAAGCATAAAAGTCATAGCCTCTCAAAGGGCTCCAAGTTGATTTACTATTGATTCTCACCTAGCCTCTAACCCCAAAAGCCCTTGAAGTGAAAAGACCGCCACGTTCAAAATGCACGACAATCTAGCCTCTATCAAGGCCCCACAAAAATTTATGCACAACCCCTGCTCATAAAAAAGTGTAGAAATTGTCTAAATTTCTTAACGAATCCGAACTACTCACAAAATAACACTAAGTGAGCACCTTTCACACATTCCTCCCCGTAAAGTTAAAATGTCGAACACGCAAGTACCCGGCCGGCTTTTTCTCACATGGTAACAAAATACTAGTGAGTCCTACTTAACGGCACTTTGCTTATTTACACACCACAGTAGTTATAATTAACACACACATATATGATATGCATGCATATTGCCAAATACCTTCATAGCAATTTGCAACAACTCACATTCACAACAGCCAAGCTACCTATAGCTTACGAGCGTCTGCCCCTATAAGCCCACGAGTATTTAGCTATGATGCTCTTATTTGTACTCACCTCTGCTGGCCTCTTCGTGCCTTTTACTTCTGCTTTCGCATCTCCACCTGCTTTCTCGTTCTTTTCTGTCACTTTATCTACAGCGACTTCGGAATTGTTTTCCTTAGAACTCATATTTTCTGTAGATATTTGTTGCGAACTACTCGTAACGCACTTCCAACTGGCTTTGTTCAAAAATGAAGATGGCGCGGGCTTCAAGCTCGATAAACCGGTGATTGGTTGATGACGCAAAGAACTCTTCGAGGGGAATATTTGTCAAAGTTCTATTATTGTACAAATAATATAAAAATATAATAAAATAAAATAAATATTTCAATGTTTAAAATCTTAAGTTTAAAAAAAAATTAATTCCTAAGTTGCTTCTACGAGGGGTTTGAGAGTACTTAGACCGTCCTGGTTGTTTTGGGTTCAAGAGTATTTGTGAGGTCACGGTATTGGTAGATTGTCAACATTTTGTGGCCGCCATTTTACTTATGTTTGTAAATAGCAGTTTAATGTAGATGCATGCACTTGCAAAATAAAAAATGAATATTTGTTTATTGTGATGTGTTTTATTTTATATTTTTCAGCTTAAATATACACCATGTTTTCAGTTATATTACCATTAAGTGCAGTGACAGCTGCTTATCAGTAAGTTACCAACGCACTCTTTGTTTTTCTATTTTTTTTTGGATGGAAAATGAATATTCACCGACGTGTTTAAAAATGTAATGTGACAGCGCAATATTGGAACTAAAGCAATACAATTATATTAAACTAGTAGACAGTTACTGGAAATATGCTGTTGGTACAACTGTTTAAAAGGCGGTGAGCACAAATATGAATCCTAACCCGGATTTCTGAACACTTTATGTTTAAATAAGATTTTTGGAAATATTTGGAGATAAATAAAATAACTTAGAGCTAACTTTAATCTTAATGTACAGAATAGTACACCTTTTATTTAGCTGCCTTAAACGTTCTTTATTACCTTGATTTAGGAGCAGAAATCCAGTATTATCCGTCAGATAATATATAGTGCAGGATTATTTGAAAGAAACCAAATATTAAATAAATTCGGTCTCTTGGATTTTTTTATAAAAAGAAAGTATTTTTTTAGTAAATTGCAAATGTAGAAAAATAAATTGGAGCAGTGATGATAAATTATTTGGATTTAAAATTTGTATTAACATTTAGCCATATTATTGGTACTTACGTATACCTCTTACTTTTCAGTAATCGAATGCTTATTTATCGGACGAAAGTCTCATATGTTATTTCTTTTATGTTAATTGTTATGATAACAGCAGAGAAAACAAATGTTTGCATTAATTTGTTCATAGTGAATTTTGCATGTTGGTAATTCATGCAATTCTTACTGTTGGTCACATTGGTTATTGCTGCATGGTTCTGGTCATCCGGTGATTCTTCCGCCATCTACGTCCTCAAGAGTGGTAATCGAAAACTAAAGCAAAATGGTAAGTTTGGTACCGAATTTATGAAACAAATAATTATCTGTATTAATCGGGGAAATGAAAATCAATATGAGGTAAATATTTACATGAATGTTATATGCAAGTTGAGACATTTGAGATAAAAAGTAATTGTTCAGTATGAAGTCCTATAATGTGCAATAAATTGACAAGCTCACATGTACAAACAAAAATTGAGATGCGTTTTGCCAAAGCTTCAATAAGTTCTTAAAATCTCTAATGCCTCAATAATTGAATTTGAAGCTCCTCTCACGCAAGTGCGAAATAGAATTCAACCGAAATCGTAAAATGTAAAATCGTAAGTTGTCAAATTCGAGTGTAACCAAAAGAAACTGACAGCAAATGTTTATTCACGCAAATGTTGCAAGGAAGTGTATTTCAACCTAAAAGCCTAATTGTAATTCAAGGTGAAAACTTAAAAGGGTACTCCCAATTGAGAGTAACATGCAACTGCAACCAAAATGAGGTTATGTGTACTATACACCGTGCAGCTTTAAAAGGAAATACTGATATACTTCTATGACACAGACGGCATGACTAGTCAAACACCCTTCACCATTAAGTACTCTTATCTAGAATATACAATTTTTAAATCACCGCCATATCGTAAATAACCTCAGAAAATGAATCACGCTAAATGAATAAGTGGGTTTAAATTGCATCACATGAAATTTGCCTGTGCATTGAATATTTACTGTTGAAGTATATATTAAAGAATTACTCCCAATTATATGCAGAATGAGTGTTGGAAAATAGCTATATCTTGATAATTTTATGTCGATTAGCATAGACTGGTTATGAATATGTATTGCAGATTATCCTTTATGGAACAGTTCACTGATCTGTGCAAGTTGTCTGTATTTCTTGTGACTGCAAGGCTTGTTCTGAAGTTGTCTGTAAGATTGCCCAACAGAGAATATAATTGTTCAACAAGAATAAGAATCAGATCCGTGGTTCAAATCCCGGCTATGGCATTGAATTTTTCAGTCTGACTCAACGTTTCCACAAGAATAAGAATTATTTGTATTTTATGTAATGGCATATGGAAATGATGGATCTCAATGCTGCATATAATATGTATGGCCCTTTCTTGCTTGCTGTGCACTGAATTACCCCAGAAGATAATTCTGCAACACAACAGCGAGTGAAATACTTGACATTCTGTTACAATGAAAATGGATACTGCTCTAAAGGGTCAAAACTTGTGTCGTATATTCCTGTTGATGAAAAGATATTTGAATTATTATTTTAGTGGATTTATTTATAAGCTACTGTCTGATAACAAAAGTGAGAAGACATACCTTTATTACACATCAACGCTCCAGACCAATGCTGGAGTCCTGGTTGGTGTAAATGTATTGCTGACCTAAAATTGCAATTTGCTTTATGCCATTTTACAGCTTATCGTAAATGCCTGTAACTTGTCTGCAAATCCCATATACTCTTGAGATTGTTAATGAATACTCAAGGAAAAAAATGTTTAGCTTTTCTCAATAAATTTTCAAGTCTTCACATTAGGTAAAGTCTAGGTAAGCTTTCTCTCTTAAATTACAAATGGGTTAAGTTACTAATGCCCTGATTTTTTTCTATGCTTTTGACGACTTGCATGGAGAAACTTTTGAACATGCAACGTGGGAAAGTCCGATGCTTCACCAATGCACAGGCAGACTGAAATACAGAGTTGACTGGGTCCATTGTATGCATGCTAACCAATAATGAGGTTCATTACAATGCTTATATCACAGTGCAATTTTATAATATATTGGTATATTTCTATTAGGAAAACTGAGCAGAAAATATGAAATTTTCATGGTTATGTTAGAAACATTACTGCCTACCTTCCTCGTAGTTCACTTTTTGAAAAATTTGAATTTCTGTCTTAGTGCAAATAGTATTTATTAGAGATGGATTCACTTGGCCCCCTTACACATCACTTACAGGGAATGCCATGTGACAACACGGCAGGACTCAAGATTGTTTTGTGGCCAAGCAGCATTCAAGCAAAAACATTGTCCCATTTGAAAGCCACAGTAGTTCATATAGAGAATGAAACTGCATGCTTATTTTAGTATAGCAGAATCAAGTTGAACAGCTACTATCTCTCATTGGTACAATTTATCACAGAAATATAGAGTAACTGTAATGCTTACATGTCACGTCATTCCAAATATGCTTATTGTAACACAAAATGAAATGCATTTACCATGAGTTATCAAGAATATTTGCCTTACTAAATATACTACAGTAAAACAGGTAGTGCACACTTTGAGGAAAAGAGCGGACTCTCAAAGTGTGTAGTTAAGTTAATTTGTGGAAATGAATCATTTCTTCACACTAGCTGCACATAGGCTAAGGTTTTGTATGGATAGAGTCAACATGAAAAATTCAATGCCATGGCCGGGATTTGAACCATGGATCTCCTGGCTCCCGCCCAGTCGCTCCAACCCATTGAGCTACCATGGCCAACGTGCCGTCCTGACATTAAATTCTCACGTTGGCCATGGTAGCTCAATGGGTTGGAGCAACTGGGCGGGAGCCAGGAGATCCATGGTTCAAATCCCGGCCATGGCATTGAATTTTTCATGTTGACTATCCATCTCAAAGTGTGCGTTTGTGGAAGTCCAAATAGTTCCTATGCCCAATTCATAATGTCTCATTATGCATGCTTTTAACTTTGTTCTGTTGTTGCTTTCATATTGAGTTGAAGCTACCAAATATGCATTGACAGATGAGCATTTATAAGCTGGTATGTAATAAACAGTAAGGCCTACCAAGGTTTTAATCCTGAGCACGATTTCCCCTGGCCTGCCCCCGAGAAAAATGCAATGTTAATTTTGTAAAGTGTGCTGCTCAAATGGTTATCCTGGTTTTATCCTTAATAGAAACCTCTCAGATAATGCACTGATTACTCCACGTGGACATAACATCAATCATTTTAATTCCTGCGCATTCCATTGACTGAAGTGATGCATTCATAGGTACTTAGCACATGTTCGAGAAGCACACCAGTACCCCTCTCACTCTTACGAGAATAATCAGTGTGTTATCTGAGAGGTTTCTATTAACAAAGACAAAGTCAGGGTAACCTATTGAGCGGCACAATAATTTATAATGCAACTTCCAATTGCTAGAGTTTATTTTATATCAAGGTATTGATGCTCCTAAAGCTAAAACACTTTCCTTTTCAGTTTTAAAATAAAAAATATATTCCCAAATGAAAATAGAAATTAACATATTTGAACCCATAAAACTCTTCACTCCTGCACCATCTTGAAGGTCAATTCTCAAACTTTCTTCACCTTTGCACACATTTTCAGTAGGATTGGTGAGCAAGGAGGCTATTCAATCACTGTGATATCTGGCCTTTGTGAGAACTGATTTTATTCCTGTTGGAATTCAGTCATTCCAATGGGGATTTATTTTTTGAGAAGGAACCATTTGTTTACATGGATATCTTCATGCTGCCGGCTATTTAATCTGCCATCGAGGTGCATAGGAAAAGTCTTGTGAGAACCAGTGTTATTCCTGTTGGAATTCAGACATTCTAATGGGGAGAAGGGACCATTTGTGTACATGGATATCTTATGCTGCCAGCTATTTAATCTGCCATTGAGGTGCATAAGTCAGTATGATTGCTAAGATATGCAGTACTCAAAAGCAAAGGGTATGTGCATAATCACAACAGCACATTCATAAATATACAAGATTAAGAATCATGTAATTATTGGAAAACAATAAATTTTAATGGCTCTAGATGTTTTGAGTATAGTAGATTTGCTGAACAACTTCAAAATCTTCAGCATTCACATAAATTCATCTAGAGTTGCAAAATCTTCCAAGTGACAGTCTTGATGCTGGAGCAGATACAAGAAATGGCTAAATGCTGGCACCAGGTGGTTACTGACCTTCCCTATTTTTTAGAATTAAAATTCTAGTTAGTAGAGACTAACTGGACTTACATATAATCTCGATATTGAAAATAGTTGAAGGGACTGGGGAGTAAATAGATCCAGAATTAAATAAAAAAATAATTGTTATATTCACAAGACTTGATCATATAAAGTCTTAATATAACTTGTTCAAACTATCTTTAAGAAAGCTTATTTTTAGATTTACTTCATTTTAATCAAGATATGCTTTTGCAAAAGTTATAATATGCTTAATAAAAAAGTTAATACTAATAATACGCTTAATAAAAAGTTAATACGCTTTTGCTTTTGCAAAAACATTACATATTGCATCATAGATACAAAGGGAATTGAAATAGTCAAATGTTTTAAAATCAGATGCTATGCACTGGTCTTACAATTCCTTATTCTTTCCATGAAATCGAGAGGCAGGTAAAACTCAACAGGATCTTAAAAAGGTGGCAAAGTATTGAAAAGCCATAAATAAACATCTTGGAAGTGGTTAATAAAAAATAAAGTATATATTGATCATTAGTTCATTGTAGTTAATGAACTACACCAAAATAATTTCAGCAATTGTAGACGTGACAATATAAGTTGAGATAGGCAATGCATGATCTGCGGCTAAACATAACACAGTTAATTGTGTTAAACCTAATTGGCAGCAGATGCTGATTAGTTACTATTTAAACAAGGTGGGTGGATTAGAATGTCTTTAAAACTGCTTCCCTAGTATAGAAATATCGATTCTTAGTAGCTCGTTATTGGCATTTTCAAGATTTAATGTCTCAAAGGCTACTCAAATCTTGAACTAATCACCTGCCAGTGCGACACTTAACAGCTATTTACTACCTTCATGTATCATGTAGCCTACTCTAGTGGTGTTTCTGTAACTGTACTGGAGGCCCAATCCGTAACGTGGAAAACTGAAGTTCCAAAGGTTATTGGTTCAGTTCTTGTCTTGTTAATTTTTGTTGTTTTAATACGTAAATTCTATTAGGAAGAAGTGGCATGATTCATAACTACCTGAATAATAGCATGTGAAGTTATTCGACCACACAAGGCCACTGTCAACTTTGCTTTCAAAATTCAGGTTGCTATTTCGAGCAGTTCGTATAAACCTGATGTAAAAGGTTGCATTTACTTTTTATTTTATATGTATGATTATTAAATTTTAGATGAGTCTTATGCGACTCGCATAAGAGCCGTAGATGCAAACGATGATTTGCGAAACGTGTCCTCAAAATAGGTACGAAAGTGAAGCAGATGTGTAAAAAATACGACATCTAAAATTTAATAATTTTTCGCTTCACTGTGGTGTTCCAATACAGTTAAATCTCGTTATATGTATAAGTTCGTTCACTCTTTAAACTACCTCCCATTTAGAAGTACAGCATGTGAAAGTATTAAGCAGGATTCAATTTTTGTTAGAATTGTAATTAATGGCACTACAATGTGAAATTAAAACAAAATGCAAACATTTATGCAATAATTAAAACGTTAAAAATATTTAAAAAGCAACCAAAGGAACAAACAAACCAACAACCAAAAGTAAACAATAAAAAAGTGAAGGAGATTCAAACTAGTTTACTTTTCACTGAACGCTGTCAACCATTGTGCCAGAGGGAGAGTTCTGACACCCCTCTGTTTCTTGTGCGCTCAAGTGTTATAATTAGCAGTGGCATACTGGCACTTAAGAAACTTAAACCGGAACTTCCACATTTGAACCAAGTCTATCTTAAATTACTTCTTTAAGATATCTCCACTTTCTCTGAAAATATTTTGGTGTTCTTCATTAACACCCTGTGTGTTTTAAAGAGATCTACATTTTCTTTACGTAGTACAATGTCATGTATAGATTCATTTTTACAAGTTCCACAACATTTCTTCAAAATAAAGAGGACATCAGGCGACTCTCTAAATTTTCAAGGACACCTTTTACTTTTCATTTAAACATAGTTAAGTATGGTATTTTAATCAAAATTGTTTGAGAAAATAAAAAAATTTGGAAATGTTCCATTTAAAGCATAGTGTTTGGAATGGGTAAACTTCTAAACTGTGTTGCACCCACCTTTGGAAGATACTGAACACTTAAATACAAAGTTTGGTACTTATCAGACTTGTCCATTTTGAGTTACGCTGTTCATACACATACACACAAATGTTTCTAAAAATGCCTCATATTTCCATGAAATCTTTTTCATAAATATTTTGAGTAGAAAAACATTTCAATTTACAATAAGTTAATCACAACCTTCCCCTCCTCCCTTACCACATATCCACACACGACTTTTGGACTTTCGAAAGCATCTCAGATTACAATATACAAGGCAACAATTGTACTCTGGCTATAAAAAAAACATTAAAAGATGGATGCACTGAAACTTATTTCTTCAAAATTTATACACATTCCAGGAAGTAAAACAAAATGATTATGATAATCTTCACCAGGTGCATGCACTTTCCTTAGATATTCTGATTGAATGCAAAGAATTTGTCATTTCCCTGATGTGCAACATTGTATCTACTTTGTGCCACCATACTGTTTAACATGTTGAAGTTTACCTTGATCTTACTGAATTGTTAACTGCTTCACATAGACCTGGAAGGTCAGGCAAAATAAACCTTGGGGATATGAATCCTGGTTGTTAAAAAAGTTTGAGGGGTTTGACTACAATGCTCGTTTGCAATTGTGAATAAAAATAATTGTTTTAATGGTCAAATAAGGGTATTTCAAATGGAGAAAGAAAAAATTCAACAAGCTTAAGTTTATTTTGTGATTAGGGATGTATGTTAAATGAGGCTATGGGCTCAGTATAGCAATCCTATGAGCAAAATAAACACTTTCGATGTGTGTGGCATACACCATTTTTTATACACAACTCTGAAATTTGTATAACAATAACAAATACTATATTGATTCCAGATATATATGCATACATGAGAAATGGCCTGTAGTTCAAGATTAAAATTGTGTGTGGAGTGAGAAGGTAGATGTTCAGAAGATCTGCTAGCAGTGCTTACCTTTTACCAGCCAAAAATAGTTATATGCTATATAAGACTAATTTCTGGTGTGTTGTTATACTAGCAATCCCATTGTTATCCTTCAGAGATCTCAAAATTTTGTCTCTTTCCTGGAATTCCATATTTGTACCTGGTGCTATTTTATTGATGATTCAAGGCAAAGATTAAAGAATAACAATTCAGACTGAAGGAAGTATAAGGCTGCCAACATAGGAATGACAACGTATTGCTATAAATTGAAATCTGATAATTTGGATACTGAACAAATAATATAACTGCTATGGTAGTGAATCACATAAATCAACATGGTGAAATTTAAAAGTTGTCATACCAAGTTGATTTATTAATGTGCAAATATGCACGAAAGGTAACTGGACTTAAAATCATAGTTAAAGGCATGGCATGAAAATTGTATCTCACTAGTGCAATAAAGTACTATTTGTAATTTGGGTGTCTCTGTATTAGAATAGTTCTAGCTGTCTAAAACAATATATGCTGGCAGCATTTTTTAGAGATGTTGCATGTTTGTATATCTATAATAATTGTTTAAAAATAGATCCAAGTGTTAAAGGAGAGTGGGAGGCTTGAGATTGGTTGATGTTGCGTAAAAAGTTAAACTTATATATGTATTTTAAATTTTGTATATGTATGCATACATATATGTATTTTAAACACTTGACACAAAACTGAAAAAATATGCATGACTGTCAGAACATTTCTAAATCGAGTTAGGGAAGTATAAACATTAAGAGAGAGCTAGGGAAATAGGTATAAAATTTTAATTTCTGAGTAGACACTTAATAAAATTTAAATTGCTGATTGCAGGTGAACGTGCCAAAACAGAGGCGTACTTTTTGTAAAAAGTGCAAGAAACATAAGCTGCACAAGGTGACACAGTATAAGAAGTCCAAGGAAAGGCAAGCTTCCCAAGGTCGCCGAAGATACGATCGAAAACAGCAGGGGTTTGGTGGCCAGACAAAACCAATTTTCCGAAAGAAAGTAAGATTTATTATTGACAGTATTGACTTATCAACCTGAAAGTTTTGGTTCAAATCATTTCTTTAGAGCAGGCAACTTTTGGTTAATAGAATCACTCTCTTCCACAAGAAGTATTGAAATATTTTGTTTGTTAATGCTGTCAATTGCCATATTATATTGGCCCCTTGATGTGCTGGAATTTTGTCCTGTTTTCATTTACTTGTCAGAACATCTACTGAGATAGGGCGGTTGCTTTTAAGCACACTTAAAAGAACCATTGGTCTCAGCTAACTTTGAACTTGGGACCTTGGGATCAGTGGGCCAGCAGGCTAACCAACTGATCTATCCAGACCAACACTAGTATGAATGTAAGAGTCATGAGTTTGTTAAAGCAAAAGTGCATGAAATAAGAGTGTAGTTTGATTTACAAACTTCATCACTTGTTTACTAACTTAAAAGCACCCTATATGACCACAGAATTTGAAGGGGAGCATACAAATGAAACAGAAAGAAATCTCTGAGCTTTGTAATGTGCCTCAGAAAGATTAGTTACCTTTCGGAGGTGGTGAATGAGATACGTGATTGTAAAACTGACGGGAGTTAAGGAATAAATAATGACTTTATATAATACTTCAAATAATAATAAAATAAAAATAAAAACTTAAAACAACTTTGAAAATAAAAACGTTATATAATACTTTAAATAATTAAAATAAGCAGAAATATTGATAGATTACATATAAGTTTTATGCATTGTTTCTCTTGGGCCTTATAAATTAGTTGTTAGATTTTTCCTTGTTGAAATAAATTTTCAGATTTTGGCCTGGTTCCTCTATTTAGATTTACACAGTAATCTATTTAAGTGATAAATGCGGAGATTCTTTGGATGGATTGTATAAAGCAGAAAATGATTTAATACAGATAGCGAACAAAGTGCAGTCAGTTTGCACATGTGCTAGCAGTCTTCTCCCCTCCTCACCACCCAAACATCACATGACTCCCACCCCTCCATATTATGACAGTGCAGTACAGCTTGCGCTGCGCTATGGAGGAGAGGAAAGGCAACCTAAATGGCAGTAGAGGGGGGGGGGGGAAAGCTGGAGAGCTTCAGTTTCAGTAAATCACGCCTCCAACTGCATTTTGTTCATGGTTTACCTATAGAATCATTTTCTACTTTTAATTGAATTCCAACAATACTGTCAACTGGCAGTATTTAATTATACAGTCCTAGTGCTTTGCGATTGCAGCTTTTGGTAATACAAATTGTTGGCTACAAATTTTCTTTTGTTTTCCGAGATAGAAACAATCATATTGTGCCAGTTTTGAACTGTAGGGAGGATGGGGCAAATGAGCCCAGGGTTCATAGAGCTTAGAGTTATCCGACATTCATCTTTCAGGATAAGGGAAAACCTCAAGGAAAAACCTTATCAAGATAACTCAACCTGACCCAGATTCAAACTCAGGACCTCTTGAATGCAGGCTGTGTGGGCATTACATCAGTGAAAAAGCTCTAAATTTACTAATATGTTTTGCAAAATGAGTTGTTGCATTTAATGCAAGAAAAGTGAAACAAGCCAAATTAACTGAATACTTTAATAAATTGGGACCAATTTCTAAAGAATGTTTGCTTTGTACTGTATACAGTTCATCTTTATTGTTTGTAAAGTTTTAGGCATGCAGGTACACTGTATAACTTGTAATTATTGATGCATTATCAAAACCTCATTTTAAGTAATTTTGAGTTATAATCTTTCCTCTTCCCCTTCATATACGTATAAGTCAGGTTCAGCTGTGTTCTGTAGACACAACAGTTTTGTTTGCAGCTGCTGCTGCATTAAACACATTTACCTCAAATTAAGGAAACTCATGTTTTAATTGAAAAGCTTTCAATATCTGCTCTCTTTCCTCCCCCTACTTGTTTATTTGTATAATCCCCTTTAACTTATATGATCATATTGGGGGCATTGATGCAAGAAACATCTGGATGATGGTATTACTGGCTCAATTATTTTTGTGCAAGTGGTGCTTCTGCCAATACTTTCCCTTCCATCGTTATAGTACATGTTTTGCTCATCTTACCAGTTACATATTTTCTATATATCAAGAAGTAAAAACCAGAAATTGGTATTTTAATTAGACAGTATCTGCTGTTACAGGCACATTTTAAAAAGATTGGAAAGTTCTGAAGAGTAAAAAGACTACATTAATAGATTATTGTATACAGATAGATTGTAATTTGAAATTCAGTTTAAAAATAAAGCAATGGCCATAAACTTGGCATGTTATAATTACCTGATGGCTTTATACAATGACACTTCGTCATCCTTTCTCGGAAAGAGTTGCTGTCAGATACTTTCTTGTGACAAGACAGTTTTGCGTTTGAATTGAAGTTCTATATCCTATTTGCAATTCACTAGAATTCTTCAACCATAATGCTTTGTGCTTCCTGCCAGCCTTCATTCATTATATACATTTAACCTGCAAAATTAGAAAAATCCTGAAAATTGTGCAGTGTTTAAAATGAGAACACTTTCAACAGGTAATTAATGCCAAAATTAAGTGGAATATAGCATGTATTTATGGTTTACCAAGCAACTTCGTTTTCGTATGAATAGCTGCCAGATCAGCTCTTCTTCTCTTAATGTCTGTGGAAACCTAAATTAAATGAGCACTTGTACAGCAAATTTATTTGGATAAATCAAACAAAAGGGAGCTGCAGCCTGGTTGGTTACACTTTAATTACAGTCTAAATGTCTCATAATTTGTGATCTAGCCGTTTTCTTTCTATATAAATTATGAAGATTTCCTACAGAAGTATTAAGGTAGACACATAATGAGTATGGGTGGAAAGCATAGTTGTAATACAGTTACATTTAATATTTTTACTATTGTAAAGAAAAAGGGCTTTTTAACCATTGCTTGTAATTGCTTCATGAATCAAAAATCTTATGGATGGTATCCACTTCATTAACCAGTGGTTAAAATCCCATTTAAAAGGCTTCATAGCAATATTCCAATTTTCTCTTGCAAGATCCACAGAAAATTAACAGTTAATGACTGCAGACAACTGCGACATTAATGGCCGTGTGCACCAACCTCGTTAAGCAAACCCACAAGAGACGTTTGCCTAAACGCAATTAAAAGTTGATCGCGGTAAAGCTTACATCCTGGTGCACCATTGCCAATCGCCGGTTAGTTGGCAGTGATTATCTGGCAGGCGCTCGGTGCCGTAGAGCGCACCACTCGTTTCAAATGTAACTGTTAAGAAGGCTACCGAACACACCCGGAAGTTCATCGCTTTGTGTTCGTCATTTGTAGTTTGTTTTTCGCTTAGCATTTGTCCAAGCAGAAGCACGTGTTTAAACAGCTATAGCAGAATATAACCATAATGGAAACAACGAGCAAGAGGACTCCAAACTTTTCTGCTTTTGAAGTAGACATTTTGTTAGATTTGGCAATCAATGGCTCCAAGTACTCCTGGAAAACCACTAATTGCACTAAAGTTATCAATGACTGACCTTACATCAGCATTACTTGCCGGAAATTGTATATAATTGCGTCCGAGGTCAGTTATTGCTCGCGACACACTGTTTATAATACGCAACGCCGTGGTCCGATGAGTATTAGATACGTCGCCGATTAGGATATTACATGCACCCGTTGCATAAAATCTTAAAGTTGTTAATACTCGATTCATTGGTGATATCGGATTATTTCTGTTTGTTGGGAATTCTAACCTATCACACAATTTGTCCACTAGCCACCACACTACTTCCTTAGATAATCGGAATCTTTCTTGAAATTTTCTATCGTTCATATCATCAAAAGGATTTCCTCTATCCACTATAACGGGTATGCGATTATTGTCACCACCGTCAATATATTGCATATATAACATTTCGTCCTCGAAATTATCGCGTTCCAAAACATAAGCCGCCATTTTACAATTACGAGCTAAGATAATCGGCCATTCACGGCCGGTCAGAGTTAAACGGCGATTAAAGCCTGGATGAAGTTTACCGTCGTCGATGCACCAGAAATGACCGCTCATCGCGGTAAAGTCAATATTTAACCGCGATAATATCTTGATCGAGATTGGTGCACACGGCCATAAGAATTGGACTAATTCTACTTGTTTTAAAAGATATAGTACAATTTTTGGGATGTTAATAGTGTGTTACTGTGGAGGTCATTTTCTGTAACTAAAGTGATATTATATCTCATTGTATTTCAATATCTCCATGAATCCAGGGCTAATTTTTATGATCAGATCATCACAGAGACAAACATAAATGAATAAATTTCTACAATATAACATATTATTTGCTTCAGAGAACACCATAAAATGCACATGAACATTGAACTTAGGATCATACTTGCTCATAATTTTGAGTGTAAGAAGCAGTAAACTTCACATGTTATGGGTATGCATTTGACAAATGCTGAAAGAATTGGCTCTTAAAAGGATATATTCAGCTGAAAATAAGTGCTATTAATGGGAAAGAAGAAGAAATGGAAGTTGTAGTTCTAAAGTAGTTTTATGGATTTTATCAGAATTGTGTTAAAAAAAGTTAACTATACATAGTGTGTAACACAAGTGATCATTATATTGCTACAGAACATTATGGTATTTCATTTATTCAGTGCTGCACAAAATCAGGTCATTTACTGGTAAATGCAATTGGTTCAATGGAATGTTACTGTTTTGGTGCAAAGAATAACTTGATAACCTATAGCATAGTAAAAGCGCTTAGGTTCTAAAAGCAGTACTTAATGTCTACTTTTTGTCAAGCTTTTGGTCGATATGAATACATGGCCTACCTCACTGTATGCTTATTCCTCACAAAAAGTTTAAGAAAAGTCTTCTTCCAATGGTCTTCCTTTTGAAAACATGTACATTATGCAATATTGCAGCAACAGAAAGCTAAATATGTATTACCTCTGTTTTACACTTTTGAAGGAATCGGGGGATAGTGATGTAAACTAAAATAAAGTGTAAATCCTAGTAACTGTGTAGGTAAAAATGTCTGCAGAAAGTGGTTTACGTTTCCCAAATGCACATTCTTAATATAGAATATAGGATTCTTAATTTAAAAACTAGCGGTGCACATGGCATTTCACCTCTTCTGTGATCTTGCTGGCCACCCCCCCCCCCCCCCCCCCCCCCCCCCCCGCTGGCTTTGTTGTGCTCAGAGGCTATCAATGTTTACTCCATAGACAGCAGTATTGTATTGGCCATTGACATGAACAGGTGCTTGATTCTGGAGCAATGCATTGTGTGTAAAAGTTATAAATGGGAATCAGCCAGCCATGTTTGCAGAGAGTATATTCAAATGCTCTGTGGTGAAGGGCCTCCTTGCAGATTTACAAGTCACAAGATTGTGAGGAAATTCAAAACCACTGATTCTTTGGCAAACAAAAATAAAAGTGTGAATGTACGTGTTAACAGAGGAAAAGTTAGAAGACATAGGCACATGTTTTGAACACTCACCAATCAAATCCATACCAAAATTAGCACAACAGGTGGGAATTTCAGTCTTCTGCACATAAAATAAATTAAAACTAAAACTGTATAAATGTGCAAACAAAAACAAAATGATGTTTTGTCCCCGTTTTATTAAACTGTCAAAAGAAAAATCATATGGGTGGTTTCAACAAGGATCTGTGGCCCAACTTACTAAACCAATTGGTGAGTTCCCATGTAATTCAACTTAACATTCTTTTAATTTGGATATTTTTATGCTATGGGCATAGAATTACCTAATTGTAATAAATACTCTTTCTCTGTATGTAACTTTCATATTTTAATTATGTAGTACAGAAATAGTTTTCATAGCAGAATGAAAATTACTGCTTCATACCAAAATAATCATTATGTATAATAATCCTTTGTATCTACTGTTGCTATGGAAACTTCTTAGCTCTAATTGCTTTTGCTCGTTTCAACTGCTGTTAATTTCCACCACATTTAGGAAATTTGCCAATGCCTTTCTCGATTGTTGCCAATTAGTGCATTGAATACAAAAACTGTGTGCTGAAGGTTAAGTGTCTATTGGCCATTCAACTTTTATATTTCCTGCTTGAACTTCCTGGCATAGCACAAACAGCAGGAAATAAATTTTAAAAAAGTCAAGGATTTCAATACTTTGTGGACATAGAACATCTGAAGAGACCAACAAACTTGGTGAAAAACAATTAGTGAAGCAATGTATCAATATCTTCTCAATTAACTTTTATTTCATATTAGGTTGTCAAAAACTTAAATTTGCAACTGCAATTATTTTTGTATAGGTACTAACAGGCCAGTGTGTAAGTACAGTTTCGTAGGTTTGGTTCATGTTTTATTCCCTAATTTTCAGTCCATTAAATTTTGAAGTAGCTACATCAAAACAAGTGGATAATCACTTATGTACCTAATGTAAGCCATAAATTGTTTTAAACCTATTCATTAATATTCTTTCTGCTTTGTGTTATAGGCAAAGACGACAAAGAAAATTGTGTTAAGGATGGAGTGCACAGACTGCAAATTCAGAAAGCAGATTCCCTTGAAACGTTGCAAACATTTTGAGTTAGGAGGTGACAAGAAAAGAAAGGTAGGACATATAACAGTAATGTATTAATTTATAAATATCAAAGTGAGAAATCAGTAAATGGATTATGTAGTGTGAATGGACTGGTGTACAATAGTGATTGTTCTTTCACATATTTGAAATTGACTGGGACTTAGGTCTTCATGCTACTTGAATTATATCACAAGTGAGAAATTTGTTAAGAAAGCAGCTCTATACTTTCTAAACACTTATTTAAGGCGTGTTGTGAGAATACTGAACAATCCATGCCATTTATGGCAGAAAAATCTTTTTAGTTATTTGTATGAAATATTCAAAGTTCTTGTTTTTATTTCAAGTCTAGTAGCCATTAAATACACAGCTGATAATTCTTAGTACCATTGCAATATAATACAGAAAAGTAAACAGGTCGTTAAGTGTTTTTTTTTAAGATAAAAGAAATGGATGAGATAATGTGAAATAACCATTAAAATATCAAACATATATTATGTAAGACTTTTTAAGGGTATCTGTTGAATGTCTAATTTATCTTTAAACTTTGTATAAGATTTACGGAATTTATTACTCTCTTGGAGGTGCTTATTTCTATTTCATCCCTTTATATTTAACATTTAATTTGAAAGTCTTACTTTTTTTTAATTCCTCTTTAACCTTTTTCTCTCTATTTTCTGCACATTTCTTCTAAACATTTTAACCTTATTTTTCCTAAATATTTTCCTGCTTTCTGTATTCAAACATCTGATCTTACTGTTTTTTTTTTTTTAGCTCTGTTGGAAAATCAGATCATTTCTCTTAGTATTAAGTTATCTCTCCCTTTTTCATTATCATTGCATTCCAGAATGTAATGCCAAATATAACACAATTTATTACATTTTGTGCATTCTATTTTTAAATATCTGTAATCTATTAATGTATCTTTTCCCATTAAAACTGCTTTGAATTTCTTGCTTTTCAATATCTTTGAGTCTTGTTCTAATTTCTTTCCAGAACTCGTTACTTTTATTGTTCCTCTTGCCCATGTTTCCCCCATTCCAATTACTTCCAATGTTATATGTACCTTATGCATCTAAGTTCCTTGTTTCCCCATTTTCTCATGTATAATCATGCTTTATTTTAGTATATTATTTTGGTGCAGAAGCTTTATTATAATAGAACTAGTATTTGACCTCTCTTCCTACAATTTTATCTTTTGCCCCAATTCTCCATAGTTCTATAGTCAACCTGAAAAATTCAATGCCATGACCGGGATTTGAACCACGGTTCTCCCAGTTTCCATCTAGTCGCTCTTAACCTTTGAGTTACCATGGCCAAAGTGCCATCCTGACATTAAATTCTCCAATTGACTCATGTTTTCCCGGTAAACCGCTAGGGGTCCTTATTCTAGATACAGTTTGCTGCGACTTACTATTGTAAGTACTTAATTCCCAGGCATAAACCATTAAGTTAATTGATAGAAATTATTTTATTAAACATTAATTTATCAATTAAACATGGCATTGAATTTTTCAGGTTGACTATCCAAAACCTTAGCCTATACATGGCAAGTATGGAGGAATGATTCATTTCCATCAGTTATCTCCATAGTTCTACTTGGGCTACGCTGAACTTCTTGTAAACCCCATGATTATTTTGCAAAACTTATTATAAATTGTATCTGCATTTTTCCAGCTCTGTATCTCTGCTGCATAGGAGATCTTTGCTTCTACCTCTATGCTCTATATCCTTTCTTGACATGTAACTTGCATGTCTGGTATTTTGCTTGCACATGCTTTGATTACCTGTATTTGTTGTTTCCTCTATGCTAATTCTTTTTTCTTCTTTTCACCCCAATCATTGTGCTCTTGGTAGTCTTATTTTTCTCACTACTTCCAGCTTCATTCCTTCTCATCAGTTTTTGTATTTACTTACATCCTGTCTTAAAAATCATAATTTTCGATTTCTGTTTATTTTCAGCCTCCAATCTTTACAGAATTTCCCAATTGCTTCAATAGCTTTACTTAGCCCCACAATGACTGCACCATGGCTGAGTGGTTGGACCACTCGACTCTCACCAAGGTACCCCGGGTTCGATCCCAAGTGACCACAAAGTGAGATTCTCGAGTATCTCTGGTTTCCCCCACCATTTCATTCCACCGGTGCTCCATCTCCTGTATTATCAGTGTCACATGTAGTAAAAGTGGGCATTAAACACTACACATTTTTAGCTCCACAACTGAAATGGATTCTGCCCCTTGGTCATCTGCAAACAGTAGCCTTGGTATTTCCTTATTTGACCGGTGAATGCTTATTATAATCTGTCTCAAACTAGAACAATCCTGTTATAAACAAATGAAAGAGGACAAAGACTCTTTTTTCTGTACCATATGTTTGCAAGAAGAGTATTCTAGTTTGAGACGGATTATAGACTTTTCTGTCTCTTCTATAATATAATTTATAAATAGATCGAATAGCACTGGACTAAGTTTGCACCCTGTCTAGGACCTGAATTATTCTTGTTCCCTTCACTAGTTCTTCCCTTTGCTATTTTCACACATTAAGTGCTTTATATTCCTAACAAATAATACAGTCAACCTTTCTTAACTAGTTTTGCCCAAAGTACCTCCATGTTAATAGTATTAAATACTTCTAGATCAATAAAAGTCATTCATACTTTACCTCTTCTAATGCTATTTTATGACTAATACTTTGTATCTGTTGTTCTTCCTTTCCTAAATGTTGCTTGGAATTTGATAGCTTTCCTTCTTTCTCTGCCTATTTCTGCATTCTATCAGCAAGTATTTCTGTATACACCTTACCTATCACTGATAAGAAATAATCTGTAATTTCATGTATAAAGACTAAATTTGAGTCATACCTTTTAAAACTTGTAACTTCACTTGCATTCTTTTTTTTTTTTTTTTTTTTTTTACAAAATCAGGAATGTTTTCAAAACTGTTGCAGTCTCATCATCAGCTGATTAGCGACTCATCACAGTTGGTTGTTGTCTGGATCTCTTGTAATTGGCTCCCCCTCTCAGAAAATTCTTCAAATAAGTTCAGTAGACCACTCACTGATGGCACATCAAAATTAAGAATATGTGGAATGTTTTTCCGAGAGAGGGAGCCAATTACAAGAGATCCAGACAACCGTGATGAGTCGCTAATCCGCTGATGATGAGACTGCAAGTTTTGAAAACGTTCCTGATTTTGTGAAAAGGATGTGAGTGAAGTTACAAGTTTTAAACGGTATGACTCAAATTTAGTCTTTATACATGAAATTGGCTTCACTGTTACCAAACGCTTTTATTTATAACTACTCAAATCTGCAATTTGTTGGGTCCTCTACATCTCCTTGGCCTTTATTAAATTGGTACCACTTTTCACTTTCTCCAGTTTTCTGGCACACTACTCGTTTCATGTATTACATTAAACAATTTCACTGTTAACCTCAGCCTATAATTGTTTTCACTCCATTCCTCCAGAACTCTAATAACCCATCAATACAACATACCTTGTTTTTTTTTTTTTTTTTTAACTTTTTTCATTTTATAACAGTTTATTCCCCTCAGGCATCTACACCTCCCTCCCATCTTTGGATTAAATATTTTTTTTTGTCTGCTCCATTTTCTTTAGTTCTTTCACCATTTTTTTTTTCCCCTCATTCTGTAACATTTATTAATCATACTGCCTTTACACCTCCCTCCCATCTTTGGATTAAATATCTTTTTTTTTTTTTTTTGTTCTGCTCCCTTTTCTTTAGTTCTTTCACCATTTTTTTTTCTTCTCATTCTGTAACATTTATTAATCACACTGCATTTCTCTGTTTTACTTACAAATATTAATCTCCAGTTTCCACCCTCCCTTTTTTTTTACCTTCACCTTTCTTAATATACCTACTCTACTTCATTCTGTAGTGTCAAATTTTTTTAGGTATCTCCATCCCCTTTTCTAATCATTTTTATACTATTCTTCACTGTTCTGTTCACTATGAATGTTAAAGTTTACCTTTTAATGGAAAATGACAAATAGTAAAGACATTCAGTATTTCAAAATCAGCATGGTATGCATCCAAATATATTAAATATACTATATAGTTTATCACACTTTGCTCATTTTTATTATTCCTACCGTTTAACCCAATTCTATGTAATCATTTCCTTCACAAAAGTCTTAATTTTTCCTGCTTTTTTAGCTGCTATATAATTTTGTGTTACTGAAGAAAACTGAAGTATATTTTCATTGTGGTAGTGGAACTTCAACTGTCATACTGCTATGAAATGTAGTAAGGGTAATTAGGATTTTAAATAAAATAGTAGTATATAACCTAGTGAGCTTTTCATATTGTTCAACATTTGTAATGAAATGTTTAAGTTACTATATTTTAATTTTTTCTTTTTTTTCAGGGCCAGATGATCCAGTTCTAAGCTTTTCTTGAAGATTGTACAATAAAAATAAATAAAATACCTTCAGTTTAGATGATTTGTTTTATTAAAATAAACAATTTGCCTTCTTATTCCTGTGTTATGGTTCAAAGCTCTGGGTTTATATATTAATAGTATTCTTCTATTCATAACAAATGGTTACTATCAGTTTTCAAATAATATGACGATATTGTTGAACAACTGAGTTACATTTCAAAAATCTTGCTTAATGTGCTTATATCCTTATTTAAAAGCACAGGCAATAAGATGATAGAATCCTTTAATTATGGTAAATTAAAACTGCATTGTTGTAGCTAGGTTTTAGTTTCTTTAGCTGCTAATGCAAATACAGAATACTGCCATTTTCCATCACTTTCTATATCATGCTAAAACAAGATGTAGGAGCACTGGTGATTATCAATCGCTGAATCCAGTATTTGAGTTTTCTTCTGATGGTGAATGTGGCTGAGCAGCGTCAGGATTGCTGTGGAAGGTGAAAAACCAAATGAGATACATGTTTAAATGTTATCTAAGGACTAAACATAACTATTTACAGTTACAATTTAGGAAGTGTTTTTGGGCAGAATATTCAAGGGAAGGGGAAAGAAATAGATAAAATTCCCATTAAGAATTGTCCTCTGAAAAAACATTCAGGAAGCTGACATCAGACTGGTATACAGTGTATAACATTCTTATTTGTACATTCCAGTTTTCTAAGAAAACATTTTAACATCTGTTAGAAGATACAATCGAAGTAATATTTTTTCCCAACTTGTGAAACAACAAATGCTATATTGGGAATTAACTATTAACATATGAAGTTACAAAGTAAATTAATGAAACTAAAAGAAACATGACCATATTTGTATAACTTTTCTATTTGTACCAGAGACAGGCATTCAGTGTGGCAGGACCGCTCTACTCACTCACAGCGACGAGCATGAGACGTTACGTAACCGGATGACATAATTCACCGCCCGCCCGCTCGGTCTTGAGAAGACTGGGTCACTAATAGCAGTGAGTGAGTGACTCGGGTTACTTAAAAAACTTCACTTATCTTTTAAGAAATGATGACCGTATTTCTTACAAATTGAATAGGATTATAAGATAAGTGAAGTTTTTTAAGTTCCAAATGTTTATATATATACACACACACTGTAGGTACGTATATTGTGTATTGTCTTTACTTTAGTCATCAATAATAATTAGTCTCTTGGTAAACAAAACTCGCAAGCCTAGAAAGAGTACATGAAAGGAGTGGAAATAATCACATTAAGACTTTGTAAAGATTATGTACCATACAGCAAAAATTTAAACCTTGGGAATCTTTGAAACATTACTTTGTATATAGCAGAACTTTATGCAAAAGAACAAAACTGGCACAGGTTTTTAGTCATTCTTTATATAGGAGAAAACCAATATTCTAAGAACTAACATTGCAAAAAAAAAAAAAAAAAAAAAAAAAAAACCAGTTAATTACAATTATTAATTTTTAGATGAGTCGTTAATTACAAGATGTCACCGTCTCCATGTCTCATGTGATTAATGACCATTAAATAATATACATTTTCCAGTCATTTTTTTTTTTTTTTTTTTTTTAAATAAGGGCACATAACTTATAAATTCTGATAATAGTATTACACAAGTATAATTTGGCTAAAATCATTTGGTTAGTATTAATTTTTAGATGAGTCGTATTTATTACACATCTGCTTCACTTTCGTACCTATTTTGAGGACATGTTTTGCAAATCATCGTTTGCATCTTCTGCTCTTATGTGACTAAAGCTTGAACCAGTGGTGTGGTGGGTGTGGGTAATTCTGGAGTTGCTGCTGCTGCCATCTGTTGATTTAGTGGGATTCTCTTCTGGCGGGATTTCAAAGTTCATTAGTTGGTTTTTATGCTTTTCTATGTATATTCTCTCCCATATGAAGAGTTCACTATGTTTTTGTACTATTTTAGTAATTCTGTGCTATCTTCAATTTCATGATTTTCAGACCAGAAATGAGCTGCTATTGCGGACTTATCAATATTTTTGTATCTTAAGTGCCTGAAGTGTTCTTTCTTTCTAGTGCCTATGTTTCTTTTTGTCCTCCCTATGTAAATTTTTTCAGTCTTTACACTTAATCTTGCAAATGCCTGACTTTTCCTCTGGTTTTATCTTATCAGTATTATTACTGTGAAGTAGGTTTTTAATGTTGTAATTGTATTTCTTGAATATCTTTTGGAACTTTTTTGTGGCCCAGGGGTGGTAAGTAAATTTAGCAAATCTAATTTCTTGTTTTATTGGTGTGAGAGCTGTGATCTGTTTTAATCTCATTTGAAGTTTGAATGATTTTAGTTTTTTATCTACAAGGTTTTTTCCATATCCATTTTTAATTGCAGTTTTTAAGATTGGATGGTATTCGTTTTGATATTCTTGCTGGCTGAGGGGTAGATTTACTAATCTGTGTGTGAGACTGTTGATGGTGGCATGTTTGTGTGTAATTGGGTTGAAACTATTTGTTTTGATGTAATTATCTGTGTGTGTTGCTTTTCTATGGATACCAAATTCTAGTTTTTCATTGCTTTTTGTGATTTTAAGGTCCAAAAAAGGTAGAGTACAGTCCTCTTCAGTTTCCACTGTGAATTGTATGCTGGGTTCTTGCAGGTTGAGTAGTTTCAAATGTAGGGCACTATTGCAAAGATGTCGTCTACGTATCTGTACCATGTTTTAAAAATATAAGGGAAGGCTTTAGTTATATGTGTTTCAAAAAAGCTCATGTATAGATTCGCCAAAAATGGTGATAGCGGGCTTCCCATAGCTAGTCCTGAAATTTGTTTATAATATTTTCCATCGAAGACAAAATAATTTTGATGTATACATATTTCAGTCATTGCCAAATATTCTTCAAGCTTTAGTCGCATAAGAGCAGAAGATGCAAACAATGATTTGCAAAACATGTCCTCAAAATAGGTATGAAAGTGAAGCAGATGTGTAATAAATACGACTCATCTAAAAATTAATAATTATTTCGCTTCACTGTGGTGTTCCAATAGAGTTAAATCTCGATATATTTGGTTAGTAGTTTATCCTCATGAATAAATCACCTCTTCTTATATAAATTATCATTTCACAGAGGTATATGCAAAGAGGGAAGGTCCACAAATTATAATTTATCCATGAATAAAAGCAAGGTTATAAAATATGCATTCTGGGACCAGTAACTTGGTACCTGATTTTTTTAAACATATATTTGGCTAGTTATGAAGCAATAACTACGGTTTTCTTTTAAGTAAACAGATTGTAGCAAACTTACATTTCCTCTTGGCACTTCATAATCAAACACCACATTTCAGTCACAGCATTGTGCCCTTGATTGAAAAACATAATTGAACAAATAAATGGCTTCATTTAAATGCCACAGGATACAAGGTGGGCAGGTTTCAACATTTCTTTATGTGTGCAATTCGCAGCAAATATATTCATGTACTGCATTTGCACAATCTAAAGTAGGTATAGCAAGAATCATAAGTAATACTTCAACTTGCATTGAGACAGCGCACACTGCATAAATCACAATATAATTAGCAAATGATATTCATTAAGGCACATTGCAGGGCAAAACCATTATGGTATAGTACATGTAATTAGCTACATTACATGTGTGAACAGTGTTTGCAATAACGGTTTGGACATCGATACAAATTGCATAACCTAAAAAATTTGTTTTATTCACTGTTTGCTTTACAGCTTGTTACTTTCCTCTGGTAATCTTGCAAAATGCAAGAAATTAAATGCAAAATGCAAATTAAACATTGCACCCACTATTAGCAAAATCGAATGTTTATTACTTTAGCATGTTTCTGAACATTTATCCTACCCACCTACACATAGTATTTTGTGTACTTTCCGGTACAGGTTTAACATGCTTTATTTATTGCATTTATGTTCATTAAAACATGTTGCAATATGGTCGCATAAAATATTGCATTGCTTGCAACAATTCACTGACACCATGGGACACTAGAAATTATCATTCCTATTACGTCAAGTTACCTAATACTCATGTGGTTTATTTTATTTCATTTTCAACATGTCACAAATATATATATATATATATATATGAAATTATCTTTCCGCATTATAATTCTTTTAGCTCTTCTATTAAATACTGTGCCAACATTTCATCCTCAGAATTGCTGTCAACATTCAATCTGGCCTGGAGGTGTGCCATTTTCTTTTTTGTGTGTGAAGGTAAACTCCTCTACTCGAGCTGAGGGTTAGTTTACCTCCAGAAATAAATCTCAGTTAGCCCTCAACGAAGGTTGTAATACCGACATCTGCGTGTAACTCCAAGTTAACCAACATCTTAACCGGAGATTGTAATACAGGCCCCAAGTCACGGTCGCGCTTGGCTCGGCTCGGGTCACTTTAGGACTGCTGTATAGTAAACAGCTAGGTAAGCAATGAACCTGCTGCTTTCTTCCCCTCCCTATGTAGTGACTTGCGCTGCTGTTGCATCCGAGCACGGGCATGAGTGATACAAAAATTGCCGGTCTCTAAATTGTACATTAGAAATATCAGTTGAATAACAAAGACACAATTGACTATCGATCTATTTTGTTGGGTATCCCTTGACTTTAATAACTGCCTCACACCTATTCATAGAACTAACCAAGTTTCTGCATTCTGCTGAGCCTACTTTAGTCCTTACTTGCCTTTTACGGACTACTTTCTTCAGAATTCTTCACAAATGCTCTATTGGATTTAAGTCTGGGCTCTGAGGAGGTGTTTGTTATAGTAGGTGTTTGCCAAGCACAAGATGGCAGACGGCCTAGAGCTAGTGAGTCAATTGTGACTGAAACTTCACCCAGAAGACTCAGACCATGCCACCACTGAGGATGTTCACCGCAGACGTGAACGAAACGTCTGGATCTTCCAAACTCCAGCAGACCACGGCACCTGAGCCCAGAAAATTACTCTGGCCGTGAAAGCTTACGACTATTCATAACCAATTCATGTTCAGTCTTGCCTTGTTTTTACTGTCATCTTGTTGAAATCTATCACTAGGTGCCATGCCCTTTTTCTGGGCAGTTTTACATTGCTCTTTAAAATGTGAAAATACACATGTTGTATATTACCAACACCGCTGGATGACATGCAGGCCCAAATCATAATGGAACCACCACCATGTTTAACCTTGGGAGGAATTCACTGTCTGAATTTGCTTCTCTCCGTCTGACCCAAAGAGGTTTATCTAGTCTCATCCGACCATATCACGCTGTTCCAGAAGTTTTCATCCTTACGGATATGTTCCTTAGCAAATGCAACTTGTTTTTTCCTGTTGGCTGCACTTATGTACATATGGCTTCCTCCTGGGTGTTCCGCCATGATATCCGTAATTCCATAAACATGAATAGTTTGGTCAAACATCTATTCAACTAATGGACGTAATTGAGGAACACTTAATTTAGGATATTCTCGAATTCTGCTTTTTTGTTTTAGGTTTATCAAGCACATATAAATGACTGAAAGAAAACACAAGTTTTTAAGTAGAGAATGACTTATCAAAAACCTGATGTGTACAAATAAGAATGTTATAAGTTATGACATTTTAACAATGAATTTGTTAGTAATTATTGTGGAATTAAAATAACTTTAGGATCCTGACAGTTGCTGTGAAGCACATCACATGCTTTCATGAAAGCATGTGCTGGTGGGGAAAGCGACGTTGCTGCTTATGAATGCCTAGGTGTGCACAATGTTGACAAAAGAAAGCCCTAAAACTAATTTAAATACCTGATATTTATATTTCTAACAAATGCGAACAGTTTTAAAATATTCTCTGGTAAGGCTATGTACAGATGAAACCGAGACAACGCTGAAAGTTTTTAGCACTGTTTAAATCTGTTTCTTATAAAGCCAGGATTAAGAACAAGCAATAGAAGTCTAATATATGGCATTGCATTATATGTAATAGTTAACTCAACCATTTTTCTGAACATCCAAATAATAGAATAGATTTTAAAACGTCTATATTCTCCACAATGCATACTATATTAGAAAGTACAAAGCTGAAAGGCTTTTCAAAACTATGAATTCAGAACATGCATTTTATCTTAAAGTGTACCTAATGTAGGCTTATACACGTTACATTTCTGAAAGCTTAAAATGTTCAGCTGTACACCAGTTCCTTTGCTTGTCCACAGATCCCTGTCCTACTTTTGAATATTTTTTCTTGGGGGAGTGAGTTCTTGGCCTACCTCGTTTTTGAGTGATGCTGGTAGTCTGAGACATTGTAACCTTACGCTATACACTAAAGCACCAATCACCTATGAAATATTAATACACTAATGAAATGACTAATGAAGAAACTGGCTTTTTCATAAGTTGAACTATAGCCAAACAAATACGTTTAGGTGAAGAGAAAAAACCAAGCTACACTTTACCTGACACATGTGTCTATGTGACAACACAGTAACATTTTATGGAAAACTTAAGAGAAGGGGAAGTCTCTCATAACTGGTTGAAGTTTTGCGCCTGGGCCTTCAAGAGGTCTGGTCACTGCCATTGCCATAGCAACTCTTCCTCCCATAACTTCCCCTCTTACTGTCAGAATACTAAAGTAATTTTAATTCCAGCATAAAAGGGCAGAGTGTATAGTAGTGTGTATTAACATAATACTGTACTAAGTATACTCAAATTTCAAATGCTTTTGTATTAAATTTAAAAGCAACAAATGTTCCTACGAGTAGCAGGATTACTAATTAGTTAAGTAACTTAACGTGCACTTGTTCAAAGATCAGCCCAGAATGTTAGATGAGTGGTTCTCATAACCATCAACTGAATTTTGGGTTTTGTTTCATGCAGATTAAATATATTTTAACTGAATAACTAAGGTTTCAAAATATTAAAACAGGTCTGAATAGTAAAACTGGAGTTTTAGGCCCTTGGCAAACTTTGCTGACTTTGACTAATTTCCTTATTATTATTCCAAGAAAGGAATAACAGGATATTTACTGATCTGGAGTGGGGAACCTGAAACTTCCATAGACTGCTATGGTAATGGTTCTAGGAACTCATACTCTTGGTCATTATGGAATATCCAAATTTAATAGTCCTTATTCTTACAGATTAATGTCTTTCAATAAACAATTAGGGGCTAAACTCTTGTGTCTGAAAGTCCTTTGCATCAACTAATTTATTGAATTATATATGTATCACTTCATCTTTATTTTAACTTTTAAATAAAATGTTTGTTAATGGTGTTGTCAACTGCCAGTATCATATCAGTCATTGGTGTGATAGAATTTTGTCTCTTGGTTTTTTTTTTTATATACCAGTAGAGGTAATGCAACGAAAGCTAGCCAGCAAGAGATGCACAGAACTTAGACACCAGTCTGTTAAAATCAGGTTGCCGTGCTCTCCTGTAGGCAGATCCTCTCCATGCTTTCTACCTGCCCCTCCTACTGTCTACATATGCATTATAATGTGGTGACAAGGAAATGTACAGCAAGAGTAAGAAAGTGGAATGATTCCAACAGAAAGTAACAATTTAACTATCAACATGAAATAAGTAAACACTATTAGCGTAGAGAAAAAAATACCTCTTAATAAAATAGTAAAATGAAAATGTAAGGTAAAAGCTCCTAATCTGCATTGTCAGAATACGGATGAATTCTACTAATTTTGTCTGCTGTCATCCATACACTATTGCTGCTGTCACTGTCATTTTTAAGTTAATAACAATATGCTCTGAGATCTCATCCATAACGTGATCACTCTGGCTATACGAGTATTTTCAATGTCACTGCATGTTGGCAACATGCTGATCATTCTTCTATTTCATAGAGGCAACTTTTTTCGTTCTCAAGGCCCCTGCATCTAGTTTGAATATAACATTATTCTGTGTAACGTAATCTTTGACACAGGACTGAATAAGTTGAGTCGGATATAAATCCAGGTTTGAAGACAAACTGTATGTTCATGATCAGCAAGAAGTCTACTTTGTACATCTTGTAACAGGATTTATGGGCTTCTATCAAGTCAAACTACTCCAGTTTCAGCATTTTGGGGCTGTATGAAATGGCTTTATTGGTTAACCACTCTTGCATCATTTACTTCTGGGAAGACAATGTAGTTGCAGGTTTTCACTGGACTTATGGTATATGCATTATCATAATACCGAGTTGGTTGATAAATTCAAAATGAGTATTTCTTGCAGCCATTTCTCCTAGTTTTTATAATTCATTTCTGAGGGATAATCTGTTGTTTTAGTAGATTTGAAGGTAGTAGGGCACATGGGACGAATCCTTGTTTATATCTGCATTTACCACCATCAGTGTTGAACCTTTTGAAATAGGTGATTTCAAGCCCTAGAGAGAACCATCACTCGAAGAGTTCATTTTAGTGTGTGAGCTATGCAGGTATGTCTCCATTAGTAATATTTATTCGTACTTTCATATCTTACAATCTCAATTAGAGGTTTTATAATTCTAATCTAGGTACAAATTTGTCTGCTGCTTATATTATGGGCTGATAGTGGTGTTGGCTCCCTGGCTGTTTACCTCTTTCCTAGCCCTTAAACAACCTTGACCTACTGTTTTGATCATGTCTTCCATTTCTCCACGTCCTTTATTCTTTTGTCTCCTTTCAATGTAAGCATGTAAGCCCCTTTATTATTCCAGTTCTTATCCCATATTAATTTCCACCAGTTTTCAATTTCTTTACACTCCACTGCATAATGTTCTAAGCTTATTTTATTTCCACAGAGAGTGCACTCCTTTGGTGAACCCCCTCTCAATATGGCTTGTGTCCTTAACCAAGTTAAACCCTACCTCTCATATCACATTCTGTCTTTATTTTCAGGTATACATTTAGTAATTTCTTACTTATCAGATTTCCCCACATCACTTGTCTGTCAATGTCCTCTATCCTATTCTTAATAATTGTCCAAAAACCTTTTACATTTCTTTCTCTCTCATGCCAGATATGCCCATCCCTATTTTGACCAGCGTTCTCTCTAGCTCTGCCCACCAGCTGTCCTTACATGTTGAATTCTTCTGTTGTTCTAGACAGATCTTTAATGTATCATCATTCTTTTTTTATACAACTATACCAATATTTTAAACATCTTTCTATAATTACCCCACTTCTGCAAGGTCTTCGAAGTTCCACTCTAGTTACTCCATTTGGCGTTGACTTATTCAAACCTAGTATCTCTTTACAGAACTGTTCATGTGTGTGTTCAACATGATTTCTTATTCATTTTTAGATGAGTCGTATTTATTACACATCTGCTTCACTTTCGTACCTATTTTGAGGACATGTTTTGCAAATCATCGTTTGCATCTTCGGCTCTTATGCGACTAAAGCTTGATCCAGTGGTGTGGTGGGTGTGGGTAATTCTGGAGTTGCTGCTGCTGCCATCTGTTGATTTAGTGGGATTCTCTTCTGGCGGGATTTCAAAGTTCATTAGTTGGTTTTTATGTTTTTCTATGTATATTCTCTCCCATATGACGAGTTCACTATGTTTTTGTACATATTTTAGTAATTCGGTGCTATTTTCAATTTCATGATTTTCAGACCAGAAATGAGCTGCTATTGCGGACTTATCAATATTTTTGTATCTTAAGTGCCTGAAGTGTTCTTTCTTTCTAGTGCCTATGTTTCTTTTTGTCCTCCCTATGTAAATTTTTTCACAGTCTTTACACTTAATCTTGTAAATGCCTGACTTTTCCTCTGGTTTTATCTTATCAGTATTATTACTGTGAAGTAGGTTTTTAATGTTGTAATTGTTTTTTGGTGCCAATGTTATATTGTATTTCTTGAATATTTTTTGGAACTTTTTTGTGGCCCAGGGGTGGTAAGTAAATTTAGCAAATCTAATTTCTTGTTTTATTGGTGTGAGTGCTCTGATCTGTTTTAATCTCATTTGAAGTTTGAATGATTTTAGTTTTTTATCTACAAGGTTTTTTCCATATCCATTTTTAATTGCAGTTTTTAAGATTGGATGGTATTCGTTTTGATATTCTTGCTGGCTGAGGGGTAGATTTACTAATCTGTGTGTGAGACTGTTGATGGTGGCATGTTTGTGTGTAATTGGGTTGAAACTATTTGTTTTGATGTAATTATCTGTGTGTGTTGCTTTTCTATGGATACCAAATTCTAGTTTTTCATTGCTTTTTGTGATTTTAAGGTCCAAAAAAGGTAGAGTACAGTACTCTTCAGTTTCCAATGTGAATTGTATGCTGGGTTCTTGCAGGTTGAGTAGTTTCAAAGCATAATCTATTTGTTTGTAGGGCACTATTGCAAAGATGTCGTCTACATATCTGTACCATGTTTTAAAAATATGAGGGAAGGCTTTAGTTATATGTGTTTCGAAAAAGCTCATGTATAGATTGGCCAAAAATGGTGATAGCGGGCTTCCCATAGCTAGTCCTGAAATTTGTTTATAATATTTTCCATCGAAAACAAAATAATTTTGATGGATACATATTTCAGTCATTGCCAAATATTCTTCTATTGCATTGGCATCTAGGTTTATAGAATTTAGCCATTTTTTCAGTTGAATCAAAAGTTTGTCTAATGGAATGCTAGGGAATAGGGAGCGGACATCGAAGGATACTAAAGTGTCATGAGGTTTTAGTTTAAGATTTTGAATTTTTTCTACCAGGTCTAAAGAGTTTTTTATGCTCAGAGTATGGAATTGTGGAAAGGACTGAAATTTTTTGGACAGCCATTTTGCCAGAAGGTAAGTAGGAGTGTTTATATTATTCACAATGGGTCTCATGGGTATGTTGGGTTTGTGTATTTTAGGCAAACCATATAGTCTTGCAAGGGTAGGGTTGTCCGGTTTGATAGTTTTTTGTTCTGCAGTTGTTAAAATTTTACTATTAATGATGGTTTTTTATACATCTTTTATGCATCGGTTGAGTGGATTAGAATCTATTTCTTGGAATTCTTTTTGTTGTAGTAACTCTAACATTTTTTCCTTGTATGTAGCTGTGTCTAAAATTACTATTTTGTTCCCTTTATCAGCCCTTGAGAAGATTACATTCTTTTTCCTTAAAGATTTAATTATCTTAATTTGTTTCAAATGTTTTCCTGGTTTTTTATTTATTAAGTTTTCCAATATAGGAGATGATTTTTTCCTAATTATACTTTTGTCCATGGTTTCCAAGCCTTCTACTGCTAATTCTATATCTGCAATGAATTCATCCGGGTTGCTGGAGTATGTTATACATGTTTTTAGGCCTTGGTTAAGCACATCTATTTCTTCAGTGTTAAAATTTTGCTTTGAGAGATTAATTACATTGTCTAGGGATGTGTTCTTTGCTGAAATTTTGTTATGTTTTTGTTGCCAATGATTATGGTTATGCTTTAGTTTCTTTTTTTGACGATAAACTTTCTCTTTGACTTTATAATTTATATGTTCAAATGATTTATTCTCTAAATGGTCCCATGCTGTGTTTCCTAGTAATTTTACCAGTTTCAAATGTAGGTTGTACAATGAGAGGTCTATACTAGTTTTCTGTAGTGATTGGCTTTTTCTGATTTTAACGCTTTTTCAGCAGCTAATTGTTCTCTACTGTTGTGGTTAAATTTTACCACAAAAACATAGTGAACTCGTCATATGGGAGAGAATATACATAGAAAAACATAAAAACCAACTAATGAACTTTGAAATCCCGCCAGAAGAGAATCCCACATTTAAGTTCATCACTAAATCAACAGATGGCAGCAACAACTCCAGAATTACCCACACCACTGGATCAAGCTTTAGTCGCATAAGAGCCGAAGATGCAAACGATGATTTGCGAAACATGTCCTCAAAATAGGTACGAAAGTGAAGCAGATGTGTAATAAATACGACTCATCTAAAAATTAATAATTATTTCGCTTCACTGTGGTGTTCCAATACAGTTAAATCTCGATGATTTCCTATCCCCCCCCCCCCCCCCCCCACAATTCCACACCATATGTCATTTTTTATTTTACTATTGCTGAATAGATTCTTTCATTCCACTTTACTGACATCGGGTAATTTATATTTACAGCTCCTTACCCCAGACATCGCTATCTCTTATCTTTCTTCCATGTGCTACCCAGCCTCCATTATAGCACAGTCTCATCCCTAAATAGTCAAACTTCTTTACCACCTCCACTTTTTGGTCATTTAGATACCACTTTTCATCTTTCCTTAACTTATCACCCTTCTTACACACTACTAGTTTTGACTTGCTTATATTGATTCTTATCCCCCATTCCTTACAGTAGCTGCTAATTTCATTTATTGCTCTCTGTAATCCTATCACTGTTATAGATGATACTAACAAATCACCTGCAAATAGTAACCCTGGTATTACATTATACCTAATTGGGAAATGGTTATTATACAAATATAACTATCTGTAACAAAAACCTTCACTTAACTTAAGAAAAATAATGTATTTTTCTATTAGTTGAAGTTGAAATCGATTTCACGAACACTTGTTTGCATCATCAGTCACAGAAAATCACAGGAGAAAACACATTCGTCATTAAGGAAGTTACTATGTTATGTTTTTTTAGTATTACCAAAATCCGAAAATGAAACAAACTTAAGAACAGAATCAACAGCTGGTATTTCAAAATTCATTACGTGATGTTTATTTTTAGAATATCTTTTCCCAAACCATTAAATCTATCTGGACATTTAATTGTTTTAATAATTTAATTTCAGGATTTATATTATGGTTAAATGACCAAAAATGATCTGCTACGGTCGATTTCTCAGTTTGTTTATACTTAATGTTACGAAAATGTTCTTTCGTTCTGGTTTCCAAATTACGTTTCGTCCTACCAATGTAAACCCGATCACAATCTAAACAATCAAATTGATAAATACCAGATTTTTTATTATTAGGAATTACATCTTTTTTAGAGAAATGTAGTAAATTTTTAATACTATATTTGTTTTGGGGAACCAAAGCTATACCAAACTCTAAAAACTTTTTGAAATTGTTTATTAAACTAAGGATGGTGAGTAGATTTTTTAAAATTATAATCATCTTTTATTTTTTTTATTTGTATAATACTTATTGCTTCACTGTAACTAGCTTTATTTTCTACGTAATTGGGAAATGGTTATTAATTTTTTCAACCCTCTCAATTATATCATCAATGAACAAGTTGAACAATATAGGGCTAAGTTTACAGCCTTGTCTTAATCCCATTATCTGCTCCACTAATTCCGTTATCACATTCTTATCTACTCTAGTCTCAAATTTTATTCCCGCATACATCTTTTCTAGCCCTATAATAAATTTCTTGCTGACTCCTTCCTTTTGTAATTTCCACCATAGTGCTTCTCTCTCTATTGTATCAAAAGCTTTTTCAAAATCTACAAAAAACATACGTTCTCCCTCTTTTCCTACTTGTGTACTTATCTACTACTGTTCTAATAATTAGTACATTATCTATTGTCCTCCCTTTCCTGAAGTCTCATTAGTATAAAATTCAAAAAATAGAAACAAAGTGTTCAATTTTGACATCCCCAAAAAGATTTGTTCAGCAAGTTTCTCGAACCGCCACCAAGGGAAACCTCCGACAAAATATCACCAGCTACACCACTGAGAAGCAGTTGATGTCAGGTTGACAATGGAGGAAAGTAGCCTCCGAAACATGTTCCAGGAAATTTAAAAGTAAAAATTGTTTAGTACCATTAATCGACTCACCTTTAAATTTAATTTTTACTTTTAATTTGATTATAACACTTACAGTAACTTCCTGCATTTGAACCTATGTGCTAAAAGTGATTCAAAGTTTTTTTCAAACCATGTAAAAATGTGACAAGTAAACTTAAAAATGAAAAAACGCAGGATAGTATGCTGGTCATCAGATATACCATTATGCTGGACTCTTCACTGAATGAGAGAACCAAGAGTCACCTGGGAAATGACTGTGCTGGGCTTACCTTATCATAGATTCTGGAAATGTTGACCTGCTCTCAAACAAGCTGCATATCTAAAATATTTCAAAAACTCATTCTAGGGACTTTTTTTAAATCACTTGACGGAAGAAAAATCTTGTAGTTGGTTCCAATACATTTGTACAACAGCATACATTGCTACAAATCATTAAATAAGAAAGGTGTTTAATATAAGGTGTTTGCACTACAGGAACTTAGTGATATTCATAAAGATTCCTGCAGCTGAGTTTATGTGAGTGAATGGAGAAATTAAAAAGATGTACTTGTGTGTTTAAAGCAGAACATTTGCAGCATCTAATATAACGTAAGAATTTTAGTGTGCCCTGATTGCACAATTTTTCTGGTGATTCAGTTCTCTGCTGCAGTGGAGAGCCGTCAGAATGGATTACTAGTATTAATGACTACTACAAACTGTATTAGCAGAGGGAGAGGAAGTGTCATATTCTTGACATATTTTAATGTAATTTAATTGGAGATAACGGCGAGTATTGTATTCAATCCAATCAATATACACCTCTCTTAAGTAAATAAAGCTGTATGTTTTAAAATCTATGTGTGAACAGCATAATTCAAAATGCCTAAGAAATATAAAACTTGGCCACATTTTCCACGGATGTAAAATAAGAATTTTTATGGAAAACTTTTTAGTTTTTAAAAGTGTGTAATTACAATTAAAATAATGCTTAATACATTTACATGAAGGTGCATATATATCCAAGAAGTTTCCTTCAAATGAAATTTTTGTAACTGGTGAACATAATGAGATAATATTGAATCAACTTCTTTTCAATTATTTAAGATCTTGCGTTGAGTTTTATAACACAATTACATTTCATCGACCATGGCAAAATTACTGTATAGAAGAGAGATAAATTCTGTTTTCCACTTGCATTTCAAACAAGTTGTTTTCAAAAATATGTATTTGCACAACTTTCTGTACCCATTCAACTACATTTACAAGAGCTTATTCTCATATCTATTTCATGTTCACTGAGAAAAACATTTGTATAAATCGCTTTATTATACACATACTTCCTAGTGGGGACAAGGAATGAGTACACTTAAGTGGTAGTCAAATATCTTAAGAGCTGCTTGCTATGTAAAGGCTTTGAAATTTCATTTTCTTTGCATGCTCAGTAGAAAAACACAAGAGAATACAGACTTTCTATTTAAGAAAAGATATGTACCTAAAATTCAAACAAAAAACATGAAATATTTTAAAGATGGTTAAATTTGGACAAATTCTGCACTTTAAGCAAATCTACATTTGCGGTAAGATTTTAGGCAAGCCATCCAGGATGAAGAAAACTTCAGCCATTAGAAAATTCAGGTACTATTTCATTGCCATAAAAGTATCTTAAACCTATAATAGTATGTATGCTATAAAACTTGGCCACACGTGCACGACCCATCTCTCGTTCACGTACTGTACAACTTGGCTGGCAGTGGCACGGAACATCGTCACACATGCATGAATCCTAGCCATATCGGAATAAACATAAAATATACTTTATCACATGAAATGCCTTCCATTCTGCAATAATATATCTACTGCATCTTCTGAGTAAATTTCCATTCTCATGCATTAGTTCAGCTTCTAAAATAGGCTTAATTTCCATACTGATATCTTAATTCTAATGTGTGGGATTAGTTTTGAATACTTTATTTTTCAAATTGCTCCATTAAAAAGGATCGCATGCAGTAAGATCAGGAGACCGAGCGGGCCATAAACCCTTACTAATGTTTCTATCCTAACAGATGTCAGCAATAAACTGCAATGACTCATAAGCTATATGTGCAGTAGCAGAAATATCCAGACTGACATTCAATGTCTATCAACTGTTCGAAACATGGTATTATCCTGCTACTCAAAAGGTTACCCTGACTTTATCTTTGTTAATAGAAACCTCTTGGATAACGTACTGAATACTCCATGTGGACATAACATCTGTCATTTGTGATTCCTGCACATTCCATTGGCTGAAGTGATGCGTTTGTTGGTGCTTAGCACACATCCGAGAGGCGCGCCAGTACCTCTCTCACTCTTCCGAGAATAATCAAGGCATTATGAGATTTCTATTAAAAAGATAAAGCCAGAATAACGTTTTGAGCAGCACGATTTTACCAAGTAAGCACATTATATTTGTATCTCTGCATTTATGCTACAGTCATAGGCCTTACTATTCTGTATATCTCTGCGTTTATGCTACAGTCATAGGCCTTACTATTCTGTATTCATTTTTTGCACACCTTACCCCGATTGTTTATCATGCAAAGGAGTTTCATGAACAGAATTAGGTTTGTCTGTTGTGTTGTGATGACACGGCCATGCATATGAAACCATGTTTCCTCACTGAACGTGGATCGGTTCTCCACCATTAACATTCTCAAAATCAAGTTCAGAAATGTACCCGATGCTGGTGAATCACATGGTAGCAATTATTGGACAACAGTAAACCTTGTTTCAAAAGTTTTTAGGCATATACCTAGTGTACATAAACACTTTGTTGTACTGCATATGCAGATAATTTTGAAAACATCAAGCAGAACTAAGCATTTCTGTTATTCAAATGTGAATGCGCCAAAAGTCCCGCACCATAGGGAGTGGTTCATCCAGGATGGTGCACCACCACATTATGCCATTCAAGTACAGAGTTAATGGAGGACAACTTCCCGAAGTGGATTGGTTGTAGCGGATGAGTGGGCTCCTTGAACCTCTGATTTAAATTCAATGGATTTTGCGATATGGGCTACTTGAAGTCATAAGTGTACGAGGTGAAGATCGGGGATGAAAAGCAAATTATAGTAGAATACATGTTGTCACACCAAACTTAGTGTCCAGCGTTCTACAAAACATGGGCGACCGTTTACAAACGTGTATTGATATGAATGGTTCCCAAATTAAATGCATGGTATAATCCCTATGGTGCGTGACTTTAGGCTACCCTATAAAGCAGATGACTGGAGCATATAAGACTATCAAAAGGGAGATAGGTCACACATGCAGGAAACCACAGTGAAGGTGACACGAGCCGTGAACCTGTCGGCCAAGTTTTGTAGCATACGAATGTATTAATTATTTGAGCCATTATACAGAAAGATAAAAAAAATGGGCACATAATTGGGGTGAACTGTGTTGCATCCTTGAAAGATGAACTTAAATGCCAAGTTTGGTATTTAACTACATATGCTTTGTTTGCATTCAGAATATGTCAAAATGTTCTTGTCTGGTGAAATCAATATCAAATGTTTTGGGTGAAATTCAGTACCTTCTCTACCTACCAACTATGTATATGGTAGAGAAAAGTCATGTGAACATAAAATTTTCCTAAAGCAAGCTTTTGTTATATACACCCATTTCCCAACTAAGAAAGTTTATAAAACTAAAACACAAAGGATAGTGCCAAGTGAATGCAATTTTTTTTTTTTCCTACAGTAAATTTGTTTTTACCTATTCATTTATTCCATTAAATAAATCTCAGTAAGAATCTAAGGAACTTTCATTTGTTGTCCAAATTAATCAATAAATTTGGGTAGTCTGTTTTTTCACACATTGTATTACTTTTTAATTTTTCAGATACTAGTTTTGGGAGCAATTGCTTCCATTTTATCAAAGGTTCACAGACATTTCGTATATTATTTATACATTTTACATCAAATCACCATTTTGGATTTGAAGCAGCAGCATGATATTGACATTTTGTTGATGTTGTATGATTATTCTTAACTTTTTATTTACTTAACAAAACCTTTAAAAGAAAATTTTTAAACCTAAATAAAAAAATAAAAAATTTAAAGATAAAGGTAAAAATCTTTTTCATGCTAAATATTAATATATTTAGCAGGTTGTAATTGCCTGCACCCTTCTCTCAGGAGGTGGAACAATTGAATTTGTTTACTAAGTTGTTGACTCTCAAGATTTATTAGTTGTTCTTTGTGCTTCCATTAAGTTGCTCTCCCATGTGTTCATTTGCTATGGCCCATTATGCAATGTCAGATTTAGATCTAGGTTATGGTTACTGTTCCAAAAATTCTGTACGACTCCTCATGACCAGAGGCAAGAGTTATTGTTTTTAGCAATTTTTTAGCATTTTTTTTTTTTACGAATTTTTATTTTTTCAAAAATAATATATTTTTTTAGTGATAAATGAGAAAATTTCTATAATTTTTAGTCTGTATAGAGTGAGTGAGTGTGTGGTGTTTTAGGGCCTAGTCTGTATAGAAAAATGTACACTTATTACAAATTAAATAAATATAATGTTAATTTAACATTCATGTCTGCATAGCATGAAGCTAGAAATTGTGAAAAAAAAAAAAAAAAAGGTTTACAAATTTAATGAGAGCAAGATAAAATTTAACACTTAACAAAGCCAATACAGTGACATCATCATGTGCACTGAAATAACAGCTAAGCGGTGCAATGCCCACCTCGGTAGCGTAGATGGTAGCATGTCTGCATCACATTCAAGAGGTCCCGAGTTCGAATCTCGGTCAGGGTGAGTTACCTGGATAAGGCTTTTTCCGGGGTTTTCCCTTATCCTGAAACACGAATGTCAGGTAACTCTGCTCTATGGACTATGGGATCATTTTAGCATCATTTTACCCATCCCATTTATCGTCTGATATGACTTAATGTTGGAGGACGCAGATTAAAAAAAAAAGTAGTGCAACAATAAACTGACACCACAGCACCGGGCTGGTTCGTGATACTGAGAACTTGTTTGTCCATGTCTATGCTGTTATTTATTGGATAGCACACCGTGCACAGCAAAAAAATCCTATTATGCTGACTAAAGGAACTGAGAAGATACTGAACTTCTTGGAAGCTACTCTTGGACATTACATTAACATGAAAATATTGTCCTCAAGGTTCAAGAATGTGTTCCAAAATGTCCGAAAGTTAAAAAATAATACAAACACCACCTCACTGAAATCCCACTCAGATTTAGAAGCTAAACTGTTCCCATTGCCTGTAATGACAAGCTGGTCTAGCTGGCTTAATTCAGTAGTTTACATTGCCAGATATTTTGATGCACTTGTCGATTTCTTTACTAAAAAAAAGAAAAGCTTTCCGTTCCTGCGCAAAATTTGTTAAATGATCACTTTTGCAATGCTAAGTACTGCAATATTTTAAAGGTACAGGCAACATTTGTTTCTAAAAATTGCAGACTGATAACAGATCCAATATTAGAATTTCAATGTAAACAAAAACCTGTGGCTCATCTTGTTTTATCCCGAATTAACTGAGAGCCAAATGTGAAATATTAGAGTGGTCACCTTGGAAGAGTAAGAGCACCTGAAGATCATGTCATGGACCCCAGTGTTAGAGAAGCAGTGGAAGAGAATCTAAAAGTTAGCTGCCGTATGACTTTGTCTAAATTGAACTTCTTTATGGCACAAGAAACTGATGATGTAATAACCATAAAAGCTTTAGATCATTTGTTTGAGCCTTCTAGGCTACTTACTAAATCAAGTATAGGTAATTTAAATCATGTAATGGCAGCATTTAAACAACTATATGCATTTAAAACCAGTGGTATTACTTGTGATTCTGATTTACTTCTTTGTTACAAAGAGCTTGTGACATTGTTGAACAGCAAAACCATGGTGGTAACGATAACAGATTACATATAGTAACAACACTCCTAGGCATTGAAGGCAAAAGCTGGTTCTTACCACAATTTCTGTGAAAAGTTCCTTCAATGTATTTGGTTGCCGATGTCATATGCTGACAAAGAGATTTTTCTCTACATATAACTTAGTTGTGATAGACAAAAGAACAAGTATGAAAAGTGAAAATATCACAACTTGTATGCTGCAGTTTGGTGATGTCTGATGTGTGACATCTGATTTTATTCATGTGACCTACTGTGTGCTAATTTCAAATAAAATATTTTAATTGGGAAAAAGGGGTTTTAACAGTTGTGTTACTCTAGTTACCTATTACTTTTCATTTCAGCCATGTCATTACTCATTAATTCTCCCCAAAAATTTGCGTGAAATTAATGCAAATTTATGGTAAAATATTCACCACAAAACACCACCAATTAAAATTAATGCAAATTTTATAAATAATAGTCACCACAAAACCTTGCCTCTGCTCATGACCAATTATGAAGAAAGAAAACAAAAGGGCAGAACATCAATCCATCATTAATGCAGATTAATTACTTCATTGGTATAAAAGTAGCATGCATAAAACAATTTTACCTCAAGAAGCCAGACCATGCAAATGGAATTGAACTGGAGTAGAATTTTCAGTTTGTACACTGTTACCACAATAATGCTGCTTTTCTTTCTTATTTCTTTGAATATTTTAGATATTTCATATGGATAATCACAAGGGATACAGGCAATAAATAATATGCAATTACTTCTTAGTACTAACTTCTTAAAATATCTTTAGACCTTTAATTTAAGAAACAAATATAATGTAATAACTAGTTTTACGTATGTTTGTTATTTTAAGTTTTTTAATATCTCAATAAATGGAATACTAAAACAATCATTTGCAAATACCTGCCTGTGGCATTATAATAGGCATCCCTCTACTCTCTTAATTGGTATTAGTGCAGGCAAACAACAATATCAGTACACTATGCAGCAGTGGTGTTTATAATTAGGAACCACATTTTCATCATTAAAATCTGCAGAAACATACACATTTATGCCATTACAACTCTGGTAACAAATGTGCATTTGAAGCTCCTGTTTGCATCTGTTGGTTATCATCACAATTTTGTCAATCAAGGTTTTTGTTTAATACTATTCTCACATACTTTGTAAAAATTGAACTCTTTATTGAATCATGTGGTTTGCATACGATGCCGTTTAACTGCATTTATAAATCTTAATTTTTCAGTGATTTCTAAAATCAGATTCCCAAAATGTATACAGAATTGCAAATCTGTTAACTGTTTTAAACAGTTGAAATTTATAAATTAATATACTTAGAATACACCTAATATATGAAATTGGAAAGAAATGTACAAGTCAAAAGAATGCATCATACATAAATTTGACCTTGGTAAAATTATTGCAGTTACAGATCCACCATTGTACTTCTAACTGTAGCAGCCCTCAACATTCTCTGTAACCACTGCACAGGTTGATAGGTGGCTATCATTTATTTTCAGTTAACCGCCAATCTCACTTTCTCCATTATAAATTAATCAGGATTCTGCTGTACTGAATTTCTGTGGAACACACCTAGCCTTATTCTAATGTTTTGTAGTCTTTAAAAGGAAACCATTTTTCTTAATGAAAAGGTTGAAGTTGATGGTCTTTAAAGTACTTGCACTATTTGCTAACATGATTCTACACTGGGAATATACACTCATGCACACTAATACCATACAGTTCTACTTTTGGTTTTCACTGTTTGTTCATCAATTCTGCATCAAAATAAAAGATGACTAATTGCAAATAACTGAACTTAAAACAACATTTTAGTCTATAAAATACATTTATTTAATATATTAATTTGGTATTTTGATAATGATAACTTAATTTGAGAGATTCTTTAAAACTAACAAGGGTACAAACAACAGCTTTAGCCTGATGTTAGCTTATAAATATACTGGCAAAAAAAAAAAAAAAAAAAAAAAAAAAAAAAAAAAAAAAAAAAAAAAAAAAAGGACTGTCTTCACTGAAACATGAGCATAATATGTGGATATTGAGGGGTTATAGTATCATCGGTGATTGAAGTGTTGTGGTCAGGAGACAATAGATGGCACTGCTCAGGAGTGTATTCCTGACCTGTGTTCACTTTGAAGACAGTCACTGTGGTACCATCACAGTTGAATAGCAATGTCAAAAGATAGTCTAAGGTGAATCCATGCCACAACAAAGTGAAGTACTTTGGTGCACTGCTATAGCCATTTGAATGGGGTCAAATTTTTGGCCTGTGGGAAGCTACACATATTGGGCACAACGTATCAGTGGTGTATCAGTGTTTTCAGCAATGTCTGTGGAACATTCTTACTCCCGTACACCAGATTCTAGGCGGCCATGTTGTACAGACACATTGTCTGGATCAATGCATTGTACAAGCATCACTGGGTGCCCAAAGAGCATCCAGGGAATCGATTTGGGTACCAGTAGCACCTAGTGTATCAGCACTGACTACTGGAAATTGTCTTCCTGCAGTAGGACTCAAACTCATGTGTGACTCTGACTAAGGTATCTCTTACACCACAGAAATGCAATGCATGTCTCCTCTGTTGTCGAGAAATAGTTAATTGGATAATGGAACAGCGCTCTGTTATCTTCAGTGATGAGAGTAGGTTCTGTCTGTATACAAGTGATGGTTGGTATGTGTACAACATATAGCTGGTGAGGAAAGTGCCAAGAGTGAATTTGCCCATGACACAAAGGCCCAACTCTTGCCATCATGGTGTGGGGTGCCATCACTTACAACTCACACTTGCCTTTGGTGTTTGGCAGGGATGTGAAACTACTGTAAGCTACATCCTGCCAGTAATTAATCTTGTGTTACTACCATTTCTTCAACAAGAAGGTGATGTGCTGTTTCAACAGGATAATGCATATCTCCATACAACTGCTGCAACACAATATGCTCTTAATGGTGTACAACTGTCCTGACCAGCATGATCTCTGACCTCTTTCCCATTGAACATGTATATGACATGGTAATGAAACCAACTGGTTCACCAGTCAGACACAACCATATCTGAACTACGACAATGGGTGCAGATTGCTTGGGTCATTATATCGCAGGATACCATTCGTCTCCTGTACTTTTGTCTGCTCGCATGAATGTTGTGCCTGTATTGCATCAAATATTGATGCAACTGTTTGGACATATCTTCTTGTGACATTTCCGCCTCATTTGTGCTGATTTTATTATACTATGATGCTATCATGGTATTACTTTTCACTTAATCTTCAATAAAGTTAAGCAATCCTTGATGATGCTCCATTTTTTGACAGATATGCCGGGTTCTTGATTGGAATGAGAAATGTTAGGATCTCTTTCTCTCTCATATATATATATGCCTCTAAAGGTTAAAATTGCAGAAATGGAGAGCAATGTTATCTGTGTTCTTTTGAAGACTGCTTCAGAAATGCTTGATGATCTTGCAAAGCATTAGTTTACAATGTATTATGCTACATGTCCTTGCTGGCATAAAGCAGAGATGGAAAAGAAAGTTGTGAGCTGCAAGAAGGAAAACCACTGACTGTAACACTGCTGCTATAATTATGTGGGAGAACTCTTGTGTGACCATTAGAGAACTTCCAGAATATTTTAAAGGGTCTTTTAGCTACGTCACGAGTGCGCATTTGCTGTAATTTCAAATTGTAACCCTTGCTTAAAAACTGTTGAGTGGTTTGCAACTTTTGGAAAACAGACATTCAAGATTGAAATGTTTTGTAGAAATCATTATCACTACAACAGATTATGGATTTACTGTTATATTGAAATGAAAAGACAGAGTATGGAATAGGTCTGTAAGGAATAATTTAGTATGCATATTTTTTATTAGTGCAGCATGACATCAAGTTCCAAGAGGTCAGAGAGGGACACCATCAGTTAACGAAAGAACACACTTCCAAAAAATGGAGAGAACTTGTTGACAAGTGAAAGCTCCAGCATGACAACTCAAGGTTCCATGTGGGGATACTGTTATAAATTATTTAGCCAATAAAGCCAGATAGGGACTGTAGATTACAACACCATCAGCTAATGAAAGAACACACTCCCAAAAAATGGAGAGAACTTGTTGACAAGTGAAAGCTCCAGCATGACAACTCAAGGTTCCATGTGGGGATACTGTTATAAATTATTTAGCCAATAAAGCCATCTCTACCATTTCTGATATGGCCCAGGCTTGGTCTGTACATTATTTTTGTTCTGTTTTGTTTCCCATGCTAAAGCGACCTCAAATTTGATTTTGAGAAATTGACAAATGTTGCTTTCAAGGACATTTAAAAATGTGAGTCAAAAAATGGATTTCAGGGTGCCTTCTGAAACGGGATGAGACTTATCACTGGATAAATGAGCATTGGAGAAGTTGATTCTGACTGGTTTTCTATGATAAAAGTTTTTACATTGATCTCAAACTTTATGGAACCTTAACAGGAAGAATGCGTGAGTGAATGTGTGAGTGTATGTGTGCGTGTGCAAGAGAGAGAGAGAAATATATATATATAATCATCAACTCTTCATGGTTTAGGAGAGTTCTCCTGTTCTGGCCTCATACTTCTTCCCATCGTTTTAGTAATCATCCTGTTGTTCTATAACCCAAAGCTTTGTATTTAAGACCGTAATGGAATGCGAGAGTTATCCATTCTTTGTAAATGGCTTTTCTATTTTTCTCTATTTGTATATTTTCTTGCAATGAAAATGTATCTAATTCTTTCCTTATGTCTTCGTTTCTAATATGATCTTGTCTGTTGCTGCCGGCCCATGTGCAGGCAGTAAACAAAGAGACAGATAGAGCGGCCAGCGCATGGGCCAGCGCTAATCACTTGCCAAGAGAGAGAAGAACCAAAAGAGGGAGAAAGAGACAGATAGCCTGAACTTTCCCGCTGCACCACGAAAGTCCCTGAAGCTTTGGCAGCTTTCGAGAAACAGCGGCTCGGGTATATATGCGGCAGTGGGAGTTGTCGTGACTCAGTTCGGCAGGTAGCTGATAGGAGTTGGAGTTACGAGCCAGTGAGCTGTTTAATATGTGCGTGAATATTTGAACTGTACCGAGTCGAGTCGAGAACTGATAATCGTGTAGTGATTTGAAGGTGAATTCTTTTGTTTGTTTACATGTGGTAAAGCCACGAGAGACTATGTTGGTGTATGTTACGTCATCCTGCTGTAAAGGGGTGTACAAACTGTCTTTCTACGTAAATAAAGAGCATTTTGAATTTCTGCAAACTAGACTTTTAATTTTACAAACCCACAAAGTCACAATTGGTATCTGGAGTGGAACACGACAGAGGAAGCTGCATTGGCAAAGATTTTAGAGAAGATGGAAGAAATGAAGACGGCTAACGACAACCTCACCGCCGAGCTGAAAGAAATGAAGACAGCGAACGACAACTTCGCTGCGACGAAGAGAGTAATTAAGGCCGAATTAACTAGGAAATGAAAGCGGCGAACGACAGCCTGGCTACGAAGACGGAAACGGCAAATAAGAACCTGGCCACGGCGATGACCGAAGTGAAAGCCGAATTAACCGAAATGAAGTCTGCGAACGAGGCCCTCGCCCAAATTTGAGTAGTTGACCGGCGTGAGGGATGACGTTACGGAGCTGGGCAATCGGATGGATCAAGTGGACGAGCGAACCGCGTTAACGCCCTATACGGAAATGAAATGTGTAGTGTTTAACGCCCGCTTTTACTACATACGGCACCGCAGCCGGTGACACTGATGATACATGAGATGAAGATGGAGCACCGGTGGAATGAGAGGGCGGGGGAAACCGGAGGTCCCAGAGAAAACCCGCCCCAGTGCCGTGTTGTCCATTACAAATCCCACTTTTCGGTCGCCTGGGATCGAACCCGGGCCGCCTTGGTGAGAGCCAAGCGGCCTAACCACTGAGCCACAACGCGGCCCTATATGGAAAGGCCGACAGCAACATTAAGTCCCTGAACACCATGGTGGAGGCCATCGTCGGCAGAAGATTGAAGGATTTGAAGTCCGACGCGCAGATACGCGACACATCTGCGCGCGTCAAACCACCAAAGTACGACGGCATATCAACTTTCGAAGTCTTCCACCGCCAATTCGATACAATGGCCAAGCACAAGTGGTCACCGCACAGTTAATAGCCAGCCTCCAGGGACGGGCCGCAGAGGTTCTGAAGGCGGTCCAGACAGCGGCGGTGTTTCAGGACATCTGGGACGCCCTGGAAAACCGCTTCGGAAATCACCGCTTGGCCGCAGCCTACCGCAGCCAACTGAAGTCTATGATGCAGTAGCCAGGGAGACACTGCAGCAGTTCGCCCTGGCAATTGAACAGCTGGCCAGCAAAGCCTTGGTCGACCTCCCCCCCAAATTCGTATCCCGAGAGGCCGCCTACACACTCGTCGACGGGGTACGAGACGCCGAGATACGTCAGCGCCTAATGCTCAGCAACAGCAAAACCTTCCACGATGCGCTAACGGCCACATTAAGTATGGAGGCGGCTAAGGTGACGGCTACCCCGACATCGAGAACAAGGAGTATCCACTACACTGGAGACCGAAGGCCAGCCGAGGGACTCCGGCGAAGACCAAGTGGGGTGTGTTGGGAGTGTAGCGAGCCGGGACACCTCGAGATAGACTGCCCACAACAGGGAGAGTGAGTGAGTGTGTGGTGTTTTAGGGCCCGTCGACAACAAGGTCATTTGGGCCCGAAGTCAACACTAAAACCTAAAAGCTACATAAATTAAGCTAAAAAGGTAAAATAAAATAAAAACACACAACTATTAAAAGTACATAAAAAAGCCCATACCAAGACTAACAATTTAAAATCTCTAAAATTAACAAATATAAAATGCAAGTCAGACTTGTTTATAAAAACCGATTTCGGCAACAAACCGCAGTGCCTTAACCACGGCCACTGGGTCGTCCCCTAAAACTCCCAGCAAGTTAGTCCCCAAGCCTACTGACTGGCGAACGCGGGCGTACTGCGGGCAATCAAGCAATACATGCCGCACAGTGAGAGTTACTGCACATGGAGCACACACAGGGTTCGGTTCCCCTCTTAACAAATGGCTATGAGTCGCTCGTGTGTGCCCAATTCTAAGCCGGGTATCACCTCGGCTCGCCGGTTATCCCTGCAGGAAGTTAGCCAGGGTTGTACGCTCTCCTTTATTGCCCGGAGTTGTGTGCCTTCCAACACTGTCCAGGAGTGATGCCAAGCAGATAGGAGTTGGCGACGGAAAAAACGTTGCACATCCTGGTATGGCACCGTAGTTGTTAAACTCCAGGGCAAACGGCAAGCGGACTGTGCAGCCGCGTCCACCTACTCGTTCCCGGAAATGCCCACATGGCGTGGGGTCCAAGTAAAAACAAAATGGTATCCGCGACTAAGCATTTGCAAGATCAAGGTCTGAATTTTTAAAACGAGCGTGTGAGCTGCAATGTGCTGTTGCAAGGCCTGAAGAGCGCTTAGAGAGTCAGTGCAAGCGATAAAATTGTCAGGAACTAACTTACAAATAAAAAGGAGCAGATAGAGGATGGCACAGTTCTGCATAAAAAAGAGAGGTGAAGTCCAGAAGGCGAAATTTATGAGCCTCGCCATTAATGACGAATGCGCAACCCGTAGTGCTACCTAACTGGGAACCATCTGTAAAGCCCGGAACATAATTAGGGTAACGGTCCAGTAGTTCGGCAAAAAGTTGTTGAAATACCGAATGTGGGGTAGCTAGTCTCGAGTTGGTGGAAAGAGCAAGATCGAACCGCGCACGCTGGAGCTGCCATGCGGGATAACGACCCAGGGACGACCGCTCCACGCGAGGCATTCGGAGGTCGTGTGTACGGGAGAGTTTCCGGAATCTTATTCCGGTTGGGCGTGTCCGAGAACTAGGGTGCATATAACGGTGGGCTAAATCGGGATGCAGAACTGGTTTAAAACATGGATGGTTTGGGTAACTTGCCAACTTCGCAACGTATGAACAGAGTAGTGTCGAGCGACGAATAGAAAGTGGAGGCTCGCCGGAGTCGGCATACAAGCAGTCGACGCGACTTGTGCGGAAAGCTCCTGTGGCAAGGCGGATACCTGCATGATGTACGGTGTCTAAAAGGCGAAGTTTAGAGGCGGTCACTGCGCCATAAATAAAACAGCCGTAGTCCAGCTTGGATCGGACCAGGGAGCGATACAGCCTCAACATCACCGTCCGATCGCCCCCCAAGATACCCCAGATAAAATCTTGAGCACCCGGAGGGAATGATCACACGAGGCTCGGAGGTGTCGAATATGATGCTCCCAGGTCAATTTTCTGTCCAAATAGAGGCCTAAAAATTTCAAGTGCGGGACAAACGGCAGGGGTGTGCCGTTCAAGTGAAGATCAGGTAGACGATGGAAGTGGACACATTGTCTTCGCAGGCGAAAAACGGAAGCCGGTTCAAAGCGCCCAGGCTGGCAGCTGGTTGATGGCCAACTGCAGTTGACGCTCTATATGATCTAAGTTACAAGAACGATAATATATAGCGAAGTCGTCGACATACAGGGACGATGGAATTCCGCCGCGAACGACACTAGTAATGCCGTTAATAGCCACGGCAAAAAGGGCGACGCTGAGAATCGACCCTTGAGGTACACCATTCTCCTGGATCCACTACCTTGATATTCTGTTCCCTATACGGACACGAAAACGACGTAGTGCTAAAAAGTTACCTAAAAATTCCGGTAAGTGGCCTCGCATACCGTAACTGTGCAGGTTACGTAGTATGCCATACCGCCAAGTGGTGTCAGGCCTTCTCCAGGTCAAAGAAAACTCCCACCACATGCTGCTGCAGTAGAAAGGCATCACGAATGTAAGCCTCAATGCGTGTTAGATTGTCAACACTAGAGCGATGGCGACGAAAACCGTATTGAAGGTTGGACAGCTGGTTATGGATTTCGAGCCACCTACCATTCGCTCAAAGGTCTTACAGACGACACTCGTCAGGCAAATGGGGCGGTAGCTAGATGGAAGTGTGCGGTCCTTGCCGGGTCGAGGGATGGGGATGACAATACCCTCTTGCCAGGAAGATGGAACAACCCGCTCATGCCAGATGCGGTTATACATGCCTAAAAGGAAATAGAGTGCATCGGGTGGAAGATGTAGCAGCATCTGTCTGTGAATGTCATCGGGACCGGGAGAAGAGTCCTTAGCTAGGGCTAAAGAATGTGCAAGCTCGGCAGCGGTAAAAGGTTGGTTGCACGGCTCATTACATTCGCTATTAAAATTAAGCTTTATTCGCTCCGCAGCTTCCTTAATAGGAAGGAAGAGGGCGTCGTAGCTAGCCGTTTGGCTAGTAGCAGCGAATGAGGTGGCAAGGGCTTCGGCTATATCTTGCTCGGTAGTGCAGATGGCACCGTTGAGGGCAAGTCCGGGAGTGACCGTTCGGCGATACTTGCCATACATCCGCCGAACAGCTGACCATACCTGTTTGGCGGAGCTGCGACGAGAAAGGGAAGACACGTAGGCTTCCCAGGATCTTCGTTTCGCATTGCGAAGCACAAAACGTGCCATAGCTCGAGAACGTTTAAAAGCAACGAAGTTCTTTTCGGTCGGGTGCAACTGAAAAAGCCGCAAAGCACGTTTGCGTGCTTTTATAGCCACACGGCATTCGTCAGACCACCAGGGTACAGGGGTATGGCGTGGGATAGAAGAACCTTGAGGAATGCTGGATTCAGCGGCGAGCAGGATGGAACATGTAAAATATTCCACCATTTCATCGACGGTGTCAAAACCATCGTCAGTGAGGTGTATACGGGAATGAAACTTTTCCCACTCAGCCTTGGAAATAATCCAGCGAGGATGTCGCGAAGGCGCATGGTGGCGGCCGGATAGCACAGACCAATCAAGGAGTGGAACTAATACCGGGCTGCAGAATGAGAGGTCTAGTACCGAGTGCGTACCATAAGCGGATGACAAGAATGTCGGGTCACCAGTGTTCAGCAAAATCAGGTCATACAAATCGAACGCGTCTACTATGAGGCAGCCACGAGCATCATCAATGTCGGAGCCCCAGAGCGTGTGTTTGGCATTCAGATCTCCCAAGATGAGTAACGGCGCGGGGAGCTGAGCCAAAAGAGCCTGAAGATCCTGCTTTTGAATAAAACAGAGCGGAGGCAGATAAATGTTGCAGATGGTAAAAGAGATGCTCTCCCGCTGAATACGAACAGCGACAGCTTGCAACGGCGTGGTTAATGGTATATTGGTGGCAGAGATATTAGGCGCCACTAAAGTAGCAACGCCACCGCTTGCTCTTGTGCCTGCAACGGAGTCTCCCCTAAATGCCGAAAAAGAGGTTAGCTGTAATGAGTGATAGTGATGCAAATGGGGTTCTTGGAGACAAATAACTGATGGTGACCGTTGAGAAACTAAAAGCTGTAGGTCTTGAACTCGAGCTCGGAAACCATTGACGTTCCACTGGATTGTTTCCATAAAGAGTTTTTAACGGGCCGTTTTAACTTTTTTCTTGACTTTGGCTGACTTGGGTCCTACGATTCGAAAATCGTTAGCCTCTTGTGACTCCGCTGATGTTCGGGAGTCAGAACTCCTACGGCTCGTAGAACGAGACCGGGATCTAATAGAAGGCAACGACTTCGCGATCTATGTTGTGGCCCGGATCGGTTTTTCACATTTACTACGGGATTGTTATTACTCGCTGATGGCTTGGTGGCTGGAGTCTGTACGGCTGAAACGGAGGTTGTGCTGGTGGATATACAAGCAGTCTGAGACGTGGGTTAAACGGCTAGAAAACAGTCTGTGTGGAGGCGTGGGCGACAGGGACGTGTTGAACAGCAACAGTGGTATTTGGAGTACGGCGAGCTGCTAATGCACATCCTGTAGTAGTGGTAGCAGGCTTTAGTTGTTCAAAGCGCCGTCGTGCCTCTTGAAATGTCAGGCGTTCCTTTACACGTAGCTCCTGAATACTTTTTTCGTCCATGAATCTAGGGCACTGTCGCGAGCTGGAGAGATGACTACCGCCACAGTTCACGCAACTAGGTGTTCGACTGCAGTTTGGGTCGTCGTGTATCGGTAAGCCACATTGCTCACAAAGAGCAGGATTGGTACACTTGACCTTAGTATGTCCGAACCGCTGACATTGGAAACAGCGCATGGGGTTCGGGACATACTGGCGGACGCTCGCACGTTCATAGCCGCAATAGATGTACTCGGGTAACTTAGTCCCGGCGAAAGTAAGAAAAACCGTACGTAATGGGTACTCCTTGCCATCTTGTTTTCGTGTTAGCCGGTACGCCTGACAAACAAGTTGAGCAGAGGCAACTTACTATTTCTTCATTAGCAAGACCATCTAAGCTGGAGGTGGTGACTACTCCTCTACAGGTGTTAAGCGTTTTGTGTGGGGCTACCCGGATAGGGTAGGAGCCCAACAGTCGCTTTTTGCAGTTTGCGAGATTGGTCTGCACTTGTGCTCTCTAATAGTAAGGTGCCGTCTCGGAGCCGCGTCGCTTTTTTAACAGGGCAACTGATCTTATCTAGTTCACGCTTTATATAGAACGGACTAATATCTTTAAACGTTTTGCCATCACATGCCAAGGTCATCATTAATAAGGGTCGGTGAAAGAGGTTTTGCGCGGAGACATTATGATACAGACCCCCATCCGGAACCGTCGGCGTCAGCCTGCCATCCGGGGTTAAACAAAGAGACACCGAATCTTCACGGTCTGAGCCGTCATGGGGACCCCACCCATGGCCGATCTCATTTGTACCTCAGAAAAGCTACCCTTCCACATCCACTGCTTGTCCGTATGGGTAAACCGTTCACCACGCACACCCCGGCTTTAAGCCCCTACCACAGGAATAACCGCCTGTGGCTCCCCACTTTAGGCCGCGCTGCATATAAAAGGCACACGCGGATTCAGGGGACTTGTGGTTGATTACACCGGGGTTCCGTCAGCGGTAACACGTCCGGTCCGTGATACTAAGTGGGCCGTTGGGAGATTAACACAGACCGGGCCCTCAAGGAGCTACGTGGGTGTACTTGACGGTGTGGACGGGCTCCGCACCTAAGGCTACACATAGGGGCAGTGGGAAGGGTCCGCTCAACCTTCACTTTTGAGACCTCCGGAGAGCACAGCCGCGGAAGCCGCGCTGAAAAACCGTGGGACAGAACCACGGAGATAGGAGAGATCCCTGCTGGCGAGACAGGAGTTATAAACCTAAGACCTTACGTGCTAATAATAATAAATAATAATAATAATAATAATAATAATAATAATAATAATAATAATAATAATAATAATAATAATAATAATAATAATAATAATAATAATAAACTAGAAGAGGAAGAATATGATGCTTACTGACCAGCAGTAGCTCAACGTGGCGCAGTTGGAGATGGGGATGAATTGAGGGTGAGTGGCTAGGGACCCCGGGATTCCCGTACCTACCGTAGTAGGTCCCTGGGGAAAAATACCAGAGCCTATTCTGCCAGTTTTCGGGGTTACTGAAGGGCCTTCTCGGCAGCCGTAGCGGTCTTGGGAAACCTCAAGTCCCCGCCGTACATCGCCCCATCAGTCAATCCCCTACTTCCTGTTGCCCACCCCTCGGGACGAGGACCACAGAGGTTGGATTTTGAGGGGCACAACAGGGAGATCAGCCAGAAAACGAATAAGGGCCGTCGTGTCGAGGGGCACGTCGGCGCCATCACCACCATCCCCTTGAGTGACACTGCGCGCCGTCAGCCGGTCTATGGATGACAGCCGCATCGCGGACGGTTGGGTGAAGGGGAGGCCGTGGCGTGTGCTTGTGGACACCGGGATAGCCGTGACAATCATCAGACCTGACGTGGCCAGGGGTTTGCCGTCGAGAAAGCCAAACCGACCACACCAGCTAGTGACGGCATCGGGCGACATCTTGTCTGTGGAGAGGTAGGCGCTGCTGGAACGGAGTGCCGTGCATCAGTGGGTGTTCGTCGCGGAGGTGGCAGAAGAGGTGATATTGGGATTGGATGCCCTCAGGAGCAACGAGGCAACCATCGATGTCGGAGGAACGTTCTGCGGCTCAATGGAGAGGTGATACTCCGGCAAACCGAAGAACCCTTGGGGAACCCCTGCAGGGTCATCCTGAGGGAAATGAAATGTGTAGTGTTACGCCCGCTTTTACTACATACGGCACCGCAGGCGGTGACACTGATGATACAGGAGATGAAGATGGAGCACCGGTGGAATGAGATGACGGCGGAAACCGGAGGCCCCGGAGAAAACCCGCCCCAACGCCGTGTTGTCCACCACAAATCTCACTTTGCGGTCGCCTGGGATCGAACCCGGGCCGCCTTGGTGAGAGCAAAGCGGTCTAATCACTGAGCCACGGCGTGGCCATCCTGAGGGAAGACGTAGTTGTCCCCGCGAGAAGCGAGGTGGTGGTGAGGGCGCGACTGGAAGGCCATTTGACCAATAACATGATGCTGGACCAGAAGACGCCTGTGCACGGGCTCTGTGTAGCCAGGACATTGTTGCCGTGCTGAGAGAAGGTGCCGGTGAAGCTGCTCAACCTAACGGACACCGATAACGACATCCAGGCCTGGACAGAGTTGGGGACGTGCGAGCCCGTGGTCAGCGAAACGCCAATCGACAACACCCAGGAGCCGGTACCGACGCAACACCTGGGGACCCGACTGGAAGGTTTACTGGAGAGGGCGGCCGACCACCTGACTGCAGAACAGCTGGAGAAGGTTCGAAACTGTTGGGACGATACCAGCACGTTTTCAGCCGAGGTAACGACTACGGCCGCACGGACCGAGTGCTCCACCGCGTCGACACCGGAGACACCCGGTCTATTCGTTAACCACCTAGACGCATTTCCGCTGGCAAAACAAGCGGTGGTACGGGATATGCTGGAGGACATGAGATCCAGTGGAGTGATTGAAGAGTCTGACAGCCCTTGGTATTCCCCTGCAGTCTTGGTGACGAAGAACGGCGAGCTTCGCTTCTGCGTTGACTACAGGAAACTGAACGCTGTCACCAGGAAAGACTACTTCACCTTATCCCAGATTGACGACACCCTGGACACGCTTGCTAGTGCGCAGTGGTTCTCGACACTGGACCTAAAGTCGGGTTACTGGCAGGTGGCTCTAGACCCTTTTTTGTAATTTACATCCTCCAACGTTAAGTCATATCGGACGGTGAATGAATTGGATGAAATGATGCTCAAATGATTCCAGGGTCCATGGAGCTTAGTTACACCTGACATTCATCTTGAAGGATAAGGGAAAACCCCGGAAAAACCTTATCCACATAACTCACCCTGACCGAGATTCGGACTCGGGACCTCTTGAACGTGAGGCAGACATGGTACCAACTACGCTACCGAGGCGGGCCAAGTGGCTCTAGACCCGAGAGACATGGAGACCAAATTCTCGACAGGCCAAGGGCTCTGGCAGTTCACAGTTATGCCCTTTGGCCTCTGCAACGCGCCAGCTACCTTCCAACGCCTCATGGAGTCGTAACGAGGGGACTGACTTATGACACCTGCCTGCTATACCTGGACGTCATCATCGTAGATAAAACCTTCGAAGACCAACTCGACAACCTGAGCAAGGTGTTACAGACACTGCAGACTACCAACCTGAAGCTGAACGCAAAGTGCTAGCTCTTCTAAAAGGAAGTCAACTACCTGGACCATATAGTCTCACCAACCGGAGTGGCCACAGACCCGGAGAAGACACATGCCGCGAAAGATTGGCCTCGCCCGAAGGATAAGCGAGGACTGCGCAGTTTCCTGGGGCTGTGCAGTGATTACCGCCGCTTCATAAAGGGCTTCTCCAACATCGCTAAGCACCTCACTCGCCTGGCGGAAGAACATCGGCCTTATGCGTGGACGGAGGACGTCGAAGACGTTTTCCAGCAACTGAAGAAGACACTTTGCAGTGCTCCTATTTTGGGATTTACACAACCAGTCGGCTCCTTCATTGTGGACATTACATTGGAGGCAACGTATCCCAAGTCCAGGACGGCCAAGAGCGGGTGATAGCCTACTACAGCAAGACGCTATCCAAGACAGAGACGAACTACTGCGTCACCCGGCGAGAGCTGCTGGCGGTAGTAAAGAACCTGGAGCACTTCCACAAGTACCTGTTACGGTCAGCCATTCCACCTGAGGACTGACCACTCCACCCTAACCTGGCTACTTAGTTTTAGGAGCCTGCAAGGCCAGACAGCCCGTTTGATCCAGAGGCTGCAGGAGTACGACTTCATCTTCGAACATCGCAGAGGGAAGAGCCAAGTCAACGCAGACGCCATGTCCCGAAGACCCTGCCCGGAAGAGTGCAGCCAATGCACAGGAGTGGAAGAGAAGAAGCGTGCCACAGTTGTCACAGTGGTTACAGCTTTACCTGCCGACGGTTGGGATAGCGCAGGCTTGAGCGAGCAGCTGGCGGACACCGACTTGGGGCCACTCTTGAGGGAAGTGGAGGTAGGGACAAGAGCGACTTGGGATAACATCGCACCTAGAAACGCTGCGAATAAGTCGTACTGGGCCCAATGGGACTCGCTGAAGTGCAAAGAGGGCGTGCTAATCCGGGTATGGGAATCACCCGATGGGAAAACGCAGAGAGCAGTTGGTACTTCCCCGAAGTAAGGTCCAGGAAGTCTCGGAGGAAGTGCACACCGGTACTTCAGGAGGACACCTGAGAGCATACCGAACGATCTACAAAGCTCGACAGCGCCCCTACTGGTTGAGGCTCCGAGCAGACGCTGAGAGATGGACCCGTCAATGGCACGTGTGCGCAGCAAGTCGCGGCCCCCAAACTAGGAGCTGGGGTCACATGCGGCAGTACAACGTCGGAGCGCCTTTCGAACGCATCGCTGTCGCCATAGCTGGACCATTCCAAGTGTCCGACCGAGGCAACATGTTCCTGATGGACTTCACCAAGAAGCCGGAGGTGTATGCCATCCCGAACCAGGAGGCAAAGACGATCACCGACTGCCTCGTGGAGCAACTGTTCTGCCATTTTGGTGTGCCGTAAGAGCTCCACAGTGATCAGGGAACCAATTTTGAGTCTAACCTGATGAAGAAGGCACTGGAAAGACTTAGGGTGAACAAGAGCCGCACAACACCTCTATATTCGCAGTCGGACGGCATGGGCGAGGCACATCAAGACCCTATAAGAACACTTGAAAGTCGTGGCCAGCCATAGGTGAGACTGGGACGTCAAGGTGCCACTGTTTCTGCTGGCCTACCGCTCGTCAACACACGATACCACTGGTATGAAAGCTTAATGTTCGGCTTGTGACCTGGCTTTTGGGAGCCCCTCGGAAGTGAAACAGCCAGCAACCGAGTATGTGGAGAAGCCCGTGGAACATCTCCACATGTATGAGATGGCTCATCCAGATGGCGAGCGACCGTATGAAGACCCGGTACGACAGGCAAGCCAACAGCTAAGGATTCCAGCAAGGTGGCCTGATCTGGTTGTATCGCCCTACGCGGACCAAGAGACGCTGCCCCAAACTTCAACAACCGTGGCAAGGAACGTACCGGTTGGTAAAGAGAATTAACGACGTGGTCTACCGCATCCAGAAGGTGCCCCGAGGAAAAATGGTGGTACACCTATATCATCTGGTGCGCTACGATGGTGCTGTTCGGGACGACCAGTCTTGAGGGAGCAGTGTCGCCAGGCATTTTTGTGCTGCTGCGGGCAGAGACAGAGCGGCCAGCGGATGGGCGCAGCGCTAATCACTTGCCGAGAGAGAGAGAGAGGGCAAAAGAGGGAGAAAGGAAAGAGATAGTCTGAACTTTCCCGCTGCATCACGAAAGTCCCTGAAGCTTCGGCAGCTTTCGAGAAACTTCGGCAGGCTTTGAGAAACAGCGGCTCGGGTATATATGCGGCAGAGTTGCAGTTGCGAGCCAGTGGGCTGTTTATTGTGTGGACATTTGAACAGTGTTGAGCCGAGTCGAGAACTGATAATCATGTAGTGATTTGAAGCTGAATTCTTTTGTTTGCTTATGTGTGGTGAAGCCACGAGAGACTTTTTTGGTGTATGTTATGTTATCCTGCCTTTCTACGGAAACAAAGAGCATTTTGAATTTCTGCAAACTAGACTTTTAATTTTACAAACCCACAAAGTCATAGTACTATAGTGTACTATAGTGATAGTACTCAAATGTATTTGAACAGCACCACTTCTGATGCTCAGAATGACTGATATGACCTAAAATGTTAACAGTGGCATATACATGAAAGAAAGGGGGTGAGGAAACCATACTAGCTATAAAATGTATTCATCACACGGGTTCTTTGTAACATCAGAAAAGCAGTATGGTGAGATTATGCAAATATAATTATTTACATTTACTAATTTTTGTAAAGAATCGGCTAATCACTATCTAGAACATAATTTAAAATATGATATAAATCAGTTAGGTGATAATTCTAAATTTATACTGGAATATGTGTGTGTATTTAATGCTCAGAATTTGATAATAAAATCATTTTTCTTCTTGTTTCCCCAATATTTGGAGACTAGATCTTGATTTTGGAGAGTTTCACAATGATCGATGTTCATTATATCGTCTTTACCACATAAACAGCACTGTGGAGAAGTTGTTAATCCAACCTTGAATAAATGTCCATTCAAACAATCGTGGCCTGTGATTAATCTGAACATTGCTACTGAAGATTTCCGAGGTAGTTCTGGAATTGTCTTTAGTTTGTTTTGGAGATCTTTCCAATTAAGTTTTTCAGAGGAAACTAGATAGTTGTTATATAGTTTAGTGAAGATGTTTTTGATTAATCTTTTAACTGTTTAATAGCGGATATTTTGTTTCGTTGTTTGAGATATTTTGGAAACCTTCTTGGCCAACATATCTGCTTGCTCATTGCCAGAAATTCTGCAATGAAATGGTATCCATTGGAAAACTATACGTATATTTAAATTTTGAAGATGTTTAATCATATTATGAATTGCATTTATCTTTTCGGTTTTTTGGGCTGTCATTTGAAATAATAGCCTGAATAGCTGCTTTAGAATCTGTTAAGAAAACTATGTTGGAAAGCTTATTTGTCCAGGCAAATAGATTTTGTAAGGAAGTATAAATTGCATCAATTTCTCCATCAAAACTTGTTAAGTAAATTCCAACATGCTTATAGAAAGAAAAGAATTTACAAATAGCTCCTGCTCCATCTTCTTGATTGTAAAGAGAGCCATCTGTACAGATGTGTGTCCATTTGTCAACTGGATATCTTACATTTATGGTTTCAAGGGCATATGCTTTAGCTTCTGTAGATGAGTATTCCTTCTTTTTAAAATCTGCAAGTAAATCTAGGTAGTATTCTAATTCAATGATGTTCAGTAAGTTATTAAGAGACATGAAAGGTTCTATTTTGGATGGGTAATTTAGTTTATTTCTTAGTTGTTGAACTTTCTGTATGAAGCCTAATTGAGTTTTCAAACTGAAGGTGGATGTGTGCTGTTTTACCCATTTATTATTCTCTGGAATTCTTAAGAGCTTTTCATATGTTAAAAGGGCTTGCATTTCTATATCTGTCATTATGGGTCTGTTACATGTAAATGCTTGTAAGGTTATTATAGGAGTAGTTTTTATAGCTCCAGTAATTAACCTAAGAGCTTAATTTTGTGTGCGCTCCAGTATCATGGAAGTTGAAGGTGGTGATGTTATCAGTACTTCTCCACAGTAATTAAGAACTGGACTTATATATGTATTATATGTAGTATTTAATGTAGATCTTGAACAACCCCATTTAGTTCCTGCAAGTCTTTTTAATATCTTAAAACGGTTAATTGCTTTATCTCTAATTTTTTCAATGTTTTTTCCAAGTTAATTTTTTGTCAAACAATATTCCAAGATATTGAGCATTTTATGTTCTGGTTAATTTGATATTATCATAACTTAAGGTAATACTGGGTTGTTTCTTTCTTAGAGAGAAGAGCTGATAGTTACTTTTCACAGTGTTTACTTCCATGAGGTTTTTAGAACACCATTGTTTAGGGGAATTCAAAGAATTTTGAATATTTGTCTTTAGAATTTCAAGTTTGCCTGGTTTCCAAATTACTAAGTCATCTGCATACAATGCAGTGTTGATGCCTGTTTGTTGAAGTTGTTTGGGCAGATCATTTATATAGATATTGAATAGAGTAGTGCTAAGTACTGCTCCTTGAGGTAAACCTAGATGGATTTTTTTGAATCTTGATAATGATGAACCATAAGAAATTGCGCAATATCTTTCTGAGACAAATTCTGATATCCAGTGAAGCATATGATCTTTAATTCCCATCTGTTGTAGTTTCTTGATAAGATTACATCTCCATACAGTATCACATTCAGATTTCAGATCAACAAATACCGCTAAGGTGTCTACTTTTCTATTAAATCCCTCTTTAATTTCTTGACTGAGTTTAATTACTTGTTCACTGGTTGTATGGTTTTTCCGGAATCAGGCTTGGCAGGGTGATAGAAGATTATGTTGTTCAAGATACCAATTTAATCTAGCTGAAATCATTCTTTCCATAATTTTTGCTAAAACACTGGTTAATGATATAGGTCTATAGTTGTTTATATCAGCTGCTGATTTGCCGGGTTTGAGTATTGGGATAATAATAACTTTTTTCCAATTGGATGGAACAGAAGATTTCCAGACATGATTATAGAAGTTGAGTAATATAGTTTTTGCTTTTTTTACCTAAATTTTTAATGAATTCTGGATGAATTTTGTCTGGTCCTGGGGCTTTTCTATTAGGGTTTTACAAATAGCTATATCAAGTTCAGAAGCTGTAAATTCATGATAAAATATTTCATCTGTTGAAATTAAATAAGGTTTATTTTTTTTTATGTTTCTTTATTTCATTTATTTCATTCTTTATGTTCTTCTCTAGCTTTTTATATATTCTTGGTATTTTGGATGATATAAAATTTGAATTAAATGCACTGGCAATATTTTGGTTATCAGTTAGTTCTTTATCTTTATATATAATAGGATGTTTAGAAACATTATTATCTTTATAATGTGTTGAAATGAACTTATTATGGCTTTATTATCTTTCCTATAATCAATAGTTTCAATAAATTTACTATAGGAGTAGAGAATTTCTTTTTTGAATTTTGCTGTTTTGATTTTCCAGTTGATAATACTTTTAGGATCTTTGTTAATTTCAGCTAAATTTCTAGCTGATTCTCGTTCATTTTTTAAGGTCTCTAAATCTTTAGACCAAAAGGGTTTGTAAGTTTTAACTTTTCCTTTAGGGATTTACTTTTTTGCAGTATGTAGTAGAAGCTGGCAGAGATTATCATTAATTTTGTTAGGAGAAATGTTAGTGGTTTTGATCATAGAGGGCATTAATTTTTCTAATTCTTTTTGGTATCCTTTCCAATTGACTTTCTTGAAATTCCAAGAACTTTTATTGTTAGCCTTTTTCTTGTTTTTACTTAATGTTATGTTAGCAATTGTTGCTCGATGATTGGAGCCCATATTTTCAGAAATATTACGTGACGTTCTATCTATTAAATCTGATGAAAGATATAATAGATCTGGATTATATGTTAAACCATTGTGATGGATATATGTACCAATATTGTCTTTATTGAAGATTAATTCTATATTATTGGAATGTAGCCAGTCTTCTGTTACTCTCCCTGGTGGATTAGTATCTTTATAGCCCCAACATTTGGAGTGGGCATTAAAATCTCCCATTATGATAGTTTTTTTAGTTATATTATAAAAAATTCAATTCTAGAACATTATTCGGAGGATTGTAGGCAAAATATATTGAGAATTGTTCCTTTCCTTTTCATAAGTTCAAATATGTTAATTCAAATTTATCATTTTCATTCATCATTTTAATAATTTTGAATTTTGAGGTTAAATTTTTCTTTGTTCCAATTAAGAATACTGGAATATTAAACAGTATACTGGAATATTAAACAGTAACAATGGGATATTAAGTATCAGCTAAAAGTTCACTTCCTAAGTTTTCTCGACACCTGTTCCAAACTATCTTTACCAGTGTCAAAAGTGCACTAATGCAATTTCTTTTAGATTACTTCTCAATTTCAATGGGACCTTCAAAATCAAAGAATGCCTTCGGTGTTGATTTTATATAAGACTACCAATCTTAGTTCAAATGAACAGACTAAAACAAATACATAAATAATAATAAAATTGTTTGTTTTAATACTGTAATATGGACCCTCTTATATCTCAGAACTGAAATTATTAACAACCTCCATATGAACAAAAGGACATACCTAGCTCTGAAGAATGAAATGAAAGCTGCACTGTGTACGAAATGTAGCAGTAAGTGCAAAATAATCTTGCAAGTAGTATTTATTTAGCGCTAAGTATGTTACATAAATATGTTCAAAGGATGAATAATAAAAGAATACCTAAAATAGCTATAAACTATAAAAATAAATGTACAAGAAACCAGGGAAGACCAAAGAAAAGATAGCACAACAAATTGGAGATGTAATGGATTGAACAGTATAAAGCTAAGAAGGAAGGAAGAAGGAAGGGAGAAAGAGGAGCAGGAGCAGGAGAATAATAATAATAATAATAATAATAATAATAATAATAATAATAATAATAATAATAATAATAATAATAATAATAATAATAATAATAATAATAATAATAATAATAATAATAATAATAATAATAATAATAATAATAATAATAATAATAATAATAATAATAATAATAATAATAATAATAATCTATCTTATTGGTCCTGGCAATTCTCAGGCAGATGTCCATTTTTTTTTACTGTTGGTAAACCTTGACTGTACCAAGCAGCAGAAGCTTAGCTGATCCTATCAGAAAAGAATTTGAAACTAGAGGTTTCTTCCTCTTATAGATAAATTTGAATTTTCCACTGTGGCAGAGGCTTCAGGCATAAAAACTAGCTGATAGCCATTTTGGGTTTCTCAACAAAGTGGCTCTGCTAACTAATGAAAAGGTGACTGTAGAAGTTCAAAATACAATTGTATACTGACTTCGATGAATGAAATGAAATATTTCAAAAAGGTCCAAGATGATTTTCTGATTATCAAGGTTGTTCTAAGTCTTCACCTGTCACTTATGGCCACAAACAGCAGTGAATGCAGCTTATAAAAATAGGTTTTAAATTTTTCTTTCTCTCTTTTAATTATTTTTTTTTAAACTTATATCTGCTCATGTTTGTTTAAAACTACAATGTGTTATTTTAAAAACTGAAACAATGATTTATACATCTTTGGGAAAGACAGACATGAATATCAATTTTCAATTCCTAAACCGCTCGCAAAAGTTAAAGGCATATGAATGCTAGTCGATGCTCAAGCGGAGCGCTGTTGCCAAGTGCAGTACATGTACCAGCAGAGGTTCTGTACATAAGAGCAGTTTTACCTCTCAACAAAGGTTTTGGCTATTCTTCCCGTAATTAAACACATTAAATATTCCTAAAACATTAATACCTTACCTTGACACACGTCACAGCAAGTACGGTTTCCAATCCAATAACTCGCTTTCCGACTTCATGGACCTTTCCTGGAGATTGAAACACAGGTACGCTCCCTTTTTCTACGGATAAAGCTGCTTCACTACAAATTTGTGACACTGTGTGCACACTACCTACACCACAAGGTTACAGAGTTAATTGCTGGGATTTTGAAAAATCTACAGTTGCCCTATATCCTTGATTGGAGAGCTTTCGTAAAAACTTGTTCATATTACTCTCTGTTTCATATAACCTTGCCCCGCTGAAATGTATCACTCCGCGTTCAACAACCCTCCCCCTCGCCCTAATTGGCTAATGCTTTCGCGTCATAGGCCATAGGCGGTGCCTTCCCATCACATTTAAACCTGCAGTAAATGTAATAATTGCCGGGAAGATAAATAAAATCATACAAAAATCATACAAATAAGGATATGAAGGCATGCAAAAATACAAGTTTATAATGAACTGAGCAAATTGAAACAGAATGACTGAGCAATGAAACCTAAAGAGTTTATAATGAAAGGCCTTTGGCCTTTTCCACTGGGATTTTTTAAACCAGCACACATACCTTTCAAAAATGCTTGTCTTTCAGTCTTAAAAGTCGTGTCACACCATACTTTACTTTTCGTGTGTTCTTCGTGTATATTTAGCGATTTGTATCTCAGTGCAGTGTGGTTGTCCTTAAATAGCGTCTTCGCCACACAGCAATATCGCCTCTGTCTTTTAGCACATTTTTCTTGCCTCTTTTTTCATTCATAAATCCCAGCTGTATAAGCAATCTGCTGAAATTTGGTAAATCTGCATCCTCATTTACAGCAGAGGAAATGTTACTTATGTTAGGGAGTTCGTTTCTAAAGAAAAACTACACACATGACGACGCACAACACTTTTCACGTATTTTCTCTGAGCACGCACTTTTGTTTATTCCTGCTTTTGCCTGGAGTGGTAAGTTTTCCTGTTTCCTCAATTTCATGTCGCGATGTTCCTACGGATCTAACACTCACACCTGTAACTTCAGAGCACAGCTGTTTGACTTCTCTCACTGACAAAGACGGATTCTTCTCTGTGAGTGCATTAAACACATGCAACACAATTCTTTTTTCGCCTGTTTGTAAATAATTATCCTTGCGATACTTCAGCGAAAAACTGGCAGTAGACTCTGCCATTATACATATAAGTATATGCACAATAAACGATCAATAAAATAACTTAGCTCCCGCACTCTCGAAAGGCGATGCATGACTAATCCGGTTCAAAACAAGGTCAGTGATAAAAGTCATATAAACAAATGTCACCACTACCGCTAAATCACGTGCTATCGTGCCACGTGCTTGAGAGCAAAGGAACCTCCTCTTTACTTCGTTTAAGAATTAACATGCATTTCAGATAAATCAACTCTGTTGTGTAATATATTTAATTAAAAGTTACGAAAATATAAATTTGACAATTCTCTTCCAACATATAATGATATATCACCATGTTAAATAACGAACTAATTTTTACCGCACGACAGTCATTACCACAACAGCAACCAATGAGAGGTGATTAGGTCACGTAACCTTTAAGAGATACTGGGCAAGCCTACGTGAAACAAGGTATAGATATAATTTTTCTGCCCGGAGAATGAATCACTTCACATTTATTGATAGAAAAATCACTTGTTCCAGCTTCGAGGGACATGTTTATGCACTCGGATCACAAACACTGGAAAAAAGATATGTATAATGACAATTTAATGTAATATTAACAATACCTCAGCTCAAGTTCAACACACGACTTAACGATGCCATTCACTTTAACAAAACAACACCTCTGCTCTGAAAATGAACTGAAAATGAACTCTGTTTCAAACTGCTTGACTTCTGTTTTAATAGTAGATGCATTATTTATTTATGCGTGAGATATTGAGGAAGAATGGTGCTGTTTTAAATGCTTAGAAACATTTCATAAGATTAAGAAATATTTCAAAACTAAAATACCTAGCACAGATTACTGGATATTTTATAAGATCTGTATTATTGCATAAGTGAAAGTGAACAGGATTACTAAAGCATAGTAAGTTAAGTGCAAGAGAATCATTAGAGAAAAAGAAAAAAAGGGAGGGGGAACTGTTTTGCACATTTATATTTATTACTGCTAAATCTTTCAAAATAATGATCATTATAATATAGTGTAGTATATTAGTATATTTTTTTAGTATTAGTATATTAGTATATAGTATCATTATGATACTATACTGTACTATTTAGTATTTTATATCAATGTTTTTTGTAGCTTGAATGACTAATGAAAGCAAGAACAGCAGTACTTGCCCATCAGAAGGCTGAAGTACATTTACCTGTTTTCTTGCAATTCTGTGTTCTAAGTATTTTCTAGGAATCAGATTTACTAATGCTCTGTATGAATAACCACAATTCACAAGTATCTACTATAGACAATGTATTAAACATAGCCTGCCTTTGTAAACTGGGGGTAGGTGCCTGGTTCCATTCTCAGTCTGAATGAGTCATCTGGATAAGGTTTTTTCTGGGATTTTCCCTAACACTGGAAGATGAATATTGGGTAACTCTAGGTTCTGTGAACCCTGAGCTCATATGAGCATCATTTCACTTATTTAATTCATTATATAACATGACACATTGGAGGATGTTAAATAATAAAATACATTAAATAATTAAGCTTAAATTATAGCAAGTAATATTTTAAAAACACGGACAACTCCCTGAATATGAAAAGATAGCTAGATTGTCAGATGGTTCTACACAGAACATATCCAGCTAAACCTGTACCTCCGTACTTCAAAATGCAGGTGGTTTAACATCATATTTATTTTATGAAGTTATAAAGCAGCTAGTGCACCCTTCACTATTATAAATGCTTTCTTTTTCTTCCACTTCCAACTGTTGCTAACAACATCTCTATGTAAAAGTATAAACCTTAAGTGAGAAGAATAAATTCTTTTTGTACTGTGCCTCTTAAGGTCAAACTATTTTCATCTATATACAGGGCGTTTCAGAATTTCACCAAACAATTTTAATGGGTTATAGCGGAATGTTGGGGGAACCATTCAGAATAGGACACTTATGGTCTCAGAGTGCATGATTTTGTGGAATAAGCCAAAATAAATTTAGGCCACTATGCCAATGATATTGGCTCTATGGTATATGCACACATTTGCTACACTGCTAGTACATGTACATGTATGGCTCAGTGGCAATGTAGTGAGTTGTTGAGCTAAGGACAATAGGTTCCAAGTTCAAGCCTTGCCAAATATTTTCCTTTTTAAATTTATTTTTCTTTTTCATACTGTTAATTGTGAAGGATCTGGAATACTGTACTCTCCTTTTGTTATTACTACTGCTGTTAAACGTAATCAAGAAAATCAATCGAATCAAATGAATTTTGAACAAGTATGTACAACATAAGATTAGATTGATTTGCGTTCAGTATCTTCACTTGTAGCCAGAAAAGGCTGTGAACATTGAACATGTCCAGAGGTATAAAGTTTAATAGCATAGATATATATGTACTTGAAAAGTTAACATAAGACACATATTATAGTATACAGGCAATATGAACAGCAATATGGAAAACAAAGCAGGGATAATTATATGATACAAAATAAAACACTTATTAAATCAGCTTTCACTTGGCTTATGCCAGTACGTCTCAACCTTTTTGCAATGGATACCATTCATTGTTATTTCTTACATACAATATGTATTAAAAATAAACTTTCAACATGCATCAAAGATTTATTGGTAATGATTTGACACTGGAACAGTTAGATACTACTTACAGAGGTACAGAAGCATTATTAGGATAATTTGTCATTCAGATAACCTTGTACAGAATAAAAAGATTTTGAGCAAAGGTACTCTCTAACAGCATTTTTAAAAGCACCGAAATTATCAATTTTTTCTTTAAGAACATTAGGAAGTGCGCCAAATATTTTGATAGTTTCATAATGCACACCTTTCTGGAAGCAAGAAAGTTTAGCACTGGGATAATGGATATTATACTTTTGTCTAGTGTTTATTCTGTGAATTACATTATTTGTGGCAAATAAGGCACGATTGCATACAAAGAATTTTAGGATTGAGAATATAGACATGCAAGGAAGCGTTAATATCTTCAATCTTCTAAAAAGATCTTTACAGGAGCATCTGTTGTGGGTGTTGGTAATGATTCTTATAACTTTCTTTTGCATAAGAAAATAAAGATAAAGTAATGTTTTAAACCTATACATGATAAGTCATCAAAATTCTTTATTGGAGGCAACTATAAAAATGGCTTTACCATGACCTGGGACTGTTACAGTATTATGCTTACAAATTGACAAAATGTTCACTTAGCTATGGAAGCTAAGTGTTCAAGTAAAAGAAATAAAACCCAAATTTTAGTATTTAAAAAAGGTACCAAACTGCCCCAATTACAATTATCAATAAAAGTTCTAGTTTAAGATGTGTGTCTGAAATTACAGCTTATTTTACTATTGCAATTTTATCAGGTGATTTTGAATGAGAAAGAAAGCAACAACTTTTAATAGCGAAGAGCATTGCACAGGCTTGTTTAATTGGCCACTGCAAAAGATGACTTGCTCAGAAAGTAAGGAATATTGAATATACATTTGCATACCCTTTCTTGCAATTCCTTTTTTGGAAGTGTTGAAAACAGTGTTATTATAAATTAAAGGGAGTCGATTAATGACACTAAACAACACTTACTTTTAAATTTTTCTGAAACATGTTCCGGAAAAATGTAAAAGTAAGTGTTGTTTAGTGTCATTAATCGACTCCCTTTAAGTGCCCTTTCTTGTTTTCAGTTCCTCTAACAAATCCACATCAATAAAGAAATCCCAGAGAAACATAAGCCCAGAAACTGAGATTGTTTATCAAAGCCTATGTTCTTTCATGGTTAACAGAATGTTGACAAAAAGATGTAATGTAGTTACGGAATTTTGAAAATCTCTTATATTTTAGTTGACTAAAATGTGCCAGCCCTACCTTCGATATCAGCTGGAATTTCATCTGAAAGAGCTCTTTTACATGCCAGTAAATCCTCTGACATGGGGCTGTTGCTTTTAAACACACTTAAAAATCAATGGTTTGGGCACCTGGGGATCTGAAGGCCAGCGCCTAACCAACTGAATCTTCCACACCAACAAGTTAACTATTATCTTTTGTAAGGTAATTCTATTACAAATCAAAACTATTGATCTTCTAACAATAAGGACAGAAAAAATAAAATGAAAATGTTGAGGAATAGATTATTTTATCCATGAGAAGAATTCAAGGTTTGGAGATGAAACATTACGTATAGGTTCCACTTTAAAGCGTATAATTTGAACACATTTGAACATTATTGTCAACAATAAAATCAAGCATAGGCTGAAAATACCAGCACTGGGTAATAAAACTGGCAATACTGATAAGAATTGGTGAATAAATACATTGCACAACAAAACTGCCAATATTGATAGGATTGCAGAATAATACTGAGTAATTAACTGCCAATAGTGATGCAAATGAAGGATAATTATGATGGAACAAGAATAACAGGAACAATAAATACATACATTATATAAATTTCAGACATTCTGGATAGTTAATTGATGGAAATTAATTGCTCCTTCACACTAGCCCTGTATAGGCTAAGGTTTTGGATAGAGTCTAAATGAAAAATTCAATGCCACGGCCAGGATTTGAACCAGGAGACTCAGTTAAGCATTTTAATTTTCTAGCGTTTGTAACGTTGACGAGTATGTGATTCTGGCTGATGATGTCGAAGAAGTTTCACAAAATCGTGATCCTGTTCAATTTATAAGAAAGGTAACATCATTTCTTATAAGATAAGTGAAGTTTTAAGTTACAAATTATTATATTTGTATATTTTTGTTTGCTTCACTGTTAATAGCTTTATACTTTACATATTTGTTAAATACTTGTTCACACAAATTACTATTAAGTTTTATTGTAAATACTGCAAATTATGTATTTTAAGTTATCAATTGTACTTATCCTTACTCTAAAATACTGGGATCCAATCCTTCTGCCTGCATCTTTAAGCGAACTGCTTGTATTGGAACTCCAACCCGTATCATTCGAAAAAACTTGGCAAACCGAGGATCTTCAGCTATACTAGGTTGCTTCTCTATTTCAGTCTCTTGAATTTCTGCTTCTTTTGGTTTCATGGGTTCAATTATTGTTTCAGCTGTAGGCAATTTTAATTCTGGCTGATTATCATTGTTACTCTGTCTTTCAACTGCAATGGTGTCCAGGCCAGAAATTGAACTGAGCTGCAATCAAAACATTATATATCTAACAAAATGTATACTTTACAATTTAGGTTTTGCAGTAATGGTCCTGAATCAATACAATACCTTTGCTTCCAAAATACTCAGAGAAGCCTCAAGTTTCTGCAGTTGCACCTCAAACTTCTGAAGACGAAGATCACATGACCGAGAAAATTTATTTAGGAATGACACTGTATTTGCTATGAAGTAGTTTATAAATGCTAACGTCCTCTTCTGATGGATGGCACCAACCTTCGAAATAAGTATGAGTGAACATGTTAAGTCAGCAGATAACAGTTGGTGAAAGTTGTTGCAATTAGCGAAAAAATTATTAAATATAAATATAAAAAAAAAAACATGTATTATCTAACCTAACATCTTAAATACATCTTGATGTTACTCTCTATCTATACAACATACACTTCATCATGTACATGTCAAGTTTAAACATTCTATAAGTGTGGTTACTATACTCTGTATATGTAGGCTGGTGTTATATGAACTTATCCTGGATTCATTCACTGCTCCTTCATTACAATTCTCGCATATAATATAGAAACAAGGCCTAGGTAATAGGGCAACGAGAGTAAATGTATTTAAATATGAAAATACTGAGTCACTGAATAAAACAAACAGGAAAGATTGAAAACATGGGTTTCAACTCTATTTGGAGTACTGGCCCTGACATTGAAGCATAAAATACGATTGGATACACCATTTTAAATGTTAATTAAATTGATTTCTTTAGCACTTAATAATACATATGTAAATAAAAAAATAAACTGTGGCTCATTCTACAATTACTTGTTACCTTTGTGTAGTCCACACCTGGACCAATTAACGGCAAACCATCTGCATCCATATGTGATTAAAAATATTCTTTTGTTTCCAGTAGAACTTTACCTTTTAAATGCATATGTTTTACTCATAATGCATGTATACTACTTTTGGCTGTCAATTCTTTTACTGTTTCATGGCGCCATCTTGTCTCCATTAAAACAAATGAAATGCCAAACGCGCACAATTTGTAAACCGATGAACACTACTACGTTTGAGATGGTGTTAAAAGGTTAGATAGTTTACAGAAGAAATTAATTCATGTAGCATACTTTTCAGAAAGTTAGTATGGAATCCTCACCTCCCTTAGAGGTGGTTTACCAGGCTGTGTTCACTTTATATCATAATCCAGATCCAGCGGAAAAAGAAAAGGCTTCGGAATGGCTTGGAGAATTACAAAAATCGGTAAGTGTATGGTATTAATTCATATTTTCCTGTTTTTATGTTGTATAACCCCAAATTTTGTAAGCAAAAAGTATATAGTAACTTAATTTTCTTTCATTGAGAGAAGGAAAACATTTTTACAGTACCATATGAATCATGTAACCAAGTTTGCTGTTTCTCAGATTTAACGCAATTTCAAATCCAAATGTTACAGGTATTCTCATGGAAAATAGCAGACGAGATGCTTCAGCAGAAAAGGGATCTTGAATCATGTTACTTTGCTGCGCAGACTATGCGTACTAAAATACAGTTGTCCTTCCATGAACTCCCAAATGAAGTTCATAATTCTTTACGTGATTCATTATTGGAACACATCAGACAAGTGACAGATGCCACGAACACTGTTATAGTAACACAAGTAAGAGAACGTGAGAATATTTTCTATTTAAGGTACATTAGAGTAATTTCAGTATTACATTGTAGGTTATTATAAGGCAATTACTGATTCATGCAATTGATACATCACAAGTATGGAACAGTTGTGTCTTACAACCACCCAGAATCAGCATTAAAGTTTTCTTAATTTGACGTACTAGGCACTCTTGTACAGGTGTCTTCATAATATTTTCATATCCTGTCCAGCAGGAATCTTGAACAAGAACTTCATTATTTTCATGTGGAAATTTGAACAAATGCTTTTGTTATGTACTGATTGCTTTCATTCATAAGGTTCCAGAAGATTTTTTTTTTGGGGGGGGGGGAGGATATGGCACACACCATATAGCAAATCCACCTTCAGATTTTACATAAATCAAGGATAATATATTAAATTAAGCATTTCTCACATATACCAGTCTTCTGCCACATACATTAGCACTATATCAATTGAATTTACATAGAATATCATCACCAAACCCCATATCAGAATATTTATTTATTTACCTACTTATGCTGAGTTATTACATATTATAAATATGACTTGACACTCATCCCAGGTTCATGGTCAGCCATACCCATTTTACCAAATACAGTTTGCCTATAGAATAATTTTTTTATGTAAAAATACATATTACATTATTCTATATTGTTCCTTTATATGCCTTTCCATTGACCATCTCCATTTTAACCCAACTTTCTATAAAAAGTCTCCTAATTTTTATATCTGTTTAGATCTTCAAAGATCTTCCTAATTATAATTTCCTTATTCCTAAGTGGTCATTTCTTACAATCAGACATTCTCTCTCATACTGTGTGGCTCTACATTGAAGGATAAGGTGAATTTCATCTTCTTTATCTCTTCATAGAGGGCACACTTCATTGATAACTTCTCTCATTCCTTTAGTTTTTAAAGCAAACTAATCCCTCTCTTTCAGTTTTTGTGCAAATCGACAAATACCTCTCCCTTTCTGAACCATCTTTTGTTCTTCTATAGTATCCCAGTGAACTTTTCTCCCTCATCTGGGCAAATAAAGTTTGCTTATCCAAATTCTCTAATCTTAAAAAACTTTTCTAAAAATCCAGCTTTAACTAAAAACTCTCCTAATCTATTTTTAAATAACAATTCCTTGATATTCTTCAGCCACACAATCTGGGTATTACTCATATGTTCTTCTTATGCATACTTTTACTTTTTCTGCATCAGGTAATTCCTGCACTCATATGTTTCAGAGCTTTTTTCATCAGTAGCTTGTTCATTTGCACTATTATTGGAAACTCCCAAAATAGTTTACAGAAACTTCTTAATACTAAATCCATTGTACTCCATCCCTCATCAGATTTCCCCTCCATAAATCGATCTCAATTCTACCAAGACTGAATAAAGTACTCAGGCACTTGCCTGCATCAAATAAAGAATTTTCGTATTGCAGGCAAGGCCATTCTATCAGAATATAGTGGGAATATAATTTTCATAATAACTACATTAAGCTAAGGAACAAGTAATGTATATTGTCTAAATTGGTATTTTCTGTAGTAGAAAAGATGGTAACATGCAATTATGATTGAACTATAAATATAGGTACCTCCATAGAAATGTACTTAAATAATCTGTTAGTCTGAATGTGCAATCATTAAAACTGATTACCAGGGAGTGGATTTTGATGACCTAAAATGATTGAAAAATGACCTATAAAATGACTTTAAAATTCAGTAAAAATAACCTAATAATTAAAAAAAAAGACCTAAAAATTAATTATAAATAATTTATCATACATTATATACTATACACATGTGTTTAATTTTCAACACTTAAAAGTAGGAAATAAGAACAAACAACTTGACAACGAAGTGTGTTGACTGAAGATGTGGGCAAATGTTCACTAAATTAATCTCATATAAAGAAGATAGAAGTATTATCATCAACTTCTTAAGATAAGTTGAAGATAATTACTAAATATTTTTATTTGTATAATAAGAACAAAATTCACAAATTTCTTAGCAATTTGAGTATACCTAAAATCTAATAAATGTTATTAGAAAAAATGACAATCGTACCTTAAATTAACAGCTACTCACTCCATTGCATTAAATAACAGTGTACATTTGAAGATTCTGGAATATGAAGGTACAACAGTTGTTGGCTGGGAGATTGTTGTACATTGGGAAACTCCATTCCACTTCCGCACTGACTATATGAGCATATATGAATAGAACAAGTCACTGGGTGTCAATTCGTTTTTTATCTCCACATTTTAAAACTTTCCCCTGAAAGTATTTTAACTATTGTGCAAAATGTTTTGTATCCTAGATTTTTTTCCTAATAGATTTGTAAATTTCTTTAAACTCTTCTTGCCAATTTCACAAGTCAAGATACTCAATGTATCTTCAACTTTCTTAACCAAAGCCTTGTCTAGTGCAATGCCTCTTTCTTGAAGATTTTGAACCGTAGATGTTAAACAACCAAAGTTTATATATTATACAAATATAATTATTTGTAACATAAAACTTCACTTATAAGAAATGATGAAAATTTTCTTATTAATTGATTAGGATCGTGATTTCGTGAAAGACTTATTCACATCCTCAGCCAGTGCCTTAAACAACTTCGTTGTCAATGTTACGATTCCTAGATGTCACTAAGTTTCACTTCCATCATTTCTTATAAGATAAGTGGTTTTATGTTACAAATTGTTATATTTGTATATATTTGTTTGCTTCGCTGTTAATAGCTTCATATTTTACATATTTAACCAAAGTTTAACTTGACAAGCTAATTGCCCCTCTAATTCACTATCATTAAATGCATGTTGGACTACCTCAATCACTCTAGCATCTTCCACATCAAGGTAATTTACAAGGGACTTCACTGTTTGAAAACGTGTACAAAAATAAAAACAAACTTCTAACCTTGAATTCCATCATGTTATTATTGGTTGTGGAGGTAATGGAGCAGTGTGGGAATGGGATCTGAAATTTTCTCTGCACGCGGTAGATTTGACGAATATCCTTTTAATATAATTATGAGTCAAACTAGTACTCAATGCTCCACTTATTGCTAGTATTTACCTTGAATGCGTTTCGTTAGGATCTTCCTAACATCATCAGCTGTTGTCGACAATGGATGTTTTGAACATTATGAAGAAACTATTCAAAACATAAGAGAGTATGTTACAGGAAAGAAAATAGCAATGTTTCCATTGATGAAAGTACGGACAGTGAAGGTCGATACATAGCCAATGAAATAGTAGGGACGTTAGACCTGCATGGACCAGGTAAAATATGTCTTCCATGCACAGCAATTTATAACAGTTAATATACTGAATTAAATTACAATACCTTGAGTCTCATAAAAAAAAAAAAAAAAGGAATAATAGAAAGTAAAAGAGAATGTTGTAATACCTCATCTGAATGCTGATTACTTTATTTGAACTACAGGGAATTTAGCACATCTTGCAACTACAAATAAGAGTGCTCGTGATATTCGCAAGCCGAAGAAGAGATTGCCTTGTTTGTATATCTCTGTATGCTGTGCATTGTCCCTTAGACAAACTTGGTATGATTCACTGAAAAAGAAAGTGTTTGCATTTGACTTCTGTGTACCATTAAGAATGCTGTGCAAATATTGCAGTTAGGAGAACCTATGAATGAAAAGCAGTAATAATTATATTATATTATAATATGAGAATAAATTATGATACTAGAAGAGTTCCTACCTCATTTCTGACTTTTCCGTTCATGCCACCCATCCCCTCTTGTGTACAGCAAATGCACCTTCTGAGGTGTGAATACTGCCAATGACTGATTTAGTGCAGCTGAAGAATTGTGGGATCAGGCTGAAAAGTGTTACCAACGGAGGTTTTTTATAAGAAGAGAGTGAAGCAGTTTGCAGCCTCCACAACTACAGAGTGACAACAAAGCACAGCTGTAGTATCTCTGAAGCTAAACCCCAGTGGTGCAGGATAGCAGAGGAAAATTAAAAACTCTCTGTTTTGTTGATTTTGTATCATATAGTAATTTTCATTGTGCATGGTCAGTAGAAAGAAAATGGCTATGTTTGTTATCATTTTGCCATTATGTTTCTATGAAATAAAATGTCTTTAAAGGGTGGACAGGTGAGTTCCAGGCTCAACAATTGAGAGAACTGAATCCAAACAACACTCTTAAGGTATTTACAACATTCTCTTTTACTTCTGTTCCATTTTTGGAGACTCAAGATATTGTAATTTAATTCAGTATATTATCTGTTATAAATTGCTGTGCATGGAAGACATTGTTATCAACATAATTTATCTTAATATATTATACAACATATGTTAATAATACTAAAAACAAGTGTTCATGCCAGAAGAGAACATGAGATTTTAGCCACAGAAGTGCATATAATTGCATACAAAACAGGGAACAGTGTGCCTAGCATATAATGTACAACTGTGCTGCATATTAGGAATTGTATGCTGTATTAAGTAGAAAAACAGAGATTAAGATCATGTTTTGGGCAAAGCCTGTATATTCTGTATTTATAAATGAGTATTATAACACTCTAATCATATTAATGTACTAGCAAGTAGGCTAGGTTTCAGAAGTGTGTTAGGGAGAATCACACTCATTAAAGAATTTTTGTATGGACTGCCAGACAGATACTTCTAAAAGCAAGCAAAGATTTCATTTTGTTTTCTAATATTAGAATAAAAAAGTTGGTGGTCCATTAGAAATTTAAATATATATTGGCAAGCTATTGAACTCCTTTTCTGCTGTGCCTTCCATGTTATTGTTTTCTGTTACAAAATTATGTGAACATTAATCATTTTTGCTTGTTGCTACAGAGAGAGGAATTAGTCTGTGCTTCATCTGTGCTATAAGTAGTTGGCGAAGGACTTGTCATCTTGCAGGCCGCTTTCCATAACGTAGAAATATATCCTCTTTTGAACAGATTGTGACACCTAAAACAAAAAATTGCCATTTTGAATAGATTTTTGTTTGTATATACACCAAGTAATCTCTTTAACTATCAGCAGTTATCAGAATCACTGATCCTAACTCTAGGCTTTAATCTATATCGACTTGAAAACACCTGCTTGCAGTTCTCTCTTTAGCTGTCCTTGTGCATTGATGTATTTTATGTACTAGATCTGTAAAGTGTATATATGTGTTGCACTAGGGCATAGTGGGCTGGCACATTGTACTCTGATTCCCTGCCATGGAAAGCACCTGGGTTGTGTCCCACTGTGAGGGTGCTGATTTTAAGTCCCAGGTATAGGACTGGCATAAGCATCACTCAGCATCATGATGAATTTGAGTTGCATTAGGTAGTGAATCCCAGTCTATGTAAGCCAATTTTTCAGCTGGTGTGCCAAGTTGATTACATATCTTCCTGTATCAGTTGGATATCACCTATCTGTATCTTGTGTATGTGTGCATGAGGTCAGCTTTCGGGTTGGCAGGCCCAGGCATGCTTTGGACTGTTATAGTGTGGATTACTTAAATTTGTTTTATGTCTGTATACTGGATGTTCATTTTATTTTGATCTGTTGTGTAGTATATTGTACAGGATATGTCTTTTAATCTTCAAATATTAATGGATGCCTGTACCAGATAATAGCAAGTGCTATGTGAATATGTTATACAGTATTAAGTTCATGCTCATAAGATATTGAAACTTGCAGTTTGTTACATAATATTGTCGCAAATCCATTATTACGATTGCGCGGCTAACACCATTTTGCCCCTAACACCAGATGGCAGAGGGATCGGAACACCGTAGTAGTGAAGGAAGAAGAATGTTCATTTAGTCACCAAACAGCTGAGGATGAGATTGAATGATCTTGAAAACTTTTCAATTATACAACAACATAGTAAGTGAAGTTGAGTGTAAACATAGTGACTCATAAATTAAACTCAAAAAGAAAAAAAAAAGAAAGGATTAGTTATGTTTGAAGAAAATATCCAAAATCCAAATTAAAGTTTTTGCCACTGCATATGGGAATGCATTTCCAAGACTGTGTTTGTGGGCCTAAGTATCCTAACAGGTGGCCTAAATGCAGTGGTGTGATTTAATGATGGTTGTGTAGGGAGGATGAAAGTGTTGGAGAAGGTAGGCTTTGAAGAGGCTTCAATACTACATCTGGCCTATGCAGAATTGTTCAGTCAATTTATTGGCACAAAAAATTTGCACAATAATTGACCAGAGGGGCCAGAATTTAGAAAAAAAAAAAAACTTGAAGAGGACGAGAGAACATCAAGATCCATTGGAAGAAGGAGATTATGGAGCAGGAATGTTAAATTTTGTTTGAGTTAAAAAAAAATAAATAAAAAAAAAAGCTTTAATTTTTGCATTTTTCTACAAGTTATAATCAGGTTTGGGTGCACTTTTCTCATAAACTACATGAATTAGAGGGTTAAAGCTCTTTTGTGGGGTGATAAACCATTAAGTTTAATAAATTGAGTGGAAATATATTTTTCAGATGCAATATACTGAATTTTAAAAATATTAAAAATTATGTTTTTCAATTAGAATAAAATTCTTTAGTTGCCAATTTTTTTAGGGTATATATCTCATATCAAAAACCTAATCCACTCATTTTGTTCAATATTAAGCTATCCTTAAAATTTGGAAGATATATGAACTGTGGTAGCTCTAACATGTGTTTTTATAATTTTGTATATTAACCTCACTTTAAAAGTGTGAACTAATATTACATATTCTGCATTGTCAGCATGCTTAGAAATGGCTTCTTGATAATAAAATACACATTGAGTCACATTTTATTAAAACTGGAAACTTTACTGACACCAACAATTAAAAACAGTACTTCATTTGAAGTTCTAAGTTTTAATAAATTATGACTTATAAGTCTTTTAATATGAAATTAGCTTCATTTTTAACATTACTTTTAATCATAACCATTTCAGGTTCTTGATAGTCTGTTAATTTTCACTACCCTGTGTTAGAGCTAACCCTTGAATTTTGATTTTGAAGTGAATACAGTTAAACAAACATTTAACTTTGCACATGTTACATGTGCTTTAAAGTGGCAGCCCTGTGTCAGTAGATTTGCTGGCATATAAAGGAACTCCTGCAGGACAAAATTGTGGCACACCAATGGTGCTGATATGATTCCAGCAATTTATAATGTTGTTAAGAGATAAAATATTTATTAATATTTTTACATTGTGTAATCCTTCCAGTCTTGATTTATTTTCAACCAGAGCTACTTTTCAGACTAGATGGTGTATTGTAACTTATTAAACACTTAAAGACTTATTCTTGTTCTTTAGTTGTTAGCACAACTAAAGCATTAAACATCATTAGTAAGAGTTGCAATGTGGAATGTTAGGTGCAAATCTCCACTGTTGCATAATCAGATCTGTGGTACGGGATGGATGAACCACTTTAAAGTAAGTGGTGAAACATATTGGAAGTATGTAGAAATACTGTATTGTTGTAAATTAAACAAAATCTAATGTTATTATTTAGACTAACATTTGGAGTTAATACAAATTAAACAAAATATTTAGCAGAGAAAAAGATTCTCCAACTTAAAAGATCTTTCACAGTAGAATCTTGTTTTGAAGTAAACTTACTTGTATGAGAATTTGCAGTTATCCTGTAGTTAATGACTATTATTGTTGCTCCCTTGTTTTGTATTTGTTTATAGTGTCTGCATTGGCGACTAAATAGAAAGTTGTAGATTACTTTAGAATATCATATGCAAATTAAAATGACATAAATGATTGCAAACCTTTATAAAGGAATTTTGTTTTTTAAGAGTACATAAATGTTTCCTTTTATGTTTCAGCTGTGCTTAGCACTAGCAGATCTGGCTCTTCAAATGTCATCATGGCAGAAACCAGTTGTAGATCTGATAAATAAATTTGGTCAAGCCAATGTGTGGCCTCTTCTAGAAATTTTGACCGTCCTTCCTGAAGAAGTCAATTCACGATCGCTTAGACTAGGTGCAAACAGACGTAATGAGGTTATGCAGGAACTTTCTTCTACAGCCTCTACTGTTGATGAATTTTTGGTAGGTTTACTTTTCTTAATAGCTAATTTTGACCTTTCTTACAGTTCTAGGCTTTTTATTTTTATAATGTGCTAAATGGCATGCATAAGTAAATTGCACATTCTTGATAAATAGTAAGAATACTCACTTATATTTCGAATGTATAAGGAGCATTCAAAAAGAAACGAGTCAGAGTCTGGTATGTGCAAACCGGTGACAGGATGGTAATATCGTGGCATGTGTAATGAAATGTTCTGACTAGAGCGTGGAAGTTCACAGTGAGGGCACGCATGCACGTCATGTGACTATACAAAGCTAGCAACAGCATGCATCAATCGTACAATGCTGCCAGTCGCCTTGCAAACAGTGAAATGGAGGCGAAAGAGGTACAAAGAGGTGTTGTTCATTTTCTGACAGCGGAAGGAGTAGGGGGAATGGACATTCATCGATGAATGTCACAAGTGTATGTGAACACTGCATGTCCCTTGCAAGGGTCAAGGCATGGTGCAAGTGCTTTAGAGGAGGACGGGTGTCCTTAGCCGATGATGCATGGTCTAGAGCACTACATTACATTACCAATGACATCATCCAGCTGGTTGATGCTCTCATTACCCAGGACCACCGAATGACAGTGAAAGCCATAGCTACCGAGGTCGGATTGAGCATCAGAAGTGTTCACACCATCATGAAGGAACAACTGCTCTTGTGCAAAGTGTGTGCCCAATGGGTGCCCCACATTCTTCAACCACATCAGGAAGCATGTCAAATGGTCTACTGTTTTGGTTATCTGCAGCGCTATTCTAGGGAAGGGAATGAGCTCCTGGCACGAGTGGTGGCTGGAGATGATTCATGGTGTCATCACTTTGAACCAGAATCAAAGCGACAAAGTCTCCAGCAGAAGCATCAAGGGTCACCACCACCAAAAAAAAAAAAAAAAAAAAAAAAAAATACAAACCCCAAGGCCATCCACACAAGTGCAGGAAAGGTTATGCTGACATTCTTCGATGAATGGCCCTCTTCTGATACACTTCCTGCAGTACGAGACAACAGTGAATGCCCAGCGTTACTTGCAAAACTTGACCAACCTTCGCCAAGCAATCAAATCAAAATGACCAGACCATCTCGCCTGTGGGGTCATTCTGCTCCATGACAATGCAAAGTTTCATATGCCCAACACAGTCGTGGCACTCCTGCAAAAATTCAAATAGGAGGTTCTCGGCCACCCTCCATACAGTCCAGACCTCTCTCCCTGTGATTACGTCACTTTTGTATCTCTTAAAAGGCTCTGAGGGGCAAACGATTCACCTTGGATGACGACATTCAGCTGTACGTGCAAAACTGACTCAAATCACAGCCTTGGGACTTTTATGAGACAGTTATTCACCACCTTGTGTCATAGTGGGACAAGTGTCTCCATAGCCAGGGCCAATACTTCTATCATACAAGTACTGATAGATAAAGTCAACATGAAAAGTCCAATGCCACAGCTAGGATTTGAACCACAGATCCGTGGAGATCGGAGATTCGTGGTTCAAATCATGGCAGTGGCATTGCATTTAAAACCTTAGCCTATATACGGCTAGTGTGAAGAAATCATTAATTTCCATCAATTAACTAAAATACAAGTACTGGTTTCTGTAATTATGTCTCCGGTTCGTTTTGTTTTAATGCATCATATAATATAGCTTTCCTTACTGATAAGACAGAATATGCAGTTCCAAATAAAATGTGAGTGTAGTATAATAATAAGTAGGACCTGGATTTTGATGATATGTCAAATTTCAATATTTCTTGAATACTTCTTCAATATTTAAGGCATTTTTAGTCATGTTTTGTATTTTACTTCCTTTTCTGGTGTCCCCCTTTTTTTTTTTTTAAGTTTGTAGTTTACTCAGGCATGCCTAAAATAAAGCCATTTAAATCTTGTTATTTAACCAGATTATATCTGAATTTGGAAATTATATAAAATATAATTATTTGTCGCAGAACACTCATCTTTTAAGGAAATTGATGAACATTTCAAAGCATTGAATGAGTAAAGCCAGACTGAAAAATTCAATGCCATAGCCGAGATTTCAACCACGATCTCCCGCTCTCCATGCGGTTGCTCTAACCAACTGAGCTACTGTGGCCAACCTGCTGATATGACATTAAATTCTCCAACTGACTCATATGTTTCCCGGTAGACCATTAAGGTGTTCACATATGTTATGAGACACGCACCTTTTGTGGCGACTTAGTATGCTGTAAGTACTTAAGTCCCAGGCTTCATAGTTTGAATTTTCTATGTTTGAATTTTTGTCTGGCTCTACTCATTCAAACCTTAGCCTACACATGGCTAGTGTGGAAGAAATAATTATTTCCATCAATTTCAAAACATTGTTTTCCCTATGGACAGTGAAGTATTGTTGTGTAAGATATGCAAACCAAATGTATCAGCCAAAGAAATTCATTGTTTGGTAACACGTGGGTAGCGATATGCATATACTGCATTACTTGCAGGTGCGAAAAAAATCCTAGCAACTTTTACTTCAACAAAACAAATCTTAGGAGAATAAATTGTCACATTTTTATAAGACCTTTGTGAAGCATTAGTTTCTTCTGCAAACATCTTTTTTTGGACATTGAACAATGCTAAATTGAAGAGGTTCCCAGAACTGCATTTCTGATGTCCTACCCCAAATCAATCACCCTTTTAGAAGAACTGTGGGGGTTGCACCAGTTATGCTGGACGTTTTTACTTTTTTTTATGGCAAGATCCTTTTTCTGCACCACTATTATGTTCATTGTAATGTCTATGGGTTTTAACTTTGGCTCTGCAGCTTAATTTCCACTTTTGAAGTCTGTGTCTAAGATTAGGAAGAGAAATAATTAAAATTTACATGAGTCGACTGGGACACGTATTTCACACATCACAAATGAGAAGAGTGAGTATAGAGTATAGAATTAGTAGAGATGATATAATTAAAATAGATGAAGTAAAAATCATTTAATTTTGAGCTGTAAATTGAATTGTAATCCAATGTATTTCACCTCAACTTTAAGGCATTAATAAGATGTTAACTGGCTAGAACTCTGGTGCTCCAGTTGGTGGTGGATTTCTGGAGATGAGACATCTGGCGGTGATTCAGTGAGGCTGAGTAAAGTATTTTCTTCTGATGGAATGTCAAAATTCATTAAATGTGTTTCAAATTTCATTATATAAATCTTTTGCCAGATATTAAGTTCATGATTCATGTGAACTGGTTTTAGTAGTAGTTGGGTTTTTTGTTCTATGTTGTGGTTATGATCCCAGAAATGTACCCTTTCTTTTTGCTTGAAGTTCCTAAAGTGTTCTTTTAATCTGGTTCCAAAGTTACGTTTCATCTTTCCAGTGTGTATCTTACTGCAGTCCAAGCAATTAATTGTATAAATTCCGGACTTCTTTTCCAAAGGAATTTTGTCTGTTTTTGGTGTTAGGATGTTTCTGATATTGAATTTGTTTAGCCAAGTGATATTAAATTCACTGAAAATCTTTTGAAATTTTCTGTTTGTTCATGAGTTCTTCCATGTTTTTCTGTCTCTAACAGCAATATCGTCTCTGGAGAACCATCATCAGCTGAGGCGCCAAAGTTCTAGCCAGTTAACAACTTTTTGATAATGCCTTCAAGTGGAGGCGAAAATTTGTGGTTTGTGAAGTATAGTGCATCTCAGTAACTCATTGTGTAATTTTTAATTATTATATCACTTCACAGTGTTAATTCCAATTTGCCTTTTCAAACAGGAAAGGGGAAGTTAGCACATTCCTTCTGGCAGACTTTCCAGAGACCATCAATTATGGTGGGATATTGAAAAGCAGAGCTTTTTTTCAACAAACCAAATTCACAAAAATTCATTAGTGAGGCATCTGGAGACTTCACTGGAGTCCTTTTAAATGGTATATTGATACTTCTTTCCACAGTTTTCCTGTGGTAGCAATTCTGGGAAGATTGAGAAGTAAGACTGAATGCTCTATCCATGTGTATCCAAACATTTGGGGCATCCGCACCATTTAACTGGGAATGTCTTCATAAAAAATTAGGTCATAAAATTCCTTTGTTAGCAGATTGCAATAATTTTAGTGTTATTTGTAGCTTCCTGAAAGCCAAGTTACCCATGAGAGCAGCAACTTGCAACGACCGTGAATCTATGTATCTGATCGTATCGCGATCAGATATATGTCTATTTATGTATAGCGAATGTACCTGAAAATAAAATTAAAGTATTGCCAATAAGCTTATATTTTTCCACGATTAGTTTTCACAGCAATGCTTTGAATAACGTGTTATAGCAAATGCTCTTCCTTCCACAAGAACATAGAACATCTTCCTTTCTTCCACAATGATATTTCCAGGATGGCCAACGTCAAACCACCATAAATAGAAAAGTTGTAGCATAACTTGAATCACCCAAATGCCATTTGTGATCCAGTACGCCAGCACCTCTATTTTCAGATGGCACACTAAACTCTTGTGTTGGCATTTCAACTATCTCAGCTTCACCCATGTGCGTTCCACATACTTTTATGTGGAACACACTTTCATACTTATTAACTATTGTGTCATCTGTAAGCATTTTTATTATATTTACTTTGTCCATATTGGAACTGCTGGCAAGAAGTGGTTGCGAGAGAATGTACATAACTTGAGTTCTGTGATGGCCAAGTTATTGTGCACAAATTGGTGCATTTAACAGAGTAAAAGTGGGAAAAATGTGATTATGGAAGGCAGTAGTTCTGCCACTCCTACTTATAATTGTTGGAGTGGAGCTGAATCCTAAACCAAAGGCAGAAGATGTAATGACATTGTTAAAAGAGAATCGTGGAGGACATGATACAAGTAAAGCAAATGAAATATATTGCAAAAATAAAATGTGAAACTTTGAAAGAAAATCAGGAATTTGCATCAGAATTAAAACAAAGATTGATCTGTTGTTTAAGGACTATGATACAATGAAGCACAAAATTAATACAATTTTGAGTCGAACTAATACTCAATGCTCTATTTATTGCTAGTATTTACCTAGAACGTGTTTCGTTAGGGTCTTCCTAACATCATCAGCTGTTGTCGACTAATGGATGCCGGTTCAGTGAACTCCTCGGAGGTGATAGGTGCGTCTCTGTCGGTATCTTGATGAACTTGAAATTGGGGTTGTCTTCAAAGGTAGTATCGAAATTAAACAATTTACTTTCATATTTCTTTATAAAGATTTTTTCCCACGTGGTTAATGCAGCTGGACCTTGGACACTTTTTAGTAAGTGAATTTCTCGTTCTATGTCATGATTTTCCTTCCAAAAATGGTACGCTACCGCTGATTTATCTATTTCTTTATTCCTTATGTTCCTAAAGTGCTCTTTAAGCCTAATGTTCACATTCCTTTTTGTTTTTCCAATGTAGAATTTGTCACAGTCCTTGCAATTTATCCGGTACACTCCTGATTCTCTGCCTGTGGGTATCTCCTTTGTATTATGTGATTTCAAAAGGTGTTGTACACTAAATTTGTTCTGTGGGGCCAAAGTAATATTGTGTTCTTTGAAAACTTTTTGGAAAAGGTGTGTAGCTCTGGGATGATACGTAAATTTTCTGTATAAGGTTTCATTGCTAATTGGGGAGAGAGTAGTTACTTGTTTGCATCTTAGTTGTCTTTTGAATTTATCTTTTTTTTTTTTTTTTTTTGTTGACCAGTTCAGCACTGTATCCATTGTATTCTGCAATGTGAATGATGTTATTGTACTCTTTGTTATATTCTATCTTGTTTAAAGGTACATTAACCAGCCTGTAAGTTAAACTGTTGATAACAGCATGCTTGTGTTGTCTTGGGTTATATCCATCTGATTTTATGAAATTTTCTGTGTGTGTTTCCTTTCTGTGTATGCCAAATTCAAGTTTATTATGTTTTCTGGTAAGTTTCAAATCTAAGAAAGGGATTTCATTGTTTATCTCTTTTCTAAAGGGTCAGACTTTATTTCCTGGAATTCATCACTTGCCAATAAATCTGTCATTCTAGAGATGTAGTCCTGTTTGTCCATGATGACCGTCTTATTTCCTTTGTCTGCTTTCGTATAAACCCTTTAAATATGTGTGTAAAACAGTTAAATGAAACAATGAAGGATAAAACAATCATACCAAAAGAAATTAAACAAAGTTTAAAACCAGACAACCCTACAGTAGCTAACATATATGGATTACCCAAAATTCATAAAACAGGAAATAAGATGCGCCCAATCATTAACAACATAAACACACCCTGCTACAAGCTATCCAAATGGTTAAACAAAAAATTTAAGGAGCTACCAAAATTCAAAAGCCACAGTATTAAAAATTCGTTGGAATTCATCAACAAAACTAAAAATCTACAATTTTCTCCCACAGACCGAATGGTATCTTTTGATGTAATCTCCTTGTTTCCAAGTGTTCCGAGAGACAAACTCATAGAGTACATGCAAACATGGCTTCAGTCCCTACAAATAGACCAAAACATCATAGAGGAATACCTTCAATTAACCAATATTTGTATTGAACAGTCCTTTTTTACATTCAATAAAAAATTTTTCAAACAAAAATCAGGACTATCTATGGGCAACCCATTGTCCCCATTTTTGGCAGACCTCTTCATGAGCTTTTTGGAAACGCACATCACAAAGGCATTCCCACTAATTTTTAAGCATTGGTACAGATATGTGGATGACATTTGGGCAATAATAAATGAGAAACAAGTGGATGATGCATTAAAACTACTTAATTTACAAAATCCTGCAATAAAATTCTCCATAGAAAAAGAGATAAACAATGAAATCCCTTTCTTAGATTTGAAAGTTACCAGAAAACATAATAAACTTGAATTTGGCATACACAGAAAGGAAACACACACAGAAAATTTCATAAAATCAGATGGATATAACCCAAGACAACACAAGCATGCTGTTATCAACAGTTTAACTTACAGGCTGGTTAATGTACCTTTAAACAAGATAGAATATAACAAAGAGTACAATAACATCATTCACATTGCAGAATACAATGGATACAGTGCTGAACTGGTCAAAAAAAAAAAAAAAAAAAAAAAAAAAGATAAATTCAAAAGACAACTAAGATGCAAACAAGTAACTACTCTCTCCCCAATTAGCAATGAAACCTCATACAGAAAATTTACGTATCATCCCAGAGCTACACACCTTTTCCAAAAAGTTTTCAAAGAACACAATATTACTTTGGCCCCACAGAACAAATTTAGTGTACAACACCTTTTGAAATCACATAATACAAAGGAGATACCCACAGGCAGAAAATCAGGAGTGTACCGGATAAATTGCAAGGACTGTGACAAATTCTACATTGGAAAAACAAAAAGAAATGTGAACATTAGGCTTAAAGAGCACTTTAGGAACATAAGGAATAAAGAAATAGATAAATCGGCGGTAGCGTACCATTTTTGGAAGGAAAATCATGACATAGAACGAGAAATTCACTTACTAAAAAGTGTCCAAGGTCCAGCTGCATTAACCACGTGGGAAAAAATCTTTATAAAGAAATATGAAAGTAAATTGTTTAATTTCGATACTACCTTTGAAGACAACCCCAATTTCAAGTTCATCAAGATACCGACAGAGACGCACCTATCACCTCCGAGGAGTTCACTGAACCGGCATCCATTAGTCGACAACAGCTGATGATGTTAGGAAGACCCTAACGAAACGCGTTCTAGATAAATACTAGCAATAAATGGAGCATTGAGTATTAGTTCGACTCAAAATTGTATTAAAGATTGATCTATTTAGAAAGAATGGAAGACAGCAACAGAAAGAGAAATGTAATAACTTTTAGATGTGAGGAAGAGAGAGATAAAAGGTGCTGGGAACAAGTGGAGCATCTTGTGAGGAATAAACTGAAGATTGAACTAGCAGGATAGAAATAATTGACTCAGAGTAGGAAGAGTGGGAGGAAACCCAAGGCCTACACTTGTGAAACTCACAATAGTTAACTTCAAATGGAAACTTTTAAATAATGCATCAAAGTTACAAGGTACAACAATTTTTATCAAGCATGACTACAGCAAAAAAGAAAGGGAATATAGAAAAGTTTTAATGCAACAGGTGAAGCTAGTCAAAAAACAAGGGAAGAAGGCATTTGTTAGGAGACTTTCTTTGTATATTGATGCTTCTGACAGGATGTAGGTCGGCAGAATTCAACACAGGAATCACAAGTACCGGAAACAAGAGAGAAAACAAACATTGTAAATGGAGAGAGGAGGGACTCAAATTGTAAGACACCAGAGATGATGTAAAGGAGAGGAGTAGTGGGGCAAGAACAAATGACAATGAAGGATATGACGTCAGAAGAGGGAAAATGTGCGAGCTTGGAGAACAGCTGTTGGTATCGTCAGGGAAACGTGTTACGTCATCAAAACAGATGAATAATGAAGAGACATTCATATTATAAATTTCATATTAAATTATGAAATACGTAATATGATTAAGCATCTTCAAAATCTAAATAAACATGTAGTTTTTCAGTGGATTCCATCCTACTGTGGAATTTCTGGAACTGAGCAGCTTTTGTTGAGGGGAGAACTTGAATAGCGGCTTCAATGTTGGCTATAATCTCTTCCTTCGGCACATGATGTGGGGCCATAGCGTAATTACCACCTCTGGATAAAAGTGAGGACCCATGGATAGGTTAACCACAGTTCACTCGGTATCCAGCTGGTGCTTAGGTATCTTGCATTAAAATTTCTCATATTTCCTCTGCTGGTCGGTAACCGTACTGGACAGTTTCTCTGACATGCTGTATGTCATGCTGTCAGTGCAGTTCCAATTGTCGTAACTGAGGTGGTGGCTAAGATCAAGATGTAGTTGTAGAATGCTTTGTCAGTAAGGGCCAGGCCATTGACGTTGGCCTGAATACGTTCATGCAGTAGAGCTTCCTCTGTGCAGGCGTATATCCAGTGGGCTTTGCCAGACTTGAACTGTCTCTTTATCCTGATGAAATCAGGGATCATGTTTGTGTCCCGGCTGTGTCCTAGAAATGCTAGTGAAGAAAGCAACTTGGTCTTTCTCTTCCTTAGTGTCTCCATACATCTAACCTTTACTAAGGTGTCATTATTGGCTATTTCAGCCAATCAAGCATGGCCAAAAATGCACGGATGACACATTTTATTATGTTAATAAATCTTTTAATTTCCTAGAACCTGTACAGCCAAGTAGAAATTTAAAATGATGGAGAAGAGAACAGTTCAGAACCTTCTTTTCAAGAACTAGAAGTGTAAATAAAAGTTGTCTTAACAGAATAGACTGAGTCACTTAGCAGAACTTAACTATTAATATCAGTTAATATGTACAGTAAAAAAACAGCTAACTACAGTGAAGCAACAAATACTAAATAAAATATAATTATTTGTCACAAACTTCACTTAAAAAAAATTGATGAAAACTTCCAGAATCCAAGAGACTAGTTTTGCAAACCTCGTTTGCATGTTCATTCAATATTTCCTTTGTTGTCATTGTTACTGTCGCTAGATGTCATATTGCTTTTGTATTTATTACCAAACTCTGAAAATGAAACAAACTTAGGCAAAATAAATTGGCAGTATTTCAAAATTCATTACATGTTTTCTATTTTTCAAAATAAATATTTTTTCCCAAATCGTTATATCTGTCGGACCATTTAATTACTTTAATAATTTAACTTGTGGATTTATATAATGGTTAAATGGCCAAAAATGATCTGCCATGGCCAATTTATCAGTTTATTTATATCCAATATTTTGAAAATGTTCTTTTGTTCTGGTTTCTAAATTATGTTAGGTCCTTCCTATGTAAATCTGGTCACAAACTAAACAGTTAATTTTTTAAAGAATTTGCTATAACTTTGATTCCTTAAAATGAATATAAAATACAATATAAATTAAATCTAAAATAAACATAATAAATAGATTAAAATTGAATATTAAAATTTTTTTTTCTTTTTCTTTTCTCAGAAATGTTTGAAAATGATTCTTCTACATAATAGCAACCTGAAGCCTTTTCTACCTGTGCCTATTCTGTCCATCTAAAAGAAAGTTATAAAAACATGAGTGGGGTGTTAGAAGTAATTACAACTCACACCAGTGGAACATCTGCAGGGATTTGAAAACTGACATGTTATTGGGGATAGAGGAGAGTTTACAAAATTGTGCTGTTTCCTGTATTATGGGGCAATTGCAAAACTGGAAGCACAGAGGCACGTTCAACACAGGGGAAGAAAACGTCAAGTACATTCCATTGGTTGGTCCTGAAAAAGTGCTACTTCCCCCTATCCACATAAAGCTTGGCTTAGTGTAAAATGTAAAAGCTCTTGTAAATGCCAATACAATTGGATTTGAATACCTGACAGAAATTCAGTTTTGTATCAGCTGCAAAATTGACGGAAGGGGTCTTTGTGAGGCACAGATATGGGAATTATTATATGATGAATTCTTTCCAAAATTAAGTGAGACTAACCTAAGAGCTTGGAATAGTTTCAGTGAATTTTCTTGGAAAACCAAGTCCTCTAATTGCAAACAAGAACAGGAACTGCTTCCTGCATATAAAGAAATGGGTGTTCATATTATGCTGAAAATTCATTTCCTAGATTCTCATTTAGATTTCTTTCCACCCAACCTAAATGATGTAACTGATGAGATGGGTGAACGATTTTACCAGAATATCAAAGTGATCGAGAATCATTGCCAAGGTTTGGACTTGGAGCACCAATACTGTTAGGAAACATTTTAGGTTTAGCTAAGTAAGTATGGGTTCATAAAATAATAATATGAGATTATGTATTTATTTTGAAATGTGTAACTTATAGAGTATATTACACAAATATAAATATTTGCTACTAAAGCTACACTTATCTTAAGAAAATTGATGTTAATACTTCATTCTTCTTTCCAAATGGAAATCGACTCCTCAGTCCAACTCTAAATCAAATCGTTGGCAAGGAAATCTCGGTTAACATGTTTTTTCTTATGTTTTATCAGCATTACCAACATCTGAAGACGAGATTTCCTTGGCAACGATTTGATTTAGAGTTGATGGACTGAGGATGAAAGCAATTTGCTTTTGAAATCAATTTCCATTGGAAAGAAGAAGGAAGTATTAACATCAATTTTCTTAAGATAAGTGTAGCTTTAGTAGCAAATATTTATATTTGTGTAATATTTATTGCTTCATTGTAACTAGCTTCATTTTCTGCGTAATTTATAGAGTATATGTTTTAGCTATAATTTAAAAACTGTAATGTTGGAAAGAAACTGAAAACATTTCCAAATGCAGCTAAAAAGGTAGGTGTAGAAAACTCTATTTTCATCTATGGTGGTTAAAATAACATTTATTTTTTTCGACCAGTGTTATAACAAGAAACATTAGGGACCAAATTCTTACGACATTTCTATGTTATATATAATTTGTCATTAAATAGAAAGGAGAAAACAATAGTAATTTGCTGCATAGAATGAACTGAGTAAGTGAATTAGGATTTGAATTAGAATCCCTGTAGGCAAGGTCGCCATGACTGACAGGATGGTTGTTTTGGCAATCCCATGTAGCCAGTTCACTAAAGTTCCTCATTCTTCTGCTGCTTCTTCTGTAGTCTCCATTTGCATCAATCCTTGGCTATTGTCCAGTTGGTTTCAAAGCAACACTTAGGTCCTTTCATGGAAGTGTTGAAAACAGTGTTGTTGTATAAATTAAATTAATTGGAAGTCGATTAATGACACAAAACAACACTTTTAAATTTTCCCGGAACCGGTTTCTGAGACCTTCCATCTATCTTCAGCCGGACATCAACTTTTTCTCATTGGTGTAGCTGGCAATATTTTGTCATCGGTCTCCTCTGGTGGCGGTTCGAGGAACTTGCTGAACAAATCTTTCTGGGGGATGTCGAAATTGAATACTTTGTTCCTATTTTTTGAAATAAAGATTTGTTCCCATGTGGACAGTTCTTCTTTTCCTGTTGTATGTTTTAGTAATTTTGGTTCTGGATTTATGTTGTGCTTTTTTTCCCAAAAATGCGTGGCAACTGCTGATTTTTCTAATTGTTTGTATTTTATGCTCCTAAAGTGTTCCTTTGCTCTTGTTTCTAAATTTCTTTTGGTTTTTCCAATATAAATTTGACTACAGTCACAGCATTCAATTTGATATATACCAGATTTTTTGTTAGATGGAATGGCATCTTTGATGTTTGAGCAAATTAGGTTTTTTAAGGAGTAATGGTTCACTGGAGCTAGTTGAATGTTTTGTTTTTTGAAGACTTTTTTGAATTTATCAAAGGCCCATGGATGGTAAGTGAATTTTTTGAAGATCATTTTAGTTTCTGTAGCTGAGAGGGTTGTGGTTTCCTTTAGTAGTTTCTTCTTTTTTGCTAAGTTCACTTTTTTGTCTACTAGTGATTTGGGAAAGTCATTTTTCTGTGCTATTTCTGTGCTATTCTGTAGAAGTTGAAAAAGATGAGTATTTACCATTTTTAGATCTAAAAATAATCAGAAATAAAAATAGAATAAACTTTGGCATTTACAGAAAACCAACACAGACAGACAACTACATAAAAGCTAATGGCTACAATCCAAGATCCCACGAACAGGCAATCTTTAATAGTTTAGCACACAGACTGGTCAACATCCCTCTCACAGCAGAAGAATACAAAATAGAATACAACAAAATTATTGAAATAGCACAGAAAAATGACTTTCCCAAATCACTAGTAGACAAAAAAGTGAACTTAGCAAAAAAGAAGAAACTACTAAAGGAAACCACAACCCTCTCAGCTACAGAAACTAAAATGATCTTCAAAAAATTCACTTACCATCCATGGGCCTTTGATAAATTCAAAAAAGTCTTCAAAAAACAAAACATTCAACTAGCTCCAGTGAACCATTACTCCTTAAAAAACCTAATTTGCTCAAACATCAAAGATGCCATTCCATCTAACAAAAAATCTGGTATATATCAAATTGAATGCTGTGACTGTAGTCAAATTTATATTGGAAAAACCAAAAGAAATTTAGAAACAAGAGCAAAGGAACACTTTAAGAACATAAAATACAAACAATTAGAAAAATCAGCAGTTGCCACGCATTTTTGGGAAAAAAACCACAACATAAATCCAGAACCAAAATTACTAAAACATGCAACAGGAAAAGAAGAACTGTCCACATGGGAACAAATCTTTATTTCAAAAAATAGGAACAAAGTATTCAATTTCGACATCCCCCAGAAAGATTTGTTCAGCAAGTTCCTCGAACCGCCACCAGAGGAGACCGATGACAAAATATTGCCAGCTACACCAATGAGAAAAAGTCGATGTCCGGCTGAAGATAGAGGGAAGGCCTCAGAAACCGGTTCCGGGAAAATTTAAAAGTAAGTGTTGTTTTGTGTCATTAATCGACTCCCAATTAATTTAATTAACACTTAGGTCATCGGCCCATCTTGTTTTCTGCCAACCTACATTCCTTTGGCCAGGTCTTGGTCCCAGTATGTTGCTTTGTGTGCACATCTGTTGTAATCCATCCTCATTATATGGCCTGCCCAATTCCATTTGCTGTAGGTAGCTGATGTTACAATTTCTTCAGGTCTTCATTGCAGATTGTCTTGGAGGCTGACTTCAAGAATTTGTCTCATCTTTTGTTGAACGTTCCTAACATTTTTCTTTCTTCCTGTTAAGGTCCAGGTTTGGGCTCCATATAGTAGAAGAGGAAGGATGGAGCTATGAAGTATATCTTTTTTCATTTTGATACTGTGCCTTGCTTGTGAGGATAAATTTTAGACCTTAAAAATTTTGACCATGCTGCTGAAATACCTTGTTTGATTTCTTTGTGGGTGGCATTGCTGTTGTTCATTACTTTTGTTTCCATTTCCTTTTTTCAAAAGATATAACACATTAATAATTATGAGCAATATTGGGTCTCCTTGTTTGACTCCTGTCTTTATATGTGATAAAGTCCTTTTGTAAGTATATTCTTTCAAAGTAAATATGAAAAATTATTAACTCTTTATTTATTATTATTATTATTATTATTATTATTATTATTATTATTATTATTATTATTATTATTATTATTATTATTATTATTATTATTATTATTATTATTATTATTATTATTATTATTATTATTATTATTATTATTATTATTACATATTAATAATATATGATAATGTGAATCCAAAGTGAGCAAACAAAAGTAAGGATCCTGTAGCAGTAGCAGAAAAGAAATTTAAATACTCCCAAGTATTAGGAAGCAATATAAAAATGAGTAATTCGAGTTGTCTAAAATTGTCTGTAAAAAGAAATTAATTTTGAGTATTGACTTTAGAAGGTGAGATTTATGGTGGACAGTGCAGCACTGGAGCGGGTTTTCTCCAGGATCTCTGGTTTCCCCCACTATCATTCCAGTAGTTGCTCCATTGTCACCTTTCCTGTCATTCATTTTGCCCTTATACTGTCATCCACTTCTCTCATCCTCACACAGGAGCTGATCACCCATCCTGATTCTCTATCAGATCCAAAGCTTCAGTTCCTCAGACCCGAGCTTGAGGGATAGAGGAACAAGAATCTCCTAACAGTGTGATAAGTGGTATACTAAGGATAAAGTAAAGAAGGAGATTTTAGAAGGTTTTCTTCATTAGGAAGAAAATCAAATTCAAATTAGTGTTATAAAAATTGCTTAATGTGTTCAGAAACGAAATGATGAAGGTATTGATGTAATATTAAGAATAAACTAAGCACTTTAGCAAGAAAACTTCACTATTACCTACTTATCTGTAATATCCTTTGGGACCAGTTTCGGAACACATCCTTTACATTTTCAACCTGCTGACCACTTCTGGAAGTTAAGCTATCTTATTGCCATCTACCGGGGACAACACAAACTTATTGATGACATCTACTGGTGGGATATCAAAATTCATCATGTGATCTTTATTTTTCAAAATAAACAAACCTTTAAATCTATTGGTTCATTCAGTTGTTTTAATAATTTAATTTCTGGGTTTATTTCATGTTTAGATGACCAAAACTGATCAACCACTGCTGCTTCATCTGTCTGTTAATATTTAATATTTCTGAAATGTTCCTTCACTCTGGTTTCTAAATTGTTTACTCCTACCAATGTAAATCTTAGTGTATTCTGAACAGTTGATAAATACCAGATCTTTTGTTATCTGAAATGTTGTCCTTTTTAGAAAAAATTAGTAGATTTTTATGCTGTATTTATTTCGAACTAGTACTCAATGTTCCACTTATTGCTAGTACTTACCTAGAACGCGTTTCGTTAGGATTTTCCTATGATCATCAGCTGTTATCGACTAATAGATGGTGGTTTGGTGAAGTCCTTGGAGGTGGTAGGTGCGTCTCTGTCGGTATCTTGATGAACTTGAAGTTTGGGTTTTCTTCAAAGGTAATATCAAAATTAATCAATTTTCTTTCATATTTCTTTATGAAGATTTCTTCCCACATGGTTAATGCAGCTGGACCTTGGACACTTTTTAATAAGTGGATTTCTCATTCTATATCATGATTTTCCTTCCAAAAATGGTACGCTACCGCCGATTTATCTATTTCTTTGTTCCTGATGTTCCTAAAATGCTCTATAAGCCTAATGTTCAAGTTCCTTTTAGTTTTTCCAATGTAAAAGTTGCCTTTGCAGTTTATCTGGTACACACCTGATTTTTTGTTTGTGGGTATCTCCTTTGTGTTATGTGATTTCAAAATGTGTTGCACACTAAATTTGTTCTGTGGGGCCAAAGTAATATTGTGCTCTTTGAAGACCTTTTGGAAGCCTTTTGGATAATCTTACAATAAATACTGTTACAAATTTTTGGCACAGGCTGTAAAACCAGTTTTGAAGGTCGCTGCCAACCCTTATGGGGGTAAGTTGAAAGGATGTCATTGAGTGTAGTTGCAGAAGAGAAAGTGTGTTTCCGTGTGTTTAGCGATGGAGTGCGGTGATTATGAGAATCGTGTAGCAGTGTTAGCCCTTCATAAGGTGGGTGAATCAGCTTCTGAAATTTTCACAACCCTTAAGAAGCTGAAAATAAGCAGAATGTTTGTGTATCGGACCGTTAACCGGTTCATAGAAACTGGGACTGTTGGGAAGATCACCATAGACATGGTTGAACATTAGGCTTTAAGAGCATTTTAGGAACATCAGGAACAAAGAAATAGATAAATCGGCGGTAGCGTACCATTTTTGGAAGGAGAATTATGATATAGAACGAGAAATCCACTTACTAAAAAGTGTCCAAGGTGCAGTTGCATTAACCACATGAGAAAATATCTTCATAAAGAAATATGAAAAAAAAATTAATTTTCACACTACCTTTGAAGAAAACCCGAACTTCAAGTTCATCAAGATACCGACAGAAACGCACCTATCACCTCCAAGGCATTCACCAAACCAACATCTATTAGTTGACAACAGCTGATGATGTTAGGAAGATTCTAACAAAATGCGTTCTAGGTAAATATTAGCAATAAGTGGAGCATTGAGTACTAGTTTGACTCCAAAAATTATATTAATTTTGTGCTTCATTGTATCATAGTCCTTACACATTGGAATTGCTGATGTTGTTTACTAATTCAAATGAGTTTTTAATACTTAAGTTGTCAATTTACCAAAAGTACTAAATGTTTTGTTTATTTTAACCTTATTAAATGTTTTATTCACATGTACAATGCACAATTTTAAAGGGTCATTCTTAATGCTTATGTAATCTTCTCCCTTCAGTAAAAGTTCCACTCTATTAATGTAATCCAGTTTGTCTAATATCATAAATTTGTTCCCTTTATCGGCTTTAGTAACATAACATCTTTTTCCTTTAATGATTTAATAATATGTTTATTGTAATTTCCTTTAGAGTAATTTTTATTTAAATTTTGTAAGATTTTACTACATTTCATTGTAACTAACAATTTATCATTTTCTCTTAAATCCTGACTTGCGATATCAATGTCTACAATGTAATCTTCTATATTTTTTGAAAAATAACTATGCAGCTACATGTTTACTAGCTGCATGTTGTCTACTAGTTTACATAACTACATGAAAATTGATGTAATATTTATAGTTAATTGTGAACAAATCTTCACTTATAAAGAAATCATTGTAATTTACAATGCTTCTTCCTTATGACTAAACTCCAGTTGTAGGCAGGAATGATTATGATATTAAATCTTGAAAAGCTGATATTAATCATTCATGATTGACAGTAATTTTTTAGTGAATAAAGCTTACTCTTTTTTTCTAATTGCTTCCTGTGTATTTATAAGAAGTTAATTAAAGCTTTCAAGATCTCTAGATTTATATGGTATTCTTTGATCATTTGCTCGAACTTGTGCTTGAACTCAAATATATTTGAAAGCAATAAAAAGGAATTGTTACATTTATATGCTCAGATGTCTGCTCACAGGCATCCTAACTGTTTTTGTTTCTGTATGTTGAAAGTTCAAGTAAAATTTGTGTGTGTCTAATGATTAGAATTTTATAATAAAATCATTCTTCTTCTTACTTCCTGTTGTTTAGAGACTACCTAGTCTTACCATAAATACTGTTATAAACTTTTGGCACAGGCTGTAAAACCAGAAGAGAAAGTGTGTTTCTGTATGTTTTAGCAATGAAGTGGGGTGACTATGAGAATTGTGTAGCAGTGTTTGCCCTTCATAAGGTGGGTAAATCAGCTTCTGAAATTTTCACAACCCAAGAAGCTGAAAATAAGCAGAATGTTTGTGTATCGGACCGTTAACCGATTCATAGAAACTGGGACTGTTGAAGATCGCCATAGACAAGGTTGTCCACGCAGCATTAGGGACAAGCAGATGGTTCAATCAGTCATAGATCATATTCAATGAAATCCTGTGAGAAAGCAGTCAGTGCTGACTAGAGAGCTGAACATTTCAAAAATGTTGATGTCCCGCCTGTTGAGTGATGACCTAGGGTTGAAAGCTTACTGGTGGACTACATATCACCTTCTAACCCAGCGTCTGAAAGAGCAGAGGGTGATAAAATCAAAACGCCTTCTTCAGCATTATGCAAACAATGGCCACGGAAGAATTCTTTTCACAGATGAAAAGATTTTCACTGCTGAGAAGGCTTTCAACCGGCAAAATGATTGTGTTTATGCCAAATCATCTAGAGAAGCTCGTGAGAAGTTCCAAAGACCCAAAGAGGCCATCATCCTGCCTCTGTCATGGTTTGGTGGGGAGTGGCGTATGAAGGCATCACTAAGCTTCATTTTTGTGAAAAAGGGATGAAACGTCTGCCAAAGTGTACCAAAACACCTTGTTGGGGACTGTTGTGAAGGAGTTGGGCAACACTTTGTTCAGGAATCAGCAATGAAGCTTCCAGCAGGATTCAGCACCCGCTCACAAGGCAAAGGACTAGCTGCGGAGAAATGTTCTGGACTTCATTGCTCCAGATGATTGGCCTTCCAGCAGTCCTGACCTCAACCCATTGGACTACAAGTTGTGGTCCGTACTTGAAGGCATGGTCTGTAAGAAGAGACATCCTAATATCGACAGCCTAAAGTGCTCCCTGGTGAAGGCAGTGGCAGATTTTCCAATAGAGACTGTGCGTTATTCTATTGATGCGTGGCCACAGAGACTTAGGGCCTGTGTGAAGGCTAAAGGTGGCCATTTTGAAAACTGATAGGTGCTTTGTATTTGTAATACATGTAAGTAACTAGTATAGAAAGGATATTACATTATTTTTAAAACTGTGCAAATGGCTCAGGTTCAGTGTTGTAACAGTATTTATGGTAAGACTAGGTATATCTTGATTTTTTATTATTTCTCATACAGTTAGGTGATCAATTCCATTAAGTCATTTTTACCACATAAAAAGTACTGTGGGGAAGTCATTGATCCAATCTTGAACATGTGCTCACTCAGCCATGTCCTGTGATTAATCTGAATATTGCAACAGATGCTTTTCTTGGTAGAACTGGAATTGAAATAGTTATGAATAAAAGCATTGTTAAAAGTGAAGTTAATTTAATATTATAAGACTTATAGAGCTGTAATTTATTAAAACTTAAAACTTTACTCACACTACTTTCCTATTAATAACAGGAATGTTTTTGGGACCATCCCCAGTCCCATCCTCAGCTGATTGGTGACTGACCACTATCTTCACAATCAGTTGTAGTGCATGGGTGTGTGGGTGATGCTCAGGAGTTAACAGTGAAATCATTCTTGCTTCCCAATATTTTGATTTTAAAGTTTCAAAAGCTGCAAGGGATCCATAAATTTTTAAATATTCCATGTCTATTTCTTCTTTGGAGCACAATAAACAGTTTGGAGATGCCACCATTCCAATTCTGAAAATATGTTTATTCAATCAATCATGTGCCCTTAACAGTTGAAATGCAGCAACAGAGTATTTTCTTGGTAAATCAGGAATTATTGATGGATCATTCAAAATTTTCTTCCATGTTCACTGTTGATTTTGTTGTGGTGTGGATCTGTTGTAATTGGTTCCATCTCCCTGATGGTGGGTCAAAATTTAAAATATGTGGAATGTTTTTTGCAATAAAAATCTTCTCTCATGTTGTAAGCTCAAGTTTTGTTGTTAATGGTTTCAGTAATTTAATCTCCTCTCTGTTGTGGTGGTTATCTTTCAGAAATGAAAAACAACTGCAGATTTTTCTGATTTTTATATTTTATTTTCCTTCAGTGTTCTGCTAATCTAGTTTTTAAATTCTTTTTTGTCAATTCAGTATAAAATTTGTCACAATCCTCATGGCCTATCCTATAGATCAGCTCACAATGCCTGATGTTTGTTCTGGTGCTGTTGTGTTTTATTAAGGGATTATTCAACGCTTCTTGAGTGAAAATCTGTTTTGTGGTGTTAGTCTGACGTCACAATCTTTAAATATTGGTTCAAAATTAGAAAATCGCTAAGGGTAGAGTGCAAATTTATTGTATTTCCAGTTTTTATCTGTCTTTTGAAGAGTAGTGATCTGGAATTGTTTAATTTTAAAATCTGGTATTGTTTTAAATTTATTTTGAAGATCCTTCTAATAAAGTTTTTTAAGGAAGGTAAGATATTTGTCATAATTAGTTGTGAAAATGTTTTTAATCAATCTTTTAACTATTTCTTAGAAGATATTTTATTTTGTTGTTTGAGCAATTTTGGAATCCTTGGCCACATATCCGCTTTCTCATTCCCAGAAGTTCCACAGAAGGATGGAATTGATTGAAAAATGATATATTTAAATTTTGGAGATGTATAATCCTATTATGAATTTTGATTATTTTTTTCCATTTAGGTCAGTAAATAGAAATTATAGCCTAAATGGGAAACTTGAGTATTAAAAACAGAGTGGAGAAATAAAACAACATATGAATATTTTATCACACTCACACTACTTTCTCTGTACATTACAATTTCACCAATTTGTAATATATCACAATTCATATAAATGCCTTCTATTCATGTTAGGTTACTCAAGATAATTTGTTTACTAGAAATAATTTCAAATTCAGTAGTAAAGTCATCCATAGTACCAAAACAAAGCAGAATTATTCACATATATGAAATTAGTTTTTGTTGCTAACAACACCAATACAGAAAGGGAGAAGAATTGCTAAGATGATTTATGATGCTGCATGGGAGTTCAACCTATGAAAATTTAAAGGTGTAACAACAAATGATTTGCAATTGGCCAATGCTAAAGTAAATTTAAAAATTGTATATTTCAAAGAGCACTATATATATTTTTGCTGTAAGATGTGTGTTTGTTATATTAGTCAAGAAAATATCTTAAACATAAAGCATTTTAATCAAAATTGTAAGAAGTGTTTTTGAGAGGATAAAAAATAATGAAAAACTTTTCATGCAAAGGATAATTTAGGATGGGGGATTTTCTTGGAATTTAAATTCAATTGTTTTTAGTTATAATCACTTTTGGAATATTCTCGACCAATCATTTCTGTTATTCTTTGGTTTCCATTTTTTCATTGATTTTTTGTTGTTGCTGTATATCAAAATTGTGTTACCATGGCCAATAGTTTACCACCACTGCAGCTGCCCTGCCACGTATGCATATATATGTTGTCCTCAGTGGCTTAGGTTAACTGCTAGTCTCTGGTTGCTGAGGTTATGTGTTCAAACCCTTCAGAAGGAGATGGATATCTTTCCAGCATAAAAATCCTTAACATGGGTGGGAAGGAAGTAAAGGGAAGTAAAGCCTAGGTCCCATGCTGCAGAATTCTGGCATATAAAAGACTTGGGCCTGTTAAATAGGACTTGGAGCAAAATTAAGCAGTGTTTCATGTCCAATATAGAATGGTACCTGAGAACTACAGCAGTTACAGAACATTCATGAGCACAAGTACATTTCCATTTAAGTTTTGATATCAAATTTTTTAATCAGAAGCCATGTCTCTTTTATCTCATATAGGTTAGTGGTAGAGAGCATAAAGAAAAACAGTGTTATTATATTTATTATAAAAAAAGCTTTCTCTCAGTTCAAACATCCTAATAACATAAGTATACAACATTAAAGTGATATTAAATTACACAAAGAGTTTAACATATGTGTCTGAGAAAGAAATGGGCAGTTTTGTATACTAAAAATATGTATTTTTCACATTTACATGTAATTAATTGTATTTATTTGCTATTTATTTTTCCAGAAAGTATGTCTCTCGGGTGGAGGAGATAATCCACAGATACATATCCGAGTTCTTCGCTGCTTTACGTCTTGGGTATCTGTTCAGGCCATTACTTTGGCTGATGTAGCAAATAACATAGTCATAGTACATGCATTCCAAATTCTCTCAAACCATCAGGTACTGTACATAAGCTTAACATTAATTGATAGTTCTTTTCTGGGAAACCCAATATTTTAGAATTCATAGTGTGTAGAAATGTTACAGATTTATTTGAAAGGAGCAACCAATTGCAATTATTAGGTTTTAAAACTGAAATTGTAACTCCTAGTTGCATGACAACACTTGTTTTAATTTGTAGTCTTCAGTAAGCATCTTTTATAAGTTGATTTGCATGATCACTCTTCCTTAGAAGTTTTTCTGTATAATGCTGTTTAATTTGCTTATGTTTGTCGAGTTTCTAAATGGTATCTTAGGTCTGAATTCACTCCCACAAATGAAAACCAGTGTTCTTATTGGTGAATATGAATGTTGGTCAACTAAAAATGATGCATTTTGAAATAAATGGAGTATTATTGTTTGAAAGCAATTACTTATCATATTTTCAGATGCTTAATTCATTAGTGAATTATTTCCACCATGAATTTGCACTCTTCTGTATTCATTGTAATGGTAGAAGGGATGGATTCATCATTTTTTAAATCAATAGATGCCTCAATTAGGACATTAAAAACTTCTTTATGAGCACTTTTCTTTTGTGTTTCATAGGGTGTGCGGAAAAACTCTTCGGAAAGAGTTTGCCAACCATGCATTTCCCATTCAGGGATGGATAAATTCACCCTGAAGGGATAAAGTAGTGACTTCTCCAGGTAAAAGAATGCGATGCTGAGAACCATATCAGTTTAAAAGCATTCATAAATGAAAATTCAATGTTAGTGTTTTCTCTATGGTAGAACACATTCTGAGTTTCAGGAGCAATTGTATTTACAATGTACTATTTATTAGAAGATTTACTTTTACCAGTGCCATTTAATATTTAAAACAGCTATTTGATATACTTGCATAATATTTTTAATGGGTAATGAAAGAAACTAAAATTGTAACATACTCTTTGGATGGCTAGCGTGAAGGAGCCATTAATTTCTCAAATAACTTAAATAAATGTAGCATACTTGTAACTTTTATGGTAAAAGTTACTCTAAATGTTTGCTTACATCCACATAAAATAAAAATAAATGCTTTTAACTAAGAGTTTAAAAGGGAGAAGGAAAAGAAGTTAAAAAGTGCCTGTTCGATCCAGTGATTAGCATTCCAACTTCCAATTACTGAAGTACCAGGTTTGATTCCTGTCTGGAGGATGGAAATGTTTCTTTAGCAGGATTGTTCTACATCCTCTCTATAATCTGGAAATATGAGTGAGAGAATAAATTTATGTCTGTATTTTCAGATGTAATGTCATAAGGAAAAACTAAAAGTAAACAAATCCAAAGATTAACACAACAATTGATTAAACATCATTGCCAATGAGCAATTATCCAAAGGCAAAGGCTCTCGATATGACCTTATATATTTATAACAGGCAATAAATGGCAAATATACATGCGCGTGCACACACACACACACACACACACACACACACACACACACACACACACACACACACACACACACACACACACACACACACACACACACACACACACACACACACATGCATGCACACATGCATGTACACATGAAACCAAAGAAAAGTAAATGTTTAATTTAAACATTCAGTGTAAATAAAAGCAAAACACTTTTTTTTCCCTTTTTTTCTGTTTCTTTTTTTCTTTTCCATTTCAGATACATACAGAATACAATATATGATTTGATTTAAATAAAAATTAAAGTTATACCTCCATTGTATTGCAGTTGGGAAAGCAACTGAGCAGCAACAGCTGCCATGTTGCCAACATTACTGGAGCCACATTAACACAGTTCATTCATTCTTGTATTTAAACTGTACATTGTGTCTTGTTTTCCGTCTAACGTTCATTCAAATACAACAGAATCTCTCTCTCTCTCTCTCTCTCTCTCTCTCTCTCTCTCTCTCTCTCTCTCTCTCTCTCTCTCTCTCTCTCTCTCTCTCTCTCTCTCTCTCTATATATATATATATATTGCATGTTATATAAGTTTACAACTACATAATTTATTTTTGTTATTTCCTTTACTCTTTAATTTGTTTAGTTTATCATTTTAATTGTGTTTACTTTTAAAAACTAAAGATGAAGTGCAATTACAATTTTCTGTGGCCATTTTGTCATACTGAACCTTTTTTTTTTTTTTTTGGCACTTTTAGAGCACATGCTGAAGATGTTTTAGTGCTAGATAGTCTTATTTTTTTCTTTTTGTGCTTTATCATGTAATTAAATCACATAAAAGTGGAAACCAAACCATTAAATTACTTCATCAAATCTACAAATAAAGCCCTAAAAGAAAGTAAATTAATCATTGAAAAATAATTATACAAAGTTAAAGTAGATAATCCAACATCTTCAAAATTACACAAAACAGGAAAAACCATGATACCTGTTACTAGTAGCATAAACACCTCTACATATAATATGGTCAAATGGCTGTTAAACAAATTTAGCTATCTCCCAAAGTTTGAAAGTGCTAATTTAAAAATTTTATGGGCCTATTAGAAAAACTGATGTCACATCCCTCATCCCAAACATACAAACAGAAAAACTGCAGACTATGTTCAGAAAATGACTAACTGCAATAGAAATGAATGGAACCAGTAGAAGTAGAAAAATACATTTCATTAACAAATCTATGCATTAAACAAAATTACTTCAGCTTTAATGGTAAATATAACAGGTAGAAATGAGATTTATGGACAATTCATTCATCATTTCAAATCCCAGCCATGGCATTGAGTTTTTTCATGTTGACTCTATCAAAAATCTTAGCCTATATACGGCTAGTGCGAAGGAATGATTAATTTCCATCAATTAATTAAAATAATGAGAGTTAAATGATGAAGCCTGGGACTTAAACGATAGTAAGTCACCACAAACAGTGTATCTTGGATGCGAGAGCCCCTAGTGGTTTACCAGGGAAATATGTGTCAAATGTAGAATTTAGTGTCGGGACGGCACGTTGGCCATGGTGGGTCAATGGATTAGAGAGATTGGACGGAAACCAGGAGATCCGTTGTTCAAATCCTGGCCATGGCATTGAGTTTTTCATGTTGATTCTATCAAAAATCTTAGCCTATATATGGCTAGTGTGAAGGAATGATTAATTTCCATCAATGAACTAAAATTATTTATGTGTTAATTTGAAACACTTACAAAAATGACATTCCCATGGATCTTCAAGGTTTGGTATCTGTATGTTAATGACATCTTTTCAGTAGTTCCAAATAGTCATTTAGACAGTGCATTAAAACTACTAAATCTGAAGGAAAAAGCACAAATAAAATTCACAAAATATCAAATAATATCAAATTCACAAAGGAAAAGAAAGTGAATATACAAAATAAAATGTAAATGAATTACACTGGTAGGACCCTTATTCCAAAGTTTTAAATTATATATTTTTATATATTTTGACCTATAATACATATTTGGTACCATAATGTATAATTTTACATATAAAATAAGATGTGAAGCTTTCCTGGTGACGAATATTTTAATTTTATTGCACATTTATTCTAGATGCTCTCGGGCTTCAAGCCAGGTGTATTGATGAATAGCTATCATGAATGCTTGAATGAATGAATGCATCAAAAAGCTTTATTCATTCATCATCCTTATGATGGAAGAGATGTATGCTCCCGAAATGTCGATGGCTATTCATCAATAAACATAGCTTGAAGCCCAAGAACAGTTAGGTTATGTTTGCCATCAAGAAAGCTTCAGATCTTAATTTTAGTGTGGATTTATTATACATTTTCATCATTTTCATTCATTATCATTACCAGGGCTAGGATTTATATGTAAATACATATTCCTTAATTTCACTGATACTCATTTTTTTAAACTGATGTCCATCGTTCCATATTTTTGATATTAGTACATAATTAAATGTAAAATTAATATTTGTCCATATTAAGTGATTTTAATACAATATTTGTACATATATTACTCCTAAGAGAAAAACTATACAGAATTTTCGTTTTCGTGACAAAAATGTGGTAATAAGGATAAGCTTACAGTTACAATAGGGTACAAGGTACATATAATTAGGCACTTTTTCTACTACCTTTGTATATAATGATTTGTGGAAATCCCTGCATTTTCCACCTTTAAGTGGTCCCAGTTAAAGTCCAATTGTACTCACTAATTATCTCTGCTGGTATGAGGGCAAGGAGACATCTTTCTAGCCTAGAAAGAGATGGTGAGTATTTCTTTCTCTTTCCAAATGTTGGTGTCACATGTAGCTGTAAATCTTTTCCTCAAATTTAGAATCAACCCACCCTTTCAATCAGTGTTTATCTGTTAAACTGGTCTGGTTCTAAAATGCCTAAAGAAGCAAGATCTACAATTCAACTCACTGCGTAGGCTTCGGCGGCCGGTGTCCATAGTAACTGCGTCTTCCAGGTAGGACCGCGTCTTTGATGTTCCTCTGGTCGACGTTTCGTCCCAACTATGTGGGGCTTCTTCAGGACTTCTACTCTGACAGCTCCGTAGCAACTGTGCCGGTGGAGGCGATGCACGCTTATTTATACCTTGGAGGTTCTGGCGGTCGGCCCGCCCACTTACTCCTATTGGCTGATGCTGTGCCCAATCCGCGTGCGCTTATGAGTGTCTGCCAGACAGTGTGCAGAGGTCTGCCGTTGCACACTGTCCGCCAGGTTCTGGCGGTCGGCCCGCCAGAACCTCCAAGGTATAAATAAGCGCGCATCGCCTCCACCGGCACAGTTGCTACGGAGCTGTCAGAGTAGAAGTCCTGAAGAAGCCCCACATAGTTGGGACGAAACGTCAACCAGAGGAACATCAAAGATGCGGTCCTACCCGGAAGACCCAGTTACTACTAAGATCTACAATTGCGAAGTTAAAAAATTATGTTACCGAGTTCAAAGATGAAGGATTTTCAACAGATGGAAAAGTGTTATTCTGCAATACATGTCAGACTAATGTGAACTCAAAACAGCAATTTTTAATTAATCAACATATTTCTACCACAAAACACCAAGCTGGCAAGAAAAAATACACCAGATTTCATCAAACTTTTATGACGCAATCCACAACAAGTAAACATGCTGAATTCAACACTGATCTCTGCCGTGCCCTCATTGGATCTGATATACCTCTTTGGAAAGTCAACAGTCCATCATTGCAACAGTTTCTAGTGAAATATACTACTCACAACATTCCGGATCAGTCAACGTTACGTAAAAATTATTGTGAATTGATGTATCAAGAAACTCTGGAGAAGATAACGGAGATAGGTGAAAATTCCACCTGGGTATCAGTAGATGAAACTACAGACGTAGAAGGACAATGTATCAGCAATGTTGTGATTGGTTCCATGAACATTGAGACCTCTTCCAAACCTATATTGTTGTCGTGTGAAGTAATGGAAAAATGCAATAACAAGACAGTTGCAAAATTATTTAACGATGCAATGGGTGTTCTGTGGCCTAGTGGTATTAAACATGACCGAATTTTGCTACTTTTGACTGATGCAGCTTCCTACATGATTAAAGCAGCGGAAGCTTTAAGGGTTTTATTTCCGAAAATGATCCACTAAACCTGTACTGCGCATGCCTGACATTGTATTGCAGAAACAATCAGGGTAAATTTTCCAAAAGTGGACCAATTAATTTCTTGTGGAAAGAAAGTGTTCCTGAAAGCCCCCAGCAGAATTCAACTCTTGAAGGAAATGTATCCCAATGTACCTCTGCCACCGCAACCAGTAGTAATCAGATGGGGTACATGGTTGGATGCTGTGGAGTATTACTTGAAGACTATGAAGCCATCAAGAGTGTGGTGGATTCTTTTAATTCGGAAAGTGCTGCCTCTATTAACGTTCTGAAATCCTTGTTGATTGATGACTGTGAAAAATGATTTGTGTTAAAATCAATCAAATTTTTGTAATATAACAAAACCAATTCAGAAACTACAAAATAATAATCTCACATTACCTGAAAACATTGATATTCTGAAAAAAATGATTCATGAACTCAAACGATCACGTGGACATTTAGCTGATCTTGTCAAGTGTAAAGTGGACAACGTTTTTAAAAAATCCAGGCTTTGAGGAAATGTGCAAAATAAGTGCAATCTTAAGTGGTTCGTCAAATATAAAACTAGAATCAGATATATCTCCTGCTGACATACTGAATTTTAAACATGCTCCAATCACTTCATGTGCAGTAGAACGAAGCTTCAGCCAATATAAATCACTTTTGTGAGACAGTAGGAGAAGCTACAAGTTTGAAAATTTAAAACATTTTGTGGCATATTGTTATTCTAGCAGAAATAATGAATAAATTCAAGTAAAAGGATAAAAAAATTAAATAATTTAATGTATGAATCCAGTATTTCTAATGTATTTTTATATTTTCTATTTTACCAAATATGTGTACATTATATATATATATATATATATATATATATATATGTACATAATTCAACATTTTTAGCACATCATGTACATATTTTGAAATTTTTCAGTACATATATATGCACATATTTTGACATTTTTACTACATAGAAATGTACATATTTTGACACTTAGTACATATAAATCCTAGCCCTGATCATTACATAGCAAGAAAGGGAAGAAATGTTAAAAGTTTTATTATTGTTGTTCTCATCCACTGTTGTTAATCCTGTACATTGTCGTTATTGTTGCCCCCTGTGATGCATGTCCAGCAGCTCACTTTGTTTCTGTGCTGCATTAAATACTTAAAGTGCCAATTACCTGATGATGGCTGTTTATTAAAAACATTCAAAACTAATGTGTACATGTTCGATGCAAACAACAATGGCTAGTTTTAAATGTATGAGAAAAAGAAAAGAAAAGTTTCAGAATTTCCAATAGTCAGTTGCATGTAAGTTAATCATGGCACTGGTTGTGTCTTCATTATCATCAGAGCTGAAAACCTGGATTTCTGTTGACAGTGTAGGTAAAACAGTTCCCTGCCAAACTTGGAATAAACGCATAGGGTGTATGATCAAATCTCAAATTGAACGCATTTACGAAGCTATCTGTATATTAGGAATAAATAGTATGGTTCTTTGAAGAAACAGGTACTACTTACACAGTTAGAGGGGGCAGTCTACCTCATCTAATAGTGAGTTTTACAAAGAAGTGCGCATGGCATTAGTTGCAGGGAACATACCCTGACACAAACTTCAGGCACCTAAATTTAAACATTTCTTACAAAAATACTGCAACTGCAACATTCCTGATGAGTTCACTCTCAGGAAGAATTACTTGGATTTTTGTTATGTTGACAAATAAAAAATCAGGGCTGACATAGGCAAAGCACCTATACAGGTTTCTGCTGATGGAAATGACAGAGAGCTGCAGGCCGTTTCATCGCTAATATTTCCGTGAATATTGAGGCACTTGTCATAATGTGGCACCAGTTTTTGAATACCCTCCTCATAAAATTCTGCCGCCTGACGTGTTAACCACTGTATCACAACTGTTTTGACTTCGTTATCGTCTTGAAGATGCAACCGCCCAGATGTTTCTTCAAGTGCAGGAACAAATGGTAGTTGCTGGGTGCCAGATCAGGGCTGTATGGAGGATGATCTAGAGTTTCCCATTGAAAAGATTTGATGAGATATTTGGTCCGATTAGCCACATGTGGACGGGCATTGTCATGCAGCCTAAGATACCTTTACTCAACTTGCCACGTCTTTTGTTCTGGATTGCACGGTGCAGATTGTTCAATGTCTCACAATAAGACGCTGCATTGATTGTCTCTTTACGAGGCAGAAACTCCACTAGCAGTACTCCTTTTCTGTCCCAAAAAACTGTGCACATGATTTTACGGGCAGAAATTGTTTGCTTAAACTTCACTTTTGTGGGTGATGATGAATGTCGCCATTCCATGGATTGTTGTTTTGATTCTGGTGTGACGTAGGCCACCCATGTTTCGTCACCAGTAACAATTTGGTCTACTCGTAAAAAATCTTCACCTTCATTGTGGTACCGCTCAAGGAAAGTCAATGCACTGCCTAAACGTTGGGTTTTGTGCAAATCCGTCAACATTTTCGGAACCCAACGTGAACACAATTTACGGTACTTAAAGTGTCTGTTTTCTCTCACCTTTTTGTCCACTTTCTGCACCAAATCTTCAGTAACGACCGAAGGACGCCCACTCCGCTCTTCATCATGCACATTTGTGCGGCCATCTTTAAATGCTCTCACCGATTTCCTTACCATTCCACCACTCATGTTTTGTCCGTAAACTTCAAAGATCTCACGATGAATATCGATCGATTTTACGCCTTTAGTACTAAGAAATCATATAGCAGCCCGTACTTCACAATCGCGGGACTCACGATTGTCGGAGGCATCTTAAACACTTAGTAACCAACGTATACAATGAAGAATCAGATTGTAATGGCGTCAGTGTGTAGACAAGAGATGTAGGTAACCAGCACGCATGCACGGAACGCCGACCATAGCGCTGTGGCGGTGGAATCGCAAAACGGTACTGACTTAAAAAAACATGCCTCGTATAATTTGGGCAAGTTGGACTCTGCATCAAAATCTTATTTAATTTATTGTAAACCTTTAGAGACACCAAATAGTTAAAAAATCACTAGATTTATAAATTATGGACTTAAAGATATTGTGACTTTGTGAGTTCATAGAATTAAAAGTCCAATTTGCCAAAATTGTAAATTTTCTTTATTTCCTTTGAAATATACTGATCAATTCTCATGTAACAACATTACGTCACATACACACAATGTTCTGATCAGCTCTCGTTACAACAACACTCTTGTTACACAACACAACTGACTGTTTTAAAAACTGTCCTACTGGCATGTCACAATCGCTTATATATCTCATTCATTCAAGAGACTTCTCAAGAAAATAAGAAAAACAACTATTCTCTGTTAATCGAGATATCTCTCGAACCTTACAAACGTGAAATCCTATCTGTGCCGGAAAGTCCCTTATCTTAGCTATCTTCATTTGCCAGCCCCTTTGTGTACACTAGCCGCGCTATTGTTAACTGCTTATGCAAGCTCATGAAACATCTGCCGTCTATTATCTATTTGCGCTGAAGCTTTTATGTCTGTTACCACAACAATATTATAGCTATATGGCGTAAAAGAAGAGAGGGTACTGTTGGTGTACACCGATGCATAACTATACATGTTGAAAGCGGGGAAATCCCTTACTGTAATTTATTCAAACTTGGTGTACATTACAAGTGTGGCTCATGCAGTACAACAAGTGGCAGAGGCAGAGGTACTTTCTCAGAAGTAAATAGACTGATACCAGCAATGAAGAAGGTTTTCTTGAAATGCCCTTATCATATACAATGCTATAAGCAATAGCTACCTATCATACCTCTGCCTCAGAAGCCCATGATAACAGGTGGACAACATGTATTGAAACTGTGATTTTCTACAGTATGTTATTTGAAGCTGTGAAGTCAGTGGTGGAGAACTTTTCTTCTGATCAAACAGTATCTGTGAGTGAATCCCTGTCAGCATTCAACAGTTCTAAAGTGTCATTTCAGTCTCATACATTGCAAGTCACTTCAGCTGGCTTCTCGACAGTATCAATCGTCTAAACTGTAATTTGTGCTGAATAAGAATCTTGGACACTCTTGCACAAAGATAGTCAACATATCCATGGAAAAGTAGAATAGTTACTACAAAGAACAAAAAGTCATACTTCACATAGAAGAAGAAAACGATACAATATAAATCTAGTGGTTAAAAAAGATAAGCTAAAGAAAACCATTAAGAAAGCAAGCACATTTACCAGGGAAAAAGTAGGCAGTGACACTTTCAGGAATTCATATACCAATAAAAAACATTTAACAAATTCAAGAGGATCTTCAGAAACAAAATATCATTGTGGTATCAATAAATAGATTCTTATCAATAAAATTGTTAAATTAAAAAACAAAAGGTGAAATCCTACCATTCGGGAATATACCAAATTAATTTAAGGATTGTGAAAAATTATGCATAGGGCAAACCAAAAGAAACCTAAAAGCCAAGGTCCAAGAACGTTTTATAAACACCAAGTTAAACCAGGAAGACAAGTCAGCATTAGCATTTCACTTTTGGAATGAAAACCATAACCGTGACCCAAATCCAAGATTATTAAAAGTTGTGATGAACCATAATAAATGGCAACATGGGAGAACATCTTAATATGGAGTTATAAAGACAAAGTAATAAATTTTGAAGTTCGACCAGTCAATCATTTATTAAACAAGTTCATAATTCTGCCACCAGAGAGAAGACCACAGGTAGTAACAACAGGCGACAGTCAGGCCCCCAAGGTTGAAAGTGGAGGCAACAGCTCCCGAAACTAGTGCCTCAAAAAACCAAAATATAAAAGAGATAGTGTGAAAAACTGACTACCAAAAGTTTTGTAGGTTGTCATATCATCTTTCTTTTGCAAAGGACCAAACTTTGTAATTTTCAACATATCAGGAAACATTCCTTATTTTGGGCATCTGTTAAACATAACCAACACAGGTAAAAAAAGCTCTGGAATTACTTTCTGAATAAACTGAGTTGATAGCCCATAAACATCACAACTACAGAGGGTTGTCTGTGATCTGTGGTAGCAACTTCTAGATGTGCACAGTGGCTCCTTAAATATGCCTGTGGAAGTGAGTGAACTACAGCAATCTCAGTGAGCACTGATTAGTGTGTGAAAGTGTTGACTCATTCCTGTCGCATAAAATGAGGTCAAAAATAGAACCATTCTGGCAGGGGTACATTAATGCCCTTTGCAATGCAAAATATTCATATTCCGAGATAAACAATGTAAGAGGCATGGTTTCACCACTTCCAAGAAAGGCATCTCAAATGTGCTAAATAATAATGGTGAGACTAGAAGAAACCGTAATCCAGAGGGCAAGAAACATGCAAATCCGTGACTGGCCGCCGGCCATAGTCCAGAGATTCTTCGAAAGCTCATGAATTTTGTCTCAGGCCCAAATTCAGCGACACAGAGAGCAATTGTATTGAAGTTGGAAAACTCCAGGACAACTGTTAACAACATTATCATCCAGAATTTAAACCTATAAAAGCGGCACAAAAGCAAAGTCAATAAGCTGTTGACCTAGCACATTGTAGAACATGCCACTCATTGCAGATAGTTATATGAATGCTACCTGGCGGTTGACATGGTGGGTTACATGTTTGTGGTCACATTAGATGAAGTATATGTTTATCTAAGTGACTGCAGCAAACTCCAGGAGAGAAAAAAATGTTGAAAGATGGTATAGGGAAGCTAAGGAAAATTCTCCCAGTAGTTTTATGGTTATAACATGATAGAGCTACAATGGGAAGTTAACTATCCGCCAGGTGGAAAAAATATCAAAGTCAACTCTGCATATTATCAGACTAACGTCCTAAACCCCATATTCTGCCAGAAATCCTTGCGTCTATGGTACAGATGCAATTAAGGTTTGGTTGCATCAAAATAAGGCATCAAGCCATATGTCTGCTTCAACCTGTCAGTTTTTGAAGAAAATGGAGAGAGAAACAGGAATTCATTCTAACCCATTCATTCCCATTTAGCGACATTCTTATCAAATCTCCTGATGCCTCGCCAATGGATTTTTATGCTTTTATAAATAAAAGGGCCTTTGGAAGTAGAAGAAGATGTACATTAAAAAGGCTGTGAAAAGTCTGCCAGGAAGACAAATTGAACATTTCACTTCAATTTCCTCCTATTATGTCACAGGAACGAGTCAAATTTTCACATGCTAATCAATGCTTACTGAGATTGCTGTAGTTTTCTCACTTCCATAGGCATGTTTAAGGAGCTACTGTGCATATCCAAAGTTGTTGCCATAGATCGCGGACAACCCTCTGTATAAGATTGGGATAAACTGCTGATTCTATTACATCTTCCACTGCATTTCATTAAAATGATTATTGCTCTGTAAGTCATCATCATCTTCATTCAAGGTTTGGACCTTAAGATCTGTTCCGTCCCCATTAATAAATATTGTTGCGAGCCCATTGTTGATCGAGGCGGTGAGGCATTCAAAGGGACGGGCAGTTAGTGTGTAGATAAAACCTTGCCGAAACGGTGGAGGGAAAGAGACGGATTTCTGGAGAGTTCTAGTTCTTTGTTCTAGCCGCATCTCAATTGTTTGAGCAATTTCTGGAATGTGAGTAATCTATAAAAAGGCACAGAGTGAGTCAGTCGGTAATTGGACTTGTGTGCGTAAACAGCTGTGTGTTTGTGGTCGATGACCTTGCAAGTTGTATTGTGTATGTGACGTAATTCCGGTGTGCTGTGTACGGAGTCTGTCTATGGAAATAAAGTGCAATTTTTGGTGTTTGTAACCTTGACTTTTAATTTCACGAACCCACAGAGTCACAATTGGTGTCAGGAATGAGCATTTCGAAGATGGAAGCTGCATTGGCACAGATTCTAGAGAAGTTGGAGATCACAAATAAAAACCTGACTGCCGAGTTGAAAGAAATAAAGACAGCGAATGACACTCTCGCTGCAAAAATGGAGGCGGAAAATAGCAACCTGGCTGCAAAGTCAAAGCTCTACCCTCTGTATTTACTGGCATTGTTTAGTGATGTCTTATTTGCAGTATTTTAGACTGCAGGTTATTCGAGTGCTAATAATCTTAGTAGTTGTTTGCTCTAAAGCCCTACTGCCATTATTACTATTCCTCATCCTAAGGGTGTGTTTATAAGATTTTTTTATCTGCATTTAAAAAAAACTACCTCTACCCCCACCCCTACCTCTACCATTAGCACTACCACTACCACTACTGCTACCTAATGAGTTTGCACTTTATTTGGTTTTATATGCAACATACTGACATACTGCAGTTAAGTAGAATAAATTCTTAAAGAAACCTAACTGTAACATTACTGAATGCAATTATGAAATGCTATACATAAAAATAAGCATGCATATGTGCTGATCAAACATTAAGAGAAGAAAAATAAGATTTGCTACATTGAGAAGCAAACTTGTAGTCTTAACCACAGAAATATTCTGCGCTTTGCCACAGTATTAAGAGAAGACACTGTAGCATGTTTAGTAATGCCACACAACTTGCTGCAGTGACTATATTACAGTATCGCATATGTGTAAACAAGGTGTTGTGCCCTGTAGGACTTAATGACTGTACATATTTATGACATAACTGGCAACAAAACAAAAACATAAAAAGTTTTTGGAAAGTTGGAAAAATTGAGCGCCATGGCTGTGACCATGTATCTTTGGCTCTCTATTCTAGCTTTCTTGCTGCTTGAGCTATGATAACAAAGGCTATAGTAGTCACATCAACTGAGTCTTAGTTATACTGTTCCTGATACACTTTTGTATTATTAAGTCTTTACAGCAGTTGGGAAGGTAGAATTAGTGCTAGTTGAAAAATTCACTGCCAGTTTGATTTTACCTTTCAATGTCATCCTACTTATGGCTTATGTGAAGGAACAATTAAATTGATTTATCTTACACTTCTACTTATATTAGAAGATAAAATGACACTCTTAAAGCTACATATGAGGGGCCCTATTTATATTTTGAGCCCAATAATTAAAATAAAGTATTTTCTGCTTGAAAACTGCTTTATTGATTTTTAAAATATTCTCCTTTGTGATCAATACCTTTTGCATCCATTTGAACCATTTATCAAAGCATTTATTCCAGTCTTCTCGAGACACCTCCAAAACGTGGGTTTTGAAGGCATCAGCAGCTTCTTCTGCTGATGAAAATCGTTGTTCACACAATTTGTTCTTGATGTTCGGGAACAAAAAGAAGTCATTGGATGCCAAATCAAGACTGTATGGCAGATGTCCCATCAATTCAATTTTTTGAGCCTTCAAATACTCTGTTGTTACACGAGATGTGTGTGCACTTGCATTGTCTTGATGAAGAACAATCCTACGGTTCTTGTTGGTTTTCCTTACTTCACCGAAGACTAATGGCAAACAAATGGTTGTGTACAATTCGGCATTGACCATTTTACGCTCCTTTAAAGGCACTGTTGCCACATGGCCAGTTTTGCAGAAAAAGCAGGTGTCCATTTGCTTCAAAGTGCTTCAAGTGCGAACAACTTTTGTTGGATTTGCTTCATCTTGAAACATTCATACAATCAACTGCTGCTTACGTTCCAGCTCGCATACATAGTTCCATGATTCGTCACCTATTACCATCTTATATACATCTTTTGAGACACTGCCATTGTTTTTCTTGAGTATTTTTGTACACCAATCGACACAAGCATCTTTTTGAGATTGCATCAAATTATGTGAGATGCAACAAGAGCAAAACTTTTTCACGGCTAAATAATGACGCAATATTTTATATATGCTGGTGTAACTGATGCCTAGAGTTGCCTCAATCTCACAGTATGTCACATGACGATCTTGCATTATTAGTTTTTGCACAGCATCAATGTTTTCTGGCACAACAACTGATTTTGGATGACTTCACAAACTTCATCATTGAGTGAATGGCGGCCACGATTAAATTCTTTATAACAGCATTTCACAGTGGCAAAGGATGGAGCTTTGTTGCCAAATGTGGAAGTTAGTTGATTGATGCACTCTTGTCTTGATAATCCACATTGCAAGTTGTAATAAATCATTGCACGAACATTTTCACAAGTTAATTCTATATTCTTGTTGAGATACAAATTTCAAGTTAATGTAAACAAAAAAAAAAAAAATGACACTCTGTTGACAAAATGTCTGAAGTAGATTATGATCAACAATGTCAAACTTTCCATTGGAAATGTCAGATGGCACCTACAACATTCAGGGTTGCCAAGGCTCAAAATATAAGTAGTGCCCATCATATATTCGGGCCATCACCTAGAACTTATTCCACAGTATGTTAACTATTTTTGCATGGTGAGACGGTGGAATTGGATGTTTGGTCATCTCTGGGGGCATCTTGATGAACTTATAATAGGGATTGTCTTCTATGTTTCTTTCAAAATTCAATAAGTGATGATCAAACTTAATGTACATTTTTTCTCAAAGTTTTTCTGTCGAAAAAGTACACACATTTGCAAACTTTTGCATAAAATGAGTATGCAGGCCTTTTTATGATTTTGTGGCAGTAGAAGTCTTTATTTCTCTGTGTGCAAATTTATAGCGTTAAAGGTTTTCAACTATTATTACACTCAGTTAAACACTTTGGAATGAACAATCTTTGAGCATCACTTAATATTGAAACAATTAAGAAGATAACCCTAACTACAACTTGATCAAAATGCCAATAAATGATGACAAGACACCCATTTCCAATCTCCCACCATGCTGTGACATTCAATTCTAGCTGACAGTGTAGGAAAATTCCTGTTAAGCATATTCTAGATGATAAATTAATGAGGCTATAACAGTATTGATTTTAATTCATTTCACCTCACGTACTTCATAATCCATTTTAATTTGGTTATTTCTACTTATTCCTTTCATAGAATCATTTCCATAACAATTGTTAAGATGAAAAAGTCAAACCGTAAAGAAATTTATGTAAATTCTTTTGCAGGCTGTGTCAGGAATTCATGAAGCTGCAACAGATTGTGTATGCATTCTGCTACAGTGTCTGGAAGATAACAACAACCAGCAATCTCTTGAACTCCAGCTTTTCTCTGGAGTAATGGGCCTGGAACAGAGCTTTCACATGTCAGTTGCTCATGAAGATCAGGAAAAGTAAGACCAATAATATTTTTAATTTTACTGAAGCTGCAGATTTATTTTTATGTCAACACAAAAATATAATTGAAAAAACTAACAGCTTCCAGAACTAGTCCCTCAAAAGATAAAAATGTAACTGATGGAGTGTTAAAAACAGTAGCTTTTTCAATTAATTTGGATGCCACTGTTACTAAATTCCTCCAAACAGGCATAATAGAAAATCTACTTTAAACTACTGACATTCATTATAAATTATTGATAGAAGATTTCTCATCACTTTTTCCATAGTTAAACATGATCACATGGTAGGCAGCATTCAACTATGCATTAAACTACAGATTCTAAAGGGATACTATAAGCATAAAGTACCTGCCAGATTGTATTATCATATCACTATCCATTATTATGGGTAGATGTATTCACCATTACTAACGAAGTGTACATGGTTTTGCCAAATTGCATTAAATAATTCAAAATGATTCATATCAAAGTATAAAATTGAAAGAAGCGTAGAGACAGTGAAGCGCAACTTAGCACAAAAGTGAATCGAGAAGATATTGACACACTGCTTCACTCACACTGTTTTTTCACAGGACATGTTTCAAGAGTTTTTGCTCTTGTCATCAGCTGGATGATGATTCATATCAATTTAATTATATTTATCAATTTATATATATATATATAATTAACTTTAATTAGATATTAAACTGAGTCTAGAAACTAAGCCTCGCTCTGTAGAAAGCTCTTTTAAAGCAATGCATGAACTGTAGTTTTAAATTTTCTGGAAATTTATTATATAGCATAATCCTATAATACCTTAATTCTTTTGCAGACAATGTTATTTTATATAGCTAGAGTAAAACTGTAAAGTTCAGTGCCATGGCCGGTATTTGAACATGGATCTCCTGGTTTCCATCCAGTCGCTCTTACCCTTTGAGCTACCATGGCCAATGTGCCATCCTGACATTAAATTCTCCAATTTACTCATATATTTTCTCAGTAAACCACTAGGGGCTCTCGTATTCGAGATATACTTTTTGTGTTGACTTACTTGAGTCCCAGGTTTCATCGTTAAACTCTTATTATTTAAGTTAATTGATGGAAATTAATCATTCCTTCACACTAGCCATGTATAGGCTAAGGTTTTGGATAGGTAGAGTCAAACTGAAAAATTCCATGCCATGGCTGGGATTTGAATCAGGAAAATATATGATTCAGTTGGAGAATTTTATGTTAGGATTAATGTTGTAGAATTTAATGTTGGCCATGGTAGCTCAATGGGTAAGAGCGACTGGATGGAAACCAGGAGATCTGTGGTTCAAATCCCAGCCATGGCATTGAGTTTTTCAGTTTAACTATCTATCCAAAACCTTACAGCTTATACATGGCTAGTGTGAAGGAACGATTAATTTCCATCAGTTAACTTAAATAATAAGGGATGTTTTATGTTCAGTAATTCTTAAATTTGTTTTGTTTCTAGTACTATGGTAATGATTATCTTCATTTGTCATGAAATTATTAATGTTTTGCTTCACATAACTAACAAACTAACAAACTCGACACAGTTAATATTTTTAATTCTTTAAAAAATGAGTTTCAAGAGACTGTTTAACCATTATTTGCGATGCTTCTAATTATTTTTTTTTCTGGGTTTTAAAGACTAAGTGACTATCTTCACTGTTTCCCTAAAACTTTATTCCATATCTGAATAGACTTTCACATATGCAAAATTTAAAATGTTAATAGTATTCATATCTCATTGCTTTTTATTATCCTTAATGAAAAGTAGAATCTGTTAAATTTTGCTATTAAGTTAGCAATATGGATTCCCCAATCTAGATGTTGATCCAGCTATATCCCTATAAATTTTATATGGTAAACTTTGTTATTTTTGTTTAATAACTTTCTAAGTTATGCTTATTTTCCATATGTCTAAATGCAACTATTGCAGCATTTGCAGGACTCACAAAGTAATTTGCAATGATTAAACCAGTTCTCCACTCTGGTTATTAGGTTCTCTCTATCCTCTGGCCATCCATAATTATGTTAGTATCATCAGCAAACATACTAACATACGTATTTAAGTGTCTTAAAAAAATCACTTATGAAGGTTAGAAAAAAAAATTGACCACAATATAGAACCATGAGATACTCTATGATAGGTATATGGCATTTAAGATCAGTATTTGTTATTTCAGTCATATGTTTGCAGTTACAAATGAAACTAAAACTATTCCTGCCCCTTTCCTCTTATTTCATATAACTACAATTTATCTCGTAGAGTAACATTTTTAACCATTTCATAGCCTTTGTTAAATCTAAAAATAACCCTGTACATTCATTTCCCTTGTCAATTAGGTCTAGATTCTGCTCAGTAAATCTATAAATTGCCATTATTGTTCTTACCCATACAAAATCCATTTTGACTAAAATTAATCATGTTGCCGTTTTTGTAAAATGAATTTGATGAAGACTAGTTTCTGGGAACCTCTCCCCTATCGTCAGTTCTGTGGTTGACTGATGATGCATCCGGTGTCTGCATCTGGCTTGGTGTCGTGCTGCCATCTAATGTCCTGGTAAGTTTGATGACGTGGGAAGATGCATCATCAGTCAACCACAGAACTGACGATAGGGGAGAGGTTCCCAGAAACTAGTCTTCATCAAAAAACTTGTAAGTGGAGAAAAGTATATACAAGGTTGACTCACTTGCCTAATTTTAGTAACAATGGCACTCCACTTTCTGAAATACTTCTTTTTATTCTATATAATGAATTATCTTATTACAATAAAATATACTTATTTGTCACAAACTTCACTTATTTTTTCAAGAAAATTGATGAACTCTCCACAGAATTCAAGAGACCATGTTGTTGTTGTTGTTGTTGTTGTTGTTGTTGTTGTTGTTGTTGTTGCATTTTCAGTAATTCTGTTTATACTGTTGTTATTGTTACAACAACTAGGTGATGGAATTTTATTACCAAACTCTGAAAATAAAACAAACTGAAAGACAGAATCAATTGGCAGTATTTCAAAATTCTTACGAGATTTCTATTTTTTAAACTATTCTTTCTCAAACCATTAAATCTATGGAACCATTTATAATTTAATATAATATCCAACTTTAATAATTTAATATGATAATATAATAATTTAATTTAATAATGCTTTAATAATTTTATTTCTGGATTTGTTTCATGGTTACATAACCAAAAATGATCGTCCATGACAGATTTATCAATGTGTTTATACCTAATATTTCTAAAATGTTCCTTCATTCTGGTTTCTAAATTATGTTTGATCCTTTCAATGTAAACCTGGTTACAATCTAAACAGTTAAATTGATAAATGCAATTTTTTTTTATTATCTGTAATGTTAACTTCTTTAGAAAAATTAAGTAAATTTTTTAAATCATATTTATTTTGAGGAGCCAAAATTATATCAGATTCTTTAAAAATTTTTAAAACTTTTTACTAGCTCAAGAATGGTGAGTAAGCTTTTTAAAATTAGAATCATCTTTTATTTTCTTTAAGATTAGGAGTATAATTTCTGGTTTCCTGATTTTTTAATTTTTCTATCTTTTTATGTATAAAATCTTTATTTAAACCATTAAATTAAAGCAGTATTAATAATGTGTTTATATTTTCTATTAATTTCCTCTTTATTTAAGGGTATATTTATTAATTTATAAATTAAAGTATTAAAAACATCAAATTTATGTGAAAAAGGGTTAAATATTTATTTTTTATGTAATAATTAATATGAGTAGATATCCTATAAATGACAATTTGTAACAAATTTTGCATCCTTAGGCTGTATATATACCTACAAACCACAATTTCTATGTTTCCCTAATCTCTGTCCCATATGTTTCTGAGCGATGAGCTGGTGACTGACCAAGACAGTAAAACAGTCAACTCTTGCACAATAGACAGAAATGTACACTCACTGTTTAGGGACTTAGTATATGCGTTAACATCTCAAAATTTCAGTTGCTTTCTATAATTTGCAATATTCAGTAATGTGGTTTCTGCAGAAAATCATCATCATTGTGGTTGTGTATGTTTGGTACATGTTGTGTAATGTTCACAGTTGCTTTCACTTTTTCTGGGCTCAAATGTATTGACTTTGTGGGTTCGTAGAATTAAAAGTCTAATTTGCAGAAATTTTAAATGCTCTTTACTGTAGTAAACAATAATTTTGTATCACCCTTGCAGCAGTAAAATGACATGACATACACAGTAGCTGCCTTCAAGGTCGGCTCGTTACTCCCGCCACATCTAAACAAAAGAATTCACTGCAGTGCAGTTCAATAACTCTCACACAGCTACAACTCAATTAACAACTCACTAGCAACTGACGAGCAACTGATCCCGCTCTAACACTTTGCAGGCTTTTATACCTCCAGTCATTTTTCTAGAATGCAGTTCATTGCTGGCGACACAGCGAGACAAAGATGGAACTATCCAGACATCTCTGTCTCTTTCTCTGTTTCAGCAAGCATTTGGTGCTTTCCCACGAGCCGGCTGCGGCTTGCAGCTGCGGCACAACAATGCCTCGGTGACACTGCTCCCTCCTAAGACTGGTCGTCCCAAACAGCACCATCGTAACGGGCCAGACGATCCAAGGTGTATCACCAACCTCTTTCCTTGGGGCACCTACTGGATGCTGTAGACCACGTCATTAATTCTCTTTACCTCACTGTATGGTCCTTGCCATGGTTGTTAAAGTTTCTGGGGAGTGTGCCTGGGTCCGGGTAGGACGTTACACTAGACCAAGTCACCTTGCTGGAATCCTAGGCTGTTGGTTTGCCTGTCGTTTCTTCATGCAGTCGTTCTCCAGTTGGATGTTCTCACGAGCCATCTCATGCATGTCGTGGAGATGGTCAATCAGGTTCTCCACATACTCGGTAGATGGCTGTTTCGCTTCCGGGAGGCTTCCGAAAACCAGGTCACAAGGGAGGCATAGCTCTCGGCCGAACATTAAGGTTGCTGGCATCATCCCAGTGGTGTGTGTGGACGAGCGGTAGGCCAGCAAAATCAGTGGCACCTTGACGTCCAAGTCTCGCTGATGGCTGGCCACGACCTTCCTCAGGTGTTCTTCTAGGGTCTTGATGTATCTCTCGGCCATGCCGTCCGACTGCGGATAAATAGGTGCTGTGCGGGACTTGTTCACCCCAAGTCTTTCTAGTGCCTCCTTCATCAGGTGAGACTCAAAATTTGTGCCCTGGTCGTTGTGGAGCTCTAACGGGACACCAAAACGACAGAACAGTTGTTCCACGAGGCAGTCTGTAATCATCTTCAACTCCTGGTTCGGGATGGCGTACATTTCCGGCCACTTGGTACTTTTTGCATATGTTAGACACTGGGATTGGTCCAGTTATGTCGACAGCGATGTGTTCAAATGGCGCTCCGACTTTGTACTGCTGCATGCGACCCCCGGCTCCTAGTTTGGGGGCCGCGACTCGCTGCGCACACGTGACATTGACAGCAAGATCTCTCAGCATCTCTTCGGAGCCTCAGCCAGCAATAGTGCTGTCGGAGTTTGTCAATCGTTCGGTTTGCTGCCAGGTGTCCTCCTGAAATACAGACGTGCACACTTCCTCCAACACTTACGAGACCTTACTCCGGGGAAATACCAACTGCTTTCTCTGCGTCTTCCCATTGGGTGATTCCCATACCTGGAACAGTATGCCCTCTTTAGACTTCAATGTGGTCCCATTGGGCCCAGTACGACTTATACTCAGCGCTTCTGGGTGCGATGTCCTCCCATGTTGGTCTTGTCCCTGCCTCCACTTCCCTCAAGAGTGGCCCCAAGTTGGCCTCCGCCAGCTGCCTCCTCCTAAGGCCTGCACTTTCCCATCCGTCCACAGGCACTGCTGTGACCCAGTAGTTCTCTGCCTTGGACAGCGTCTTGCTGTAGTAAGCTATCACCCGCTCGTGCCCGTCCTGGACTTGGGATAGGATGCCTTCAATGTAATGGTCGCTGGCGTCGGTGTCTACAATGAAGGCACCGCCTGGTTGTGGGAATCCCAAAATAGGAGCACTCGAAAGTGTCTGCTTCAGCTGCTGGAAAGTGTCTTCGGCGTCCTCCGTGCACACATAAGGCCGGTGATCTTGCGTCAGGCGGGTGAGGGGCTTGGCGATGTTGGACAAGCCCTTTATGAACGGTAATAACTGCACAAGCCCAGGAAACTGCGCAATTCTCGCTTAACCTTCGGGCGAGGCCAATCTCACGGTCTGTGACCACTCCGGTTGGTGAGACTATGTGGCCCAAGTAGTTGAGTTCCTTACGGAAGAGCTGGCTCTTCTTTGCGTTCAGCTTCAGGTTGGTCACCTGCAGTCTCTGTTGCACCTTGCTCAGGTTGTCGTGATGGTCTTCGAAGGTCTTACCGATGATGATGTCGTTCTGGTATAGCATGCAGGTATCATAAGTCAATCCTCTCATTTCTGACTCCATGAGGCGTTGGAAGGTAACTTGTGCATTGCAGAGACCAAAGGGCATAACTGTGAACTGCCAAAGCCCTTGGCCTGTCGAAAATGTGGTCTTATTGTCTCTCAGGTCTAGAGCCACCTGCCAGTAACCCGACTTCAGGTCCATGCTCACCATCAAGCGTGTCCAGGGTGTCGTCAATCCGGGGTAAGGGGAAGCAGTTCTTCCTGGTAACAGTGTTCAGCTTCCTGTAGTCCACACAAAAGCGCAGCTTACTGTCCTTCACCAACACTACAGGGAAACGCCAAGGGCTATCAGACTCTTCGATTACTCCGCTGGATTTCATTTCCACCAGCATGTCCCGTACCGCCGTTTGTTATGCCAGCGGAACGCGTCTGGATGGTTGCCGAATAGCCCGGGCGTCTCCGGTGTCGATGCGGTGAAGCACTCGATCCGTGTGACCGTAGTCGCTGTTGCTTTGGCTGAGATCACCAGGCGGTCCCAGCGAGGTCATATCGGTAGCCTTCCCATTTTGGAGTTGGCACGCGTAAGTGGCTTATCCACTTCCATCCCGTCTTGAGTCCACAGGACCAGATGGGGAGGGGGCTTGTTAGTCTTTAGGTCTTGCCCTATGGAAAGTCCCACGGAGGCGCCGGGCGCCCTTTTGGAACAGCTCGGTAACTCCCTGGTCGAAGGAGGCCCGGGTCCTTGGTCCTACGGGTCCAGGACTAATGGGAGTACAACCTCTTGCATTAACTGTTGCCTTGGCTGAAGACGCGCTGTATCGTCCCAACATTTGTTGGACCTTCTCTAGCTGCTGTGCGGTCAGGTGGTCGGCCGCCCTCTCCAGTAAATATTCCAGCCGGGGCTCCAGATATTGTGTTGGCACCGGCTCCTGAGTCTTGTCGATTGGCGCTACGCTGACCACGTCCCCAACTCCTTCTTGTCCTGAAAGTCATCAGTGTCCGTTGGGTTGAGCAGCCTCACTGGCACGGTAATGATGTCCTGGCTACACAGATTCCGTGCACAAGCGTCTTCTGGTCCAGCATCAAGTTCTTTGTCCGCTGCTCTTCCAGTCGCGCCGTCACCTCCACCTCGCTTCTTGCGGGGCAACCACGTCTTCCCTCAGGATGACCCTGCAGATTCCAAGGCGTTCTTCGGGGTGCCGGAGAATCACCTCTTCTCCGTTTAGCCGCAGGACTTTCCTGCCGACGTCGACCGTCGCCTCATGGCTCCTGAGGGCTTTCAGTCCCAGTATCACCTCAGCCACCTCCGTGACGAACACCCACAGACGCACGGCACTCCGTTCCAAAGTCAACTACAGCATGGTCTCCTCCACGGGCAAGGTGTCGCTCGATGCTGTCACTAGCTGGTATCGTCGGCTCGGTTTTCTCGACGGCACACTCTTGGCTGGGTCAGTTCTGACGGTGGTCACGGATGCCCGGTGTCCATAAGCACGCGGCACTACCTCCCTTTCACCCATCCGTCCGCGATTAGGCTGTCATCCATACGTTGGCTGACGGCGCGCAGTTACTCGATAGGACGGCGCCGACGTGCCCCTCGCCACTTCTGCCCTTACTCGTTTTTCCGGCTGATCTTCTAGATCGGCAGTCCTCGGCAGGCGTCCCGGCTGGCCAACCCCCAACACACGCCACTTGGTCTTCGCCGGCGTCCCTTGGCTGTTCTTCGGTCTCCAGTGTAGAGGATATTCCTTGTTCTTGGCTGAGGCCAAGCGATGATTTCCGAACCGGTTCTGCAGGTCCTCCCAGATGTCCTTGGGTGCTGCTACTGTCTGGACCCCGTTCAGCACCTCTGCGGCCCGTCCCTATAGGCTGGCTATTAGCTGTGCGACCTCTTCTTCTGACGAGCACTTGTGCTTGGCCAGTGTATCGAATAGGCGGCGGAAAACTGTGAAAGTTGACGTGCCGTCTACTTAGTTGGTTTGACGCGCGCAGTTGTTGTGTCGTCTCCCGGCGCGTCGGCCTTCAAATACTTCAACCTTCTGCCAACGGTACCCTCCATCATGGCGTTCAGGTACTTGGTATTGCTGTCGGCATTTCCCTCTAGGTCGTTAATGCGGTTCGCCAGGTCTTCGACACGCTCGTCCAGCTCCGTGACGTCCTATTTCACGCCGGCCAACTGCTCCTGAAATTTGGTGGCGAGGGCCTCGTTCGCAGCCTTCATTTCTGTGGCTAATTCGGCCTTCATTTCGGTCATCTTCGTGGTCAGGTTGTTATTTGCCGTTTCCATCTTTGCAGCCAAGTTGTTATTTGCCGCCTTCATTTCCCTGGCCAGGCTGTCGTTTGCTGTCATTTCTTTCAGCTCCTCTAAGATCTTGACCAATGCAGCTTCCATCGTCGTATCTCACTCTTGACACCAAATGTGACTTTGTGTGTTCGTAGAATTAAAGGTCTTGTTTGCAGAGATTTAAAATGCTCTGTATTGCAGTAAACAATAACTTTGTACACTCCTTGCAGCAGTAAAACTGACGTGACATACACAACAGCCGCCTTCAAGTTCGTCTCGTTACTCCCTCCACACGTAGATAAATAAAAGAATTCAGTGTGGTACAGTTCAATAGCCCTCACACAACTCTCACACAGCACAGCTGCAACTCAATCAACAACTCACTAGCAACTGAGGAGCAACTGATCCCGCTCTAACACTTTGCAGGCTTATATACCTCAGTCATTTTGCTAGAAAACAATGCCTCAATGACAGTATGAGCAGTTCAAATAACTGCTGCTACATATGTGGTTCCTTCTTGTTGCAGAGACAGAAAATTAGCATTACACAGTTTTTGAAGAAGGTGTTTACGCATATTTTAAAGTTAAGCTAGGAGATCAAAGTCAAACATGGGCTCTGCATACTGTTTGCAAAACGTGTAATGAAGGGCTAAGACAGTAGTACTGTGTAAAACAGAAATTAATGAAGTTCAGGATTCCTATGAAATGGCATGAACAAAAAATCACCATTTGTGCATGTGAAAGTATCTGGGTATAATAGGACAAATGAAACAAAATGAAGTATCCGAAGGCCTTGCTTTAGCTATAAGATCTGTGTCGCAAGGAGAGGTGCCCTATTCCTATTCCACCAGCTCAACTAGAGGATATGGAGAGTTCATTCTCTAGCTCAACAGAAAATTCCAATACAGATGAGGATTTCTCAATGCACATTGCTGAAGTTAAGTCAGAGTATTTTAGTCAAGAGGATTTGAACAACTTAGTAAGAAACTTAGCTGTTATTATCAAAGACAAAAACAAATTACTTGGATCAAAGTTGAAAGAGAAGATCCTGGTATAGACAAAGAATTTATCAAATTCTTTAAGATGGAAAACTAACTTTGTTTATTGTTGTGATATACCAGTTTAATTTAACAACACGGAAGACGAACATATGATAGTACGACCGGGGTTTACTTATTGATGCTTCGGAGATGAAGTCTAAAAGCTATTTTAATGCACAATAGAATTGAATTTCTTTCAATACTAGTTCCACATTCTGTGTTTTTGAACTATATGAAAATCTTGAAACCATTTTGGAATTAATTACAAGGAATATATCAATGACTATTGTGTGGAGACCTAAATGTATCCAGTATCTTACTAGGGCAGCAAGGAGGATATATAAAATACTCACATGTTCTTTCTAGGAATGTAATGGTAGGAACAGGGTCAAGCACTGGACAGAGAGAGAATTGCCTAAAAGAAAAGGTTGAACATCAGTAAAGACAAACATTTGTGCCAGTCTAGTTGATAAAAAAGAAAGGTGTTATTGCCTCTTTTGTGTATAAAATTTTTATGAAACAATTCATGAAAGCACTGGACAAGAATGGTTTGTGTTTCAAATATCTGAGCAGTAAATTTTCTGTAATGTCTGAAGCTAAGATAAAAGAGGGTACATTTAATGGACTTCAATGAGAGCTAATGAAGATGGTGCATTCTCAGACACCATGTGATAGAAAACTGCAACCATAGTGTACTTTTAAGGAGGTAATAATTAAGTTTCTTGGAAATATAAAAAGATCTGCGATACAAAAAATTTATGAGAAATATGCTACAAAAATTAAGAGCTTCTTGTACCCTTATCTAAACTATTTTCCTGATAATTTTGGACCTCTCAGAAGTGAACAAGCTGAACGATTTCATCAAGAAATCAAGTAGATGGAATGGAGATATCAGGGGCAATGGAACATTGTGAGGAGACTATTTGTTGGTGCTTGAAAAGGGAAGTACCTTAATCACAACTTAAACATAAATCAGTGTTACCGACTATGCGGCCAAACAAAATGTAACTTCACACCATATTTTACAGATATACAGGTATTTCTATATATTTATTATTCTGAAGTTTTGCTTTTGTATTCATTTTATAATACATGATTTTCACCTGAATACACTATTGTGACTTTGTGGGTTCGTAGAATTAAAAGTCCAATTTGTCAAAATTCTAAATGTTCTTTATTTGCATAGAAATACACTTCGTAGCAGCAGAATTACATCACAATCTACATCAGCATTCTGATTACACCTGTTTACATCAGCTGTCGTTACAACACTTCACAGCTGTTTACTCTGTTTGGGACTCACTCTCTTGTTGCCCCTCTGACGTGTCACAATCTCTTATATATACCTCCATTGATAATTTCTAGACTTTTTAAAACAAACCAGAAACCGAATAATCTCTATCAATTAAGAAGTCACAAGAAATTTCCATTTACCTCACTTATCTGTGTCGGTAAGTCTTTTATCTCCGGCGCTATGCTTATCTGCTTATGCAAGCTCTTTATCTCTGTGAAACACTATCTGTCTGTTATTTGCATCGAGCCTTTTATGCCTGTCGTCGCGACACTGCTCCCTCCTAAAGGCTGGTCATCCCGAACAGCACCATCGTTGCGGGCCAGACGATCCAGGTGTGCCACCATCTTCCCTCGGGGCACCTTCCAGATGCGGTAGACCAGGTCGTAAATCCTCTTCACCACCTGGTACTGTCCTTGCCACAGCTGTTGAAGTTTCGGGCAGCGTCCCTTGGTCCGAGTGTGGCGATACAACCAGAACAGATCACCTTGCTGGAACCCTTGGCTGTTGGCTTGCCTGTCGTATCAGGTCTTCATGCGGTCGCTCGCCTTTTGGATGTTCTGACGAGCCATCTCATTCATGTTGTGGAGAGGGTCCGCCAGGTTCTCCACATACTTGGTTGTGCATCCGGAGAGCTTACAAAAGCCAGATCACAGAGGAGGCGTAACTCTCGGCCGAACATTAAACTGCTGGCGTCATCCCAGTGGTGTCGTGTGTAGACGAGCGGTAGGCTAGCAAGAACAGTGGCACCTTGACTTGCCAGTCTCGCTGATGGCTAGCCACGACCTTCTTCAAGTGTTCTTCTAAGATCTTGATGTATCTTTCGACCATGCCACCCGATTGGGGATGTAGGGGTGTTGTGCAGGTCTTGTTAACCCCAAGTCTTTCTAGTGCCTCCTTCATTAGGTTGGACTCAAAATTGGTAACCTGCTCGCTGTAGAACTGTAACAACACCCCAAATCAGCAGAACACTTGCTCCACAAGGCAGTCTGTGATTGTCTTCGCCTCCTGGTTCGGGATGGCATACACCTCCGGCCATTTGGTGAAGTAGTCCACGATCACCATCAGGTACTTGTTGCATTGGTCGGACACTGGGAATGGTCCAGCTATGTCGACGGCGATCCTTTCGAATGGCGCTCCGATGTTTTACTGCTGAATGCGACCCCGGCTTCTAGTCTGGGGGCCGCGACTCGCCATGAACACGTGACACTGACGGCACCATCTCTCAGCGTCTGTTCGGAGCCTCAGCCAGTAGTAGCACTGTCGGAGTTTGTTGATTGTTCGGTTTGCTCCCAGTTGTCCTCCTGAAGTACCGGCGTGCACTTCTTCCAAGACCTTCGGGATCTTACTTCGGAAAAGTACCAACTGTTTCCTCTGCGTCTTCCCATCAGGCGATTCCCATACCCGGAACAGCACGCTCTCTATTGTCTTCAGTGAATCCCATCGGGCCCAGTAGGACTTTTAGGGGGCGCTCCTTGGTGCGATGTCCTCCCAGGTTGGTCTTGTCCCTGCCTCCACTTCCCTCAAGAGTGGCCCCAAGTTGGCCTCCGCCAGCTGCTCGCTCCTCAGGCCTGCACTATCCCAGCCATCTGCAGGCACTGCCGTGACCACTCGGACAGCTGCGGCACGCTCCTTCTCTTCCACTCTTGTGCATTTTCCGCACTCCTCTGGGAGGGTCTTCGGGACATGGTGTCTGCATTACCTTGGCTCTTCCCTCTACGATGTTCAGAGGTGAAGTCGTACTCCTGTAGCCTCTGGATCCAACGTGCTCTCTGGCCTTCCAGGTTTCTAAAGCTCAGTAGCCAGGTTAGGGCGGAATGGTCAGTCCGTAGTTGGAATGACTGACCATACAGGTATTTGTGGAAGTGTTCCAAGGTCTTCACTACCGCCGGTAACTCTCGCCGGGTCTCAGTGGCCGTCCTGGACTTGGGATAGGACACCTCCAATGCAATGGTCGCTGGCGTCAGTGTCCACAATGAAGGTGCCGCCTGATTGTGGAAATCCCAGAATAGGAGCACTACACAGTATGTTTTTCAGCCGCTGGAAAGCGTCTTCGGCCCCAGGAATCTGCGCAATTCTTTCTTATCCTTTAGGAGAGGCCAATCTCTCACGGCCTGTGTCTTCTCTGGGTCTGTGGCCACTCCGGTTGGTGAGACTGTGTGGCCCAAGTAGTTCACTTCCTTGCGGAAGAGCTGGCGTTCAGCTTCAGGTTGTTCGCCTGCAGTCTCTGTAACACCTTACTCAGATTCTCGAGATGGTCTTCGAAAGTCTTGCCGACGATGATGATGTCCAGGTATAGCAGGCAGGCGTCATAAGTCAACCCTCTCATCATTGACCCCATTAGGCGTTGGAAGGTAGCTGGTGCGTTGCAGAGGCCAAAGGGCATAACTGTGAACTGCCAAAGCCCTTGGCCTGTCGAGAACGCGGATTTCTCCTTGTCTCTCGGGTCCAATGCTACCTGTCAGTAACCCCACTTCAGGTCCAGGGTCGAGAACCACTGTGCACCAGCTAGCGTGTCCAGAATGTCGTCAATACGGGGTAATGGGAAACAGTCTTTCCGGGTGACAGCGTTCAGCTTCCTGTAGTCCACGCAGAAGCGTAGCAGCTCGCCGTTCTTCTTTGTCAACAGGACTACAGGGAAACACCAAGGGCTGTCAGACTCTTCAATCACTCCCCTGGATTTCATGTCATCTACCATATCCCGTACCCCCGCTTGTTTTGCCAGCGGAACGCATCTAGGTGGTTGCCGAATAGGCCGGGCGTCTCCGGTGTCGATGTGGTGTAGCACTTTGTCCGTGCGGCCGTACCTTTGGCATGAATTGAATTGTTACTTTGGCTGAAGACGCGCTGGTATCGCCTCAGCAGTTGTCGAACTTTCTCCAGCTATTCTACGGTCAGGTGGTCGGCCGCCCTCTCCAGTAAGCCTTCTAGCCGGGGCCCCAGGTGTTGCGTCGGCACCGGCTCCTGTTTCTTGTCGATTGCTGTCACGCTGACCATGGGCTCACACGTCCCCAGCTCCGTTCTGGCCTGGACGTCGTGATCGATGTCTGCCAGGTTGAGCAGCCTCACTGGCACCTCCTCTCGGCACGGCAATAATGTCCTGGCTATACAGAGTCCATGCATGGGCGTCTTCAGGTCCAGCATGTTCTTCGCCCGCTGGCCTTCCAGTCGCGCCGTCACCACCACCTGGCTTCTCGCGGGGACAACCACATCTTCCTTCAGGATGACCCTGTAGATTCCGTGGCGCTGTTCAGGGTGCCGGAGTATGACCTCTCCTCCATTGAGCCGCAGGACCTTCCTGCCGACGTCGACCGTCGCCTCGTGGCTCCTGAGGGCATCTAGTCCTAGTATCACCTCAGCCAGCTTCGCGACGAACACCCACAGAGGTACGGCACTCCGTTCCAAGTTCAACTTCAGCAGAGCCTCCTCCACAAGTAAGGTGTCGCCTGATGCTGTCATAAGCTGGTATGGGCGATTTGGCTTCCTCGTCGGCAAACCCCTGGCTATGTCAGGTCTGATGGCGGTCACGGCTGCCCCGGTGTCTACCAGCACGTGGCACGGCTTCCCTCTCACCCAAACGTCCGCGATGAGGCTGTCATCCATACGCCGGCTGACGGTGCGCAGTGTCACTCGAGCGGATGGTTGTGTCGTCGCCGACGTGCCCCTCGCCACGCCGGGCCTTACTCGTTCTTCCAGCTGCTCTTATTGGTATCGGCTGCCTCTCTCCATGTGTCCCGGCTGGCCGCACCTGCAGCACACGCCATTTGGTCTTAGCTGGCGTCCCTCGACTGGTCTTCGGTCTCCCGTGTAGTAGATACTCCTGGTTCGCACGTCGGGGTGGCCGTCACCTTGGCCGCCTCCATCCTCAATGCTGTCGTTAGCGCCTCGTGGATGGTTTTGTAGTCGCCAAGCACTAGGTGCTGACGAATCTCCGTGTTTCGTACCCCGTCAACGAATGTGTAGACGACTTCCCGGGATACGAACTCTGGTGGGAGGTCGACTAAGGTTTTGCTAGTCAGTTGCTCAATTGCCAGGGTGAACTCCTGCAGCGTCTCCCCTGGCTGCTGTGACCTTGCCTTCAGCTGGCTGCGGTACGCTGCGGCTAAGCGGTGGTTTGTAAAGCGATTCTCCAGGGCGTCCCAGATGTCCTTGGGTGCCGCCGCTGTCTGGACCGCATTCAGGACTTCTGAGGCCCGTCCCTGGAGGCTGGCTATTAGCTGTGCGGTCTTTTCGTCTGGTGACCACTTGTGTTTGACCACTGTGTCGAATTGACGGCGGAAGACTTCGAAAGTTGTCGCGCCGTCGTATTTAGGAGGCTTGACGCGCGTAGATGATGTCTCGCGTCCCGGCGCGTCGACCTTTAAATCCTTTAACCTCCTGCCGACGACGTCCTCCACCATGGCGTTCAGAGACTTTGTGTTGCTGTCGGCCTTTCCCTCCAGCTCGTTAACACTGCTCGCCAGGTCTTCGACACGCTCGTCCACTTGACCCATCCGCTTGCCCAGCTCCGTGACGTCATCCCTCACGCCGGTCAACTGCTCTTCAAAATTTGCGGTGAGGGTCTCGTTTGCCGCTTTCATCTTCGTGGGCAATTTGGTCATCTCGGCCAGGCTATCGTTCGCCTTTCTCATTTCCATCAGCTCCGCGGCCAGGTTGTTGTTGTTTGCCGTTTCCGTCTTCGCTGTTAATTCGGCCTTCATTTCATCCATCTTCTCAGTGATGTTGTCGTTAACCGTCTTCATTTGTTTCAGCTGTGCGGCCAGGTTGTTATTTGCCGCTTCTGTTTTCGCAGCGAGGTTGTCATTCGCCGCTTTCATTTCCGAGGTCAGTTCGGCCTTCATTTCCATCATCTTCTCCAAAATCTTTTCCAATGCAGCGTCCATTGCTGAGTGTCCCACTCCCTGACACCAATTATGACTGTGGGTTCGTGGAATTAAAAGTCCAATTTGTCAAAATTCTAAATGTTCTTTATTTGCATAGAAATACACTTCGTAGCAGCAGAATTACATCACAATCTACAACAGCGTTCTGATTACACCTGTTTACATCAGCTCTCGTTACAACACTTCACAGCTGTCTACTACTACTACTCTGTTTGTAACTCACTCTCTTGTTCCCCTTCTGGCATGTCACAATCTCTTATAAAGTCCGGCTGCTCTATCTCCGGCTCTGACATTTAGTGGCTGCAGGTGGAGGGGGAAGGTTAATAGTACCAACATATAATGAGTAATTGAAAACATATCGTCAGAATTATCTTTATAATGAGAATGTAGGACTATATTAGCTTCAAAACATTGAAATCCGACTTTTAATTTCATTATCATGCAAGATATTCTTTACAACGTCACTCTATTCGAATATTTCGTTCACACCTTTCACGCACACCAACTGCTTCTGTTGGTGGTACTGGGATTCTGTACATCCGGTGTCATGGTTAGGAAGTTAAAACTGTCTGCTAGCGCCAATCATCGTTGTCGCTGCTAGGCGTGGCTTGCAAATCCAGCACCGTGTTGCCGCTGCAATTTTGTGTGGACCACGTGGCTTTTAGTTGCTTTTGGATCCCGCGCTGGTGGTTTGTTTAATTTTTTGTGTGTGCGTGAATTCCGATTTGTAGCGTCTGTAAGTCTTATTATTATCGCTATTATAGTAATATGGCTACTGGTTCGTTAGAATTCAAGAAAAAATCAGCTCTTATAATATCCAAAGCCATGAATTTATATTCAGGCTACGTGAGTACTTCGAGAAGGAGCGGGACAATGGTGGACCTCTACTACCTGTTACCAAGGTGCTGGACAGAGTTTGTGACGCTTTGAAGGTGGGAAGAATGTGACCAAGGAAAAGTGCCAGCTGAATTAAGTTCGCCGTCTGCAGTTCTGCGTACACCGGGAAAGCAAAGGCAACGAGGCAGCCTTAAAGCTTCACTTGATGCTTTTCAAAAGGATGCTATAAGGCGACATGTATATCATTATTATATGAGAAAGGAATTTCCCACTCGTGCGAAGTAGCTTTTTGTTATTTCTTTTCCAGTAAATTGTCTCCATATGTAACTATTCTGGGATCATGTATATATACATTGTCCATGTACATTTACGAAGTTACAATCTGCAAATGCGTGAAATATTTAAAATACAGATGTTCCTCTGCTTGAAATTCCTGCTAAAGAACTGCCAACAATGCGCTTCCCCCTCTCGAGAACTGTCAGAGCCGGAGATAGAGCGGCCGGACTGTACCTCCATTGATAATTTCTGGACTGTTCCAGAACAAACCAGAAACCGAATAATCTCTATCAATCAAGAAGTCACTAGAAATTTCCATTTACCTCACTTATCTGTGTCGGTAAGTCTTTTATCTCCGGCATTATGCTTATCTGCTTATGCAAGCTCTATATCTCTGTGAAACACTATCCATCTGTTATTTATTTGCGCCGAACCTTTTATGCCCGTCACTGCAACACTATTTTCAATTATTTTGTGATTTGTGAGGAAACCTTACATGATAGAGAAAAGCGGATAACATCATTCAACTTATCACACTAAAGTTCGTTAAAATCACCTTTTAGATCGTAAACTGGCAAACAAAATTTATATTTTGCAACATAGTGTTATTACGCAGCTAAGTTATGCTAGCTCCACAATACTGGCCTCAAAGCCTTAAACACTTGAATTTCACAATTTGCTTGGTTTCTAAATTATTCTCAACATAAATACAGGATCCTCCATGCAATATATTTTTCCTCCAGTGGAGGAAACTTTTAACTTTCCAATTTGTTAGATTCTGTATATTTTTATATGAAAGAATCTAGAAGCTGTGATGTGCTAAGATAATTTACTTAAGTTGAATCAGCAGTAGTAACACTAACATCTCTTATTTTACTCACTGTTAACATATTTCAGGAACATGTTAACAGTGAATAAAGTAAGTGACAGTAGTGTTAGAAACAGCTTTAATTGGTAGCTTTAGAAATGCAAACATTTTCACCAATCATAAAACTAATTGAATTAGTCACATAAAATTTCAAGAATAATCAACAGTTGTGTGCAGGAAAAAAGGTACATTTCTTTTGGTAATACTTCAACCTCTTTACTTTCTTAAAAAGTCATGTTTATAACTGCTTTAAATAATTTGATCACTTCATCCTCTTACAGGTTTTCAAATTCATTATGATGCATGGTTCTCCTTTGATTAGGAATAGCATGGAAAAACGCCAAGTACAGAAAACTTGCATCATCAGCTTGATTTGTGGTAGCAATTTCCACACCTAACATTTCTTAAACATAAAGATACAGTGATTTTAACTTTTACAGCAAATATAATACAATATTAAAGCTAATGATTACGGTGAAACAGAATTTGCATGAACTTAATATTAAATCACTAACATTGTATTAAAATTAAACATTGGTTGCTGAAATTGTCCACTTTCTATCTTTAGCCCTTACTGTAGATCTTTGTTTTTCTTTTTTGCTGTAAGTTTATAGTCCACTGATTACGTAGTAAATGAAGCTAGTTACAGTGAAGCAATAAATATTACACAAATGTAAATATTTGCTACTAAGGCTCCACTTATCTTAAGAAATTGATGTTAATACTTCTTTCTTCTTTCTAATGGAAATCGATTTCAATGGAGTTTGTATTCGATGGACTGAGGATGAAAGCGATTTGATTTTGAAATCAATTTCCATTAGAAAGAAGAAAGAAGTATTAACATAAATTTCTTAAGATAAGTGGAGCCTTAGTAGCAAATATTTATATTTGTGTTATAGTCCACTACTTAAAAGTTTCATTTCAGCAACTTTTTTTCTTTTCTTCTTCAGGACTTTGTCAGTACACAGCACTCGCATCCATACAGCAGGAGTGGGATTTCCCTCACTTTGTAAAGTTTTAGTTGTGCTGCTTTGCTACAAGTTTTAATTTTTTTTTTTAATTATGCCACACATGAATGTGTGGTACCTTCAAAGTACCTTCAAAATTTATATGTCAACACAACCTAACTTCTACAAGCTATATTCTGGGATTATTAGGGCTCATTCAGTTAGAAGTTTTACATCCTTTAAATTCTTAGCTATCTTATAATTTATACAATTTTAATATCTGCTTTTTAAAAAAATGAACTGAGAGTTATGACTTGCAAATTTCTGAAGTCTTTAGTACACTTGCTATTACAGAATATTGTCATGCTCTGCTTTTCAGGTCTATGAACTACTGCAGGATATTTACAGAATTAGCTGAATCTTTCTTGGAAAAAATAGTGAGTGAAGATAGCAGTAACAAGCCACATTTTGCATTAAAAATTTTAGACATGGTTTTGACTTGTGTTGGACATCATGACTATGAGGTAATTATAATTTCTATGATACCAGATTAATGATTTTTATCTTTTGCTGGAATTCATTTCAGTTAGACATTTGTTGAAAGAAAGTGCATAATTTTCATGGCAAGCATCTCAATTTAGTTGTGGCACTAAGCCCTGCAATACTGAACTTAATGTCTCTGCAATGTTTTGTCATCCCCTAGTAATGTGGTTATAAATACTTGCTTTAAGCGTAATTTAAGCATGTACAGTGTATAATTTCTATGATTGCTCTTATAATGATGTTATCCATTAAAATTAAGTTCCAGAGTAATATTAGATATTAAATAACATTGTGGCACCAGAATTATTAACAAATAAGTTTTATAATTTTATAAAGAAATGATAGGGAGATATATAAATAATTTCAATATGTAATATTGAAATGTATATGTATGTATATGTAATCTAATAAGCCTGCGTTACAGTCATTAGCTAGGCAGTATAAATTCTATCATGAAAATAAGAAGTCATTAGCAAACTTTCAAATTTCATGGTCCGGTAAAAGCAATTTGGTTAGTGTAGCTAGGTAATGAAAGTTATGATGAAACCCAGTCAGTAAGTATACTATTAACTCAAGTATACCTGGAAATCAGATGTATTTGGGGAGGTGCACTTACTGTCATATATCGAGATTTAACTGTATTGGAACACCACAGTGAAGCGAAATAATTATTAATTTTTAGATGAGTCGTATTTATTACACATCTGCTTCACTTTCGTACCTATTTTGAGGACATGTTTCGCAAATCATCGTTTGCATCTTCGGCTCTTATGCGACTAAAGCTTGATCCAGTGGTGTGGGTAATTCTGGGATTGCTGCTGCCATCTGTTGATTTAGTGATGAACTTAAATGTGGGATTCTCTTCTGGCGGGATTTCAAAGTTCATTAGTTGGTTTTTATGTTTTTCTATGTATATATTCTCTCCCATATGACGAGTTCACTATGTTTTTGTACGTATTTTAGTAATTCTGTGCTATCTTCAATTTCATGATTTTCAGACCAGAAATGAGCTGCTATTGCGGACTTATCAATATTTTTGTATCTTAAGTGCCTGAAGTGTTCTTTCTTTCTAGTGCCTATGTTTCTTTTTGTCCTCCCTATGTAAAAAACTGTGAAAAAATTTACATAGGGAGGATAAAAAGAAACATAGGCACTAGAAAGAAAGAACACTTCAGGCACTTAAGATACAAAAATATTGATAAGTCCGCAATAGCAGCTCATTTCTGGTCTGAAAATCATGAAATTGAAGATAGCACAGAATTACTAAAATACGTACAAAAACATAGTGAACTCGTCATATGGGAGAGAATATACATAGAAACACATAAAAACCAACTAATGAACTTTGAAATCCCGCCAGAAGAGAATCCCACATTTAAGTTCATCACTAAATCAACAGATGGCAGCAGCAACCCCAGAATTACCCACACCGCTGGATCAAGCGTTAGTCGCATAAGAGCCGAAGATGCAAACGATGATTTGCGAAACATGTCCTCAAAATAGGTACGAAAGTGAAGCAGATGTGTAATAAATACGACTCATCTAAAAGTTAATAATTACTGTCATATAGCGACTTTCTGAAAACTAGAATGGAAAAGAAATTCTTAGGATTGAGCAAAGTTGCAGAGTAACATCATTTCGGATGCACAAGATTTGGCATCATTATGCAGGAACATAGTAATACTTAGTAGGTGGGACGTAAGTTAATAAAAGAGTAACATAATTTTGTGCTTCATTGTATCATAGTCTTTACTCATAGGAATAATAAAAAGAAATCCCTTTCTTAGATTTGTAACTTACCAGAAAACAGACAAAACTTGAATATGGCCTACATAGGAAGGTAACACACAAAGAAAATTTCATAAAATCAGATGGATATAAACCAAGACAACACAAGCATGCTGTTATCAACAGTTTAACTTACAGGTTGGTTAATGTACCTTTAAACAAGATGGCATATATCAAAGAGTACAATAATATAATTCACATTGCAGAATACAATGGATTCAGTGCTGAATTGGTCAAAAAGAAAATTGATAAATTCAAAAGACAACAAAGATGCAAACAAGTAACTACTCGAAATTTAACTGTATTGGAACACCATAGTGAAGCGAAATAATTATTAAATTATAGATGAGTCGTATTTATTACACATCATAAGTGAAGCTGATGTGTAATATGACTCATCTATAATTTAATAAAAGTAACTACTCTTTCCCCAATCAGCAATGAAACTTCATACAGAAAATTTACATATCATTCCAGAGCTACACACCTTTTCCAAAAAGTCTTCAAAGAGCACAATATTACTTTGGCCCTACAGAACAAATTTAGTGTACCAACACCTTTTGAAATCACATAATACAAAGGAGATAACCACAGACAAAAAATAAGGTTTATACCGGATAAACTGCAAAGGTTGTGACAACTTTTACATTGGAAAACTAAAAGGAACTTGAACATTAGGCTTAAAGAGCATTTTAGGAGCATCAGGAACAAAGAAATAGATAAATCGGCAGTAGTGTACCATTTTTGGAAGGGGAATCATGATATAAAACGAGAAATCCACTTATTAAAAAGCATCCAGGGTCCAGCTGCATTAACCATGTGGAAAAAAAATCTTCATAAAGAAATATGAAAGAAAATTGTTTCATTTTGACTACCTTTGAAGAAAACCCAAACTTCAAGTTCATCAAGATACTGACAGAGACGCACCTATCACCTTCAAGGAGTTCACCAAACTAACATCTATTATTAATCATCTATTAGTCAACATCTATTAGTCAACAACAGCTGGTGATGTTAGGAAGATCCTAATGAAACGCGTTCTAGGTAAATACTAGCAATGAGTACTAGTTTGACTCAAAATTGTATTAGTAAAAAGAAAAAAGAGTGTTCATTTTTAAAATTCTTATCTTTCCCATCAATTGTTACAGTCTAACAGAAGTGTTTACTGTGATCTATTATTGGCCCTGCAGCACTTAAGACCATGCTTGTGTGTATAGGTTTATCAGTGACAATTGTGTAATCTTCAGCTGAGCATTTTTTTTTTCCTTGTCATTTCGGCGGCCGTTCTCCTTTGGAACATACTGAATGTGTTAACTCGTTATCTTTAGTTTTTAATCATTAGATCACGCACACATTCGCACTCTCATTCATACTTCCAGACTCTGGGGAAGATGGGGAATTATCTTGGTCGGAGAAAAATCCCCAACCCCACTGCCGGGAATCGAACCTGGGACCCCTACTCTACCGGCTCTCTACCGGCTGAGCTACGGGGCCAGCCAAGCATTTTTTGCATCTCATGGCAATGTACACTTAGCATTATTATCATGGTAGCATTAGTTTCAAACGGTAAAATCCAAATATGTCATAATTTAACATTCATTAGTGCAATTTTGATTGATATGATTCAAATAGATATAGTTAAATTCTTCATGACAACTCACTTTAAATAGGACATTTCAGGCTTCATTAAATTTAAAATAAAAGTGAATTGAGAAGATATTGACACATGGCTTCACTTGCACTGTCTCTATGCTTCTTTCAATTTTTATACTTTTCATTAAATTTGTTGTTAACTTAATGTTCATTAACCCACATTTGACCATGGATACCATTAGATAAAGAGCTCAGATTATCACAGTAACAATGAGAATGCAAATGGCATCAAAAGTATCAACTATATTCTTTAACACTATGAGTATTAAACTTTTGTTTTAATGGCACTTACTCTGTGTGCATGTGGTGCATGTGTGGATGTCAGAGAGAGAGAGAGAGAGAGAGAGAGAGAGAGAGAGAGAGAGAGAGAGGGAGAGGGAGAGGGAGGGGGAGGGGGAGGGGGAGGGGGAGGGGGAGAGGGGAGAGGGGGAGGGGGGGAGGGGGGAGGGAGAGGGAGGGAGGGGGAGAGAGAGGGAGGGAGGGGGAGAGAGAGGGAGGGAGGGGGAGAGAGAGGGAGGGAGGGGGAGAGAGAGGGAGGGAGGGAGAGAGAGGGAGGGGGGAGAGAGAGGGAGGGGGGGAGGGGGAGGGAGGGAGGGGGAGGGAGGGAGGGAGGGGGAGGGAGGGAGGGAGAGGGAGAGAGGGAGGGAGGGAGAGGGAGGGAGAGAGAGAGGGAGAGAGAGAGGGAAGGGGGCAAAGAGAGAGTGCTTCAACTAATAATAAATGAAAATGCAATATTTATTGGAAGAGAGAGCAACTGAAGAAGTTAAATTCTGGTTGAATTGTCACATTAGTAAGTTTCTTCCTAACTTGATAATTTGTTAATTAATTAATTAATTCAATTTAATTTTTGTGTATGTGTTTTAGGTTGCTGAAATAACATTTAATCTATGGTATCGGCTCTCTGAGGAACTTTATCAGAAGAATAATGATTCTTTAACAGCACTTTTTAAGCCATATATAGAACGACTGATAGAAGCTTTGTGCCGACACTGTCAGATTGAACCAGATCATGTGAGTACACTGATACTTTCCAAAATTAAAACAGTAGAGGTGAAATGAATGCATTTTTCAATAAATTCAAGATTTAGTAAATTGTTAGAAAGCATTGTTGCAATCTAACGTAATGTGAGCTCTGCAGGAAAAAGAAAGAATAAAAAAAGGGTATAAAGTTTTAAAATACAATAGATGGAAATATCTTTATCTTTGAGAAGAAATATATCAAATGCATATGCCTTGTACAGCCATGTTGTCAATCTGGGTAGCTCAGTGCATTTTGCATTGGTCCACTGATCTCAAGGTTGCAGGTGAAATATGACTCTGAATTAAATTAATTAGGAGTCGATTAATGACACAAAACAACACTTACTTTTAAATTTTCCCGGAACCAGTTTCTGAGGCCTTCCCTCTATCTTCAGCCGGACATCGACTTGTTCTCATTGGTGTAGCTGGCAATATTTTGTCATCGGTCTCCTCTGGTGGCGGTTCGAGGAACTTGCTGAACAAATCTTTCTGGGGGATGTCGAAATTGAATACTTTGTTCCTATTTTTTGAAATAAAGATTTGTTCCCATGTGGACAGTTCTTCTTTTCCTGTTGTATGTTTTAGTAATTTTGGTTCTGGATTTATGTTGTGTTTTTTTCCCAAAAATGCGTGGCAACTGCTGATTTTTCTAATTGTTTGTATTTTATGTTCCTAAAGTGTTCCTTTGCTCTTGTTTCTAAATTTCTTTTGGTTTTTCCAATATAAATTTGACTACAGTCACAGCATTCAATTTGATATATACCCGATTTTTTGTTAGATGGAATGGCATTTTTGATGTTTGAGCAAATTAGGTTTTTTAAGGAGTAATGGTTCACTGGAGCTAGTTGAATGTTTTGTTTTTTGAAGACTTTTTTGAATTTATCGAAGGCCCATGGATGGTAAGTGAATTTTTTGAAGATCATTTTAGTTTCTGTAGCTGAGAGGGTTGTGGTTTCCTTTAGTAGTTTCTTCTTTTTTGCTAAGTTCATTTTTTTGTCTACTAGTGATTTGGGAAAGTCATTTTTCTGTGCTATTTCAATAATTTTGCTGTATTCTATTTTGTATTCTTCTGCTGTGAGAGGGATGTTGACCAGTCTGTGTGCTAAACTATTAAAGATTGCCTGTTTGTGGGATCTTGGATTGTAGCCATTAGCTTTTATGTAGTTGTCTGTCTGTGTTGGTTTTCTGTAAATGCCAAAGTTTATTCTATTTTTATTTCTGATTATTTTTAGATCTAAAAATGGTAAATACTCGTCTTTTTCAACTTCTACAGTGAACTTGATGCTTTTTTCTTGAATATTTAAAAGTTTTAGTGCATCACTGATGTGTTTTTTTGGCACTATGGCAAATATGTCATCTACATATCTTTGCCAGAGTTTGAACATCCATGGGAAACCTTTAGTGATCCTTATTTCTAGTGCACTCATGTACAGATCGGCCAGGAAGGGTGATAAGGGGTTGCCCATTGCTAAACCAGAAGTTTGATGGAAATATTTTGTTTGAAACTGGAAGAAATTCTGTTCTATGCATAATTTGGTAAGTTCGATGTAATCTGAAATTTCAAGTGATGACATTCCAAGTGATTTGAGCCATTTTTCTATCAATGTTGGGAGTTGTTTAACTGGTATGCTGGGAAACAGTGATTTAACGTCAAATGAGACTAGTGTGTCCTCTTCATTTAGTTCAGTATCCTTAATGTGTTCTATAAGTTCATAGGTGTTTTTGATGCTTAGGCTATCGAATTTTGGAAATGAGTTGAATTTGTTTATTTGCCACTTTGCAAGTTTGTATGTTGGTGAATTTATACTGCTAACTATAGGTCTCATTGTTATGGATGGTTTGGGTATTTTGGGTAAGCCATAAAGTCTAGGTAAGGTTGGGTTATCTGGTTTAACTGCATATTTGTTTGATATTATACTTGATTTTGCTATTGTTTTTTCAAATGATTTTATGCAAGCTGTTAATGGATTTTTGTTAATGGTTTCATATCCACTGTTAGTTAGCATTTCTTCCATTTTTTCAAGGTAATCAGATTTATCCATTATGACTATTTTGTTACCTTTGTCTGCCTTGGTGTATATGACGTTTTTTTGTTTCAATGAATGGATAATATTTTGTTTGCTCTTCTGAACGGATCTGGTTTTTATTTCTTCCAAAATATTTTCACATTGGCTTTTAAGTGGATTTTGTTTTGATACTGGTAGACACAGTGCCGAAATGTTTATATCTGCAATGCAATGCAATCTGCAATTTTGGAAGAAATAAAAACCAGATCCGTTCAGAAAAGCAAACAAAATATTATCCATTCATTGAAACAAAAAAACGTCATATACACCAAGGCATAAAATCATTTGAAAAAACAATAGCAAAATCAAGTATAATATCAAACAAATATGCAGTTAAACCAGATAACCCAACCTTACCTAGACTTTATGGCTTACCCAAAATACACAAACCATCCATAACAATGAGACCTATAGTTAGCAGTATAAATTCACCAACATACAAACTTGCAAAGTGGCTAATAAACAAATTCAACTCATTTCCAAAATTCGATAGCCTAAGCATCAAAAACACCTATGAACTTATAGAACACATTAAGGATACTGAACTAAATGAAGAGGACACACTAGTCTCATTTGACGTTAAATCACTGTTTCCCAGCATACCAGTTAAACAACTCCCAACATTGATAGAAAAATGGCTCAAATCACTTGGAATGTCATCACTTGAAATTTCAGATTACATCGAACTTACCAAATTATGCATAGAACAGAATTTCTTCCAGTTTCAAACAAAATATTTCCATCAAACTTCTGGTTTAGCAATGGGCAACCCCTTTTCACCCTTCCTGGCCGATCTGTACATGAGTGCACTAGAAATAAGGATCACTAAAGGTTTCCCATGGATGTTCAAACTCTGGCAAAGATATGTAGATGACATATTTGCCATAGTGCCAAAAAAACACATCAGTGATGCACTAAAACTTTTAAATATTCAAGAAAAAAGCATCAAGTTCACTGTAGAAGTTGAAAAAGACGAGTATTTACCATTTTTAGATCTAAAAATAATCAGAAATAAAAATAGAATAAACTTTGGCATTTACAGAAAACCAACACAGACAGACAACTACATAAAAGCTAATGGCTACAATCCAAGATCCCACAAACAGGCAATCTTTAATAGTTTAGCACACAGACTGGTCAACATCCCTCTCACAGCAGAAGAATACAAAATAGAATACAGCAAAATTATTGAAATAGCACAGAAAAATGACTTTCCCAAATCACTAGTAGACAAAAAAGTGAACTTAGCAAAAAAGAAGAAACTACTAAAGGAAACCACAACCCTCTCAGCTACAGAAACTAAAATGATCTTCAAAAAATTCACTTACCATCCATGGGCCTTCGATAAATTCAAAAAAGTCTTCAAAAACAAAACATTCAACTAGCTCCAGTGAACCATTACTCCTTAAAAAACCTAATTTGCTCAAACATCAAAAATGCCATTCCATCTAACAAAAAATCGGGTATATATCAAATTGAATGCTGTGACTGTAGTCAAATTTATATTGGAAAAACAAAAAGAAATTTAGAAACAAGAGCAAAGGAACACTTTAGGAACATAAAATACAAACAATTAGAAAAATCAGCAGTTGCCACGCATTTTTGGGAAAAAAACACAACATAAATCCAGAACCAAAATTACTAAAACATACAACAGGAAAAGAAGAACTGTCCACATGGGAACAAATCTTTATTTCAAAAAATAGGAACAAAGTATTCAATTTCGACATCCCCCAGAAAGATTTGTTCAGTAAGTTCCTCGAACCGCCACCAGAGGAGACCGATGACAAAATATTGCCAGCTACACCAATGAGAACAAGTCGATGTCCGGCTGAAGATAGAGGGAAGGCCTCAGAAACTGGTTCCGGGAAAATTTAAAAGTAAGTGTTGTTTTGTGTCATTAATCGACTCCTAATTAATTTAATTTATACAACAACACTGTTTTCAACACTTCCATGAAAGGATTTATGACTCTGACTGATGGTTTTTAAGTGTTCATTAAAGCAACAGTTGTATCTTAGCAGAGATTTACTGGCATGTAGAAGAACTCCTTTGGAATGAAATTCTGGTATACCTGCGACACTGATATGACCTGTCAATTGACAGCATTGTTAACAAACAAAACTTTGTTTGTTTGGAGGAATTTAGTAACAGTGACATCAAAATTAATCGTAAAAACTTTGTTGTAATCATTTGTGGAAGAAACATGCATTTACAGAGAATAAATTTTTGTGATGCGATCCTTGCTGTTGAACAACTTTGTTAATAAAGTATTTATTGATTTGTTTTAGCTCTGTCATGTTTGAGGTACTTCATTATTTTAGTTTTGGGATGGCTCAGTTGATTAGATGCTGGCTAAGTGATCCCAAGGTCCAGCAGGTTCAAACCTGGCCAGAGCAATTGTTTTTAAGTGTGTTTAAAAGTGAAGGCCATATGTTATTAGATTCACTGGCATGCAAAAGAACTCCTGCGAGATGAAATTCCATTACACTAGCAGCACTGATATGATCCTGACATTGACAGCTTCATTAACAAAATATTTTTATATCATTTATTAAGAACAATGATTAACTAGACAGAGTTGAAAAATTGATTTCTACATTGTATTAAATAGAAAATACGTTATTGTAAGTGGTGTGTAGATGATTTCATCAGTCGCAGCCTAAACATTAGACTGGTTTCCAAAAAATTGTACAAAATCGTATAGAACTGTCTGATTAAGGTGTCATGGTTTGTAAATACTTTTCTTTTTTAATTTTTTACAGGAAGGTTTGTTGGAGGATGGAGACGATTTTGCTGATTTCCGAATGAAGGTGTCAGAACTCATTAAAGATGTTGTCTTCATAGTAGGGTCATCTAACTGCTTCAGACAAATGTTCCTAAGTCTTCAAAGTAGTGGAGTAACGTGGGACTCCAGTGAAGCAGCACTCTTTATTATGCAGGCAGTTGCTAAGAACATTCTGCCGTAAGTTTTGCTGTAGTTAGATAAAATAAAGCAGTATATAAGTCCATTTGACACAACATAACATGGTGTCTGTGGTATATCTGTGGTATATATACAGATTTGTGCATGCAAGCATGCATATTTTATTCTTCTTGCTTAAAATTGGCAAAACACAAATTTAACCAAATACCATCAGTAATGAGGCAGGAAGCTGGACGATTTAATGTGAAATTGGTTGCTGTTCTAGTCATAGTTCTTATTAAGTGTTTAGTTAGATTAAAAGACTAAAAGATATTCAGAAATCCCATTTACTAGAGTGTGCATATATTGATAAAACAGCATACCTCTGAAGCGGCTATGCTGAGTTGTGCAGTTTAATGGAGAGAAGTCAGGAGCAATGAAAACTATGATCTAATATCCGGAGTTAAACTTATTTGAATCCTATACCATGTGTTTTTATACTGTATGTAGGAATGATGCTACATTTTCTTCCACTGGCAATCCGAACAAAAGTGTCACAAGATTATGCCCAGAAAGTGTTACTCATCTACCAGAATCCCCTTTTGCTAACGACTCTACATAAAACCCCTACTACTAGCTTCTAATAGTATGTTGCCACCTCATTTTTACATTACTGAAATTTTCTGCTTTCCATCCTAAAGTCTTCTATAAATTTCTAAGAAATACACTTACATATTCCAAGAATTCCAAGGTACCTGCCATAGCTAATCTGGCAACTTTGGATACTTGCACCCCTCAGGCTATCACAAATGACCGGACCACTTCCACAAATTGGCCTGAGAACTAGTCCTCACTAATTACTACACAATGTTATTCACCCCAAGCTGGATTGTATTGCCAAACCTACAACTCCCTAACATTTAATAGATGCAGAAAATATTCGTATTTGATTGTATTATAAGTATTAATTTATTCAATTGATCTGTAATTTCGGTATTAAATGCCCCCGTTACATTATTTATTATCCCATAGTAAAAGAATATATATGTCTTACTAAAATAACAACATTAAGTATAATATAAGTAGTAGGCAACCCTTGATTCTCTTACAATTCCCTTTACAATTTATTTTTCTCATGATACATTGATTTACATTTTACAAAAATTATCCATAGTACTACATAATAATCAAATTATCAAAGTAAATTAATTACATTAAACAAATTCTGATTTTCAATTTCTAATTCTAAGCCTCAGTACACTCTTAAGATCAGCATTTCTTAAACTAAATGTTTAATTTAATTAACTCACTCTTTCTGTCTGTCTCTCTTTTTCTCTTTGATCTACTTCAAATTAATTCACAAGATACTACAATTAGAAACATTCTTAATTATACACAGTTCTCATTTTTATCTGTAATTTTTACCATGCAAAATTTGATGCCATCAATAGCATTGCTGATGGAGTGAGTTTATATACAACTCCCCTAGCGGCTTGCAATCATATTTGATGTGCTGACAGTAGCTTTGAGACCTCCCTCTACCGACAGGTAAATATACTATTTGAGAGGTGGGTCTGCCTGCTTAATATAAAGGTGCGTAATTTCGCCGGGTGCATAGATACAATAACTGTTTTTATAAAATTATATACTGCAATCCAATGCACTTCAAAGCCAATTATGCAGCCATAAAAGTATACAATGAAGAATATACGAAATGATAAGTCAATGAACACTTATTTCACAATGAACATCCGTTTTTTCTGTTATAGTAGACATATATGCATAATGTAAATCTGTCACATAAAATAGAAATATGAGGTACACCCAGAAAGTAAGTTCTGTTTGGTAATAAAATTAAATTGTGTACAGATACACAAGAATTATTTATTGCACAAAATTCTACAACTCTTAAACTACTTTTCCACATAACTGACGAAATTTTGCAGGCATTTGTCTTAGCGAGGCACAAGTTTTTGTATACCTTCTTCATAGAAGTTTGCTGCCTGTGTCTTCAACCAGTTGGAAACATTTTCTTACAGCTCTTCGTCATTGTTGAAGTGTTAACCGCCAAGGAAAGATTTGAGATGCAAAAACAGATGAAAGTCGCTAGGAGCGAGGTCAGGGCTGTATGGGGGGGGGGGGGGAGGGTTGGTCAAACACGTCCCAGCCAAATTGCTGTAGGATGTTTTTCGTCGCATTTGCAGTGTGTGATCATGCGTTGTAATGAAGAAACACAACACCTTTTGTCAGCATTCCTCGGCACTTATTCTGCATTCAGAAAACGAATCACAGATCTGATTTCACAAGCGGCGGGATTTTCAATCAACACAGACATTGTAAACAAGCACAACAAAGCGTACGTGGCTGACAGTGATCTCACAGTGGCACACCTTTCTTCTCCCTGATACAGAGCATCTACCGCGCATGTGCGGAACTGCGATCGCAGCGCTGCAGCGGAGATAAATTGAAACAGAACTTACTTTCTGGATGCCCCTTGTAATTCAATTTGATCTTAATGCTTTTCTAACACTCAGTTTCCTCACAATGTAACTTCATTACAAACCAGAAATTTAGCAGAATATGTCCTAGGAATGAAAAATAAATTAGTGTTACAATATGTACAAAGCTTTTATCCAAGTCTAAATAAGAAAATATCTCTAGTACATAGCCTCGTGTCCATTTTCTTATATTTCCTTTCTCTCTTCCCCTTGAAGTGTCTGTATTGTGAGAAGATATGCTTGAGGCCTTTCTGTCATAACATTATTTATTGCTTCTAGATTGGGACCAGTCACTTTAGGCATCCAGTGTCTCTCTTTTTGCGAGTAACTGATCCTGTATCTTGGAAATGTTTGATGCACCTATTGTTTTAAAAGACATAAGGATACCAACATTAATCAAAATTTTAATTAAGCGTGAGAATGACAAAAAATTTATATTGTATACTGATAAAACGTAAGGTGTTTATGTTGCAAACAAAAGTATGTCAGTTTGACGGTACCTGGACACTTTTGACAACATTACTCTCCAAAGGACTTGTCTGAATGCTGGATAGCGCTGCATACATCCTTTATGCAGTGGTTTAAATTATATTTATATGTCGCACCAATTTTAATGCTGGTACAAAGGTAGCATTCAACCATGTAGATGCCAAGCTCTGTATTCATATCCAGGGGAAGCTGGTTGTATAAGTTACCGGTGCAACCACCCAGAGCACTGTAATTTGCTTACTGTTCCGCAAAAATTACCGCTTCTCTGTAGAGGGCACTAGCATTTCAAGATAGACTCACCAGTCAACTATGACGTCATTTTTGCTCAATCGTAGGGCGGGAAATAACAAATAAAAATGAACACTGTGTATGAATGAATGATTTATTTATTTTGCATATTCCAAAATTTTACAATTTACAACTTTAGGCTACATTTATTTGTCTTTACCGTGTTGCTACCTTGACTTACCTGGCACCCTGGTCTTCTGCTGTGCCAGGTAGCTCTTAACCTCCATGCCTCCTTGTTACTTAATTAGCCCCATTCTCGCCCCTCCCCCAGCTTCCTTTCTTATATTCTTTACATTTCTTGCCCATTTTTCTTTTACTTTCTGTAAGAACTCACGAATACTGCTTACTTACTTTTCCTCCTTTCCGTTAACATTTATATAGCTACTATCCTCTTCTCTACTTTCTCCCATTTTTCCTTCCAAACCTTTTTTCTCCACATTGCAACCTCTTCGCATTCTGTTACATAGTGTTCTATGCTTTCTTTTCCCTCACACAATTCACAAATTCCCATTTCCCAACCTGTAATGATTTCATATTTTCTAGACTTCCCCATATTTCCTGCCTTTCTACATCTTTTATTCTGTATTTCACCAATTTACCCACATCCTTTGTATTCCTCTACTCTAATCTCCATATATCTCCCATTCCTATTTTTTCCATAATTCCTCCTATGTCTGCCCACCAACAAATTGAGTTCTCTAATCTTTTTTGCTGTCTCATGCATAATTTCATAATTTCATAATTTCCCCTTCTTTTTTTGGCCAAACACCTATACCAAAATTTTATTATTCTTTCCATTATTCCATTTCTTGTCTTTCCTAATTCTACTAAAGCTACTTCCCTAGGCGCTGATCTTGGTAAGCCTAGTAACTCTTTAAAAAACCTCCTGTAGTTTTGGTCCATCGTTTTGTTTACCTCTGCGTTCCCCCAGATCTCCACTGCATACAACATTTTGAATTCCACTAGTGCTTCATACATTCTTACTAACCACTTGGTTGTCATTTCTAGCTTATGTTTGCATATTCTTATCTCATTCATTGCTGCCCTTCCTTTTGCTTCAATTCTTCTCCTGTGTGCTCCCCACTTTCCATTGTTATTCAACCTCACTCCTAAGTATTCAAATTCATTGACCACTTCTACCCTTTTGCCATTTAGTACCCACTTTTCATCTTTTTTTTAATTTAACTCCCTCCTTTAAGACCATAACTTTCGACTTATTTATGTTTATTTTTATTCCCCACTCTTCACAGAATTTCTGGATTTCATTTATTGCCTTCTGCAATCCTACTACCATTATAGATCCTACCATTAACCCTTTAACCGATATAGACGTCATATGATGTCCAGGTTAAAATGCCCCAAACCGATACGGATATGTATAGACGTCCTGCGCATACATGCATTTAATGCTCATTTAACACCAATTATTTTAATCTTCTTATTTTACAATAAATTTAAATTAGCTCTATAAGAGATGTAAACTTACCCTTAAAGTTATTTGTGGTTGGTTTATTGACACTCGTCACTTACTTTTTCATATATTTATGAGAGACTAGTTTCAAAGGCCCTGGCCTCCATTTTCAATCTCTTCCCAACTGGCATTTGTTGTTATCTGCTCTCTCTGGTGGTGGAACTATGAACTTTTTTGTCAAATTATCTGCTGGCGGGATTTCAAAGTTCATTACGCGATCCTTATTTTTCCAGATGAATATGTTCTCCCATGTTGTCAATCTATTTTGGTTTATCACTCCTTTTAATAATTTTGGATTTGGATCAATGTCATGGTTTTCATTCCAAAAATGAAATGCTACTGCTGACTTGTCTTCTTGTTTCAATCTGATGTTTCTAAAGTGTTCTTTGACTCTGGTTTTTAAATTTCTTTTTGTTTGACCTATGTAGCATTTTTCACAATTCTTGCAATTTATTTGGTATATTCCAGATTTGTTACCTGAAGGAATTTCATCTTTTGTTTTTGAATTTAGTAATTTTAAAATTGAGTATCTATTAGTAGGTGCCAAGATGATATTTTGTTCCTTGAATATCTTTTTAAATTTATTAAATGTTTTTGGATGATATGTGAATGAACTGAATATGCTGTTGCTTTCTTTTTCTTTAATAGATGTGGTTGCTTCCTTAATGGTTTTCTTTAGTTTAGATTTTCTAATTTTCTTCAACACCAAACTTTTGTTGTATCCGTTTTCTTCTGCTATGTGTATTATTGCTTTTTGTTCCTTGAAATATTCTTCTTTTTCCATGGGTATGTTGACTAGTCTGTGTGTAAGGCTGTTTATTATTGCATGTTTATGTGTAATTGGGTTGTGGCTATTATTTTTTATATAATTTTCTGAATGTGTTGGCTTCCTGTAAATTCCAAATTTTATTTTTGTATCATTCCTGATGATAAATATTAAAAGCAGAAGCATTATTAACAGTGAAGTATTCTTCATACTTAAATTTGAATTTATGAGTCACTATGTTTACACTCAAACATAGTGACTCATAAATTCAAATTTAAGTATTCCTGATGATATTTAGATCCAAGAAAGGTAGTTGTCCATTGATTTCCTTTTCTATTGTGAATTTGATAGTCCTTTCTTGCAGATTGAGTAATTTTAATGCATCATCTAAATGTTTACTTGGTACAATTGCAAAGATGTCGTCAACATATCTATACCAAACCTTGAAGATCAATGGGAAGGACTTTTTAATTTGTGTTTCAAATGCACTCATAAATAAGTTAGCCAAAAAAGGTGAAAGTGGATTGCCCATTGATAATCCTGATTTCTGCTTGTAGTGTTTTCCATTAAAGCTAAAGAAGTTTTGTTCAATGCATATTTTTGTTAGAGAAATATATTCTTCTGCTTCTATTGCTTCCATATCAATTGTAGCTAGCCATTTTTTTAACACAGTCTGCAATTTTTCTGTTGGTATGCTTGGAAATAAAGATGTGACATCAAATGAAACCAGTCTGTCATTTTTGTCCAAATTTATATCTTTGATTTTTTCTACTAAATCTAAAGAGTTTCTTAAATTTGCACTTTCAAATTTTGGAAAACTATTAAATTTACTTAGTAACCATTTGGCCAAATTATATGTGGGGGCATTTATGCTACTAGTAATAGGTCTCATGCCTTTCCCTGTTTTATGAATTTTTGGTAGCCCATATACTCTTGGTAATGTTGGATTATCTACTTTAATTTTGTGCAATTCTTTTTTGTTGATTATTTTGCTCTCTTTTAGCGTTTTATTTGTGGTTTCAATGCAGTACTTTAATGGATTAGTTTCTACTTTTTGGTAATTACTGTCTTCTATATGGGCTACCAAAAATTCATAAAACAGGGAAAGGCATGAGACCTATTACTAGTAGCATAAATGCCCCCACATATAATTTGGCCAAATGGTTACTAAGTAAATTTAATAGTTTTCCAAAATTTGAAAGTGCAAATTTAAGAAACTCTTTAGATTTAGTAGAAAAAATCAAAGATATAAATTTGGACAAAAATGACAGACTGGTTTCATTTGATGTCACATCTTTATTTCCAAGCATACCAACAGAAAAATTGCAGACTGTGTTAAAAAAATGGCTAACTACAATTGATATGGAAGCAATAGAAGCAGAAGAATATATTTCTCTAACAAAAATATGCATTGAACAAAACTTCTTTAGCTTTAATGGAAAACACTACAAGCAGAAATCAGGATTATCAATGGGCAATCCACTTTCACCTTTTTTGGCTAACTTATTTATGAGTACATTTGAAACACAAATTAAAAAGTCCTTCCCATTGATCTTCAAGGTTTGGTATAGATATGTTGACGACATCTTTGCAATTGTACCAAGTAAACATTTAGATGATGCATTAAAATTATTCAATCTGCAAGAAAGGACTATCAAATTCACAATAGAAAAGGAAATCAATGGACAACTACCTTTCTTGGATCTAAATATCATCAGGAATGATACAAAAATAAAATTTGGAATTTACAGGAAGCCAACACATTCAGAAAATTATATAAAAAATAATAGCCACAACCCAATTACACATAAACATGCAATAATAAACAGCCTTACACACAGACTAGTCAACATACCCATGGAAAAAGAAGAATATTTCAAGGAACAAAAAGCAATAATACACATAGCAGAAGAAAACGGATACAACAAAAGTTTGGTGTTGAAGAAAATTAGAAAATCTAAACTAAAGAAAACCATTAAGGAAGCAACCACATTTATTAAAGAAAAAGAAAGCAACAGCATATTCAGTTCATTCACATATCATCCAAAAACATTTAATAAATTTAAAAAGATATTCAAGGAACAAAATATCATCTTGGCACCTACTAATAGATACTCAATTTTAAAATTACTAAATTCAAAAACAAAAGATGAAATTCCTTCAGGTAACAAATCTGGAATATACCAAATAAATTGCAAGAATTGTGAAAAATGCTACATAGGTCAAACAAAAAGAAATTTAAAAACCAGAGTCAAAGAACACTTTAGAAACATCAGATTGAAACAAGAAGACAAGTCAGCAGTAGCATTTCATTTTTGGAATGAAAACCATGACATTGATCCAAATCCAAAATTATTAAAAGGAGTGATAAACCAAAATAGATTGACAACATGGGAGAACATATTCATCTGGAAAAATAAGGATCGCGTAATGAACTTTGAAATCCCGCCAGCAGATAATTTGACAAAAAAGTTCATAGTTCCACCACCAGAGAGAGCAGATAACAACAAATGCCAGTTGGGAAGAGATTGAAAATGGAGGCCAGGGCCTTTGAAACTAGTCTCTCATAAATATATGAAAAAGTAAGTGACGAGTGTCAATAAACCAACCACAAATAATTTTTATATTAATTTTGACGTCACTGTTACTAAATTCCTCCAAACACACATCAAGTATAGGTTACCCTTAAAGGTTTCTTTTTGAATTGTACACCTCCAAACCTGGATAAACACCCAAGGGCACATCTGCAGATTCATGCCAAATAATATTGGTTTCCTTGCAAACTTCTTTTTTGCAACACACTACACATTTTCGAAATGGTTACAACTTTTTTGGTTGTGGGGGGTATCCTTTCAGGAAAGGGTTTTCTCTCAAGTATGAGGGGTGATGTCGTGGTGAATTTCTTACCCCAGTATAAAGAGGACTCTGAGTATTATAGTACTCAATTAGGTTATGAGCTATTTATATGCGCAAGTACAGGTAGGTGAATGTCTTGCATGAATTTACAGCTCTGAAAATTACTAAAAAATTGTGAATGGTTACATCCAGTGGTATAAAAATACTTTTTTTACCATTTAACTGTTTTTCGTAAAGAGGGATAGCTAGTAATAGCTGATCTGCATCACCCATATTTCACCGGCCATTTTCCCAAACAATGGAGTAACTAACATGCTATCTGTAGACCAATACATGTCACTGCTACCTATATCCTAAACATCTCCTTCATAATCGCACAACAAATCTTCCAGATTTTCTACAGTAATATCAGAAGCCTGTACACATCATATGCAAGCTAATTTATTTGCTATATTACCGGACTAAGCCATAATTAACATTGAAATTTAACAATTTCAAATGTGACATTCATTTAGCTCTTGATAGCTATAAGAAATCACTCTGAACACAGAGAGAGTATAAATAACTAAACTACTGAGCGAAAACAGCTGCATAAGGCTGCCAGAAAATTTGTAATAACAGATCTGTAATAACAGATGCTGACAGAGTTTTCTTTCCAGTGTGTATGACGCAATATATACTCGATGATTATCGCTTGGTATAGCATAAACTAAAAGCTAAAACCTTGAACCAGAGAAATTGCTTGCGTAGCTATACATGCTATGCAGGTATACATTCGTTCGTATACACACAAAACAAAATGATTCAAATATTAGACGCGCTCGGCACAAAGAATGGCTTTTGCTACAGTGAAACAAAGTAGGGAAATTTCAACAATTTATTAATGTAGTCTCTACTTTATTGTTACTGTAGATGTTTACTGCCTTTAATGGGTTTTAAACCAGTTTTTGTTTCGTTTAAATAACTTAATAAATATGGAAGATACGGAATTGTATTTATGATGCATTTTTACAGCATTTAGCAAATTAAATGTCTTGTTCTGTTAATTATTGGGTATCTTATTAAATCTCGATATATTGGGTATCTGTTTCCGGCCCCTGAAGGGTTTAAATGGCCACCAGCGAAGCGGTTAAAGTCATCCATATATAGCAATCCAGAAATTTCTTTGTTTGCTATTACCGGACAGTGCTGATTACCTTGTTCAACTTTGTCTATTATCTCGTCTATAAATAAGTTAAACAGAATTGGACTCATTTTGCATCCTTGTCTTAGGCCTATTTTTTGTTCTGTCATCTCCGTAATTACATTTTTTGCCCCTTATGCAAAACTTCCCCCTTCATAAATTTTTCTCTACTTTTTTCTCTACTTCTTTTATATATTTTCCACTTACCCCTTTCATCCTCAATTTCCAAACTGGAGCTTTTCTCTTTATCATATCAAAAGCTTTCTCAAAAGAACATAATATACCCTTCTCTTCTTCCTGGGGTATTGCAGTCATCGTTTCGGCAGGTTGTTATTTGCCGCTTCTTTTTTCGTAGCGAGGTTGTCATTCGCCATCTTCATTTCTTCCATTTTTTGTAAAATCATTTCCAATGCAGCCTCCATCATGGCATGTCTCACTCCTGACACCAATTGTGACATTGTGGATTCGTAGAATTAAAAGTCCAAGTTGCAGAAATTCAAAATGTTCTTTATTTCCGTACACTTTGGTCAATCCTTACAGTAGCAGAATTACGTCACATACACAATTACTATCTTCCAAGGTCGTTGATCACAACAAAGAGCTCACTTTCAAAACACACCAGCTCCAATTACAACTCTCGTTACGACTCCATTTACGACTGTGATAAACTAGCCACGGCTTCTTTTTATACACGACCATTGATGATTCCAGACTGTTATAGAATGTTCTCTATCAATCAAGATGTCACTAGAATTTTCTATATATCTAACTTTATTTGTTTCGGCAGACCTTTTATCTCCGCACTATCTTTATTTGTGTCGGCATACTCTTCATCTCCATGCTGCACTATCAGTCTCTTATCTCTCCGTGCTGCACTGTCTCTTTATGCGCGTTGCTGCCAGTCGCGAGACTACCAACAGAGACACCCCTATCACCTCCAAGGAGTACACAAATCAAATTTCAACAGTCGATATTAGCTGAGGATTTAGGAAGGTCCTAACGAAACGTGTTCTAGGTAAATACTAGCCTATATGGAGCATTGAGTACTGGTTCGACTCAAAATTATATCAGAGATCAGTTTTAATTGCAGTAAAAATAAAAGTTAATCAAGAAGATATTGGCTCATTGCTCCACTCACACTGTTTCTTACAGGACATATTTCAAGTATTTTGCATTCTGATTGTTGATTGGCATTTCATAGAGTGGTTCAAACAAGAATGCTTTACTCTGGATAGAAGTAATGTTTAAAAAAATAGATATGCTCCATGGATCTGTTCCTGACCTTGATTTACTATTTACCTTGATTTACTATGCAGAATCACTGCTAATAAATACTTTTTATATTACAAATATTTGACTTGGAGCTTATATTTTGGATGGGAGCAGTTGGCCATACTTATTTATTATTTTAGATATATTCTCTTATCATGATCATCTTTTTTTTCTCTCTTTTTTTATATAGCGAGGAAAATGAAGTTGTTCCCAAGGTAGTGGAGGCCATTTTAAGCTTACCAGAAAATACTCATATAGCTGTGAGGCATACATCAATTCTTCTTCTGGGTGAGCTGTGTGAATGGATTGAGAGGCATCCACAATCATTAGGTAAGTTTTTGTGGATTCTAATTTGACATGTAAGATGACATTGTCAGATATAAGGCATAAAACTGGAGCAATTTTGAAATGTATACAGGGTATTCCTGAATTCAGCTATACAAATTGCAAGGTTTGTGGAACAACAGATAAACATTTTGAAATATGAAACTTATAGTTTATGATTTCTAAATTCCATGAAATAGGATGATTTTGATTAAGTTTAACATTAGAGGTGTAATTTATAATTGTATATATAATATATTGTAGGTCATTTATAATTTTTCTCTATTGGTAAAATACCAAATTTATAGCTAACACCTAATTATCAATACCTTTCATTTTATTGTTTAGCTTCAGTTTGATTGTGCTAGAAGCAATAGTAGCAACAACAGGTCAAGAGATTAACAATAAATTTTGTTTGGGTATGCCAATGTTATATATAAAATTTGCTGCATATTAATTAGTTTCTAAATTATGTATTTTAAGTAAAAGTGTCCATTTAATAACAAGCAATAAGTGCAATGTTAGGCCAGTCTTTATCATAAATTTTTCAAAATGGTTCTCTCACACATAATATTTTCACATGTTTTGAATTTTGAAATGCTCCTTATGATGCAAATTTTAAATTACTAAAGTGAAACTTTGGGAGTAGTTTGGCTATTATTTGCTAACTAAACTGTATTATGCAGTTATTAATATAAGGAAAACATGTTACCCCAACAAGCTCATCTAATTATGCCTGTTCATAGGAATTTAGTAACAATGACATCAAAATTAATTGAAAAAGCTATTTGTAATTGGTTTTTAACACTCTGTCACATTTTTATTTTTTTGAGGGACTGGTTTCAGAAGCTTCTATTCTCAACCTCAAAGGTCTGATTGTCGTCTGTTGTCTGCTGTCTTCTCTCTGGTGGTGGAACTATGAACCTCTTCATCAAATTATTGTGACTTTGTGGGTTCGTAGAATAAAAAATCAAGTTGCAGAAATTCAAAATGTTCTCTATTTCCATAGAAGTACACTTTGGACAATCCTCACAGAGCCAGAAGTACGTCACATACGCATTTACAATCTACCAAGGTCGTTGACCACAACAACTGGCTTACTCAACTTCCACTGTTTACAACAACTCTTGTTACAATTCCTGTTTATGACTGTCTTTACAACTATCCCTTGGCGAATCACAGCTTCCTTATATATACCGCGACTCATATTACTGGACCTTCCTCGAATAATTTGTAACAAACAAGAAATCGAATGTTCTGTAAGACAATCAAAATGTCACTAGTCTGTTCCATTTATCTCTTTATTTGTTTAGCATGCCTTTATCTCCATACTATCTTTATCTGCTCAGACAAGCTGTTTATCTCTGCCCATCACCATCCGTCCCTTATCGTGTCGCACCACGCTATCGTAAATAATGGGTTTGCGACGTTATTGACTGGTGGGATTTCAAAGTTTATTACTCGGTCCTTATTTTTCCATATTAGGAAAAGTGAACATCTTGTCAGTTTGTTTTGGTCTATAAATTTTTAATAATTTAAAAAAAAAATAATAATAATTTTAATAATTTTGGATTTGGGTCAAGGTCATGGTTTTTGTTCCAAAAGTGAAATGCTGCTGCTGACTTAACTTCCTATTTCAGTTATGTATGATTAGAGGAATTTAGTAACAATGACGTCAAAATTAATTGAAAAAACTATTTGTAGTCGGGTTTTTAACACCTCATCACGTACATTTTTATATTATTGAGGGACTACTTTCAGAAGCTTTTGCATCCTCTTTTAACCTCTGTCCAGTTGTTGTCTCAGTTGGACCAACAACAGTTGGACCAAGGTTGAAAAGCAAAAGCTTCTGAAACTAATCCCTCAATAATATAAAAATGTAAGTGACGAGTTGTTAAAAGCAGACTAAAAATATTTTTTTCAATTCCTGTTTCAATTTGGTGTTTCTAAAATGCTCTGGGTGTAGATTTCTTTTAGTTTGCTCTCTGTAGCATTTTTCACAATCCTTACATTGGAATTTACAGGAAGCGAACATAGTCAGAAAATTACGTAAAAAATCTTAGTTGTAACCTAGTTACACATAAACCTGCAATAATAATCTTACATGCAGAGTAGTCTACATACCCATAGATAAAGCAGAACATCACAAGGAACAAAAAGCCATAGCAGAAAAAAATGGATATGACAAAAGTGTGGTATTTAAGAAATATAAAAAAAGCCGATTGTGCTCGTTTCAGTTATTTAAGAATTTCACCTAACATTTATCTTATACCTTATTGCAAGAATATCTTTTTGTTTGCTTTTTCTTATCCGTATTACCCATCTGATACAATTTTATGTAGCACTACGGAGAGAAATTTAAAAACTTAAACCTCAAAATGTTAAAGTTTTAATCACTAGATGTTTCTGGAAATCAAGGCATCTAATGACATAATACGAATATTCTATCACATTCTAGAAGCATAACTTAATCTATGCCAGTGAGGCCTTTACCTCAGTTATCTTACTTGCCGGCGCTTGTTTACTCTAAACGCGCTATCATTAACTGCTTAGCAAGGCTCGTTATTACCATGAAACTTTATCCGCCGATGGTTTTCTTATTTATACCAAAACTTCTATGCCTGTTGCCGTGACAGTATTCATGTTCACAAAACAAAACCATGTGCCTTACAAATGAAAGAAAAAGAATTAGTGTGACTAATCTTCAGTAGCTTTTAGAAACATCCAGAAAATATCTCTGCACATTACCACAAAGAATTGAAATCTAAATGCATGATTTAAATGTGAAAATTCCACCAATTTCGTTGCAATGAGCAAACAATGGCAAATAAATGGACATGCCCATCTGTATATGGGCTTTTATAAATCGTGACATAGTGGCTCATTAAATGGCACTAGGGTTAACTAATGACAGATTCTGAAACTACAATGTTTCAAAGTAATTTTATGGCAAAAAACAGAAAATGCTCTTTTTGTTGTCATTTTTGGCGATTTTTCACTGATGCCTCCACTTAACAAGACTCAAGTACGTGGTAGAAACAAATATGTGGTTTGTTACCATTGGGCATTTGATTCAGTGAAATGGTTATAACTTGCATAAATATAGAAGTATTCTGCTTATGTACTTATCTTTGTTAACTGATTGTTTTATTATCGATGATATACAAAAATTATTTGTATACAATAGTATGTTTTGTATAATTTACACCTGGTTTTGTGTGCATCATTTTAAATTCTGTTTATTATTATTATTATTATTATTATTATTATTATTATTATTATTATTATTATTATTATTATTATTATTATTATTATTATTATTATTATTATTATTATTATTATTATTATTATTATTATTATTATTATTATTATTATTATTATTATTATTATTATTATTATTATTGTTATTATTATTGTTATTGTTATTGTTATTATTATTATTATTATTATTATTATTATTATTATTATTATTATTATTATTATTATTATTATTATTATTATTATTATTATTATTATTATTATTATTATTATTATTATTATTATTATTATTATTATATCATAATTATTAATTACCATTTATTAATATTGATGTGTAACCACTGATTGTATCATTGTAATTATTTGTATCTTATCCATTATTGCTTCTGACGTGATCTTCAATAACACCAACTGTGTATATTGTATGATTGAAAATAAACTAAATAAACTGTCTCATGAATTATTAGTATCTAAACTACAGAAATATGAAGTAAGAGATAAAATTCTTGAATTTATAGGTAGAGTTAGAATGAAAAATTCAATGCCATAGCTGGGATTTGAACCATGGATCTCCCAGTCTACTTCCAGTTTCTCTTAACTATTGAGCTATCATGGCCACATGCCAGCATGACATTAAATTCTCCATAGGTAGTCTGACTTTACCTGTTCAAACTTTAGCCCACATACTGCTAGTATGGAAAAACGATTAATTTCCATCAATTCTTGAGCTTATCTCATACTTACAAAATTGACAACAGTATACTGAAATAGACTGGAAGCAAGAAATGTTATTCAAACAGTTAAATCCAAATATGGCGTGATAAAATCAGGAGTTCCCGAGGGCTCTGTTTTTACTTTATGTAAATAATATACAATGCACAGCTGATTGTCGTATAACATTGTATACTGATGGCACATTGTTGATATGTGTAGACAAAATTATTAGAGAACTAGAAAATAAGGCCTGTACATTGTTAATGCAAATTTCAAATTATCTGGAAAATTCAAAGCTGTAAATGAACCTTGTAAAAACAGTAATGAGCATGGCTTAGTCATTAGTACCAATAACACAAATATTGAGCAAATAGATCACATAAAATATCTTGGAATTTTTATGCACTAAACTCTAACATATAATACTCATAAAAATGGTATATTATAGTCTAATACACTTGCACATGGTATTGAAATATTTGGAGCTACTAGCAACTTAAGTTTAAAGAGAATACTAATTTTGCAGAAGAGAAGTTTAAGGTGCATGTTCAATCTCCCAAGCTGAGGGTTATGAAAGAAATACTCAGAAGTCAGCAACTTTTAATAGTTTTATCATTGTATGTTTATGAGGTTATCTTATAGTCCAGTCAAAAAGCAAATTTACATCACTAAATAGAGATCATTATCACTACAACACCAGAGGAATAAATAACTACTATAGAGAGTTTAAAGCGAAAATGTCAAGCAAAAGATCCATGTATAATAAACTCCCTTTACGTATAAAATCACCACAGGATAACACTTTTGAAAATCTTCTGAAAATGTTTTTAATTTCTCATTGTGAACTGTAACTATTTCACCACCACCGCCAATGCCAACGCCACCGCCACCGCCGCCGCCACCGTCATTATCATCCTCATCATCATCAATCACTAGTTCATGTTTAATTAATTAATTTATTTTCAGTCTTATAGTATACACAAAAACAGTGTTACATAGACCAAGTCAGTTTATAATACAAAATAATTACAATATAAAAGAACACTATACACATATAGACAATCAAACCAGACATGTGATAAAGAATACAAGTTTATAAAATTAACCTAAATATTGATAATGTAAATCTGTGCATACCATTATGTCAAAAACTCAACTATGCTTAAAATGTGATTAATTTCCATTATCGATAAGAAACTCATCTTCATTATAAAAACAATGGGTTAACAAATATATTTTGAGCTCTTTTTTAAAAGTATTTCTGTCTATTGTTGACTTCGGTCTGTTTGGTAATATGTTGTATTTTGATCCAGCATAAATAATATTTTTATTTCCAAACTGGCCCCTATATGATTGAAGAAAAAAGTAATTTTGTCTGCGAGTGTGGTGTTTGTATATATCTTTATTTAGGCAAGGGGATACTGTTGAGTGTTTTTTTTACATACAAAATAACATAATTTACGTATATGCAAAAGAGGGGTAAGATTTTGAATTTCTTAAAGTATGGTCTACATTACTCAGATTGTGGCAACTTAGCTAAATCTCTGATGACCCTCTTTTGGACTGAAAATAGGTGCGCAAAAAGAGTCTTAACCAGCAGAACCACATAACATAGCCCCATATTCCAGATATGAATGAAATAAAGAAAAATATACATAATGAATTGCTTGAGGAGGTAAAATGTTAACTAGTTGACGTAACAAAAACACAGTCTTGTTAAGTTTAGAGTAAACAGTCGAAATGTGATTTTGCCAGGAGAGGTTATCATCAATGTTAATGCCTAAGAATTTTGTGTTTTGCACAAAATTACACACTATTGTATGTCAGATTCAGTCCATTATAGATATAGCTCCTGCCCAGTGAAAATAGTAAGTAATTTCACACACAGTATAAACTTGGAAGAAGCGTAGGGACAGTGAAGCACAAATTAGTACAAAAGTGAATCGAGAAGATATTGACACATTGCTTCACTCACACTGTTTATTCACAGGACATGTTTCAAGAGCTCTTGCTCCTATCATCAGCTGATACTCGACTCAAGAACAACAGTTTCAACCCAAATTAGTACAAAAGTGAATCGAGTATCAGCTGATGATAGGAGCAAGAGCTCTTGAAACATGTCCTGTGAATAAACAGTGTGAGTGAAGCAATGGGTCAATATCTTCTCGATTCACTTTTGTACTAGTAAGTAATTTGTTTTATTAATATTTGGGGTAAGATTATGAGTATAAAAGTATTTTTCTAGACTTAGTAACACCTCCATACATTTGCTATTTAACTGCTCTTCATTTTCTGCTGAAACAAGTAAAGTGGTGTCATCTGCATATAATGCAATTTCAGTGCCTTTAGTTGGTAGATATTCAGGCAAGTCATTTATGTATAATAAGAACAGTATGGGACCTAGAATTGAACCTTGAGGGACTCCATATTCATTTGTTTGTAACAATGATAAATGTTGTTTTATGTAACCTTTACTATCAATCGACCTAATTTTGGCACTTTGTTTCCTGTCTAACAAATAAAATATTACCCAGTTACCTGCTATTCCTCTAATACCGTATGCTTCAAGTTTCTTTATTAATAACTGATGATCCACGCAGTCAAAAACTTTTGAAAGATCAAGAAAAAGTCCTGTGACTTTCTCCTTGTTATTCAGTTTATTTATGATGATCTTAATTGTTTTGGTTATTGCATCTCTTGTGGACATTTCTTTTGAAAGCCATATTGCCTATCTCACAATATTTTATGTTTCTTAATGAAGCTTAATAATCTATTTAAAAATTCCTTTTCAAAAACTTTGGATACTGCTGACGTAATTGTAATTGGCTGGTAATTACAAATTTCTTCGGGATGGTTTTTTTTAAATACAGGTGTTACCTTAACCTTCTGTAGGCAAGAGGGGAACATACCTTCTGACATGGATGCGTTTATGATATCTACTAATGACTGCTATACAGTGCTTACATACTTTCAGGATATTGCTTGTTATACCATCAAATCCTGTAGATGTGCTAGGATTTAATCAGTCAATTACTTTTATTATCTCTTGTGTATCAGTTGGATTTAAGAATAGTGTATTAGTATTATAAATTTTAGGTTTGTAATCCACTGTTACTTTGTTTATTATTAACTGCCCTATTGTTAATATTTATATAATAGTTATTGAAAGCTTCTGCTATCTCTAGTGTGTCTCTAAGTAGCTTACCATCTGATTCTATTTGCTTGCACTCGGTATGATTGGAAACTTTCCCTCTTATTTTATTAACTAGGTAAATGATGTAAAAAAATTTGTTAATTTTTAGTGTTATGTAAATCAAATACTTGTAATCCGTAAGTCTACTGACAATAAAGAAAGAATCAGAGCCATGATAAAAGCAAACTCAATGCTTGTGCCTTATCATTCATCCTGTTTTTGAACGTTTAGCATATTTACATGAGAAATAAAATGTATAGCTTGAATTTTCTATGATTAGCCTGACTCTGCTTTATTTGTTTGAATTTTGTATAATTTTGAATTATAAGAATACTTGAAAAATACATACACAAAAAATGTGGAGTCATTATGGTACAATTTATGTTAAGTAAACCTTTATGTAGTGTTAGCCTTTTTCAAAATATTTCATGTTGAAATATTTCATACAAAACCTCACCTAATGCACATGGTGAAAATTTGCAATTCTTGCTTTCTTTTTGCCTTTCTTTTCTTTCCATTGCATGTCTTAATTTGAAATCTAAGAAAAAATATGTTGTGACTAGTGTAATGTGGATAGCAAAATAACTTTACATTAATAGGGTAATGCATAACACATATATGTGAATTTGTCATTTGGTAGAGAAAGTTGTGAATGTACCACATCAGAACATTTTGTTAAATTCTTGCCTTGTAATATGTTGTAGTTTTACTGTCAATAGCATTAGTATTTATTTGTAATTTTTTTTTCTGGTTTAGTTAATCTAATAAATCCAATTTATATTCATGTTTTAAGAGTATTTGTTAGATATGATTATGAAGTTGTACCTATTAGTGAGTAACATATTAATGAGTAGCTACAATCAAAAAAGAAAAGGTAATTTTTGTTTCTTTTGCAGAACCAGTATTGAATTTCCTGCTCTATTGCCTTCAACAGCCACAATTAGCATCTGCTGCTGCTTCAGCTTTACAAAGCATCTGCAGTGGCTGTAGAAACCATATGGGTGTGCATTTCAATGGGCTTGTTCAAATAATTCAATCGCTAGACACCTTCAGTATTTCCAATGAAGCTGCTATAGGTCTTCTGAAAGGTCAGTGAAAATGTGCTTATTGTTGAAATAGTTATGATTAACATATTAATGCCCAACTTTTTTTTTTCCAGTATTAGTTTTTTTGTAGTTCAGCATACAGAATGTCAACAATATATTTTGTTTGCCTTTTTATTTGCCCAGTGTCCCAAAATCACTCAGTGGGCTGACCCTTTAGCTCAGTCGGTAGAACACCTGCCTACCGTGCGAGGGGTCCCAGGTTCGATTCCCACCTGGTGGTGGGGATTTTTCTCCAACCAAGATGATTCCCCATCTTCCCCAGAGTCTGGAAGTGTGACTGAGAGTGTGAATGTCTACGTGATCTAATGATTAAAAAAAAGAGACCTGCAACCCAACATTTAAAAGTAAACACCATCGCCAATTGGCGATATGCTTCTAAGCAAAACAGCCGCCGATATGACCATTTCAGTTAAAGGTGGCGTATAAATGGAAAAATAAAAGGAAAGAAAAGTATCACCCAGTCTGTAAATAGACCACTGAGTGTTAACAGTATCAAAACCTGCTGTGATGATAAATATATTTCCATCAAGTTTATGCATTTTATATTAAAACTTTATTTCTTAAAACAATTATACAATATTTAGAGCCAAACTTCATCTTAACTGAAAAACATTTGCAGTACAAAAGCTTTTTATTGACTGTGATAAGGATTGAAACATTTTTGGCAGAGTGTTATGTCACACTTTTTACAGAATGTTAGGGTCTGCTTTTAATCTTTCCATCCGACAATGCCTCTGTGAAGAACGTTTAGCCATGAAGTGCTCTCTTCCATCAAATCTGAAATCAAACTATAACACATGAGGCAAGGAAACTGGATGTTCCATCTTCTTCCTGATTGAAAACATCTTGAGATATTGCCAGCCAGGCATCGTCGAAATTCAAGCAAGTCCAGGAAATCTTGTCTATGTATTTCTCTTTAGGTAAGCCAACCATTTACTACAGCCATGTCCAAAACTCAGAAGAGGGCCCAGTACCACTTTTCTTCAATGGAGTGAAATATTTTCGTGTCCTTTCTTCCTTTTAGCATATTTTCCTGTCAACCAGTTATGATGGTCCACTCCGCCCATGTTCTTACTGTAGTACTTTATTACTGTGGCTTTTGAACACTCAACCTCTGTCTCACATTTCTGTTCCATCTGCTTACAGAAGCCATTGGTTCTACTACATCAAAGTTTGATGCTATGTTTACACATTTATCATGCCATTTGATAAAAAGTATTTCACCTTGTGTGTCAAACGTATAATCGTAACTATGTGTTGATTTTTGCATTGCTTTTGTATCCAGCACTTTGCAGTTCTCGGGTCTGTTTTCTCTAACAGTTCCAGTGCCCAAAAACTAAGATTTTGAAGGTGAAGTAACAGATGTGAAAAAGTTGTGAAAATAAATATCATGAATATGAGAATTATCAATACAATTCAACATTTTAGTTAATTGATGGAAATTAATCATTTCTTCATACTAGCCGTATATAGGCTAAGGTTTTTGATGGAGTCAACATGAAAAATTCAATGCCATGGCTGGGATTCGAACAATGGATCTCCTGGTTTCCATCCAGTCGCTCTTACCCATTGAGCTACCATGGCCAACTTGCCATCAAGACACTAAATTCTCCATTTGACTCGTATATTTCCCTGGTAAACCACTAGGGGCTCTCACATTCAAGATACAGCGTTTGTGGCGAATTACTATCGAAAGTACTAACAGTTCTAACATAAATCACCTAGAAGTATGCCAAAATCAGCCCTGCGACTAATAACTGGTGCAGCAAAATCAACTCCAATCACGGCAATGCAAGCCTTAACTCGGAACTATCCAATACATCTAACTTTAGAGGAACAGGCACTAATACAATATGAAAGAATGTTGCAGTTAAAAACAACAAAATGGGAGAAAAGATTACTACAACCAATCAAGATGAAAACACAAACAAGTTTCCTACCCAAAGTTATTGAATTAAAAACAGATCTGAATCTTCCTAATTCTAAAGAAAATATTTTAATCAAAGAAAACCCACTGACCTTTGTAACAGTAATTTGTGTCTGTAGTTAATTTATCTTCGTCTTCATCACTCGCTCGGATGCACTTTGGGATAGGATTTCTATGTTAGACGCACAATTCTTTCCCTTCTCTTGTTAGTTTTTGCGGCTATCTATTTCCTCTGGTCACCAATAGTATCATCTTATTCTAAATAATAGTCATGAAACATCTGCGTTTCAAGGCGTGGTTCGGAATAAAGAAGTCAAATTCTGTAATTGGTTATATTTATACAAATTCAAATTATAACTTAAAATGTTCCTGATGTAGTACCAATATTCATCACACTCCACCATTACAACAAAAATCTCTCTCTCTTTAAAATGAGATTATTGATTTATCATCACTATTCAAGACTGAAGAACATATCTTCCTCCTAAAGATTATTGACTTATCGTAACTATCGTTACTTTTACTTAATTTTGTGATTGGCCGATGCAATGGCACGTCACCACATTACATCATATTATGTCATACCATTATTATTTCGGCCAATCACACAATTACATACATTTTTACATATTTAAATTATTAAATATATTTACATAATCAGCTTTTTTTTTTTTTATAAATTTATAAACCTTTCATACTTCAGACATAACCCAAAAGTAGTGTTACAAATGCCCCTCTTCGAAATATATGGAAAAATAACCAAATAAAGGAATTAACAATCTATTTCCATATATTTCGAAGAATAGCCCCAATTAACAATTTCGTTTACAACAATAATACATAACACATACATAAAACACAACAATAAATCAACATTAATTAAAATACAACAATATATTGACATTTAACAATAATATATATGTTTTATTATTATATAACTATTTTAACAATAAGTACTCCATTGATTACAAATCTCTTGTATCCACACATGCTTCTAGAAATGCTTGTCTTATAGCTATGGGTAAAGGTTGGCTTTTATGTGTATAAGGAGCAGTATCATTCACTTTAAGTGTGTGTGTGTGTGTGTGTGTGTGTGTGTGTGTGTGTGTGTGTGTGTGTGTGTGTGTGTGTGTGTGTGTGTGTGTGCGTGCGTGCGTGCGTGCGTGCGTGCGTGCGTGCGTGCGTGCGTGCGTGCGTGCGTGCGTGCGTGCGTGCGTGTTTTTTATACACAGTTCAGGTTTTGAACTAAAGGCTTTTCTGTTCTTTAATATACACAATTTCATCTGTTCTTTTTTCGCTTGGTCTATATTGGATGTGTTTTCTAACTTTACTTGTAATGTTCTCTGGAATTCTATTTCTTCCTCCACTTGGCTTATGTCGTTCTTAGCTTGTAGTGTATATAATTGGCAACAATGCTTTTCAAGGTCAGTTACATTATTTTGCAATCCATCAATAATTAAATTCTTCCCACAACTTTCGTTTTCGTCGTATTCAATATTACCATCTTCTTGCAAAAGTATATCTTCCACAAAAAAACCTTTCATTATTTATATTATCTCTATTCTCTTCTTTTCTTCCATCTTCTTCCAATAATTTTATTACTAATAAATCATTTTCTGTCTTAACCTTCATTTCATGCATTTCAAAATTCAATACACTTTGCCATTCATATAATAAATCATTACCCACAATTACGTCTCTTGCCAAATGTGGAATTACCAACGCAATGAAATCGAAATTTTATTCACCTATTCGCCCCTTAGTTAATACTTGATATTTAATTCTATCCTTGTTCTTCCCAATTGCAGTACTGCAGTAAACATTACACACATTTAAATATTCCACTTTATAGTTAGCTAACATATTTTTAAACAATTCCTGACTTATCACAGTAGAACTGGCTTCAGTATCAATTAAGGCTGTATATTCTTTATCCCATAGGTAAATAATTATCTGAGGTGGATTAACTAATTCCTTATTTTTCTGCAAGAGAGTGAGCTTATTTCCGTTATTTTCAATTTTCATTTCGACCTGTTCCATCCTCACCAAACCACTTTCCAGAGCACAAAATGATTTGGTTTTTAGTTTTCCATCTCCCTCTGATTATTACTTTCATGTTGGTTAGGTTGGTACTATAGTTTATATTCACATCATTCTCTGTGCTTTGTGTATTTTCTACTCTTTTATTTTGATTGCTTCTTTCAAATCTCAAACTCCTAAAATCTCTTTGATTTGCACTAAATAGACTAGTACCTCTACCCCTATTAAAGTTACTTATTCGTTGATTGTTTCCTCGATAAAATCTTACATGGTTTATTTGGTCATTTCTTCCAATTCTCGTCGACTGATTGTTATGATAATTCCTTTGCAAATTATTTTGAACTCCCCCTCTTGTTCCGGGAATTACAGATTCATATGTTCGTCTAGGATCATAATCTCTTCCTTCAAATCTTTGATTTCTCACGGGTGCCCCGCCCCAATTTAAACACGTCCTAGTGTTTGTAGGTTGTGATTCCTGTCGATTTCTTCCTCGCTCAATATGGACGTTATTATGGTTACCATCACACGATGTTGTATCATTAATGAGGTTATGTGCTTCAAATTCGGATAATAACTCAATCATATCAGAGAAATCGATTGGCTTAGCCACAATTAAATGATTTCTGATATGTGGTGGATAATGACGTATTAGCATGTTGACAATTTCTGTCTCAGAAATTTCGGGATTAATCAACTTACTTTTGTTTGCTAATTTTAAGAAATATTCAGTCATAGAAATCCCTTTTCTAAACTCAAACCTACCTGTTGCTAACTCAACTTTTATTCTTCTTTGTCTCTCAGGTCCCCAAAATCGATTTATAAATAGATTTCTGAAAGTGCTGTATGTTTCATGTGAAGCCAAGGTTAACCTCAACCACTCAAAAACATTTTTCTTGAAACAGCGTTTTACTATCACCATCTGAAATTCATTCGGAATTCTCTTAATACGGAAATATTCTTCCAGTTCCCTAAGAAATACTTTTGAATTATCACCTGATTCCTCATCAAAACTTGGTGGACTAATATCATTTAGTGAATAATGTACACATTCATTTTGACCTAGACTGTGAAGCTGTGTGTGTGAGGACATGTTTTGTGTGTTTCTCTTATAATTAATATCATTATCTGGACTCGCAAACTCACTACATTCACTTACTACATCACCAGACTTCTGATGATTGCTTAATTCACCTGGTAAGTCACAGTCATTTATATTTCTAATTCTAGGCATTTCTTTCACATTATTTACTTTACTAGCCTGTAATGCAATTACAACTTGTGCCAATTTTCTTAAGTTATTCTTCTCTATTTCAAAATTTTCTTTTACCTCTTTAATTTGCAAAATTACTTCTTCTTTCTCTTTACTTATCTCATCAATTTGTAACTTTATTTCCTCTTGGTGTGTCTTACTTTCATCATGTTGTAATTGCATTTCAGAACAAATTACATTGATTCTTTGTTCTAGTTTATCTCCTAATTCTTCTCTTTGTTTTTGTGTTATTTCTGCCTGTTGTATCCTAAATGTTTCTAACTCTTTGTTTAATTCCATTCTCATTTCTTGTTTCACAATGTCCTGACCTAACCTAGTTTCCTGAATTATTTCTCTTAATTCCATAATTTCCTGACTATTTTCATTCGTATTCTGTTCTATTGTTTGCAATAACCTTTCCATATTCTCTTTACATTCTTTTCTTCCCTCTCTAATTTCTTGTGCTATCTCACCTTTCAATTCCTGCTTTAGCTTTTGTGACAAACTAACCTCTAAATTGTTCACACTTTGTGTCAATTTATCTCCTAATTCTTCTCTCAATTCATTTATATTTTGTTCAAGATCTTGCTTTAATTCTGATTTTACATCTCCTATTTTAGCATTTACATCTCCTATTTTAGTATCTAAATTACTCAACATTTCTGATTTTACATCCAACATTTCTGATTTTACATCCAACATTTCTGATTTTACATCCAACATTTCTGATTTTACATCCATCAACATTTTCGTTATCCTTTCTAACATTAACTCGTTATCTTTGCTTAATCCTACATCCTCCCTACTCATTCCTACACTATCAGTAACTTCTCCTTCCACTATTATTTCTTTTCTACTCACCATCTTTTTAACTATTTTCTGATTTCTTAGCAACATAAATCTACTACTACTATTTTTTTTGTTTTTTTTTTGTTTGTTAATTTCACTCACTTAAACCAGTTCTCTTTTTCTTCTTTCTTCTTTCTTCTTTCTTCTTTCTTCTTTTCTTTTATATTCCCACGGAGCTGTACAATGTTTTAATCTCCTCTTCTTTATCCTATTCGGCCACACGTTGCGGCGCCATTTGTAACAGTAATCTGTGTCTGTAGTTAATTTATCTTCGTCTTCATCAGCCGCTCGGATGCACTTTGGGATAGGATTTCTATGTTAGACGCACAATTCTTTCACTTCTCTTGTGAGTTTTTGCGGCTATCTATTTCCTCTGGTCACCAATAGTATCATCTTATTCTAAATAATAGTCATGAAATATCTGTGTTTCAAGGCGTGGTTCGGAATAAAGAAGTCAAATTCTGTAATTGGTTATATTTATACAGATTCAAATTATAACTTAAAATGTTCCTGACGTAGTACCAATATTCATCACACTCCACCATTACAACAAAAATCTCTCTCTCTTTAAAATGAGATTATTGATTTATCGTCACTATTCAAGACTGAAGAACATATCTTCCTCCTAAAGATTATTGACTTATCGTAACTATTTTGTGATTGGCCGATCCAATGGCACGTCACCACATTACGTCATATTACGTCATACCATTATTATTTCGGCCAATCACACAATTACATACATTTTTACATATTTAAATTATTAAATATATTTACATAATCAGATTTTTTTTATAAATTTATAAACCTTTCATATTTCAAACAGAACCCAAAAGTACTGTTACACCTTTGAACCAATTAATATTTAATTAGATTTAGAACAAATAGTTACAAAATCTGAAACTTCCAAACCTGTACTAAAAGCACTAGCATTAGAAACTGTGAACAATAGATACCCACCTGAAGAATGGTTACATATCTACACAGATGGATCTAACTTGGACAACAACTCAGGAGCAGGAATTAAGTGTACACTGTTCTCATTCTATCAACCAGCAGGATACCACACAACAAATTTAGATGCAGAAGTAACGGCTATTCATATTTCACGCCAACACCTTCTATACAGAATAGATAAATTCAGAAATGCTGTCATACTTTCTGATTCTAAGCAGCATTATGTGCAATAAGTTCATATAAAATGAGGTCAATCCAAATAAAAGAATGTCACAAAATGATCCAACAACTTCAAAAACTACAGAAAAGAATTATATTACAGTGGACACCTGCACATTGTGAAATTGCTGGAAATGAATCAGCTGATTTTCTTGCCAAAAAAGGTGCAAATTTAATTCAGAACAAAAGTAAAAACTTACCCTTTACATCCATAAAAAGATTAATTAAAAGCAAATATAGAAACAAACAAAACCAATCAATATCTAACAAAGCCAAAGATACAAAAATGGAACATTTTAATTAAAAATCCAGAAAAGATTCCAGAAATCCCACGTAAAGCTGCAGTAGCAAATTTTAGATTACTTACGGAACATGATTATTTGGCCAAACACTTACACAGAATAGGAATTTATACAAGTCCAAATTGTCCTCTGTGCAACAAAGAAGAGGAAATGACTGAAGAACATCTTTTAACCTGTGAAGCTCTACCCGCCGGACCCACTACACAGAAATATTGAAGAGCAAGAGAGCTTATGGCTTCATTGCCAAAGCCTAGCATTTGAAAACAACAATAACAACTATCGTAAGTTTCCGAGTCCCAGGCTTTGTCATTTAACTCTTATTATTTTAGTTAATTGATGGAAATTAATCATTTTTTCATACTAGCCGTATATAAGCTAAGTTTTTTGATAGTCAACATGAAAAATTCAATGCCATGGCCAGGATTTGAACCATGGATCTCATGGTTTCCATTCAGTTGCTCTTACCCATTCAGCTACCATGGCCAACTTGCCATTATGACACTAAATTATCCTTTGGCCATTCAACATTCCAGTCCAATTCAACATGTTCAACATTAATCTCAGAAACTATTTGTAGTTGGTTTATTAATACTTGTCACTTGTTTATATTAATGAGAGACTAGTTTCAAAGGCCTTCGCCTCCATTTTCAATCTCTTTCCAACTGGCATCTGTTGTTGTCTGCTCTCTCACTGGTGGTGGAACTATGAACTTCTTTGTCAAATTATCTACTGGTGGGATTTCAAAGTTCATTACGCGATCCTTATTTTTCCATATGAATATATTCTCCCATGTTGTCAATTTATTTTGGTTTATCACTCCTTTTAATAATTTTGGATTTGGATCAATGTCATGGTTTTCATTCCAAAAGTGAAATGCTACTGCTGACTTATCTTCTTGTTTCAATCTGATGTTTCTAAAGTGCTCTTTGACTCTGGTTTTTAGACTTCTTTTAGTTTGACCTATGTAGCATTTTTCACAATTCTTACAACTTATCTGGTATATTCCGGATCTGTTAACTGATGGGATTTCATTTTTTTTTTTTTTTTTTTTTTTTGAATCTAGCAATTTTAAAATTGAGTGTGTATTAGTAGGTGCCAAGGTGATATTTTGTTACTTGAAGATCTTTTTAAATTTATTAAATGTTTTTGGGTGATATGTGAATGAACCACTGTAAATGTGGTTGCTTCGTTAATGGTTTTCTTTAGTTTAGCTTTTCTAATTTTCTTCAACACCAAACTTTTGTTGTATCCATTTTCTTCTGCTATGTGTAGTATTGCTTTTTGTTCTTTGAAATATTCTTCTTCTTCCATGGGTATGTTGACTAGTGTGTGTGTGTAAGGCTGTTTATTATTGCATGTTTATGTGTAATTGGGTTGTGGCTATTATTTTTTATGTAATTTTCTGAATGTGTTGGTTTCCTGTAAATTCCAAATTTTATTTTTGTGTCATTCCTAATGATATTTAGATCCAAGAAAGAGAGTTGTCCATTGGTTTCCTTTTCTATAGTGAATATTATAGTCCTTTCTTGAGTAATTTTAATGCATCTTCTAAATGTTTGGTACAATTGCAAAGATGTCGTCAACATATCTATACCAAACTTTGAAGATCAGTGGGAAGGACTTTTTAATTTGTGTTTCAAATGCACTCATAAATAAGTTAGCCAAAAAAGGTGAAAGTGGATTGCCCATTGATAACCCTGATTTCTGCTTGTAGTGTTCTCCATTAAAGCTGAAAAAATTTTTGTTCAATGCATATTTTTGTTAGAGAAATGTATTCTTCTGCTTCTATTGCTTCCATTTCTATTGTAGTTAGCCACTTTTTTAATACAGTCTGTAATTTTTCTGTTGGTATGCTTGGAAATAAAGATGTGACATAAAAATTTCTTCAGCTTTAATGGAAAACACTACAAGCAGAAATCAGGGTTATCAATGGGCAATCCACTTTCACCTTTTTTTGCTAACTTATTTATGAGTGCATTTGAAACACAAATTAAAAAGTCCTTCCCACTGATCTTCAAAGTTTGGTATAGATATGTTGACGACATCTTTGCAATTGTACCAAACATTTAGAAGATGCATTAAAATTACTCAAGAAAGGACTATAATATTCACTATAGAAAAGGAAACCAATGGACAACTCTCTTTCTTGGATCTAAATATCATCAGGAATGACACAAAAATAAAATTTGGAATTTACAGGAAACCAACACATTCAGAAAATTACATAAAAAATAATAGCCACAACCCAATTACACATAAACATGCAATAATAAACAGCCTTACACACACACTAGTCAACATACCCGTGGAAGAAGAAGAATATTTCAAAGAACAAAAAGCAATACTACACATAGCAGAAGAAAATGGATACAACAAAAGTTTGGTGTTGAAGAAAATTAGAAAAGCTAAACTAAAGAAAACCATTAACGAAGCAACCACATTTACAAAAGAAAAAGATTCAGTTCATTCACATATCACCCAAAAATATTTAATAAATTTAAAAAGATCTTCAAGGAACAAAATATCACCTTGGCACCTACTAATAGACACTCTTTTTAAAATTGCTAAATTCAAAAACAAAAGATGAAATCCCATCAGTTAACAGATCCGGAATATACCAGGAATTGTGAAAAATGCTACATAGGTCAAACTAAAAGAAATCTAAAAACCAGAGTCAAAGAGCACTTTAGAAACATCAGATTGAAACAAGAAGATAAGTCAGCAGTAGCATTTCACTTTTGGAATGAAAACCATGACATTGATCCAAATCCAAAATTATTAAAAGGAGTGATAAACCAAAATAAATTGACAACATGGAAGAACATATTCATATGGCAAAATAAGGATCGCGTAATGAACTTTGAAATCCCACCAGTTGATAATTTGACAAAGAAGTTCATAGTTCCACCACCAGAGAGAGAGAGCAGACAACAACAGATGCCAGTTGGAAAGAGATTGAAAATGGAGGCGAAGGCCTTTGAAGCTAGTCTCTCATTAATATAAACAAGTAAGTGATGAATATTAATAAACCAACTACAAATATTTATTAATTTTTAGATGAGTCGTATTTATTACACATCTGCTTCACTTTCACTGTGGTGTTCCAATACAGTTAAATCTCAACTACAAATAGTTTCTGAGATTAATTTCGACGTCACTGTTACTATATTCCTCCAAACACATATGTTCGACATTACTTTGCTGCCTCATTAGTTTCGTTTCCTACTGTATCTTTAACACAGTATAAGTCAAGTTATTTGATGGAAATTAATCATTTCTTCACACTGGTCATATATAGGCTAAGCTTTCTGATAGATAATAAATCCTGGCCATGACGAATTTTTCATGTTGACTCTAACAGTGTAAGTCAAATTTGTAGCAGTAAACTGGATAGGCTTCCCTTGAATGAATTGTGTAAGGGAATTGTGAACATGTATTTTACTATTAATTTTTAGATGAGTCATATTTATTACACATCTGCTTCACTTTCGTACCTATTTTGAGGACATGTTTCGCAAACCATCGTTTGCATCTTCTGCTCTTATGCGACTCTTAAGAGCAGAAGATGCAAACAATGATTTGCGAAACATGTCCTCAAAGTAGGTACGAAAGTGAAGCAGATGTGTAATAAATACGACTCATCTAAAAATTAATAATTATTTCGCTTCACTGTGTTGTTCCAATACAGTTAAATCTTGATATATGTATTTTACTGATTACACAGATAATGAAGCTATTTACAGTGGAGTAACAAACACTACACAAATAAAAATATTTAGTAAATATTTAAAATATGTATTTTACTATCATCTCATCTATGACAAGCTATTCTGAAAATATACCAAACTGACAGAAGGAAGCATTCAGATTGATATACATTGGCCGCAATGGAAATCTTTACATGGTAATAAAAACAACAAACACTGGCTTAACTTGGTTTTATTTTGAACATCTCCGTACAGTTAGTACTTGTTCATATTTTCCTTAACTTGTATCACCTTCATGAGTCTTCTGGGCATCGAATCTGCTAGATTTTCAAAGTATTTTTTGTCGATTTCCACCCATAACTTTAACACCTCCTGCAGCTCCTTAATATGTATTTCATGGTTGCAGCTCTTCTGTTTTATTTTTCATTTGATCTCAAGCATTTTCTATTGGATTTAGGTCAGGAGAGGGTATTTAATATACCCTTATTTATCATATTTAATTGAAATAAGTAAGAAGCAAATAAATTGTAATCAATTAACTTTAAAGAGAGTCGATTAATGACACTAAACAACACTTTTAAATTTTTCCGGAACATGTTTCAGAGGCTTTGCCTCCATCCTCAGCCGGCCATCGACTGGTTCTCATTGGTGTAGTTGACAATATTTTGTCACAGGTCTCCTCTGGTGGCGGTTCAAGGAACTTGCTGAACAAATCTTTCTGGGGGATGTCGAAATTGAATACTTTGTTCCTATTTTTTGAAATGAAGATTTGTTCCCATGTGGATAGTTCTTGTTTTCCTGATGTATGTTTTAGTAGTTTTGGTTCTGGATTTATGTAGTGGTTTTTTTCCCAAAAATATGTGGCAACTGCTGATTTTTCTAATTGTTTATATTTTATGTTTCTAAAGTGTTCTTTTGCTCTTGTTTCTAAATTTCTTTTGGTTTTTCCAATATAAATTTGACTATAGTCATTGCATTCAATTTGATATATACCAGATTTTTTGTTAGATGGAATGGCATCTTTGATGTTTGAGCAAATTAGGTTTTTTAAGGAGAAATGGTTGACTGGTGCTAGTTGAATGTTTTGTTTTTTGAAGACTTTTTTGAATTTATCATAGGCCCATGGATGGTAAGTGAATTCTTTGAAAATCATATTGGTTTTTGTAGCTGAGAGGGTTGTGGTTTCCTTTAGTAGCTTCTTCTTTTTTGCTAAGTTCACTTTTTTGTCCACTAATGATTTGGGAAAGTTATTTTTTGTGCTATTTCAGTTATTTTGTTGTTTTCTGTTTTGTATTCTTCTGCTGTGAGAGGGATGTTTACCAGTCTGTGTGCTAAACTATTGAAGATTGCCTGTTTGTGGGATCTTGGATTGTAGCCATTAGCTTTTATGTACTTGTCTGTCTGTGTAGGTTTTCTGTAAATGCCAAAGTTTAGTCTGTTTTTATTCCTCATTATTTTTAGATCAAAAAATGGTAAATACTCATCTTTTTCTATTTCTACAGTGAACTTGATGCTTTTTTCTTGGATATTTAAAAGTTTTAGTGCATCACTGATGTGGTTTTTTGGTACTATTGCAAAGATGTCATCTACATATCGTTGCCAGAGTTTGAACATCCAAGGGAAACCTTTGTTGATCCTTATTTCTAATGCACTCATGTACAGATCGGCCAGGAAGGGTGATAGAGGGTTGCCCATTGCTAACCCTGAAGTTTGGTGGAAATATTTTGTTTGAAACTGGAAGAAATTTTGTTCTATGCATAATTTGGTTAATTCGATGTAGTCTGAAATTTCAGGTGATGCCATTCCAAGTGATTTGAGCCATTTTTCTATCAATGGTGGGAGTTGATTAACTGGTATGCTGGGAAACAGTGATTTAACATCAAACGAGACTAGTGTGTCCTCTTCTTTTAGTTCAGTATCCTTAATGTGTTCTATAAGTTCATAGGTGTTTTTGATGCTTAGGCTGTCAAATTTTGGAAATGAGTTGAATTTGTTTGTTAGCCACTTTGCAAGTTTGTATGTTGGTGAATTTATACTGCTAACTATAGGTCTCATTGTTGTGGATGGTTTGTGTGTTTTGGGTAAGCCATAACGTCTAGGTAAGGTTGGGTTATCCGGTTTAACTGTATATTTGTTTGGTATTATGCTTGATTTTGCTATTGTTTTTTCAAATGACTGTATGCAAGTTTTTAGAGGACTTTTGTTAATGATTTCATATTCATTGTCAGTTAGCATTTTTTCCATTTTTTCAATATAATCTGATTTTTCCATTATGACAATCTTGTTGCCTTTGTCTGCCTTTGTGTAAATAACGTTTTTCTGTTTCAAAGAATGAATAGTATTATGTTTTCTCTTCTGAAAGGATCTGATCTTTATTTCCTCCAAAATATTTTCACAATGGCTTTTTACTGAATTTTGTATGGATACTGGTAGAACTTGTGTCGAAATGTTTATATCTGCAATGTAGAGTTCAATTTTATTTGAGAAACTGACATGTTTTTAATCCATTATTTAAAAGACCCAATTCTTTTTTGGAGAAATTTTGATTGGATAGGTTTACGGCATTTTCAAAGATTTGCGTGCTCGATTTTGCATTTATGCAACTTATTTTACTATTGTATTTAGCGTGTGTGACGATTGCTGATCGACATACGTTGATATTCCCGATGTTTTTAAACTTTTTCCCGGCATGATTTGGGTGTGAAGACATGTTGCACAGATTAGCCAGTTTGTATTTAAGTCATACAGTTTTTTCTCTCATTTTCTTGCTTAGGACTGCCAAATAATTATGTTCAAAGTTTTCCCACATCACGTTTCTGAGTGCTTTCGTTAAAACTGAATAAAGTTTGTAAAGTTTTAATTCTATATCATCCAAATTTTTGTATTGCTTATTAATTTCGAATTTTAAAACTTTTCTTTCCGCAGCCCTTTGTTGTGGATTTCCGTTGCCTTGTTTTACTATTTTCCGGACAAATCGGGGTGTTACTTTATTTCGTAAACACAGTTTTAGGAACTTTATATTAGCAAAAATAAACAATAAACAACTTGCTATGCTTAAATACCAGAGGCAGACTGAGACCTGAGCTGCTGGTGAAAGGAAGTTGCTGCTGTGCATTCGAGAATCTCATGATTTGTAGCTCCATCCACCTTTTTGTGTAGTGGTGGGAGAAGGACAAACTGAGCGCATTGTGCATGTAAAGATTTTCCTTGCATTTAAAATTTAAAGATTTCCATTGCGGTGACTGTAAGTGGTCTCACTCTGAATCCTTTGTCGCTTCTGGTCATTAGCAAATGCATTGTTATTAAAATGTATAAATTCTTCACTTTTAAGTACTGATTTCGAGACATAGCATTTTTTACAATGTCTAAATCAAAATCTGGCTCCTCTGACTAGTAGTGTCTTTCAGAAGGAAGTCTATGATACCCTGTAAGCAATAATATGCATTGTTATTAAAATGTATAAACCTCCTCACTTTTAGGTACTGATTTCGAGACATAGCATTTTTTACAATGTCTAAATCAAAATCTGGCTCCTCTGATTAGTAGTGTCTTTCAGAAGGATGCCTATGACATCCTGTAAGCAATAATATGCCTAAGAAAACACTGAGCTTATCTGGATCAAAAGGAAAATCAAACATATTTGTAGGAGGCTACATAGGACATAGTTTTTTTAAGAATGAATTCAAATATTCCATTATAAGGGTTATGATCAAAGTTTTTAGCAGAGATTCAGAAATACATTTTATATATGAGGTCTTTATAAAATTATGCAAATTTTGTGCTTTTTAAAAAAGTATTTATTTATTCATGAATTATTTGTCCCCATCAAAGTAATCCTCAACGAATATTAAACACTTTTGCCAACGTTTTCTCCAATCCTCGAAGCACTTTAAAATATTGTTTTTTATGATCTTGCTCAGCTCCTTCGATGTATTGTATTGTATTTATTTCATCCTTTGGAACATAATACATATGTTATAGGACACGTCAGTTCAAGAAACAAAGATAAATATAGAAAGTTACATAAGACTATAAACTGTAACAGATACAGGATCCAACAAAAGTCTAAAGTAGAAAAAGCAAATAAATATAAACTATATAAAGACCATAGAGAAATGCTATATAAAAGTAATTGTTCACAGATGTGGAGTTTACTCTACTTCATGATTTAATTCAAGTTAATTCAATTCAATTTATTTTGTCCTTTTGATTGATATCAGACACATCATAGTATAAAAATTACATTAATGTCCACTGTCACTTAAAACTAAACATTTAAAAACTCTTTTACAGAATAAAAGGAATGTTGCAGTAAAAAGAGTTTTACTCCCTTTTTAAAATGTATAAGGCTCTTCATTTGTTTAATATTTTCTGGTAGCCTGTTGTATAATCTTATACCTTTATTAATAGCACTAGATCTGAAGATTCCTGTTCTACAACTTTGAATGTGAAAGTCATCTTTCTGACGTGTATTGTATTTGTGAATATCGGCATTTTTGTAATTTTGTATTTGTAGTTTATTTTGTTTTACATGGATCACTAAATTCCGAAATATACATCTTTATCTCCTCAAATGTGGCAATGCGTCCTCCTTTCATGGGCCTCTTCAGTTTTGGGAACAAAAAACCGTCACAGCTTTAGTTAAGAAAGACATGTGGGTGCAACAAATCAAATTTTTATTTCTCTACTATGTTTAGTCACTAGGGGAAGTATATTCCACTGAGACAGTTAGGCTTTGGTGAAAACCTGGTTCAGTTCTCCCATTACTCAACCTCACACATAATTATCATTGGTGGGGATGGATCACACATTGGGAGATTTGGGAACACATCAGGCTTTTACTCAGGGATGCTTGGCTGAATGACTCTTCTCTCCTTCAGGGTGTGGTTGCATCTTGATGTGGTTTGCTTTTACTCAGTGTTGCTCGGCTGAATGACTCTTCTCTCCTTCAGGGTGTGGTTGCATTCTGACGTGGTTTGTGTTCCTGAGAGAAAAACTACCTTTGACTGTTCAAATGTTTGTTAATTAAAACCTATGGATCTGCTCGACTCAGCATGTAACTACTCGTTAATTCACTACAGACCACTGCATATTCATGTGTAGTGATTAAAATGTCCGTGTGTACGCTGACTGATAAACCCTTTTCAGTTGTACTGAGAATACTTTTTACTGTTTATATACTTAACAATTAGATGTGTAGACTGGAACTAATGCAGTGATTGCTAATTTATGCATTACCTAAATTACTTGAAGGTGTAGGTTTCTTTGTCGCATAGCTCTGCATACATGTATGAAAGTGTTTGTAATGCGCGTTGGTTTAAGTACAACACATATTGATTTCCACTATTATAGTTGCAGAATATTATGTAATGTGTGTTAGTTTCGATGTTAGGTTCACAGAGTAATGTAACGTGTAAATCCTTTCATGGAAGTGTTGAAAACAGTGGTGTTGTATAAATTAAATTTATTGGGAGTCGATTAATTACTGAGGATGTCCGGCTGAGGATAGAGGGAAGGCCTCTGAAACTAGTTCCGGGAAAATTTAAAAGTAAGTGTTGCTTAGTGTTATTAATCGACTCCCAATAAATTTAATGTAACGTGTGTTGACTGTCTCGAGGTTTAACCCTTTCACCGATATGGACGTCATATGACGTCCAAGTTAAAATGCCCCAAACCGATATGGACGTGTATAGATGTCCTGCGCATACATGCATTTAATGCTCATTAAATGCCAATTATTTTAATCTTCCTATTTTACAATAAATGCGACTAAAGCTTGATCCAGTGGTGTGGGTAATTCTGGGGTTGCTGCTGCCATCTGTTGATTTAGTGATGAGCTTAAATGTGGGATTCTCTTCTGGCGGGATTTCAAAGTTCATAAGTTGGTTTTTATGTTTTTCTATGTATATCCTCTCCCATATGACGAGTTCACTATGTTTTTGTACGTGCTATCTTCAATTTCATGATTTTCAGACCAGAAATGAGCTGCTATCGCGGACTTATCAATATTTTTGTATCTTAAGTGCCTGAAGTGTTCTTTCTTTCTAGTGCCTATGTTTCTTTTTGTCCTCCCTATGTAAATTTTTTCACAGTCTTTTCACTTAATCTTGTAAATGCCTGACTTTTCCTCTGGTTTTATCTTATCAGTATTATTACTGTGAAGTAGGTTTTTAATTTAACTTTAAATTAACTTTAAAGAGAGTCGATTAAAGACACTAGACAACACTTACTTCAACACTTCAACACTTCCAAGAAAGTAATTGTAGGTTTTTAATGTTGTAATTGTTTTTTGGTGCCAATGTTATATTGTATTTCTTGAATATTTTTTGGAACTTTTTTGTGGCCCAGGGGTGGTAAGTAAATTTAGCAAATCTAATTTCTTGTTTTATTGGTGTGAGAGCTGTGATCTGTTTTAATCTCTTTTGAAGTTTGAATGATTTTAGTTTTTTATCTACAAGGTTTTTTCCATATCCATTTTTAATTGCAGTTTTTAAGATTTGATGGTATTCGTTTTGATATTCTTGCTGGCTGAGAGGTAGATTTACTAATCTGTGTGTGAGACTGTTGATGGTTGCATGTTTGTGTGGAATTGGGTTGAAACTATTTGCTTTGATGTAATTATCTGTGTGTGTTGCTTTTCTATGGATACCAAATTCTAGTTTTTCATTGCTTTTTTTGATTTTAAGGTCTAAAAAAGGTAGAGTACAGTCCTCTTCAGTTTCCACTGTGAATTATTGTATGCTGGGTTCTTGCAGGTTGAGTAGTTTCAAAGCATCATCTATTTAATACAATTTTGAGTCGAACTAATACTCAATGCTCCATTTTTGGAAGGAAAATCATGACATAGAACGAGAAATTCACTTACTAAAAAGTGTCCAAGGTCCAGCTGCATTAACCACGTGGGAAAAAATCTTTATAAAGAAATATGAAAGTAAATTGTTTAATTTCGATACTACCTTTGAAGACAACCCCAATTTCAAGTTCATCAAGATACCGACAGAGACGCACCTATCACCTCCGAGGAGTTCACTGAACCGGCATCCATTAGTCGACAACAGCTGATGATGTTAGGAAGACCCTAACGAAACGCGTTCTAGGTAAATACTAGCAATAAATGGAGCATTGAGTATTAGTTCGACTCAAAATTGTATTAATTTTGTGCTTCATTGTATCATAGTCCTTAAGCAACAGAATCATCTATTTGTTTGTAGGGCACTATTGCAAAGATGTCGTCTACGTATCTGTACCATGTTTTAAACATATGAGGGAAGGCTTTAGTTATATGTGTTTCGAAAAAGCTCATGTATAGATTGGCCAAAAATGGTGATAGCGGGCTTCCCATAGCTAGTCCTGAAATTTGTTTATAATATTTTCCATCGAAGACAAAATAATTTTGATGTATACATATTTCAGTCATTGCCAAATATTCTTCTATTGCATTGGCATCTAGGTTTATAGAATTTAGCCATTTTTTCAGTTGAATCAAAAGTTTGTCTAATGGAATGCTAGGGAAGAGGGAGCGGACATCAAAGGATACTAAAGTGTTATGAGGTTTTAGTTTAAGATTTTGAATTTTTTCTACCAGGTCTAAAGAGTTTTTTATGCTCAGAGTATGGAATTGTGGAAAGGACTGAAATTTTTTGGACAGCCATTTATGTATACATCAAAATTATTTTGTCTTCGATGGAAAATATTATAAACAAATTTCAGGACTAGCTATGGGAAGCCCGCTATCACCATTTTTGGCCAATCTATACATGAGCTTTTTCGAAACACATATAACTAAAGCCTTCCCTCATATGTTTAAAACAAGGTACAGATACGTAGACGACATCTTTGCAATAGTGCCCTACAAACAAATAGATGATGCTTTGAAACTACTCAACCTGCAAGAACCCAGCATACAATAATTCACAGTGGAAACTGAAGAGGACTGTACTCTACCTTTTTTAGACCTTAAAATCAAAAAAAGCAATGAAAAACTAGAATTAAAACTAGAATTTGGTATCCATAGAAAAGCAACACACACAGATAATTACATCAAAGCAAATAGTTTCAACCCAATTCCACACAAACATGCAACCATCAACAGTCTCACACACAGATTAGTAAATCTACCTCTCAGCCAGCAAGAATATCAAAACGAATACCATCAAATCTTAAAAACTGCAATTAAAAATGGATATGGAAAAAACCTTGTAGATAAAAAACTAAAATCATTCAAACTTCAAAAGAAATTAAAACAGATCACAGCTCTCACACCAATAAAACAAGAAACTAGATTTGCTAAATTTACTTACCACCCCTGGGCCACAAAAAAGTTCCAAAAAATATTCAAGAAATACAATATAACATTGGCACCAAAAAACAATTACAACATTAAAAACCTACTTCACAGTAATAATACTGATAAGATAAAACCAGAGGAAAAGTCAGGCATTTACAAGATTAAGTGTAAAGACTGTGAAAAAATTTACATAGGGAGGACAAAAAGAAACATAGGCACTAGAAAGAAAGAACACTTCAGGCACTTAAGATACAAAAATATTGATAAGTCCGCAATAGCAGCTCATTTCTGGTCTGAAAATCATGAAATTGAAGATAGCACAGAATTACTAAAATATGTACAAAAACATAGTGAACTCGTCATATGGGAGAGGATATAAATAGAAAAACATAAAAACCAACTTATGAACTTTGAAATCCCGCCAGAAGAGAATCCTACATTTAAGTTCATCACTAAATCAACAGATGGCAGCAGCAACCCCAGAATTACCCACACCGCTGGATCAAGCTTTAGTCACATAAGAGTCGTAGATGCAAACGATTTGCGAAACATGTCCTCAAAATAGGTACGAAAGTGAAGCAGATGTGTAATAAATATGACTCATCTAAAAATTAATAATTTTTTGCTTCACTGTGGTGTTCCAATACAGTTAAATCTCGATAAATTTAAATTAGTTCTATAAGGGATCTAAACGTTACCTTAAAGGTTTCTTTTTGAATTGTACACCTCCAAACCTTGATAAACACCCAAGGGCATATCTGCAGATTCACACCAAATAATATTGGTTTCCTTGCAAACTTCTTTTACGCAACGCACTACACATTTTCGAAATGGTTGCGACTTTTTTGGTTGTGGGTGGTATGCTTTTATGAAAGTGTTTTCTCTCAAGTATGAGGGGTGATGTCGTGGTAAATTTCTTACCCCAGTATAAAGAGGCCTCTGAGTATTATAATACTCAATTAGGTTACGAGCTATTTATACGCGTAAGTACTTGCATGAATTTACAGATCTGAAAATTATGAAACAATTGTGCATGGTTACATCCAGTGGTATAAATATACTTTTTTTACCATTTAACTGTTTTTCGTAAAGAGGGATAGCTAGTAATAGCTGATCCACATCATCCATATTTGACCCGCCACTTCCCCCAAACAATGGAGTAGCTAACATGCCATCTGTAGACCAGTACACGTCACTGCTACCTATATCCTAAACATCTCCTTCATAATCGCACAACAAATCTTCCAGATTTTCTACAGTAATATCAGAAGCCTGTACACATCATACGCAAGCTAATTTATGCTACATTACTGGCATAAGCCATGGTTAACATTGAAATTTAACAAAAATTGAAATTTAACAATTTCAAATGTGCCATTCATGTAGCTCTTGATAGCTATAAGAAATCACTCTGAACACAGAGAGAGTATAAATAACTAAACTACTGAGCGAAAACAGCTGCATAAGGCTACCAGAAACCTTGGTTGAGAAACACTGTAATAACAGATGCTGACAGGGAGTTTTCTTTCCAGTGTAACGCAACATATACTCGTATGATTATCGCTTGGTATAGCATAAATAAACTAAACTTGAACCGGAGAAGTCGCTTGCATAGCTATACATACATTCATTCGTATACACACAAAACAAAATGATTCAAATATTTTGTTAAATATTTTGTTCGGCACAAAGAATGGCTTTTGCTTCAGTGAAACAAAGAAGTGAAATTTGAACAATTTATTACTGTAGTCTCCACTTTTTTGTTAGTGTAGATGTATACTGCCTTTAATGGGTTTTAAACCAGTTTTTGTTTCATTTAAATAACTTAATAAATACGGAAGATATGGAATTGTATTTATGATGCATTTTTACAGCATTTAAAAATTTAAATGTCTTGTTCTGTTATTTGGGTATCCGTTTTCGGCCCCTGAAGGATTTAAATGGCTATCGGTGAAGACTGCATAGTGTAGTATAATGCATGTAACCCACTCAGAGTTTAGTTTCACTGTGATGTGTGATGCGTATTACCCACTCAGGGTTTAGTAGCACAGTATTGTATGGTGCATGTTACTTGCACGGGGTATGATTGCACAGTTATGTGTAAGGCAAATTCATGTTTCTGCCATATCCAAAATTTCTGCCACTACTGTTAAGATTTCTAAGTTTCATGAAAATCACTTGTGTAATTTCTAAATTGTGGTTGGTTAGTTTCTATTTCTAGTTTATGCTATCCTTCAAATTTCATCTGGGCACATGCCCAAATTTGTGTGGATAAGTTTCCAGCGGCTCACCTTAATTTATGCTGGAATATGCACTCTGCAAAACCGTAAGGAATGCTGCTAACACATAGTCTCTTGTGCTCGTCACTTGTGATTTCTGAAAAGAACAGGTCCCCGACTTGAAGGAGCTGATTTTAGCCTGTAGAGTATTTTATGTTACTCTGCTTTGTCTAAACAAAGATGACTACACCTGTTTCCCACAAGTCCTTCTCTCTGCAGCTCATATTTTTAATTTGTAGTTACATGTACGGTTTTAACTCAGCAAAATATTATTTTATATCTATATCCAATATGCTCAAGTACCCCTTCCTACTAAAATTTGTGTATTTATTTCATATCTAAAATTACTCTTGATTAAAAAATGTACTATCTTACTATGTATGTTTAATATTACTAATTAATTGACACCAAGTTCCTAACTAAGAGGAATGGTTTCACCATCCAGAAAATTTGATATATCAAATTTCATGAGAAATACATGCTGTTAGAATCCAACAGGAGCATTTTTAGAAAAAACAATTCATGCTTCCTTAAACAGCATAACTGGAAAATTAAAAGTCAGTTAAATACCAAATATATTGAGTATCTTTAGCTTTTGCAGAAGGCCATATATCATGAATAAACTTGCCAATGATTTGCTCATCTTGTGAGCTTCTTCTGGGTTCTTGTCCGAACTTTATGGTGGTGTTCTTAGCTATATATCAGTGGTTTCCTGGTGGCTTGGCCCTTTTTTCCTGATTGGATGCCATGCACCAATCTATGTCTGTGCTGATGTGACTATTGCCTTTTCCTTTGCTATTTGTTTCTGGTTATATTGAGCTGTTGCTACTGAGATAGTCTTGTTACTCTGCCCCTTATCCCTCAGCAGTTGACCTCTGACCAACAGCAGTGCTTATGAGTTAGGACTTCCAAGTATTGTAAGTTGTTTCCTCTTGGATAATTTGCTGCAGGTGTCTAGAAGTTCTGTAGCGTTAAAATCAGTGTTGTACCTGGATATAATCATATGTCCCATTAATGTGGTTTTTAGTTTAGTTTTAGTTTTATATGCCCTTTCATGCTCTTGTGATGGATGTCAAGACGGGATGGAAGTGGATACGCCACTTACGCACGTCAACCCCACAGGGAAGACTACTGAAAACCTCAGTGGGGCCGAAAGTGATCTAGCACACCTTCTACTAGCTCTGCAGGCTAGCACCTGGGACTTTTTAGGCAACCCTCTACCCCCTCCGGGCGGCCGTAGCCTGGCCGGAAGTACCCAATTCCCCGTTGGCATTGTGCTCAGTGGGGTTGGGGGGGGGCTTTTTAAGAAATCAGGTATTGCCCTATGGAAAGAGCCCCGGAGTATCCATCGCTCCTGGGTAGAAGGAGGCCCGGGTTCTTGGTCCTACGGGCCCAGGACTAATGGGAGTAGAACCTCTGCACTTAACTGTTGTGACGGATGTACTAGTTTGCCCATTGTAGGCATTTCCATAATTGTATCTAATTCTGTATATGTCTGGATTGAGAGTCAGAGTACTAGTATCTTTAGCTGGTCAGAGATCATCTGAGCTTTTTGTTTGAATTGTAGTGTGTTCGGACTAAGGATGTTCAAAATCGGGTCAGTTACACCTTGGATATATGGTAAGGTTTCTCATGTAAAAAACTGAAGTTACTGACAGTGAAGCAAACTAAGTATTCATAATAATAATAATACTTAGTTCTGAATGAATACATCCATTTTATTCTCAGTCTCCTGACTAACTCTTGGCCACTCCCGGAAATTGAGGAATAGCTTGCTATCTTACTGCCATCTACTGGGGAAACACAAAACTTATTGATCACATCTATTGATAGGATATCAAAATTCATCACATCTTATTATGTTTTGTCCTACCAATGTAAATCTTATTGCATTCTAAACAATTAACTTGATAGATAATACCACATTTTTTTTATCTGAAATTTTGTCTTTTTTGGAAAATTGTAGAGATTTCTTATGTTGTATTTATTTTGAGGTGCCAATATTATACCAATTAATTTTGACGTCACTATTACTAAATTTCTCCAAACACACATAACACACATTATACCTACTTCTTTGAAAATTTTTTTGAATTTTTTATATGCCCAGGAATGATAAGTAAATTTTTTTGAAAATATAATCCTCTTTTACTTTTTTAAGAGTGGAAACATCATTTACATTTTTTTTTATATTTAAATTTTTCTAACCTTTTGTGTATAAAATCTTTATTAAAACCATTAATTAAAGCAGTGTTAATAATGTGTGTATATTCTATATTAAATTCTTCCTTGTTTATAGGTATGTTTATCAACCTGTAAATCAAACTATTAAAAACAGCAAATTTGTGTGAGAAAGGTTGTAAAATAGTGTACAACTTTTATTTTTTATATAATCATCACTGACAGTTGATTTCCTATAAATGCCAGAGTTTAATTTATCTTTAGATCCAGGAAGGGGAGGTAACTATTGTTTTCAATTTCTAAAGTGAACTTTATAGCTTTATCCTGCAAATTTAGAAGTGTTAAAGCATCATCTATGTGTCTTTCAGGAACTGTAGCAAAAATGTCATTCATGTATCTACACCATGTTTTAAAAATTAAAGGAAAAGCTTTAATGACTTTTATTTAAAAAAAGACTCATAAAAAGATCAGCAAGAAAAGGCTTACCTTGGGAGATGTGTAGATGTGTGAAAGTGGGTAAGCGAGTGGTCGAATCCAGGACGCCATGCCAAAGGTGTCGGCCGGAATCACGTGCCAAACAGAGAAAAGAGCCCCCGAGTGGACCCTCGCATCCAGTTATATAGTTTTAGACATTTCCGGAAGCGCTTTGCAACATGGCGACTGCAATACCAAACATATCCTGCCATCGCCCTAATTTCGAATTGAAGCAGCCAATCAGCAGAGCGCTTTTGCATTATTCCAGAACATCCCATATGACGTGAGCAGGAGCAAAGCTCCATGTTGCTCTGTGCAACTCTGCACGTACACCAGAGGAAGCTGATGTCATAGTAATTTCCACGGGATTTGCCATAGGAAATAGGAAACCGTAGTGTTTCTATTATTTACGCAATTTTAACAAAGATTCTGTACTTTAAGAAACTGTAAGATTCAATTTCTACTAAATCTCAAAATTTCTGAATAAACTATTCTCAAATTAATATAAATTTCAGCACTCGCAAATGACGCATGTGACATATCTCCCGAGGCAGAAACAGCGGTCCCTGATGCTGAATAAAGAGAACAAAGTCTATCATTCAAAATGAGAAACAATCAATACAGGGGTACCAAACACTGCAAAAATGATACAATGGTAATATTACATAAAATATACATAAAGTAGAAACATGAGTAGTACCTGTAAGAAAATGGGTTAAGGGACGAAGTGGAGGGAGAAAAGACAGGCTTCAGAGGCGATCCCACGAAGCATGGCGAAAGTATCCGTTACAGAAGCTAAGTAGTACTAGTAGTGAACAGTTCATGGTCGCAAGCAAGCACACAAGAGGTTTAGTGAAA
>CM060953.1:111346270-111533770 GCA_030765055.1 Mantis religiosa | reverse complement strand
AACAATGGAAAATCACATTCGTAGTTTTATACGAAGCATGTTTGCATTCAGCAACAGCACAATGGTTTCTACTTTTACTCATAATCTTACGACAAAAGACACGGCCAATAACTACAATAGCTCATAAGCAACTGCATCTCGTTTATTTCATCAGAAGGATTGTGGAATTTGCATGCGTCAGCGCCTTATCTTATCTTATAATGTGCAATCATAATATTGCATTAAGCACATTCACGTGTAAGCGCTCTTACGTTGTATTCTCAGTGACATCACGCCCCTCAGTCAGTAGTGACAGTGTTTTGCGCAGGAAGGCGGGAATGGCCTGCCCTGTACGAAACCCACTTCAAATTTGCCTTATAAAGCAAGAAGAAGGTTGTACAAATTTTGAGCATAATGTACAGTATAGAAGAATAAGTCAAGGGGAGCTGCGAAACGAAGAGGGCGGAAAGTCATGGGAACCAACCTCATGCAATAATCAGAACACAGATACTTCCCACATGTAAAGTATATGTAGATAAAGCAATCAGCTCGAGTACCTACTATTTAAGGTTTACAAATACTGCGCTTTTAGCGAAAAAAAGTATAAAACATTGTGATCCATCTAACATAAGAAAATGATATATATTTTTTCTTTTAATTTAGAGCAACAATGATGAATGCCTTAACAATTAACCATTATTGAATGCAAGATTCAGTTCATATGGCAGTAGTTTAGTGAATATAGGTGAGTATTCCTTAGGGGCCATAGGCTATGAAAGTCAACATAAATAATAGGAAAAACAATTACGCATAAACTATCACTTAAAACATCGGACCGAAGTGCATAATGAAGGTGCCACAATCGGCAGCAGAAAAAAAAAAGACATAGCGAGATAGTATAAAACAATATTACGAAATATGATAGAATTACAGACGAGAAGGTGTCGCCTATGCCAAAATAAACGAACATGGCACCTAAGAGTTCGGTGTAATGCCGAAGGACCCTCCTTCAAGCCAGGAAATAATATAATTTTACCAGGTAGAAAGAAAAAACAAAAATCAACAAGGAGAGAAAAAAAATAGAACATTTTTGCGCGACAAAACATAGAGCTATAGATACACTATCATACTTCGCGTTGAAGAATTACTTAACGGAATGTATTTTAATTTTAAAATAATCAAACTCAAACTCAATTTAAGTGCAATGAAATAAAAAATGTCTTTAAATAACATATCTCAAGGTGATCCTATACCATTTATAGAATGGATTGAAAAAAATTTCTAATATTGTTCGACCTGGGTCAGTAGTCCTTATGAGGGATTGTATCGAAACAATAATACAACCGGTCCCTAAGGTTACTGCCTGCATTCACAAGGTTGTTTGTTACATTGATAAATATAATGTGATGTTGACATGAGCATCATTGAATTACATTTGCAAAATATGAATTAAACAGTGAACGGTGCTCGTCAAATCCACACAACAATATATAGTTAACAATAGAAATTATATGCCAGGTTATACAAAAAAGATCATAAGAACTCTATGAGCTCAACTCAATGTGGAGTGTTCAATGAGCTGACCATCATTACACTAGGCTAGGGGTTGTCAGAATTATAGATAAAGATTACATAATGTCAATGATGCGGTCCAGCCGCAAACAAATAGTTCCATCGTTATCTCCCATAAAATCAAGTGAATCCACTGCTTACTAGTGCAACTTCTTCTCTTTCCCCGGGGAATAAACAATATAATATTACTCCATATATACAAAATCAAACTAAGGGCGTGACCCGAAAACAACTATACATTCACTTAAACTGTCTCGATGCACCATAATATATCCTCTGTAATTCTCTAAACAATAACCTCTAGATTATCATCTGTTGGGATCTCGCGATTACACCCATAGAAAATTAATAATCTTTATATTATAGCATTATAAAGTATGATTTATCCACCGATTACCAATTTATGAGACTTCGCGGTTGAACATAAACTAAATAATCGTGTCACTAATACTCTCATCTCGGACTATCTCCTCACGGAACCCGCGGTATACCCATAAAGGAAAATAGTTATTTCATATAAATAAACTTGAAGATCAAGGAAGGGAGCCCCAGGGCATTACCCTCCTAAATCAAAAACAGATAACGATGTAACTCTGACAATCCCTAGAACCATCTTAAACTTTTAAACAAGAGGTATACTCTCATAGCATTTTCTCAAGGATCCAGAAAAAAAAAAAAAAAAAACAATATATCAAGGCAGTGATAACAGGAAACAGTAAGTCCACATCCGCCAGAAATTCCAATGCGAGATGTAAGACGTACACTGGACATGCATTGTAACCCAACAGAAGAAAATGAAGTAATTAAAGTCAAATAAATTACCTGATAAAAAGAAGGATCTCGGGAATAGTTCCATTTTCACCACATGTAGGCGTTGATTATCATCATTTGTTCATCGCAGTTTTGTTTTTAAACGATTATATCAGCCTTGGATTCAGATATCGTGGTAATTAGGAAAAACACGTCTGAAATCAGAACTCAGAAAACCAAATATAATACAGAAATAATAAAAGGATACTGGTATATCGTAACTTAAAATATACCATGCACATGTGTATCAGTAGCGAGAATGTCTATATTACAGATATAATCTTCATAGTCCTGTCGTTAAAGTGACATAGTGCAAGAGTACATAATTAGTAAAAGAAACCTAAATATGCTGACCATATATAAACTACGTCCGGTAGAGGACTTTTAGAAACACGGGGTAGATACGGTTTTGCACACTCTCGCAAGTGGAAAAAGCAATTATTTTGTTAGTTAAAGAATGTGTGGTAGAAATTAGAGCCATGTAAATATACAGTTGTAGCACATGCGGTAGATGAATTAATGGGTACACGTCCCTGAAGGAGTGATCCCTAAATGAAAATTTAGAATAATGCTGTAATGTTTTAAAAGAAATACAAACTCTCTAACCAGGTTGAAGAAAAACTCCCCAGTTCAAACACTGTATATTATGAAGTAAGAGTGAGGACATTGTATTCTCAATGCTGCAACAGTTATGTCATCCTTGTGTAAGTACATTCGTTCATTGATTAGTTCATCAACCGTGTGAACAAATATGTCCAAAATAACGATAGAGTGTTTTCTGTACATTTTTGTTTATACCTACATTGAATGAAGTAGTGATTAGTTCATTGTCATTTTTTTCTCCTGCCTTTCTGACTGAGATGTTGAATCATTGTGGACGAAAATGAGCATCTCAAAATAAATTAAGCATAATTTAGACATTATAAGAAAAACACTTATGGTATTTCAGTGTATCGTAAGAAAACTGTATAACATGTAAATACTAGATGTTAGAAGTAAGATAATATTTATGAAAGGAGATTGTGGTGCGGAACATCCTACAAAATATCCAAAAGCTTCCAGAATGCGGCAATGATTAACCATACCGTTGCAATACAGTGTAGTGTTAAGATGTTTATAGCAAGCCAGTGTGAATCAAAGATGGAAAATTCTGTAAGTACCAAAGCATGAAGATATATGAAGGTAAAGCGTAACCTCGTAAATATATGAGGACATGGCAGGGGGAATTAATAATAGAATTGTCAATATATCGGTTTAATGAGTGAGGAGCAATAGTACTTAGCAAAAAGAGCTGAAATGGCTAACTTGTGTGGTATAAACAAAATAAGTACCTAAAATAATCATCCTCGTAGTTGTGTTTAAAGTGTAAAGTAATGTCAGCATTATTATAAGCATAATTGTGATCATTGTAACTATTATTATTATTATAAATTTAAAAAAAAAAAAAAAATTCGATGGGTTTCAAAATGTTAGGGGTTTATCTGTTTAATTTGCTAGTTGTACTTAACATCCTTATAATTATTTGGTACAGAAACAAATGTAGACTTGCTGAGACTCAAAATTTAGTAATATTATGAGCAAACTTAACATTGTAAAGGTTTGTTCGAAATTCAAATAGAAGATAATAACGCACGATGTAGCATGCGTTTAAGAGCTTTGCCATAATAAACCATGAAAAATAAGTTAGATGAAATTTAAAATATTGAAAACTTAACAGAGGAAAGAAAAATATGTGATAGGGAAGAAACTAAAAGACATTACCTCAGAGTATATAGTGTGGATATGGTGAATATAGAGGATATTGTGAATAAAAAAATTAATAATCTGTAAATGTTTTGTTTTGTAGGCAGTTATTGAGTAATCGTTCAATTAATAAAGACCCGTTTAAAGAACTGAATACTCGTAATTACTGTAATTCTTAGTGAATAATAGGAATGTTATTACCAATGTTATTTAAAAAAATACATACAGAAACATAAGAATTAAGGCTAGGTATTCATCCACAGCGGCATACAATATACTCAGAAGCACCTATAGTTATTTCAGTAATTTTAACTACTGTTATCAAATTTGAAATTACTTATTTATTCTTTCTTATATTATTTATTTTGAAGGATAACATGACATATTTTGGAGGGTTAACAAAAATAAATTATGTCATAACAAGGATAAATCGTTATTAACTATTTATTTAACATTCGTAACACTAGGACACAATATCGTACATTAACCATTTGTTCTGTAAGTTAACCGTAATAATCATCTTTAGCAAAACGAGGAATTTATTTAAATGACATTAACGGAACATCAACCCAGCGACTTGATAAGTATGAAGTGAGAAACGAAATTCATCTCCAGTCTGCATTAAACAACTATGGGACATGATTTTAGCATTGTGTAACTCCATTACTTAGAAATAATAACTCATGGGGATTTTCATGAATTAAACTATAATTAATTAAATATTTCTCACACATGCTTGCCTACAAACACAAGTTAGCAATATGGATACATAAATTGACAAAAATGTACATAGGCTGAACTAAATGTACCACTCTATGTCCAAATTAAAATAAGAATATCTTTAGTATAGAGAGTAATGATCACTAAATGAAAACTATATATTAAATTCTAGTCAAGCGGTGAAAACGAAAATCAAAACCCTTAGCTTACTATACCTATTGTTTATATAACAAAGAAAGCACATATAAACCATATTATTGCCAGTTTCCCACTACAAGTTGAATCAGTCAAATTAGGTATATTTAACACAGTCAGCATGCATCTCCTGAACATGCTGGTAAGCAAAAATCTTGGGTGTTCTTCTCAGTGTAATGGATGTCCCCGGCGAGAGGACTCCTGGGCATGTTCTGTGTGGCCTCCCATGGGCAGGCACCCTGGACTCGATCAAAGTACGCTTAAATTGGTTGAAAAAAATATGTAAAAGAAGTGTGGTAACCTAAAACATGCTTAAGAATTGCATCGGGATTCCCTTTGAAAATTTAAGGAATTTGGAGGTTCATGTGTTTGGTTATTGAAAATGAGATATTTTGATATATGTAACGCTTTAGTCTCGGTATATAATATACCGTGCAATCCGTTATCTGTGGATATTATAGTCTCTGAGTTGCTTATACCACGTATTTTACCTACATGCTGACAAATTTCAGGTTTTCCCACATGTACATATTTACCATCTCTCAGATGTTTTTATTCTTATTCTTACTATTGTTTTTAAGTATAGGGTTTGAGATTCCTATTCAAATGCAAGTCAACCATGTAATTTCTATCATGGGTTTCGTGTATTAAGCAGGTAAACTTTGAAAAACATTTGTGCTTATTCTAAGTTGACGTAGTAGAAACCTTTTCATCTCCGGCGACATATTAATACCTAACGTTATGTGCCGTGCAGGTAAGAAGCAAACGAACAATAGGCTACTTATAACACTATTATCGAGCATAAAGATACGATCTGATTCACAAAATATAAATTTTTACAAAAACCTATCTCATATTCACCAGCCTGCACCATATGACAAGTTAATATATGAGAGAAACGGTAATGAAACCATATCTCTGAAATTAAACGTTGCAGAGATTGACACATTCACTATAGAGCTGAGAACTAGAAAAACTGAATTTTTTAGAGGGTATTAGCATCGAAACCACACCTCTGACATTAGAAAAATTCAGAGGCCGGCGCCCAACTATATCGTCAAGGAATTGAAATTGAGAAGGTATGGAATCGATTTTTACGACTCAAAAAAAAAAAATTTAGAGAGGTCGGCGCTCTCCACCATATTGTGACATACTATGGTTGTGGTGACTAGGGGGAACAGCTAAGTTGGAGTTTAGGATGGTAGAAAATAACAAACGCTTGGCTTAACAATAACAATATAAGTATATCGAGATTTAACTATTGGAACACCACAGTGAAGCGAAAAATTATTAATTTTTAGATGAGTCGTATTTATTACACATCTGCTTCACTTTCGTACCTATTTTGAGGACATGTTTCGCAAATCATCGTTTGCATCTACAGCTCTTATCTAGCCGTAGATGCAAACGATGATTTGCGAAACATATCCTCAAAATAGGTACGAAAGTGAAGCAGATGTGTAATAAATACGACTCATCTAAAAATTAATAATATAAGTATAATTAAGAATTTGTATCTAGTCACAATTTGCAATGTTTGGTTTACAAATGGAGGGGCTTTGTAAGCTAAATAGTGACAACATTATCATGATGAATTGAATATTAATTTGTAAAGCTTACCTTGAGAGATGTGTAGATGTGTGAAAGTGGGTAAGCGAGTGGTCGAGTCCAGGATGCCATGCCGAAGGTGTCGGCCGGAATCACGTGCCAAACAGAGAAAAGAGCGGAAATTAATTATTCTTTCACACTGGCCGTGTGTAGGCTAAATTGTGGAAACGTAGAGTCAGACTGAAAAATTCAATGCCATAGCCGGGATTTCAATGTCATATCGGCACGTTGGCCATAGCACAATGGTAGTGCGGCTGGATGGAAACCAGAAGATCTGTGGTTCAAATCCCGGCCATGGCATTGAATTTTTCAGTCTGACTTTACGTTTCCACAGAAAAAAGAGCCCCCGAGTGGACCCTCGCGTCCATTAATATATTTTTAGACATTTCCGGAAGCGCTTTGCAATATGGCGAGTGCAATACCAAACATATCCTGCCATCGCCCTAATTTCAAATTGAAGCATTGAAGCAGCCAATCAGCAGAGCGCATTTGCATTATTTCAGAACATCCCGTATGACGTGAGCAGGAGCAAAGCTCCATGTTGCTCTGTGCAACTCTGCACGTACACCAGGGGAAGCTGATGTCATAGTAATTTCCACAGGATTTGCCATAGGAAATAGGAAACCGCAGTGTTTCTATTATTTACGCAATTGTAACAAAGATTCTATACTTTAAGAAACTGTAAGTTTCAATTTCTACTGTATCTCAAGAGTCCTGAATAAACTATTCTCAAATTAATATAAATTTCAGCACTTGCCAATCATGCATGTAACAATATGGCATGTGCTTTTTGTTCCATAAATCTATTTGGCATATTCATATTTAAGGCAAATATGTTTTGAAATCTGAATAAATATTATTTAATCATAAATTTAATTTGTATGTTTCAGGTGTTTCTGTAATATTAGCCAGAATGCCACCAGATCAAATACAGCAAGCAATGAAGGAAATTTGTTGGTTCCAAATAAATCCCCTCTGTCAACTAGTCGAAGTATGTATATTGACTTTGATGTACATATCATGTAGTCTGAAAGTAATAGGATTGAAAGATGCCATGCATTGAAGTACTGTTAAAAGTTTTTGAAATAAGATATTTTTAACCTAATTTCTATATGCTTGAAATCTCATACCACAAAATAATAATTTTTTAACAGTTTATTTTAAAGCACACTGAACCATTTTTATAATTAAATCAGTGTTTAAATTATGTAGCATATTTTCTATTTTTACAGAATGATGTAAAGACTGAAAGAGGAACAAGAACAGACCCTGTATTGTGGCTCGACAGGCTTGCAGCTATTTTTAGGCATACAAACCCATACGTTGAAAATGGAGCAGTTCACCCATGTCAGAGTGTGATAACAGAGGTAAACGGCAATTTAATAGGGATTATTAGCTTAAAGCTCCTCAGTTAGTTAATATATGATGCTATTTATTTGTAGCAAATATTTACAAATTTTTGATTACATACAAATGTCTTAGTTTTGCCTTGTACATATTTGTCTGATGTATATCTGTGCTCCCCCCATGCCTGCTGCCCTGGCCTTTAGCATTGCCTCCAGCTAGTTATTGGTTAAGTATGGTTCTGTGTGTATGTGTCAAGAACATGGAAACCAGGTCACATATTATGTATGTTTGGAAGAATTTAGTAACAGTACCATCCAGATTAATCGAGAAAACTATTTGTAGTCAGTTTTTAACACTGTGACTTACATTTTTATTTTCTGAGGGACTAGTTTTTAGTTGCTTCCATTTTCAACCTCGAAGATAAGACTATCTGCTGCTGCTGTTGTTGTTGTCTGCTGTCTTTTCTCTGCTAGTGGAACTGAACTTCTTTATCAAATTATCGACTGATGAGACTTCGAAGTTCATTACTCTGTTCTTATTTTTCCATATTGAGAAAACTGATCACATTGTGTTTGTTTTGGTTTATAAACCCTTTTAATAAATTTGAATTTGAGTCAAGGTCATGCATTTTGTTCCAAAAGTGAAATGCTACTGCTGACTTATCTTCCTGTTTCAATTTGATGTTTCTAAAATGCTCTTTGATTCTGGTTTTTAGGTTTCTTTCAGTTTGCCCTGTGTAGCATTTTTTTCAATCCTAACAACTTCTTTGGTATATTTTGGATCTATTGATTGGTGGAATTTTGTCTTTTGTTTTTGAATTTAAAAATGTTAATACTTAGTATCTATTTGTATGTGCCAAGATGACCTTGACACCTACAAGAATACACAAAGGGGATGAAAGACTATTAAAGGATACTAATTACAAAAAACTGGAAACCAGCTCATTAAATTACTGCATTGAATCTACAAATAAAACTTTAAAACAAAGCAAATTAATCATAGGAGTAGATAACCCAAGGCGCCACAGCCCATAGGCGTGCCAACTCGACTACCGGCCTCATGCCCACATACGCAAGGTAGAGGCTGCCAATCATTCAACCGATATGGGAAGATGATGTGGTTAGCTTCTCGGCACCCACAGCTGGATAGTTGGCTTTCTTGACCAGGCCGCTTACCTATCATAAGCTCCTCAATTACCTCACGATGCGGAGTGGGCACCGGTCCTATACCCAGGACTTAAAATCCATATCCTCAGTAGATAATCCAACATTAAGAAGAATATATGGGCTATGAAAAATACATGAAAATAGGAAATGCCAAGAGACCTATAGTATAGCAACGCAAAGATTGTCCCTGTAAGGAATGTGCTGTGGGACAAGGACAGCAAATGTGTGTGGCAGAGAACGCTTGCTACACAGGGAGCAGACCGTTAAAAAAATATGCGCCCTATTCACTCTATACACTAAAACCGGGGAAGATTCAATCACAAAAGTAGAGGCCGTCAGAATGTTTTTGAATGGTCTGTAACTGTGCTGACATGGGGTGACATAAACCTGTCCAGGGAGGGTGTGGGAACCTTCGCCAACCCCCCTGCATCTCAGCCGTCGGAGACTATCTCTCTTGTGGAGGACAGTACTACTAGTAGCATAAATGTCCCATATATAATTTGGCCAAATGATTGTTTAACAAATTCACTAGCCTCCCAAATTAAACATTTCTTTAGACTTAGTAGAAAAAAATTAGGCATAAAGTTGGACAAAAATGACTGTGATGCGTAAACTTTCATGGCCTTTGTCTTTGATGAGTATCCTTAGCTTCTGGTGAAGGCCACATCATCTTGGTCATACTTGCCAATATGATGAGTGAAACATTGGCAAGTATGATCAAGATGAAACGACCTTCACCAGAAGCTAAGAATACTCAAAGATGACTGTGGTTTCAGTTGGTCAGGTCATTATTCTCAAGAATACCAACAGAAAAATTACAGACACTGTTAAAAAAATGGCCAACTATAGTAGAAATGGAAACAGTAGAAGCAGAAGAATATATGTCATTAACAAATCTATGCATTGGACAAAACTTGTTCAGCTTTAATGGTAAATACTACAGGCAGAAATCAGGCTTATCTATTGGCAATCCACTTTCATCTTTTTTGACAAATTCAGTTATGAATTTATTTGTAACACACACAAAAATGGCCTCCTATGGAACTTTGAGGTTTGATACCATATGTTGATGACATCTGCGCAAACTCAAAATTCTAACCAAGATTCAAATTTTAGACGTTTTGAATGTGAGGTAGACATGCTATCCCCATATCACACAGGTTTGCTTAAATGTTTTTGTATTTTGATGATAATGTTAATGATCAGTGTTAAATAGGCAAAGATCAGCTTTAATGTATTGTTTTACATTTTTGACAAAATGCTGTTTATTCTAACCTTCAGTTTCCTTCTGTTCCAAATCTTTTCCTGCCATAAATGAAGCATATCTCCACTTATAAAAATTCCACTCTTTACTCTTATATTTGAAGTTCTTTATTAGCTTATAGACTTAGTTACAAGTTTCAAGTCTCGTCAGAAAAAGAAAACAAAAATATCACTAATAAATATGTAAAATATGAAGCTATTAACAGTGAAGCAAACAAATATATAAAATATAATAATTTGTAACTTAAAACTTCACTTATCTTGAAATATGATCTGAAGCTTTCCTGGCAACGTATATAGGAATTATATTATATCTATTATCATTTCTAATAAGATAAGTGAAGTTTTAAGTTACAGATTATTATATTTGTATAAAAATATCACTGTTTTATTTACAGTTCATCAATTCTATACAAACATTTGTCAATTAACTATCTTTGAAGATTAATCTGGGAATTCTTACCACTCAGTGTTTTTAATTCCTTTGATTACTTACTGTATAAAATTTTGCTAATTATGAGGGGATCCATTTCTGTAGCTGTTTTATTTACATATTCTCTATAGAAATGATTTTTTGTTCTTATACTATAATCGTGACATTCTTTCATTTGAATTAAGTTTTTACATGCCACAAACATAATAACTTTATATACATACAAAGAAACAACAGTTAGTATAACAGCTTTCACAAAAATATCCCTGCATGACACTCTTCTGTTTACATTAACCCTTAACTGGTGAGGTAAGCTTTTTGGAACGTATTTGGTGAGGTGGGGTTAGACAAACCCCTGAACTTAATTAAGGCTGACAAGGAAATAGTTATAAATATCAATGCAATACTGAAATGGTATAAGAAGGGAAGTATAATGAACATAACAATGTCATATTTTTTGGCAAACCATAACAAACACAGAATTTAAATGGTTTGCATTTGGTCAATGTAAATAAAAATGAAAAAATGCAACACTTGAGTTCTTTGAGCTTGTAAGACAGAAAACATTTCTAAAACTGATAACTTCTTTTATAATACCATAGAGCATGATGAATATAGCCAATAATTAACATTTTGTTTTGCTGAGAATACGTTAGAGCACTTTTAAACACAGTTAACTTGGCAAAATTTTCACACATGCTCAATGCACGTTTTGAACACATCGGTGTTTCACACTCAGCACAAGTAATTCGTATCTTCCTGTCTTTGATTCTAGGGCACATAGCATATCTTGTTTCTGCAACTTTTCCCACATCTGCCAGAGTTTTGTTGAGGATACACCCTATATTTTCACGTAACTCTCGAGGCAGTTGTCCGTTTAGGAGTCTTACATTCAGCTGTTGCTCAATCATTTGTCGCTAAAGACTTCACAAAATCAAGTCTGCTTTGGTCAAGATTTCCCGGAGACTACTTAAAAGTAATGTAAGCATTGACTAGGCTAATATTTAACAGTGTAAAGAATACAATCAATGGCCAGCGGTTGGAATATCGGCTTGTGGAATAATTTGCACACTTCTCATCGAAAGCATCAACACATCCTTTAGTTTCATTATAAAACTGTATGATTTCTGTTTTTTGGTTACATTGTTGGTACATATTGTATGGTGCACAGATGAGATAAGCAAAATGGCACTGTTTTTCTTTGGTACAAAAGATATCAACGTGCCATTATTTGTGAATCCATACATAACTGACTTTTCTGGTTTATTTCTTGAAGGAAGAAATTCTCTAGGTATTTATCGTTTGTTCTTTTTCTTGTTCCCACATATGTCAACCCTCCTTTTTTGCAACTCATATACAAGTTCAATGGATGTAAACCAATTGTCTGCTCTCACATTACAGTTTGTCCCTATAATGGGCTTTAAAAGATGAAGAACAGATTGTGTTGCTTTGCCAAGCTTTCTTTCATTTTCTGAGAGATGACCATTTAATATTGTTTCTACCATCAAAGTATTTTTGCCCAGGTCTTTTTTCCTTTCCTTTCCTCATCAGTTGTATCAGCATCATCTTCTCCTATAAGACCACTGGCATTGCCTTCTTCATTTGTTGCTGACTTTTCCTCAGAAATACTAACATGTTCACTGCAAAATTCTTGCAGCACATCACCACCTTCACCACTGAAGACAATTTCCAAGTCTTTGAGAATATCATTAAACCTATCAGTAAAATTGGAATCACTACCCCTTATAGTATTCCTTAAATTTGCCATAATGGTGTTTAACACCAAATAAAATGTTCCGTAACTAGTGAGGTGGGGTATGTGCCACCCCAGTTAGTGAGAAACATGAAATTGCTCAGCAAACTATTGCACTGAATAGCATAACTACTTGTCTCTGAGCTGCTAGGGAGGCGACTGAAAGGTATACAGCATTCCAGGATTATCAACAATCTAAATTAAGAGTACAGTCACTTAAAAAATGTTGTGGGGTAGCTCCAACCCCACCTCACCAGTTATGGGTTAAATGTGTCTTACACACTTCTGCAATACAAGTATTGTTTACATTTGTTATTTCCGCCACCCCACACCTCAATTCCATACTGAAGTTGAGGGTATATTAGACCATAATATACTATTTTTGGGTAAGGTGTATTTAGATATTTAGCAAATTTCTCAGTAAATATAAATAAGAACTAGTTTTTTACAATCACTTTCAATATGAGCTTTAAATGACATATTTTCATCATTGATGACTTCCAAGAATTTCAATCATACTAACTCCTCAGTATATTCATTGTCAATTTTAACATTTAGTATTTCACTTTTAGACCTAACATTTTGGCAGTGGAACATGATTGCTTTGGTTTTTAGAGCATTTACTTTTAAGTTGTTGAATTTTAAATAGTAACATAAATCTTGTATTTCGATATTTATTGACTCCTCTAAACTGCTGAAATCTTTGTTAGCAAACATGATTGATGTATCATCTGCATATGTAACTATTTTGTAATTTCTAGATTTAGGAAGGTCATTTATATACATCAGAAATAGGAAAGGTCCAGGTACGGACCCTTGCGGAACAACCGCTTTTATGAATTCATAATTGGATTTAGTATATTCTGTGCATTCTTCTGGTAATGGATTTCAGTATATTATTTTTTATCTAGGAAGGAAGGATTTTAGAATTTCATGAAATTTACCCTTTATACCATGTTTTTGTAATTTATCTAATTGTTGAATATGTGTTACATTATCAAAAGCCTTGGAAAGATCTAGGAATATTCTTGCCCTTTTATTATTCTTATTAAAGTTCTTTCAGTATTTCATGATAGTGTTCTGCAATAGTAGTTGTGGAAAATTTTTGTCCGAAGCCATTTGAGATGGGTTAAGCAAGCTGAATTTATTTATCATTTTCATGATAGAATTCTGCAATGGCAGTTGTGGAAAATTTTTGTCTGAAGCCATTTGAGATGGGTTAAGCAAGCTGAATTTATTTAAAAAGCTCTTAAGTCGATTACATAATATGGTTTCAAAGACTTTCACAAATACTGATGTTAAAGTGATTTGTCTGTAGTTTTCAATTTTTGTTTTATCCCCTTTTTAAAAGATTGGCCTGATTAGTACTACCTATATACTCCTTGCATCTTATTTTCTATAAGGATGGTTGCTGTTGAATATACTAAATTTTCTGCAATTGCAGAAAAAGTATGTGAGAACACCACCATAAGTCTTGAGTTACCATTTGACCTGCTCATCTTTATCCTGTAAAACTATAGCATGATGCAGCACCCTCTCACTTATTGACAGTGTGTGGTTGTACTTATGCTGCAGAAGTCCAGCTTGAAAATTGTGATTTGGTTATCCCAGCCTGATATACAAATGATAAAATCATTCATAATCATATTGTTACTTTAACCTTTAAAATAATTAAGTTGCATAGTTGTGATAGTAATAACTAGTATTGGTACAGTAATAAAAAGTCTCTGAAAATGTATAAGATAAGGTGTAACATATCTATAGATGATGAATGTCTGTGTATATTTTCTTTATTTTTGTACTTCATAACTTTTCTACCATTTTATTTTGCAGATGTGGCCAATTTTGTCTAATGCTTGCACAAAATTTCAAGCTGATGGACGAGTAATGGAACGATGCTGTAGATGTCTAAGGTTTGCAGTGCGCTGTGTGGGTAAACAGTCAGCACATCTTTTGGAACCTCTGGTTAAGCAGGCAAGTGTTTCTTAATCTGTTAGGGACTTGAATTTACCCAGTTCATTTTGTAACCATTTACATAACTACACAATTTAAAACCAAATTCATTTCAGCATTTATTTGAATAAATTTATTATTCTATGACTACACAATAAACTGTTAAAAGCAATTCACAGTCATATTTTTCTGGACGTTTGATAAATACGTTTTACCTGGTGAACTTAATGTTCCACCTACCTTTTGATGATAGACAAAAACACTAAATTAAAAGATATCTAATACTTTACAAATCAAGGAGGGAAGGGTTTTTAACTAATTTTTTGTTCCTGGAATCATATTTATAATGATGGGTGAAGGGCCTCTGTAGATTGATTTGGTCACTCTGATGAACTCCCAAGAAAAGTTTTCATCCCATCCTTAATCGAGTGAACTGCAGCTACTTGTGGCTACAAGAGACTAGTCAGTTTTCCTGCACAAATTACATCAGGAGCCTTTAACACCACATAAGGTGATTTCTTATATCTAGAATGCTGCTGAAGTTGTCCAAGATATTCTTTATGGGCCTTATTCTCAGTCCTTCCTCAACCTTGATTAGTACTAAAATCATTTGAATAAATGTGCTTCATCTATATGACATCAGACACACCAATTTTGCAAATACTTCATAAAATGTCGGTGTGTTCAAGTGTACAAGATCATCCCTACTTTCATACACATACATCAATGGTTTTTTAATTAGTGTCAGCTTCACCATTTACTAGTATTTCAAACAGTTCTTCCTAATACATGTCGCAGTAGTTTAGTAATCAATTTCACTTTTGTCTCCCAAAAAGCATCCCACTAGATGGGTGATGGAGGATTAAACTTCCTCTTAATTATGAGAGTAGTCCTGCAGCAGAGTCTGTCCTAGTTAATTAATAGACTCAAACAGCTGGTTTATGCCATTATGGCTGTATTACAACATGAGGTCTCTCATGACTATATATCCTCTGAGGGCTTGCAAAAATACTGCAGTAAACAAGGACAGAGATGAAGTATAAAGCTTTAAAAACAGCTTAGGTAAATATTATAGTCCAAGGCTTTTAAAGTATAAACTTGAAAGAAGCGTAGGGACAGTGGAGCATAAATTAGCACATAAGTGAATCGAGAAGATATTGACACATTGACACTCACAGTGTGAGTGAAGCAATGTGTCAATATCTTCTCGATTCACTTTTGTGCCAAGGCTTTTACTTTTCTTCTCATTATGCACATACTTCTACCCTTTGTAATCCAATAATGTTCTTGTAAAATTGAAGCAGAATGTGTATTCAGGCAAGGAATGTCTTTAACTGCTCTTTCCTGGTGATAAGTACAGATAGATGATTTGATGACAATTGCATGAAAGTGCAAAAATGTTATCTTTTCTGATGTACCATATTTATTAGAATATAAGACTATGTGATCCTCCCTCTCCCAAAATTATAGCAGTTGCATTATTAAGTTACAGTTTCAATAGGCCTAGAGTAATCAGAAGGTTTTCTCATGAGTTAAGGCTTTCCTTTTAAACCTAAAATAGAGATTGAAGGATTTAATTTCTGTGTTTGTGGCTGTAATACGGTATTATCTTATGTTTGCACAATAAATGTTAATTAGAGTTCCTCTAAGCCTTCTCCATCCATCACATGCATTTCTATATAAATTTGGATCATAACTGCTTATAACAATGCATTTTAGAGTGTCTAGATGGAAAATATCCATGGCCATTAAGTCATTACCATCCTCCTCCTTCCCTGTTTCCGTCATCTACATATAACCACAAATCATTTAGAAAAACAGTGAAATAATCAAAACTGCGAAATTCAAAGTTAGATTCTGAAAAATTAGGTCTTGCATTTGAAATTGTCTTGTATTTGAAAAAATACAGTAATTTTAGTTCTGATATTAAGTATCTTAGTTTTATTCTAGGTAATATATAGAGTTTTTAAATCCTCTCTGTTAATTAACACCTTAGACTGTAGTTATAAACATTTTTTATAGGAACCGACAGGTGGAGGTGAGCTCTGATTGGTCAGGTGTTTTCTGGATTGTGGCAGGTGAAAGTGAGCTCCTATAGGCTGAGTGTTCTCTCCACTGTGACATCACTGCAATGTAGAGTCACTGCAATGCAGCCAAGTAATGTGGTGTAACAGCTAGTCTTTCATTTTAATTTTTCGTATAGGCATCCCCCAAAGTTTATTAATATACATCCCACCATTGCTTTTGAAATTTTGTGGACAACAGGCAATTTCTAAGGCCTCTTTGAACTTCCTGGTTTGCCATCTGTTTTCCCTAAACATTACCTTAGTTTGGTCAAATAGTATGGTGTGCTGAGTTTCCTGAGCATGTAGGGCCGCAGCCAATTTTTCTATATCATTTTGTTTTGTCATAAAATATGTGCTCCTATAATCATTCCTTGACAGTACAGGTCATCTCACCTACATATATTTAGCCACAGCTGCACGGTATTCTATAGACAACCATTGTGTTAAGTGATTGTACTTAATCTTTTATATTAACCTCTAAATTGGAGAGTTTAGTCGGTGCCTTATATGCCAGCTTGATATTCACTTGCTCTAATAATTTTCCTGCTCTGTCTGTAACCCTTTTGCATAAGTCAGTGCTACCAATTTTTGTTTATCTGTTTTATCTTGATCTTCCCGTCTAAATTCTGCGGTTTTTCAAACTATATATATATATATATCTTTATTAAATTATAGATGAGTCATATTTATTACACATCAGCTTTACTTATGTGAAGCTACACTTATTTCACGTACGTAAGTGAAGCTGATGTATAATAAATACGACTCATCTATAATTTAATAATTATTTCGCTTCACTGTGGTGTTCCAATACAGTTAAATTTTTATATATATATATATATATATATATATATATATATATATATATATATATATATATATATATATATATATATATATTGTTTTTACCCATTAGCATGCAGTGCTTCACAAAAGTTTATTCTCTTAAATTCCTGCATCCATGTGGCCAAACCATAAATGTGTCATCCACATATCTGATTCACACACTGGGTGTTAAGTAGTAATATCTAAAAAATTTTGTTCCAGGGCTTCCATGAATATGTTGGTTATAACAGGTGAAAGTGGTGAGCCCAAGGCAGCCCCTTGAGTTTGTGAGGAAAAATCTCCATTATATTGAAAAAGGGTCGATTTTAAGCCAAAAGCAGATAAGTCGCCCACTCCTGTGGAAGATTACATGATCTTTTCTTTTGGCGCACTACTTCCACTGCCTCATCCATGGGCACATTTGTGAAGAGTGATGTAACATCAAAGCTGACTAGCATTCAGTTTTCTTCAAATGAAAGTCCTGTATAATGTTGATAAGCTCAGTTGAATTTCACAAAGTATAAACTTGAAAGAAGCGTAGGGACAGTGAAGCACAAATTAGCACAAAAGTGAATCGAGAAGATATTGACACATTGCTTCACTCACACTGTTTATTCACAGGACATGTTTCAAGAGCTTTTGCTCTTATCATTAGCTCATACTCGATTAGTCTAATCGAGTGTAATTAGTCTTAGACTAATCGAGTACCAGCTGATGATAAGAGCAAAAGCTCTTGAAACATATCCTGTGAATAAACAGTGTGAGTGAAGCAATGTGTCAATATCTTCCCAATTCACTTTTGTGCTCAGTTGAATTTCTTATGTTAGACTTGTTGTCCTATGTCAAAGGTTTTAATTTATCTGCCAGAAATAGTGCCAGGGTTTGTGTGGGGGAATTAATAGCACTTACTGTAGGTCTAAGTGGAATCCCATGCTTGTGTACTTTTAGGAGTCCATACAACCTTGATACGTTGTAGTTATTTCTTTTGAGCCTTGGTTTCATTTCCTCCTGTTAATTAAAATACTGACCTCCCTGCAGGTTTTATTCAGAGGATTTTTTTTTAAACCGGTGCGTATGTGTGCTGTTTAAGAACTTCTTTAATTTTCTGATGGTAATCCTCAGACTTGCATTAGTCTGTCTTCAGAATAACCAAATCCACTTGTTGCTTCATATTAAATAGCACTTGACGTTCTGCTCTGGATAGATTTTGATGAGGTAACTTGTAATGTGTGAGGATTCTCGCAGTTTGGTTCCTTATTTAATCAGCCCTTTCTTCTGCATCTTCTTCACTGGTTATAATCTCATCTGTCGGTATCTCTTTGGGTATTGCAGTGAAATTTAGACCTTTAGATAGAACTGACATATATTACAATCTAATGTCTCCCCTAATAAATTTATAACCATATTTTGCAGCTGTGTAGCATGTGTAGCAGTCTGCCCTTGAAGATGGCTACAACAGGATGGCTGAAATGTTGGTTTTACCAAATATGATGTGACAAAAACTGGATAGCCAAGATATTTATAAAGCTGGCCATGGAAGCCTGAGAGAACATAGCTTGGATATGCTAAATTGAATGGTGTTTTCCATATTTTCTGTTTCGTAAGGTTTTTTTCACAAATCACAAAATAAATTTTGAAAATACTGAAGGGCAAATGCCTCCTGTGCTTAGCGTCCAATATATAGAAGATTTGGAATTTCATAAAAATGGCATGTGTTATGTGAAATTGTTACTATTTTTGAAATCAGCTCATTTTCTTCCATATAAGTAGCCTGTTTTCATCAAAACCAGGAAAGTGTTACCAGACAGTGTAATCATTACAGCCATTAGATTTTCTCCTGTGCTAATCTTCTTGCCTTAAATGGTGCATATGCCACTTACCATTTATCAAATAAGGTTCCAGAATGCTTAAAATGTCTAAATTCAATTCTGCTGAAACTTTTTTAGTTCTAATATCACTAATTTGCTTCTTTCTGTGTTTATTTGTTCAATTTTAATAATGCTATAACCATCGCAATCTTCCATTTTGATTCTTATAAAAAACAAATCCCTCATTCGCAAATGAGTGAGGTTTACTACTTGATGAAAGTTCTTGTTTTATTAATTTCCTGGATAAATTGTGTATCCTAATTAACGACATATTTTTCTCTCACTGGTGGTTGTGGTTTTAATCTTAAATTAACATTTCTGTTCTCTTGTGTTTAGTATTATTACATAGCTGATTTAGAAGTGCATCAAAATATTTTCTTTTTGTAACCTTTTGTAATTCTTTTATTATTGGCTTCATATAGCTTGTTTATACTTAAATTGAGTACATTTACTAAGATAATTTATGGGTTGGCTAATTGGTGTTTTAACTGTTGCTACATTAGAATAATTTGCTTCATTGTTTGTGCATAAATGTCCATTAGAATAGGCATAAAAAAGAATTCTACCATACCATAAAATGAAATGGGTAGTCAGACTGAAAACTCCAATGCCATAGCCAGGATTTGAACCTCAAATCTCCCAGTCTCCGTCCAGTTACTTTTACCCATCGAACTAACATTGCAGCGTGCCAGCACTTGGCTAGTGTGGAAAAACAATTAATTTCCATAAAATGAAATGTTTATATACCCATTTATATCCAGCTCATCATTACATCTCTTAAATACATGTTCCATTAAGCTAAATAAACCTTTTGGTTCTGTAGTTATTTTTTGTGATTTTTATTCAATTCTATGTACAGCATACAGTATTAGGAAGATGATTCTTTTGCCATTTATATGAGGCATCTCCTGTCCTACAGTTGCATCAATTGTGTTAATACCATCTTTATATTTTGTATCATCCTCTTCTTCCATTTTAACCTCAACAATCTTTCCTTTCCTTTCACCAATTGTAGTTGTTTTGCATTTTTGAAGTTCTGTTACTGTTTGTTACTGTTTTCTTCCTTTCCATAATATATTAAGAAAGCTGTTAGTATTGTGGTTTAGGTTTACATTTATCATTATTTCTTCTTGTTTTTCTTCTTCATCAATGCTTGTTCCTGTCATGGTAATTGCACTATAATTAGGGACAGGAATTATGTGCTCTAATAATCCCTTTAGTTGCATGAAAACTTCTAAAACATACATGTAAGTATCCTATATAAAATATCAACACATCAGTATTAAGACAATTCAAGATTTAAGACATTTTATAAGAAATATGGAAATTAAGACATTTCAAAAATAAGATGAATAATTTTACTTTGCAAAATCTATCATAGCTGTTCAAAGGGTTACAAAATGTTTCCCTTGAATAAAAACAAATAAAACCAATATGGATACTCGCATTTAGTTCTCCATAGGTTTGATTTCTTTTCTGCTGCAGTTTACAACCACCAAACGTTCTACATTTTCCACTTAGCCACCTCCTGTAGCTCCTTAACATATTCCTGTAGCAGGAATAGTTTCTGTTCACTTCAGGAAGATAGAGGTGCATATATAAAAGCTGCTATTTGATCATGGCATTTTACAACAGTTGGGAATGTTTACCTCTTAAGATTTCTTCAGTCTCACACATTTGTTCATACCCTTATTTTTTTTAAACAATACTCATACGTTGCTAATGTTTTCAGATACTGAATTCAATTTAGAGATTGTGGTTTTGAATGCACTTAATGATTGGGACAACTTAAGAGTTGTTGGTTTCCAAAGAAGTTATGGCAGATAGAAATGTGCAGATATATGTATAAGAAGGTTAATTTCTATTTCTGTGCTCTTTAATATATCTTGAACAATTTGAACTGAAGTAGAATATTTGGGTTCAAATATATTCCCTACATTCCTGTTTCCAAATGCTTGGTATAGTAGAAAACTGTACGTAACCATGTTCCTCAGAATGTTATAATTGGTTCTGGTGAAAGTGGGACATTCAGTGCTGCTTCTTTAAAAGCTTGTTTTCTATATATGTGCTTTAACAAATACTATATATATATATGCAATTTTACCTTTTGCCATTGCCATTCTCTTCTGCTCTTTCCAACCCCCCTTTACTGCTTAATCGTACTCCTAGATAATTAAATGTATTGACCACCTCAATTTCTCTTCCCTGCCATTACCATTTCTCCTCTTTTCTTAACTTGTTGCCTTTCTTAAATACCATAGTTTTGGTTTTGTTTACATTAATTCTAAGGCTCCATTCCTTACAAAATTTATCTATTGCTCCAATTGCTCTATCTATTCCCACTTTGGAAATAGCTCCTGCTACTAAATCATCAGCAAATAACAAACCAGGTATTTCCCTGTTATTAATTATTGGCACATGCCTATTTTCCATTCTAATTGCATCCAAAATATCATCTATAAACAGATTAAACAGTACAGGGCTCAACTTGCAGCCTTGCCTCAAACCTACATTATTCTGAGTGAATCTTGTTACTTTATTATTTGCCATCTTTATACAAAACTCATTATCTGAATATGCACTTTGTAAACTGAATAAATCTGCTACTCATTCCTTTTTTTACTCAATTTGTACCATAGTGCTTCACAATTAAGTGTATCAAAGGCTTTTTCAAAGTCAATAAATAACTTATATACCCTCCCCCTCTTATCTGCTAAATATTTACTTATCACTGTGCTTATCACAAAGATATTATCCGCTGTTCTCCTATCTTGTCTTCCTGCTTGGAAGTCTAATAGCTTGCTCTTGTCTACTGCCAAAACTCCAGTACAGATTCCTGTATAATTTGCAGGATTATCTACCTCCCCTTTATTCTTAAATACTGGCACAACCATTGCTTTTCTCAAACTACTTGCAACCTTCCCATCTTCAAATACTTTATTTAGAATTCTCACTAGCAAACTTAATCTATTTTCGTTTCTACTCCATGCCTTCCAAAACTCCCCTGGAATTCCATCTATGCCAAATGCTTTATTCCTTTTTAATCTTTTTACTTGTTCCCTTACTTCCTCTATTCATATCCTACTGTCTAATTGTTGGGTTTCTCCTGTATTATCCAATTCTTGAATTGTTTGTCTCTCCTCTTTTATTCCTAAAAGGCTTTCAAAGTACCCGCACCATGCTTCTGAATTTATGTTGCTTTCCCTAGTTCTACCCTTATAGGGTAGAAATTGCCTTTATATCATTCATTTTTATTGCCTCCCTCATTTTCTTACACAGATTTTGCTCCCATTACTTCTTTTTAGTTTCCATGAGGTGCCTGTACCCCCATCTTTCAATTATAAAATTTTCTTTTTCTCTTATGTCCCCTGTTTGTCTCCATTTCCTTAACTCCCTTATAACTCTCTGCTTTGCCTTGCTACACTCTTCTAATATTTGGTTTATCTATCACTCGCATGTTTGCTCCTGCCTGATTCACTAACTCCTCTATTTTTATTACAGTTTCCGCAATTTTATTTTCTCTCAGCATTTCTTCTATGCCAACTACCCTCAACATATTTGAGTGGTTTTCCTTACTCCTCCATAAATGTTTCTGCCTCCCCATCCCTCCATTTATATCTATGAATTTTTATTCCATTCTGCTCAGAGCATAATTCCTTTTCCTTATCTATACCTCCAAATACTGCCCTTAAAGCAAAATGGTTACTAGAACTAGGACCTCAAAATCGATACAGTATTGTGACTTTGTGGGTTCATAGAATTAAAAGTCTGAGTTGCAGATATTTCAAATGTTCTTTATTTCCATAGAAATACAGTGTTCAATTCTCATGAAACAGCATTACGACACATACACACAGTCTACCAAGGTCAATGAGACAACAAACATTCTGATTACCTCTGTTTACAACACTCGTGTTACACATCATCTGTTCATGACTGACTCTTGGCGAGTCATCGCCTTCTTAAATACCTCATTGATAAATTAAAGACTGTTCCAGAACAATAAAGAAACTGAATATTCTATCAGCTTTCAGAAGCGTAACTTAATCTATGCCGGCAAGTCCTTTGTCTCAGCTATCTTTATTTGCCGGCTCTTTGTGTACACAAGCCCCGCTATCGTAGATAACGGCTTTGCGACACTGCTCCCAAGTCTGGTCGTCCCGAACAACACCAGCGTAGCGGGCCAGACGATCCAGGTGTACCCCAACATCTCCCCTCAGGGCACCTTCTGGATGCGATAGACCACGTTGTTAATTCTCTTCACCATCCAGTACGGTTCTTGCCACGGCTGTTGAAGTTTCGGGCAGCGTCCCTTGGTCCGAGTAGGGTGATACAAACAACTAGGTCACCCTGCTGGGACCCTTGGCTGTTGGCTTGCTTGTCGTAACGGGTCTTCATGCGGTCACTCGCCTTCTGGATGTTCTGACGAGCCATGTCATGCATAATCTCCACATAATCGGTAGCTGGCTGTTTTGCATCCTGGGGGCTTCCAAAAGCCAGATCACAGGGGAGGCGTAACTCTCAGCCGAACATTAAGCTGGCTGGCGTTATTCCAGTGGAGTCGTGTGTTGACGAGCGGTAGGCCAGCAAGAACAGTGGCACCTTGTAGTCCCAGTCTCGCTGATGGCTGGCCACGACCTTCCTCGGGTGCTCTTCTAAGGTCTTGATGTATCTCTCCACCATGCCATCCAACGGTGGATGTAGGGGTGTTGTGCGGCTGTTGTTCACCCCAAGTCTTTCTAGTGCCTCCATCAGGTTGGATTCAAAATTGGTGCCCTGGTCGCTGTGGGGCTCCAACGGCACCCTAAATCGGCAGAACACTTGCTCCACGAGGCAGTCTGTAATTGTCTTTGCCTCCTGGTTCGGGATGGCATACACCTCCGGCTACTAGGTGAAGTAGTCCACGACCACCATCAGGTGCTTGTTGCCTCGGTCGGACACTGGGAATGGTCCAGCTATTTCGACGGTGATCCTTTCGAATGGCGCTCCAACGTTGTAGTGCTGCATGCGACCCCAGCTCCTAGTCTGGGGGCCGCGACTCGCCGCACACGCGTGACATTGACGGCACCATCTCTCATCATCTGCTCGGAGCCTCAGCCAGTAGTAGCGCTGCCGAAGTTTGTCGATCGTCCGGTTTGCTCCCAGGTGTTCTCCTGAAGTACCGGCGTGCATTTCCTCCAAGACTTCCGAGACCTTACTTCGGGGAAGTACCAACTGTTCTCTTTGCATTTGTATGTGGAGCTCCTTGGTGCGATGTCCTCCCAGGTTGTTCTTGTCCCTGCCTCCACTTCCCTCAAGAGTGGCCCCAAGTCGGCGTCTGCCAGCTGCCCCCTCCTCAGGCCTGTGCTATCCAAGCCATCCGCAGGCACTGCCGTGACCACTCTTGACAGCTGCGGCACGTTCCTTCTCTTCCACTCTTGTGCATTGGCTGCACTCCTCTGGGCGGGGTCTTCGGGACATGGCGTCTGCATTGCCGTGGCTCTTCCCTCTACGATGTTCAGAGGTGAAGTCGTACTCCTGCAGCCTCCTTACCCAACGGGCTGTCTGGCCTTCCAGTTTCCTAAAGCCCAATAGCCAGGTTAGGGCGGAGTGGTCAGTCCTGAGGTGGAATGGCTGACCGTACAGGTACTTGTGGAAGTGCTCCAAGGTCTTTACCACAGCTAATAACTCTCGCCTGGTGACGCATTAGTTCTCTGCCCTGGCTGAAGACACGCTGGTATCGTTTCAGCAGTTGTCGAACCTTCTCGAGCTGTTCTGCGATCAGGTGGTCGGCCGCCCTATCCAATAAGTCTTCCAGCCGGGGCCCCAGGTGTTGTGTCGGCACCGGCTCCTCGGTCTTGCATATTGCTGTCACGCTGACCATGGTCTCGCAGGTCCCCAACTCCGTCCCAGCCTGGATGTCGTTATCGGTCTCCGTCAGGTTGAGCAGCCTCACTGGAACCTCCTCTCGGCACGGCAATAATGTTCTGGCTACACATAGCCCGTGTACAGGCGTCTTCTGGTCCAGCATCATGTTCTTCGCCCGCTGGCCTTCCAGTTGAGCCGTCACCACCACCTCGCTTCTCGCGGGGACAACCATGTCTTCCTTCAGGATGACCCTGCAGATTTCATGGCGCTCTTTGGACTGCCGGAGTATGACCTCTTCTCCATTGAGCCGCAGGACCTTCCTGCCGACGTCGACCGTCGCCTTGTGGCTCCTGAGGGCATCCAATCCTAGTATCACCTCCTTAGTCACCTTCACGACGAACACACACAGACGCACGGCAGTCCATCCCAAGGTCAACTTCAGTAGAGCCTCCTTCTCCATAGGCAAGGTGTTGCCCGATGCCGTCATAAGCTGGTATGGTCGGCTCGGCTTCCTCGACGGCAAACCCCTGGCTATGTTAGGTCTTATGACGGGTCACTTCTGCCCCAGTGTCTACGAGCACGCGGCACGGCTTCCCTCTTACCCAAACGTCCGCGATGAGGATTCATCCATACGCCGGCTGACTGCGCACAGTGTCACTCGAGGGGATGGTGCTGATGGCGCCAACGTGCTCCTCGCCACGCCGGCCCTTACACGTTCTTCCGGCTGCCCTTCCTGGTGTCGGTCATCTTCGTGGTCTTCGTTGCGGTCAAGTTGCTATTTGCAGCTTCCGTCTTCGTTGTTAATTCGGCCTTAATTTCTTCCATCTTCTCGGTGATGTTGTCGTTCCACTTCCTGACACCAATTGTGACTTTGAGGGTTCGTAGAATTAAAAGTCCAAGTTGTAGATATTCCAAATGTTCTTTATTTCCATAGAAATACAGTGTTCAATTCTCACGTAACAGCATTACGACACATACACACAGTCTACCAAGGTCGATGACACAACAACTTTCTGATTACACCTGTTTACAACACTCGTGTTACACAACATCTGTTCACGACTGACTCTTGGCGAGTCGTCGCCTTCTTAAATACCTCATTGATAAATTCGAGACTGTTCCAGAACAATAAAGAAACCGAATATTCTATCACCTTCCAGAAGCGTAACTTAATCTATGCCAGCAAGTCCTTTATCTCAACTATCTTTATTTGCTGGCTCTTTGTGTTCACAAGCCGCGCTATTGTAGATAATGGCTTCGTGACAGTATTCATCTAAATCTGCTGAATACAAAATATAATCTATTACACTTTGACCATTTCTATTCATAAGAGTAAACTCACTTAGACTGTCATTTCCTTTCACCCTATTGCACATCATCAAATCATTCTCCTCACAAAATTCTATTAGTTACCTTCATTGTTAATACATTTATCTTTGCCCCTTCTTTTCTTCCCCTCTTTTCTTATCCCATTTAATTCCCCTTCAAAATCTATTAAGTGCAATTGATTTTCCCCCACTCTTGCATTGAAATCACACATTATAGCAAATATTTTATGTATGCCTCTGTTTAATATTTCTTCCATGTTTTGTCTCATCTTAACAATGAGTAATACATTTACTAAATACCATCTGGGCATAGGAAGTTTAGTGAATCGATAAACATTTTGGATATGGAGGACCTATTTGTTGCCTCAAGTTGTTTTGTCGCAAGGAGAAATGGGATAGTTGGCTCATTTTTATGGAGGGACCCAATAATATTTGCAATAAACTGTCCTTACAGTGCAGACGAGCTTTGTTTATAAATCAATACATATAATTTAGAAGTTAATTTGGTTTTATTCTAAAAGGTGCTACTTCTGGGGGAGGGTGGAAGTGTTGCATCCGCATGACTTTCTGTACTACTGTATAAGATATTCTTACAAATTAAAATATTAAAAGACCTGTTGAATCATACTTTATTAAATTGTAAAACTTTGCTCACATCACTATTAAAAACAAATGTTTTCGGGAGTGTGCCAGTTCCAAAATGTTCCTGTTTTTAATATTGACATGAGTGAAGTTTAAAGTTTTAATTAAGATTCATTAAGTCTTTTAATGTGAAATAGCTTCACTTTCAACAGCTCTTTTATTCATAATATTTCAATTCTTTCAAGTGCTTATTTATTCCTTTATCTACTTCATGTTAGTCAAGATAAACATTTACAGATATTATTGTATTACTAGGGCCAGGAAGTTTAGCTAAACAATACAGCAGGTTAGTAATGATGGGACTATATGCTACCTGCATCTTGTAAACGTAGGGGAGGGTTTGAGTGCCATGCAGTGGCACACATATTCATGCAACCAAGGTCACGGACAACAGGATCTTTGAAACATAGTGACACAGTGGACACAGTGTCAGAGAATAAATTGCACAATTTATTCATAAATTATACAAAACAAACTTATCTTTTCTAGATATATGAATGTAAGCAAACGAATCATTGATATTTACAATGTGCACAGTAAGTGAAAAGTTAATTTGTTGTGACAGTACAGCATTATGTCTGGATATAAAGTGTTACAGTGAAGAACAATATGTGTTTTGCAGCTTTTAAACAAAACATTTAAAACATAAATATTAAAAGCAGAAGCATTATTAACAGTGAAGTATTCTTCATATTTGAGTTTGATGTATGAGTCACTATGTTTACACTCAAACTTCACTCACTTGCTGTTGTATAATTGAAACGTTTTCAAGATCATTCGATCTCATCCTCAGCTGTTTGGTGACTCAGCTGTTTGAGTCACGCACACGCGCACGCACGCACACAGACGCACGTGCACGCACGCACGCACACACACACACACACACACACACACACACACACACACACACACACACACACACACACACACACACACACACACACACACACGCGCGTGCACAAATGCACTGACCTTTTTCTAAAAAAAAATTCAGGGTACCTCAAAACATGTAATTGGAATGAAATCTCAGTATAAAATTAATGGAAAAAGTAAAATTAATGAACCTAAATATTAAAAGATATATTTATGGAACTTGTATTTTAGAAGGCAAAATTATAGAATATATTAAATAATAATTATCATATATATTGTTCAAAGAATTTATCTTAACTAAGAACTCAGTAATTGCATGTTTGAAGGTGAAGGTACCAGTAAATAGCTTAGGTTGTATACCATTGTTATTCTGATCATTCTTTTAAGACTCAGCAGTATAAAAGAGCAATTCTGCTTGTACTTATATGGAATGTTTATCTACATCTGAGACATTAACCATTGATAGTCACTGTGATGAAAGAAATCTTGAATACATAAAAGATAAAATTGGGCATAGTGTTGTAAATATAATTGCTCTATTTGAGGGTTATTACATTTTTTTGACTTGTGTGTTACATACCCCTCCAGCTTTGACATATTATTGTTCATAAGAGATACTTGGTGAATTTTGCTGATAGAATGCAAAACGTGGGCAGACTATCTTCATGTAACTGTTGTACAGAAAACATGTACTGAACTTTTTTTGCCAACATTTAGTTCAACATGAAGTATAGAGAAATATAAGATCTTAAATCATTAACTTTTAGAAAAGATATGACAGTAAATGATAGTAGATAAAGATCTTGGGACTAACACATCAGTATTTAAATTAATTGGGAGTCTATTAATGACACTAAACAACACTTACTTTTAAATTTTCCCGGAACTAGTTTCAGAGGCCTTCCCTCTATCTTCAGCCGGACATCGACTCTGCTGAAGATAGAGCGAAGGCCTCTGAAACTAGTTCCGGGAAAATTTAAAAGTAAGTTATTAAATTTTAGATGAGTCGCATTTTTTATACATCTGCTTCACTTTCACTACACGAAAGTGAAGCAGATGTGTAAAAAATGCGACTCATCTAAAATTTAATAATTTTTCGCTTCACTGTGGTGTTCCAATACAGTTGAATCTCGATTAAAAGTAAGTGTTGTTTAGTGTCATTAATCGACTCCCAATTAATTTAATTTATACATCAACACTGTTTTCAACACTTCCATGAAAGGTTTTACATCAGTATTTGTTGTTGTTTGTGTATCAGTCTTGCACATGATTTACTATATGTAGCTGAAAATGTTGCTGCCCTTTCACTGTACTTTAACAACACTTTTAACATGTGGATTGGTTTTTCTGCAGATTGTACAACTATATCAAATGCACCAACACAGCTGTTTTTTATATCTTGGGAGTATTCTGGTGGATGAGTATGCTGCAGAACCTGGGTGTGTTCAAGGGCTATTAGATATGCTAACTGCTTTCCTGGGACCTACTTTTGCAATTTTGCAAGAGCCAAATGGTTTAAAGAATCATCCAGATACTGTGGATGATCTCTTTAGGTTGTGTGGAAGGTAAAAATGTGATAACAATTGTTTGTCTGAGATAGTATTGCAGAAAAGCAAGAAAATACAATAATATATTGTATTGCAGGTTTCTTCAGAGAGCACCAGTGGCATTTCTTCAGTGCCAAGCCCTTAGTTCTATTATGCAATGTGCACTTCTGGCTTGCACACTGGATCATAAAGATGCTAATGCCTCGGTTATGAAATTCTTTTGTGATCTTATTCATTGTGGCAGAAGCAATGAGGTGAGTTTATAAGTGCTAGTTGCACCATTATTTATAACATATACAGTGTCAATGATTTATCAAGGTTTTAAAATTCATAGTCCAGCTTTACAAATGACTGTGTTAAAGTACATAAATCTATGATCCTACATTAAAAATGAAATGTTGTCCAAACAAAGTAATAATCTCCATTAATGGGATACCAGGGTGTTTTATGTGAGCCAAAACAAGTGCAGAAAAGTAAATGATGAGTATAAGATTTTTCTTCAAGCATATGTTCATACCTAGTTGCTAAACCAAATCTGATGAACGAGAAACTAGTAACTAAAAATTATAAATCAACCCAAATGATCCATTAAAAGCCGCCTTTGTCCATCTTCCATAACATTGGTATTACAAGATATTTCACTGCATAGGAAGTATATCAAAAGATAGAACAAAGAATTTAAAGTGAACTACTGTAAACTTTGTGGCACAAGAATGGGTCCTAATATGATATAAACACTTACAGTATCACTCTATGCTTACTTCTTATGAATACATGTCAGAATTTGCTCTTTTCCTCTTCCACAGGTATTAAAGAAATCATTATTTCCTGAATTTATTATTAGAAGTATAAAATGTGTAATAGTACATTTAGTGAGTAACAAACTGTTTTCATTTGGTTTTATTCGTACATATTTGTACATCCTACTAAAATGTGTTTATCTTAATACCTATGTAACCAAAATATAATCACTAATCACTTCCAAAAGACTTAACACCAAATCACAGATCCCTCCTCTCTTCACTGACCATAAGCATTTATTCTTTAACCTATGTAAAAATTCCAAAGCTTCCTAATTTTCATTTCATCACCAAAATTGTTTCTCATTGACATTTGCTTATTTAATTTCAACCATTTGCCACATATTGGCTGTTTATTCCTGAATATTTAAATCTTTATTTTTTACTTTGAAACAAATCGGGCATATTCCATATTTCTAATATTTTCTAATACCCTTATGATCCATATTCCTAATCTAAACCATGCTGATCCCTCCCTCTCGTATTATACATTGTACTTTTCCTTTCTAATGTTTCTTATCTCTTTCAAGACTTCGCTTTCCTCAAAGTAAAATGAAGTAATTGTCTCTATCTCAAAAGTCTGCTAGCTTTCCAGATACATGTGTCCAATTCCGCTCTTCTGAGCCACATATCATCCATTCTTTTGTTCATGGTTAAATCTTTCCAGTTTAAAGCACCCAATATACATCCCCTATCTACTCTTGAATTTGTAAACATTCTTTCCACACATATTCCTCCAGCATCTGTTTGATTCTAAACCAGTATTTAAGAATACTCTCTATTACCCACTCTTTTATACTTACCTTCCCCATTTCTCACAATATTCTTGCATTTGTGTATTTTTTGGAATTCCCAGCATATTTTTTACAAAATCTGATAAATATTCTATCCATCACTTTCCAAAAGTCTCCTATTTTGCATATTTCTCTAACATATTTCTATCTCGCTTCTACTTGTATATTCTTTCAGATGACATTACCTTAATATTGGATGCAACATACAAATATCTGATGACTTATGAGGTCTATTGAAAAAGTATCACAAATTTTGTGTTTTTTCAAAAAGTATCTATTCATAAATATCTATTTTCTCATAGAGTCAACATGAAAAATGCAATGCCATGGCCGGAATTTGAATGATGGATATCCTGGTTTCCGTCCAGTCGCCCTAACCCATTGAGCTACCATAACCAACTTGCCATCATGACTTTAAATTCTCCATTTGACCCCAGTAAACTACTAGGGGCTCTCGCATTTGAGATACACTGTTTGTGGCGACTTACTATCGTAAGTACTTGAGTCCCAGGCTTCATCATGTAACTCTTATTATCTTTAGTTAATTGATGGAATTAATCATTTCTCCATACTAGCCGTATATAGGCTAAGGTTTTTGATAGATAGAGTCAACATGAAAAATTCAATGCCATGGCCATGGTAGCTCAATGGGTTAGAGCGACTGGACGGAAACCAGGAGATCCATGGTTCAAATCCCGGCCATTGCATTGAATTTTTCATGTTGACTCTATCTATCAAAACCTTAGCCTATATACGGCTAGTATGAAGAAATGATTAATTCCATCAATTAACTAAAAATAATAAGAGTTAAATGATGAAGCCTGGGACTCGAGTACTTACGATAGTAAGTCGCCACAAATGGCATATCTCGAATGTGAGAGCTTCTAGTGGTTTACCGGTGTCAAATGGAGCATTTAAAGTCATGACGGCAAGTTGACCATGGTAACTCAATGGATTAGAGCGACTGGACGGAAACCAGGAGACCCGTGGTTCAAATCCCAGCCATGGCTTTGAATTTTTCATGTTGGCTCTGTCTATCATATATGGCTAGTATGAAGAAATGATTAATTCCATCAATTAACTTAAAAAAGAATCTATTTTCTCCCCTTCAAAGTAATCCCCACCAGATTTTATACACTTGTGCCAACATTTTTTCCAATCCTCAAGCACTTTAAAAAAATGTTTTTTTTTCATATCTTGTTCAGCTCCTCCTTTGATGCCGTCCTTACCACCTCAATCATGGCGTAGCATCATTCTTTCATGGGCCTCTTTATTTTGGGAACAAAGAAAAGTCACAGGGGGCCAGGTCTGGGGAGTACAGTGGCTGCGGCATCATAAATATGTTGTTTTTTACCAAAAAATTCGCGCACAAGCAACAATGTGTGAACAGGAGCATTGCAAAACCCAATTTTTATTGTTCCACAAATCTGGGCATTTGTGGCGGATTGCTTTGCGCAAATTGCACATAACTTGCAGGTAATATTCCTTATTGACCATTCTACTCTGTGGCAAGAACTCATGATGCACTACGCCGCTGCAATCAAAGAAAACTAAGCAAAACCTTCACATTTGACTAAACTTGGCACACTTTTCTTGGTCTTGGCTCGTTTGGCAGCATCCATTGGGATGATTGAGCTTTAATTTCCACATTATAACCATAAACCCATGATTCATCACCAGTTATAATACTCTGGAGCATATTTGGTTCATTGCAGATGGAGTTCCACAGCTCCTTAGCAAAGCTAATGCGATAGTGTTTTTGGTCGAAATTGAGCAACTTTGGTACAAATTTTGTGGCGACCCATCTCATGCCCAAATCATTGGTCAAAATCTTTAGGTTTTAGTTATTTTCTCTAAGATACTCTCTAGCATAGTTTCTATTTCTATTGGCTGGGTTTAACTTTACATAGGGGTGGCTTTGAGGGTAGTGCCTGCGTGCCTAGGCACTGGCAAAAAAGGGGAAGACATACAATTTTAAATTGCTTTTATACTTTGAATACAGTCATACTTACTGTTCTCTAATATGCAGTAAAATACCTTGTCTAACAATAGAAAATCACTGAAGAAGAAGAAAGCAAACTACATAGTTTCATTATTACACAAATAAAAATATTTGTTAATGAATCTCCACTTATCTTAAGAAGTTGATATTAACACTTCTTTCTTCTTTTTAAAATCGATTTCGAATGCACATTGCAATCAACCTCAGTTTATTCCAAACTGAATAAACTCAGTTTATTCCAAACTGAATAAATTCGAAATTGATTTTAAAAAGAAGAAAGAAGTATTAACATCAACTTCTTATGATAAGTGGAGATTCATTAACAAATATTTTTATTTGTGTAATATTTATTACTTCATTGTAACTAGCTTCATTTTCTATGTAATACATATTTTCAGTTTGCAACACTATTATATTATTGTTCTATCAATCTATGATGCTTCTAAATTTAGCATGGATTTATGTTATTGTCAACATTCACTCTAGGCAGTAGTGGTGGGGTGAGAAGATATGCCAAATTTGTGCCAATTTTACTTGTCATGGGTATTGTTGGCAGTACATGCCATTCGTGGTATCAATGGTACTTGCACAAAGCCTAGTATGATACACTGAGAAGTAAGAAGTAAGCTACATATCAGTACTTTTGAATGTAACAGTTAGTGTAAAATTGTTTTGTTATGTCACTTCATTTCCCTTGCATGTTAAATTATTCATTGTTACCTCCATTGCCAGCTGTACAGCAGGCCATTAAGAGAGAAATCTGCTTCTGCTGGGAAAATTGCTGTGACAAAAATGACAACAGGAAGTTGTACTAAACTCACTTTGTCACTAGAATTGTTAGCCATATGCTGACTTAATCACTTTCACTTTTTATAAATACCAGAATAACCATGTCGGTTTAATGTTTCTTTATGTCTCCATTGCACACACCAACTTGTGGTGCTTGAACCTCAGTTTGGGAAACCAAAACCTCTCAAATCAAAGGAATGGAACACTGTGGAAGTCGAGGATTCCAGATCTTCTGAAATTGAAAGTTTTGGAAAACAATTAAATGTATCAATAAGTTTAATGGTTTGAGAGAAAATATTTATCTTGAAAAATAGAAATTGCATGATGAATTTTGAAATACTGTCAATAGATTCGGTGAATAAGTTTGTTTTACTCCTAATAGATGGTAGGACAGTAGTGAATTATCATCACCTAGCAGAAATAACTATAGTACAATCAGTTTGCCAGCAGAAGAAGTGGTGGACATATCACAAAACTAGACCTGGAGGATTTGTCAATTAAAAACAGATAAGTGAAGTTTGTCAACTTGCTATAATTTATTTATAATATTTGTATTGCTTCAGTGACAGTAGCACCATTTTTTTATTAAAAAATATACCCCTAATCTTTACTAATTTTCAATAAAATAATTATTTTCAGATAATACAAGAAATAAGAGATGGTATCAGTGGTATTATAGTATTAGTGATGGTACTAATAAAGTTATTACATCATTTCTTGAGGAATGTAAACAAATAGTTTTTATGGGAAGAGAAAAATCTGATGTTCAAATTGTTAGGTACAGAGTTCCACAGGGATCGGTCTTGGGTCCTCTATTATTTAGTGTCATGATAAATGATCTGCCCTCCTTTCTTGACTGCCTTTATACAAAATAGTGATGATTTAACTGAGCTACAACATTTAACAGAAAGCACATTAAATAAGGCATCAGTCTGGTTCAAAGCAAATGGTTTCCTTTTAAATCAGAGTAAAACTCAGCAATTAAGTTTAAGGGATTTGGGGCACATTCAAAATGTAAATAGTACCATTAATGTTCTTGGTATACACATTGACAATAGGTTGACTTGGGAATCACATATAAGATATATATCAGGTAAACTTTCTAGGGTAATTTCTCTACTAAGAAATCTAAAGGATTGTGTCCCAGTCAACTAGGTTAGAATTAATCTCAAAAACTATTTGTAGTTGTTATTAATTTATAGATGAGTCGTATTTATTACACATCTGCTTCACTTTCGTACCTATTTTGAGGACATGTTTCGCAAATCATCGTTTGCATCTTCGGCTCTTATGCGACTAAAGCTTGATCGCATAAGAGCCGAAAATGCAAACGATGATTTGCAAAACATGTCCTCAAAAATAGGTACGAAAGTGAAGCAGATATGTAATAAATACGACTCATCTCTAAATTAATAATTATTTTGCTTCACTGTGGTGTTCCAATACAGTTAAATCTCGATATATTTGTAGTTGGTTTATTGATACTCGTCACTTACTTTTTTATATTAATGAGAGACTGGTTTCAAAGGTAATCATTGCTTATTTTGCCCTCTTTCAGAGTATCATCTCTTATGGAATTTTGGTGTGGGAAATAGTGCCCACATCACCGATATTCTGTTACTTCAAAAGAAGATCATTAGAATAATAACCAATTCACATAGATCTGAACATTGTAAACCATTATTTTTTTTTTTTTTTTTTGTGCAATTTACGTCCTCCAACGTTAATTCATATCGGACGGTGAATGAATTGGGTGAAATGATGCTCAAATGAGTCCGGGGCCCATGGAGCTTAGAGTTACCTGACATTCGTCTTCCAGGATAAGGGAAAACCCCGGGAAAACCTTATCCAGGTAACTCACCCTGACCGAGATTCGAACTCGGGACCTCTTGAACGTGAGGCAGACATGCTACCATCTACGCTACCGAGGCGGGCATTATTGATTAAGCTGAAATGTTTAACAGTAGGTAATTAAATTCTATATTTATCATGCATTGCAGTATACCAAATGTAATGTCTTAAAATACACATTAAGAGAGAACATTCATACTTAGAGCACAAGACATTGTAAAAAATTGGATGTACTGTTTCAAAGATTGTCAAAATCATTAAATAGCTATGAAATATTAGGGCTGAAATTGTACAAAAAAAATTACCTCAAGATTTAACTTAACTACAGGGAAATATATTTAAGAATAAACTATGATTTTTTAGTAAATTTTCCTTTCTATTCTATATCAGAATATTTAGAATTTTGTTCATGATGTAAATGAAACATGACAGAAAAGTATACACTTTTTATATGGTTTGTTTAGAGATTAATCATATAAACAATGCTGTACCTTGAAGAATTACAATCCTGTACTTAAAGTTAAGATTTGTGATATTACTTGCTGATTAATCAGCTCATATATTATATAAATAATTTTTTATATGTTATGTAATCTTTTGTGTGTTTACCTATTTTGTGACATGACATCTATCTTGATTGCTGTATATATAACTTATATGTTATGATATGACATTCAAATTCAAATTTATTCATCCTTTAAAATCAAATCTGTACATAGTACCTTGATATAGGATACGTCAGTAAATTTACACTTAATATTACAAAGTTAAACATCAAATATACCTAACCTACATTCAATTATAATGTAACACAAATTGGATATAATTATAAATGAGAGAAATGAACAAGCTAAGTAAATTCATGTTTTATGATTATCTGGGTTTGTTAAATTGCAGATATTCCTTTGCTATGTAAAAGCAGTGCTCCCGCAAGAAAGCCCTTGTTCTAGTTTTAAACACGTAGTTATCATTAATCTTGATTTCTGTACATTTGAATTATATTGTATGATATGACATTTATCTTGATTTCTGTATATTTGGTTTACTTTGACTTTGCCTATTGCTGTAGCTTAATGGCAATAAAATAAATTGAATTGAAGTGACTTAAACTTGCGGTTATCTGTAGATGAAATAACTGGCACTATGTGGGAGAATTATTGCCAATGTTGTTGACAAACCATTTGGTGATTGTTAGGGTTGTTCGTGATGCATTACGTGTTTTGTATCTTGCTAAAGAAATAGAGTAAAAAATCTTGGTGATAGTTACATTTGGCAGCAAAAATGTTTGAGGCTGTTAAAGCTTTGCAGGTATTTTAACTTAAGGCAGTTCATATGACTGATTGGCAGAGAAAATTCAAGCAAATTTTCTAGAAGAAATGCCTTAATTTCCTCTGTAAACAGTGTTTTTGAGGTGCCATCAAGAATTACATTATTTATAATTAATTGTAAATAATAATTATTTACTGATATGGTGTAAGATACTCATGAGATGGGAATGGATTGAAGCAGCAGTGATCATTGGGAACATAGGAAAACGGTACTTGATGTGTTGGACAAAAATGAAGCAGCAAATATCCAGAGCAAATTAGTGTTTATTAAGTCCTGCTGTAGTAAAATGCCAGCTGCAATCAAAATATTTGGAAGAAAAAGGGATGTCTATCTTCTGTCCTGCAGGTATACAAAACAGCTGTGAACAGAAACTTCCCAGGAGAAATGGAAAGTTTCTTCGTAACAAAATTGAGAAAATTGAAGCAAGGAATTCAGGTTTGATGTTTCTTCAGGATGTGAATAAGGTGTTACAAGGAGAATTTGTAAAAGAACTTAAGCTCATTCTATAGGTGACATAACTTCCTTTTAATGCTGCCTGTGGCTTTGAGCAAAGTAGCGAAATCTTTCTCTTCATATAAAAAAAATTATAAGCAACAGAACGAAATTGTTTCTTCCAGAAAATTGAAAAGTATTTGTTTATTGCAATTAAAACGACTAATAAAATAGATTGAAAGAGAGACTAATAAATATTAATTTTGTTAATGCCTCTGTTTAACAGTGAATTTACAATTTGATTACTTCATCAACATAAATGTGAGAAAGTTGAAATAATGTACTTTATTTTAAATGCATATTATAAAGTTTCTGGAACATATTTACCAGTTATTTAGTGCATAGATGCATTCATATATTCATACTTTATAGTGCATATAAATATTAGCTCTAACCATAACCATGACCCAAATCCACAATTATTAAAATATGTAGTAAACCAAAACAAACTGACAACGTGGGTGAACATCTTAATATGGAAATATAAAGACTGAGTAATAAACTTTGAAATCTGGCTGTTGGTAACTTGATAAAGAATTTAATAATTTCACCACAAGAGAGAAGACTGCAGGCAACAATAGACGACAGTCGTATCTTCAAGGATGAAAATGGAAGCAACCGCTCCCGAAACTGGTCCCTCAAAAAATCAAAATATAAGTTATTTAGTATGAAAAACTAACTGCAAAAGTTTTATGAATGAACTTCTTTGAAATTTGAATTGCCTATATGTCAATTTCTTATGCTAACATCTTTAAATCCTCATTTATTTTGTAAGTTAATATGTGATTAAATTTGAAATAAGGTAAGGGTCTGCTTGACTTGATTATTTGACCAATTGAATTAGAATTTATAAAGCAAATGGTTATTATATATGACTAACTTGAGATGGATTCTGAATTAAGTTTAGGTTGAAGTTTAGTTTTAAGAATAAGGATTTCAAATTTTTAGTCCAGAAACATTTCCCCGTATGATTAGCCATGGCTATGATTTTGTTATGAATACTGTCATATGCACAAAAAAACTAAAGCTAAACAATGAAGCAAGGTATTTGATAAATAATGAAGCTAGTAGCACTGAAGAAAGTGCACAAATATAGAAATTTCTGGCATTATAGTAACTGATGGTTAAACTTGTTTAAAGTTAAATCCACAAACTGAACATGTTTTGCAGTCTATTAATTGCATCTTCATCTGCAATCCAGTAATTTGTACATAGTTATGGTTGATAAATGTAACAAAGTTCTATAAATGAAGTTATAAAAATTCATTCGTTCATTCATTCATTCACTATTGTAAAGTCTACTCTGCTGTGACAGAATTGTTTATTACACTACAAATTTAATAGATACCTACATCTACCTATGTATCCACCCATTCATCGTTTTAGACCCCTGAAGTTCCACATCCAGAAATGTCTAATTAAAACTTTGTGTGCTGTTTTCATGAAAAGTTTAATACCATCCCTGATTGTAAAATTAGGTCCTTTCTGTATATCTTGACCAAGAACACAAAGCGCTAAGCTGCCACATTTTAACTGCTTATGCAGGATGTTGTAACTTTGGATCACTTATTTGGGCCAGAATATTAATGACAATTAGTGCAGTTATTGTTTCAGAAGAACATGTTTCGAGCACATATTTCAGTTCTCAACAACTTTATGTTCTAAATTGTTAAAATCATTGCTATTTAAGTGTAAGGGAAGTATTATCTTAGGAGCAACTATTGACTATATGTTCACATTTTCAAAAAATTAGGATAAATTTACACTTCTTATTTATAGTAAATTAATGTTTTCATATGTTAAATTATTGCTTAGTGAAATCTGGAATGTGTTTCCTAAAATTAAATAAATTTGTTTATGTATTGTTTCTGTTGCAGAAGCAAGCAGATATTGAATTGCGACATTCACTGGTAGACAATATTGTTCGAGAAAATGGTCAAGCTTTGGTCAACAACCTTATTCATGCCTGTGTGTTTTGTTTGCATTCCTACATGTTGTCTGATGTGGCTGATGTCATTATGGAGATTATGTTTTTTGACAGAAATGTAAGTGCCGCTTATATGCATTTCTGCTTCTCTTATCCAACTACAATTGGGGCGAAAACTCGCACACAATCTTGCTTTTTTTTTTTTTTTTTTTTTTTTTTTTGGCTCTTAATCTGCAGGGTTTATGTTTAGTAGTCAATACTTCCATTTGGCTTCAAATGTGGGTGGAAGATCTGTGGCTGCAGTGAAGGTCCATGATCAGACACAAATTGAAAAATATGTGATATCATGTAGTATTTTATGGCTGAGTTTGTTAAATATACCATTGATGAAAGGTAGCTTGTTAAACTGTGAATGTGGAACAGCTTTGGAAATGTTAAAGTCAACTTGTAAATACTGTTTACCAATAATCTTTCACAAAATGCATACGAAAACATTGGTTATATTGTCTCCATGTAAGAAACTGTCACTGTAATGCATAACAGGTGAAGTTATGTTTGAAATCTTTTCTCTTGCAAAGGAAAGAACTCATACTGCTCTGTTCCTTCAACTATATTATTTATTTTATTTGGCTTTTAGATTTAATGTTATCTTATAACTTCCATTTTTACTTCCAATTGTATGTTGCTTTCATATAAAATTTCATTCATATTATTTTTAAATGTTACGTTCATGAAATTCAAAAGATTATAAAGTTGGAAATTTAATTGTTTTTCTACACTAGCCATGTGTAGGCTAAGATTTGGATAGATAGAGCCAGACTGAAAAACTCAATGCCATGGCCGGATTTGAACCACGGATCTCCTGGTCTCCATCTGGTCACTCTAAACCATTGTGCTACCATGGCCAATGTGCCCTCATGACATTAAATTTACTAACTGACTTTCCCAGTAAACCACTAGGGGCTCTCATATACAATGAGATACACTCCTTTTGTGACGACTTACTAACTCTGTAAGTACTTAAGCCTAGGGTTTATTGTTACCGCTATTAAGTTAATTGATGGATTTTTTTTTTTTTTTTTTTTTTTTTTTTTTTTTTTTTTTTTTTTTTTTTTTTTTTTTTTTTGCACTAACCTTGTATAGTCTAAGATTTGGATAGATAGAGCCAGACTGAAAATTTCAATGCCATGGCTGGGATTTGAACCACGGATCTCCCAGTCTCCTTCCAGTTGCTATCATGGCCAACGTGCCATCATGACATTAAATTCTCCAACTAACTCATATGTTTTCTCTTGTTTAAAGTGGGGAAGACTCAGACTTATGACATTTAAAAAAATAAAAATTAAAGACAAGTGATTAAAAGGAACAGCAGGAAATGTGAAACACATCACAAAATCTACAATGATGAGCTGTGGTTTGTTAGTGCACACGCTATAGGAATTCCCATTTCTGGACCATTGCTTCAGAATCAAGCTTTAGAGACAGCAAGAAAATTAGGCAAAGACAATTTCAGAGGTTTCAATGCGTGGCTCAAGATTTGAAACATTGCCATAACATTGTTTTGAATGCTGTGTGTGGTGAAGCAAATGATGTTGATATGCAGACAGTTGCAGATTGGAAAGGGAACATTGCAAAACTAGGTGATAAACTACAATTATTGTATATAAGTTGAAAATGTAGTGCATAATACTGTGACTTTGTGGGTTTGTGAAATTAAAAGTCCAATTGCACAAACTCAAAATGTTCTATATTTCCACAGAATTACAGTTGGAACACTTGCCGATTACACAGAATTACGGAGCGCACACAATTACACTTTGCCAGTTTGTCTGTCACAGGTCCACTTTACACTCACAATTACGTACAACTCCTCAGATACACGTATACAGTCTTCCAGTCCATTCACTAGCACGGCGCTCCTCACGCTGCTCGCCAAGAACTGAGCTCACTCGCCAACTGCAGCCCCATTTTATAGGAAGATCACTGTTTTTAGAAGTCTTGTGGTTCAGTTAAACATCCCGAAGGTTCCAGACGTCAGGGAGGGGAAAGAGATAAGAGATGGCTAGTGATGTTTTTCCAACCATCCCCTCGTTAGCGCTAAAAGATAAATGGGTAGGCGTGGCTGAATGCTTCCCGTCTGGTCCCTACCTGCCAGCTGGTCCTATCGGGAATTCCGATGTTCGGGTGACACTGCTCGCTCCTCAAAGCTGGTTGTCTCAAACAGCACTATCGTAGTGGGCCAGGTGATCCAGGTGTACCACCAACATCTTTCCTCGGGGAACCTTCTGGATGTGGTAGACCACGTCGTTAATCCTCTTCACCACCCGGTACGGTCCTTGCCATGGCTGCTGAAGCTTCGGGCAGCATCCCTTTGTCCGGGTAGGGTGGTACAACCAGACCAGGTCACCTTGCTGGAACCCTTGGCTGTTGGCTTGCCTGTCGTATCCAGTCTTCATGCGGTCGCTCGCCTTCTGGATGTTCTGGGAAGCTCTCTCGTGCATGTCGTGGAGGTGGTCCACCAGGTTCTCCACATACTCGACCGCTGGCTGTTTCACTTCCGGAGGGCTTCCAAAAGCCAGATCACAGGGGAGGCGTAACTCTCGGCCGAACATTAGGCTGACTGGCGTCATCCCAGTTGTGTCGTGTGTAGACGAGCGATAGGCCAGCAAGAACAGTGGCACCTTGATGTCCCAGACTCGCTGATGGCTGGCCACGACCTTCCCCAGGTGTTCCTCTAAGGTCTTGACGTATCTTTCGACTATGCCATCCGACTGGGGATGTAGACGCGTAGTGCGGGTCTTATACACCCCAAGCCTTTCTAGTGCCTCCTTCATCACGTTGAACTCAAAATTGGTGCCCTGGTCACGGTGCAGCTCTAACGGCACCCGAAATCTGCAGAACACCTGCTCCACGAGACAGTCTGTGATTGTCTTTGCCTCTTGGTTTGGGATGGCATACACCTCCGGCCACTTGGTGAAGTAGTACACGACCACCATTAGGTACTTGTTGCCTCGGTCGGACATTGGGAATGGTCCAGCTATGTCGACAGCGATCCCGTCAAATGGCGCTCTGACGTTGTGCTGCTGCATACGACCCCGGCTCCTAGTCTGGGAGCCGTGACTCCCTGCGCACACGTGACACTGACGGCACCATCTCTCAGCGTCTGCTCGGAGTCTCAGCCAGTAGTAGCACTGCCGTAGTTTGTCAATAGTTCGGTTCGCTCCAAGGTGTCCTCCTGAAGTACCGGCGTGCACTTCCTCCAAGACATCTGGGACCTTACTCCGGGGAAGTACCAACTGTTCTTCTCTGATTCCCATTCCCGGAACAGCAAGCCCTCTCTGGTCTTCAAGGAGTCCCATTGGGCCCAGTACGACTTGTAGGTGGCGCTCCTCGGTGTGGTGTCCTCCCAGGTTGGTCTTGTCCCTGCCTCCACTTCCCTCAAGAGTGGCCTCAAGTCTGCGTCCGCCAGCTGCTCCCTCCTCAGCCCTGCGCTATCCCAGCCATCCGCAGGCACTGCCGTGACTACTCGGACTGCTGCGGCACACTCCTTCTCTTCCACTCTTGTGCACTGGCCACACTCTTCTGGACAGGGTCTTCGGGACATAGCGTCTGCATTACCGTGGCTCTTCCCTCTGTGATGTTCCGAGGTGAAGTCGTACTCCTGAATCCTCTGGACCCAACGTGCTGTATGGCCTTCCAGATTCTTAAAGCGCAATAGCCAGGTTAGGGCGGAATGGTTAGTCCTCAGTTGGACCGTACAGGTACTTGTGGAAGTGCTCCAAGGTCTTTACTACCGCCAATAATTCTCGCCGATTGACGCAGTAGTTCTTCACTGCCTTGGATAGGGTCTTGCTGTAGTAGGCTATCATCCGCTCATGGCCGTCCTGGATCAGCGATAGGACGCCTCCAATACAATGGTCGCTGGCATCGGTATCTACAGTGAAGGCGTCGCCTGGTTGTGGAAAACCCAAAATTGGAGTACTGCACAGGTTCTTCTTCAGGTGCTGGAAAGCATCTTCGGCGTCCTCCCTCCACACATAAGGCCGGTGTTCCTCTGTCAGGCGGGTGAGGGGTTTGGCGATGTTGGAGAACCCCTTTATGAAGCGTCGGTAGTAACTGCACAGCCTCAGGAAATGCGCAACTCTTTCTTATCCTTTGGGCGAGGCCAATCTCTCACAGCCTGTGTCTTCTCCGGGTCTGTGGCCACTCCGGTTACTGAGACTATGTGGCCCAAGTAATAAACTTCCTTGCAGAAGAGCTGGCACTTCTTCGCGTTCAGCTTCAAGATGGTCGCCTGTAATCTCTGTAGTACCTTACTCAGATTCTCGAGATGGTCTTCAAAAGTCTTACCGACGATGATGATGTCGTCCAGGTATAGCAGGCAGGCGTCGTAAGTCAGTCCTCTCATCACTGACTCCATGAGACGTTGGAAGGTAGCTGGTGCATTGCAGAGGCCAAAGGGTATAACTGTGAACTGCCAAAGCCCTTGGCCTGTCGAGAATGCGGTCTTCTCCTTGTCTCTCGGGTCTAGAGCTACCTGCCAGTAGCACGACTTCAGGTCCAGGGTCGAGAACCACTGTGCACCAGCTAGCGTGTCCAGGGTGTCGTCAATTCGGGGTAAGGGGTAACAGTCCTTCCGGGTGACAGCGTTCAGCTTCCTGTAGTCTACGCAGAAGCGCAGCTCGCCGTTCTTCTTTGTCACAAAGACTACAGGGGAACATCAAGGACTGTCAGACTCTTCAATCACTCCCCTGGATCTCATGTCCTCCAGCATGTCTCTTACCACCCCTTGCTTCGCCAACGGAACGCGTTTAGGTGGTTGCCGAATAGCCGGGCGTCCCCGGTGTCGATGCGGTGAAGCACTTTGTCCGTGCGGCCGTAGTCACTGTCGCCTTGGCTGAAGACTGCTGGTATCGACTCAGCAGTTGTCGAACTTTCTCCAGCTGTTCTGCGGTCAGGTGGTCGGCCGCTCTCTCCAGTAAGCCTGCTAGCCGGGGCCCCAGGTGTTGCGTCGGCACCGGCTCCTGTGTCTTATCGATTGCTGTTACATTCATCATGGCCTCGCATGCTCCCAAATCCGTCCCAGCCTGGACGTCGTGATTGGTGTCCGTTGGATTTAGCAGTCTCACTGGCACCTCATCTCGGCACGGCAGCAATGCCCTGGCTACACATAGTCCGTGTACAGGCGTCTTCTGGTCCAGAATCATGTTCCTGGTTCTCTGGCCTTCCAGTCGCGCCGTAACCACCACCTCGCTCCTCGCGGGGACAACCACGTCTTCGTTCAAGATGACCCTGCAGATTACAAGGCGCTCTTCGGGTTGACGGAGTATAACCTCTTCTCCGTTGAGCCGCAGGACCTTCCTACCGACGTCGACCGTCGCCTCGTGGCTCCTGAGGGCATCCAATCCCAGAATCAACTCCCCCCCCAGGGGCCTACTTCGGTAGGTACGGGTTTGGCGCACCCGGGGTTCCGAGCCAACAGTCTCCCTCGTGTGGGCTCCTCTTCGTGGTTGAGGGAGACGGTCAACAGGCCCACCCACGTGTAGGCCGTTCGTGGAGACCCGTGGAGAAGGTTTTTAGATTGTTGTCTAGTTTAGAGTTTAGAATATAGTGAACGACATTTTTAGTAGGTTTTTATTGATGTTTTTTATGTACGTGTATTTTTAATAGGTTTTGTTACACTTGTATAGTTTTTAGAAAGTTTTATGTCAGGCTTTTGCCATGATTAGTTTTTTAAAGGGCGCTGATGACCGCTGTAGTTGAGCGCCCTTATATATATATATCAAATAATAATAAACTCCCCAGCCACCTTCGCGACGAACACCCACAGACGCACGGCACTCCGTCCCAAGGTCAAGTTCAGCAGAGCCTCCTTCTCCACAGGCAAGGTGTCGCCCGATGCCATCATCAGCTGGTATGGTCGGCTTGGCTTCCTCGACGGCAAACCCTTGGCTATGTCAGGTCTGATGACGGTCACGGCTGCCCCGGTGTCCACCAGCACGCGGCACGGCTTTCCTCTCACCCAACCGTCCGCGATGAGGCTGTCATCCATCCGTCGGCTGACGGCGCGCAGTGTCACTTGAAGAGATGGTGTGGACGGCGCCGACGTGCTCTTCGCCACGCCGGGCCTGACTCGTTCTTCCGGCTGCTCTTCCTGGTGTCGGCAGTCTCTCTCCAGGTGTCCGGGCTGTCCACATTCCCAACACATTCCACTAGGTTCTTGCCGGCGTCCCTCGGCTGGTCTTCTGTCTCCGGTATAGCGGACACCCCTCGTTCTCGACGTAGGGGTAGCCGTCACTTTGGCCGCTTCCATCCTCAATGCTGCCGTTAGCGCCTCGTTAATGGTTTTGTAGTTTCCGAGCATTAGGCGCTGCCGTATCTCCGTGTCTGGTACCCCGTTAATGATCCCGTAGGGAAGGGGATCCGTCCCCTTCAGCTGCCAAAGTGCGGGCGCTGCGGACCCTTAGCACTCGTGGTACCTCTGACGTTACTAGAGGAACCTCGGGCCGAACATCTGAGCCCCTCCTTTGGGAGTTGTTCGGATTGGGATGGCTTCGAGGGGGCAGTGTGTTCCCGATACCCGTGGGAATCGGGTACGTCTTCGGACGGGGTTGAGGGAAGCCATTAATTCTCCCGGGTACTAGCCTGCAAAGCTAGTAGAAGGTGTGCTAGATCACCAGGCGGCCCCACCGAGGTCATATCGGTAGTCTTCACCTTTGGTGTTGGCGCGCGTAAGTGGCGTATCCACTTCCATGCCGTCTTGTGTCCATAGGACCAGATGGGGGGGCTTGTTAGGCAACCAGGTCTTGCCCTACGGAAAGCCCCACGGAGGATGCCGAGCGCCCTTTGGGACAGCTCGGATAACTCCCTGGTTGAAAGAGGCCCGGGTCTTGTTCCTACGGGTTCAAGGCTAATGGGAGTAGAACCTCTGGTCTCAAAAACCCCGTTAACGAATGTGTAGGCAGCTGCCCGGGAGACGAATTCTGGTGGTAGGTCGACTAGGGCCTTGCTAGCCAGATGCTCAACTGCCAGGGCGAACTCCTGCAGCGTCTCCCCTGGCTGCTGTGACCTAGCCTTTAGCTGGCTGCGGTACGTTGCGGCTAAGCGGTGGTTTCCAAAAGGATTCTCCAGGGTCTTCCAGATGTCCTTGGGCGCCGTCGTTAGCTGTACTGCGTTCAGGACTTTCGCGGCCCGGCCCTGGAGGCTGGCTATTAGCTGTGCGGCCTCTTCCTCCGGTGACCACTTGTTATGCCTGGCCACCGTGTCGAACTGGCGGCGGAAGACCTCGAACGTCGACGCGCCGTCATATTTCGGAGGTTTGACGCGCGCCGATGTGTCGCGTCCCGGCCCGTCGGCCTTCAAATCCTTCAACCTCCTGCTGATGACATCCTCCACCATGGCGTTCAGGGGCTTGAAGCTGCTGTCGGCCTTTCCTTCCAGGTTGTTTACGCGGTTAGCAAGGTCTTCGACGTCTTCCACCATGGCGGTCAGGGACTTGGCGTTACTATCGGCCTTTTCCTCTAGGTCATTGAAGCGGTTCGCCAAGTCTTCGACGCGCTCGTCCACTTGGCCCATCCGCTTGCCCAGCTCCGTCACGTCAACCCTCACGCCGGCCAACTGTTCTTCAAATTTGGTGGCGGGAGCCTCGTTCGCCACTTTCATTTCCGTGGCCAGACTGCGGTTCGCTGCTCTACATTTCTTCCATCTTCTCAGTGATTTTGTCGTTAGCCGTCTTCATTTCCTTCAGTTTGGCGGTGAGGTTGTCATTCGCCGGCTCTATATCTTTCAGTTCCGCTGCCAGGTTGTTATTTGCCGTCTCCGTCTTCGTTGTTAATTCGTTCATCTTCGCCGCCAAGTTGTTATTCGCCGTCTCCAACTTTTCTAAAATCTGTGCCAATGCAGCTTCCATCGCTGTAATATCCCACTTCTGAAACCAGTAGTGACTTTGTGGGTTCGTGAAATTAAAAGTCCAATTGCACTAACTCAAAATGTTCTTTATTTCCACCGAATTACAGTTGGAACACTTGCCGATTACACAGAATTACGGAGCGCACACAATTACACTTTGCCAGTTTGTCTGTCACAGGTCCACTTTACACTCACAATTACGTACAACTCCTCAGATACACGTATACAGTCTTCCAGTCCATTCACTAGCACGGCGCTCCTCACGCTGCTCGCCAAGAACTGAGCTCACTCGCCAACTGCAGCCCCATTTTATAGGAAGATCACTGTTTTTGGAAGTCTTGTGGTTCAGTTAAACATCCCAAAGGTTCCAGACGTCAGGGAGGGGAAAGAGATAAGAGATGGCTAGTGATGTTTTTCCAACCATCCCCTCGTTAGCGCTAAAAGATAAATGGGTAGGCGTGGCTGAATGCTTCCCGTCTGGTCCCTACCTGCCAGCTGGTCCTATCGGGAATTCCGATGTTGGTGACAATACATATCAACCTATTATCATCATCGTCATCATCATCATCATCATCATCATCATCATCATCACTCATATATTATTGCTTCACGGTAAACCTGTGTGACTATTTCGTAATTTCTTTGTATTCAAACACAACGATCTGTAAGACTGAAACCTCCGTGGACAAAAAAAAAATGCTGGAATGATTGTGTTCCGTTTTAGAGAAGGAAAAGGAAGGAAGTAGGGTTTAAGGGCGCACAACCAGTAAGGTCATTAGCGCCCGGTACTGGAACAGGGAAAATTAAAAGATGAAAACTAAAAAGTTAAAACGCGTCAAAATGAAGGATGCGGTACATGAAAACACGACTATAGATGAAAAAACGATGATAGGCTAAAACAGGTGTTAAAAAAGATAAAATCCAATAGTAAAAGCGCAGAACGAGGTTATATTTGGGAGATGATACCAGGTTGTCGGGTAAAAGGTAAAACACGTTCCACAGCTCCCGAGTCATCCGCTAAAATGCTGGGCAAGTCAGCGGCTATGTGCAAGGAAACACGAACTGTAGTTAAAATGGGACAGTGTTCCAGCACATGCCGGACAGTCAACGGCACGCCATAGCGAGAACAAAGAGGAGCCGGTTCTCTGCGCATCAAATGCCGGTGAATAAAAGAGCAGTGCCCAATACGTAGTCTGCACAAAACACCTCCTCCTAACGGGAGAGACGGGAGGACGTCTTCCAGACAGAAGGAAGTGGTTGTATGGCGCACAATTTGATCCTGAAATAGCGGACCAACACGCAGCCCAACGAGAAAGAACACGCTGCCGGAGATAGCATTTACAATCCTCCGCAGGGACAGAATGGGAAAAATACCTGGACATTAAAATGGCAGACTTCGCTGCGGCATCCGCTGCTTCATTCCCTGGAATACAAATATGACCAGGGACCCATGCAAAACCTAAACCAGCTGGTGAACGGAATCGTGCACGCATTGCACAATTGGATGGTGGGTGTACAATGAACGAATGCTCTGCAGGACACTCAAGGAATCCGTGCACAAAACACAACACTGAAAACCTCGCTGGCAACCAGTTCTGCAGTAAAAATGGAGCACTGCTCGTGAAGACGAAAACTAAAATTCTCAACACCAAACACAAAAGCACATCCTACCCCACGATCATCCTTAGAGCCGTCAGTGTAAATGAACACCGAGTCCCCAACCTGAGACTGCAGTTTGACGAAAGCAGCACGATGAACTTGGGAAGGAGTGGAGGACTTGGGGCTATTCGCCAACCCAAGATGATAAGGAGGTTCGGGGTGTAGCCAAGGGAGGAAACGAGTTTCTCCCCTGGGAAGAAACGCTGAGAGCTCGACAGCCAAGTCCTCAATAACCTTGCGAAACCGCACACTTGGAGGGAGTAGGGCACGGGATCGACAGTCATACAAACAATCCAAGGACTCGTTAAAGAAAGAATTGAAAGTAGGGTGTTGGGGCATACTGGCCAAATTGCAAGCATAGTTGCACAGCAATATGTCACGCCGATAAGACAAAGGAGGTTTGCCAGCCTCCGCACAAAGGCTCAAAACCGGGCTGGTTGGAAATGCACCAGTTGCTAGATGGTATCCAAGCGATGGAGAATAGAAGGCCGTGCAGAGGAATACACAACACAACCGTAATCAAGCTTGGAGCGAACCAGCGATCGGTAGAGGCGCATCAAAGTAGTATGGTTGGCTCCCCAGGAATTGCCACTTAAAATTCGTAAAATGGTGAGAGAACATTGACACCGTGATGATAAATAAGCAACATGTGACGAAAAACATTGCTTTCGATGAAATATCAGTCCCAAAAACCTCGTCTCGTCCGTGAAGGGTAGCAGAGCTGCACCGAGGCGTAGAGAGGGCGGAGGGAATTCTTTGTAGCGCCAGAAGTTGACGCATATCGTCTTCTCGGCAGAAAAACGAAAATCGTTTGCAAGACTCCAGGTGTAAAGGGTGTCAAGACATTGCTGAAGTCGCGTTCCAGCAGGCAAGTGCGGCAAGAAGTAAAGCAGATGGCGAAATCGTCGACAAAAAGCAATAACGCTACTCCTGGAGGGACATGGTTAACTATAGGGTTAATGGCTATAGCAAAAAGGGTGACACTGAGTACCGACCCCTGAGGTACTCCGTTCTCTTGGATGAAAGGTTGCGAAAAAGTCAAACCAACTCGCACCCGAAATACCCTGTCCTGCACGAACTCGCAAACAAAGATGGGAAGACGACCTCGAAAGCCCCATTGGTGCAGTGTACGTAGAATGCCATACCTCCAACAAGTGTCATAAGCTTTCTCTAGGTCAAAAAATACGGCCATAGTCTGGCATTTGGTCAGGAAGCCATCGAGTATTTGTGTCGAAAGGCGAACAAGATTATCGTTTTAGAGAGGTTTTACTGTATAATTATAAAGAACATTTCCATCATCCTTCTTTATACATGTTTGATGGAACCAATATTCAGAGATTTAGTGAACACAGAACTCCTAAGTGTCTTCATGGTGGAACACAGAATCCCAATGAATTGCTGCATAATGTAATCTGGACTTGTTTTCCATAAAATGTATTTGTTGGGATGAGTAGGTACATTATATTTTGGGGTTTATGAGAAAGCAGCATCATTCATCAGGGGAAACATTGTTATGCATCAAGTGATAAAGATGCTGGGAATGAAAATTGATTTTAAATGTATCTCTTAAATGAAAACCTTAAAGCAAATTAAAATCAGCAGAGGAGAGAAAATGTTAGAAGAAATCAACAGAAAAGCCAGGCAATCAACCCACAGAGTAAAGAGAAAGCTGGAGGATCTGTACTGGCAAGAGATGATGCAAATGTGATGCAGGAATACTTAAAGTATGATTTGAAATGTTTTCCCACTTTAAAGAATCATATCTTGAAAATCACAATTTTTTGTACTTGAGTACCTTTCTCAGCTTCCATAATAGGTAGAAGAATGACATTTTTATCACATATTCCCTACATATATTTAGGGTTTTTATGCTGGAGAAAATTTAAAAAATGGTAAATAAATATCTCCAAAACGTTTTTAAAAATGCTTATGATAGAAATTTGTAAACGCTTCATAGAATATGCACTAAAAATGTCACAGCATTTGGTAGTTATATACAACATTTAGTAGTTATCAAAGAAAAAGGGACATAGAGTCAACATGAAAAATTCAGTGCCACGGCCGGGATTTAAACCACGGATCTCCTGGTTTCCATCCAGTCACTCTTACCCATTGAGCTACCATGGCCAACTTGCCGTCATGACACCAAATTCTCCATTTGACTCGTATATGTCTCCGGTAAACCACTAGGGGTTCTCGCATTCGAGATACACAATTTGTGGCGACTTTCTATTGTAAGTACTTGAGTCCCAGGCTTCATCATTTAACTCTTATTATTTTAGTTAATTGATGGAAATTAATAGTTTCTTCATATGAGGGGTTGTCATAAAGTTTAAATTATCACCCTTTAAAAAATGTGGTAGAGAGTTTGTGTTGATATGTGCTAGTTAGTTCTTCTCTATGTAGTCACCATCCAGATTTACACATTTTTCCCAGCGTTTCCTGACCTTCCGAATACCATAAATTCACTTTAAACCACTCTTCCACTTCATTAATGACATTTGTGTGGTCAAATTGGTGACCACGCAACAGATTCTTCATTTCCGGGAACAAGAAAAAGTCACTTGATGCGAGATCGGGCAAATAAGGCGAATGCTGTAAGGTCTCAAAGCCACATTCCCTTGTTTTGTCAACTGCAACTTGAGATGAATGAGCTAGTGCATTTGTCAGCCAGAAGACGAACACCTTTGGAGAGCATACTGCTCTTAACTTGTCCAGAAGATTGCAGTAGTATCTGCCAATGATGGTTTGACCCTTGGCAAGACAATCTGTAAGGAAGACTACATGACAGTCCCAGAAAACTGAAAGCATGACCTTCCCAGCTGACTTTTGCACCTTTGCCTTTCTGGGAGGGGGGGAGGGGGAATTGGCATGTTTCCATTCCATGCTCATAGTTTTTGTCTCTGGATCATACTGATAGATCCAGGATTCACCCATGGTTACCAGATGATTAAAAAAAAAAAATCATTTTCATCCTGTTCCAACAGCATCAACATCTGTTTTGAAAGGTCACGCCGTGTTTGCTTTTGGAAAGGGGTTAGCAAACATGGAACCCACCGTGCAGACACCCTAGACATGTGAAGTTCGTCATGAATAATTTTCCACACACTACCATAACTAAGATGAGTCTCATTCATGATCATTTGGAGGTTGCTCGTTGTTTTCCAGTATTAAACACTCTACTTTTTTCACTGTGACAGCATTGTCTGACATTGACGGTCTACCAGCTCTTGACTCATCTGTCAGGAACTTGTGACCAGTTTGAAAATTCCTTTTCCACCTCACAATAGTGTCATACGATGGGCAATCATTTCCATAAACAGCCATCATCTCATCATGTATTTCCCAGGCAATTTTGCCATTCAAATGCAGGAACTTAATCACACTATGAGCCTCAATTTTCTCCATCATACACCTCAGTCACTTCTGGCACTCACTGTAAAAAACCAAAAGGATTCAAATCACTGAAACCACCAATATTATGTCCCTAGGGATCAATGATGACACTGAAAAAGTTTCATCACTCTAGCTTAAGAACTACCGGGTGATAATTACAACTTTATGACACCTCCTTGTACTAGCCGTATATAGGCTAAGATTTTTGATAGAGTCAACATGAAAAATTCAATGCCACAGCCAGGATTTGAACCACAGATTTTCTGATTTCCGTCCAATTGCTCTTACCCATTGAGCTACCATGACCAACTTGCTGTCATGACATTTAATTCTCCATTTGACTTGTATATGAAAAAAAACAACTCGTATATTTTATGTATATTGAGCTACTCACGGTAGCTCAATTTGTAAGAGCGACTGGATGGAAACCAGGAGATCCATGATTCAAATCCATGACATTGAATTTTTCTTGTTGACTCTATGTATCGAAAACCTTAGCCTATATATGGCTAGTATGAAGAAACGATTAATTTCCATCAATTAAATAAAATAATAAGATTTAAATGATGATGCCTGGGACTCAAGTATTTACGGTAGTAAGTCGCCACAAACGGTGTATCTCGAAAGCGAGAGCTCCTAGTGGTTTACTGGGGAAATATACTAGTCAAATGAATTTAGTGTCATGACGGCAAGTTGGCCATGGTAGCTCAATGGGTAAGAGCGACTGGATGGAAACCAGGAGATCCGTTGTTCAAATCCCAGCCGTAGCATTGAATTTTTCATGTTGACTCTATCAAAAACCTTAGCCTATATAGGACAAGTATGAAGAAATAATTAATTTCCATTAATTAACTAAAAAGGGACATGGTTATGGACATTTTTAACAGTGTCAAGGTAGGTCAGAATGAACTTCCTAAAGCTCTAGCTGTGTAGTGGATCATCTTTTGTGTGTGTAAGCTTTTCTTCCCTCTTTTTTCATTTTTCTTTTCTCTCTTTTTTGTTTTCTTTTTTTCCTCTTTCTTTTCTTCCTTCTCTGTAGGTTAATTTTTAAATAGTACTTATTTATCCTTAAGGCTCCAGCTATGTAATCAATGTTTTTGTGTGTATGTCTATGTTTCAGGCTGTAAGTAATTGGTTAGAGCTGGCAGTCAAAGCTCTACCAACACAAAATTCAGGCGGTACAGTCACTGCAACAGAGAAACAATTGCTGGATTTCCATCGCTCTCTTACAAGGTATAGTATAAAAAATATTTGTGTTCATTATATTTCATTTAGGCATGTATTGGAGTTTTTTTGGGACTTGAAAATACAGATTTGTGCCTTCAGATGCTAAAACAAATTTCTTAACCCCTTACTTTGGTTTATTTCAGAGCGGAAGGATCAAAAGCAGTAACACATGCTTTGAGAGACTTTGCCCGGCTATTTCGCTGACTAGAAGAAATCCTCTGGAGGCAGGAGGGAAATGTGAAATATTTTCGGGGGACATTTTAAAGAGTATATATTGTGTAATCAGACAGACAATGGTATATGCATAAGACAAATAGCAGAAGGCAATATCCATCAGTGCAGATTGTTGTGCTCCAAATCATATTTTTTTTACAACTTTTTTTTAAATTTTATTTTTACTTTAGAGGTCAGTGGGAATGCAAGAGGTATAATATACAAGTACAATGCTTGCATTTTTCCAAACAGAAATAATAGAGGACTTATTTGAGATTGTGTATTATCTTATTTTTCAATTTGCTAACTACTTTCTGTTATGTAAGCGGCCAATGTAGAGCAATTACATAACCAACAGTTTTTTAAAAAAATGAGAAAAACCTAATCGGCAAGACACTAGTTCAAGTATGTTAACTACCTGTATATTTTACAGTTGTTTAATATAAATTTCGGAATTTGAAATTTTATTGAACATCACTTTTAATAGCTTATGAAATTCAGAAAGAACATTTTTGTGATATGAATTAAAAGAATGGTTGTTATTCAAAAAGAATAATAAGACCTTATGTGTCCTGGTCAGCTGTTATTGCTGTATTTGTATTTCAGATGTCTTTGTGTAATTTATCCTTTCCTATTTGTTTCTTCCTTACCTTTGATCCTACCATGTTGAAATTGTTGTTTTTTATTCTGCTAAACATACAGATATATTTTGAATTTCTTGGAAGGATTGTGGACAAACTGCTAAATCACTGGTCGTCATGAGCTATCCATAAATAAAAAGACATGTTCTTGAGAAATGCAATAAAAATAATCTAAAATTTCAAATAATTATTGAATATAATTTAAGAATTGAAAGATTCATTCCCAGACTAAAACTGTTGCAGAAACAAAATTCATATGTCCTGCATACAAAATGCTTTTTATTTGTAAATATGCAATTGTCCCTTCTGTTTTGTGTTTTAGCAAAGGAGCAGTAGTTTTATTATTTAATTGATTGATTTTAAGCAATTGAGTGAATTTGAATTTGAAATTGGGTGAATAACTGACTCAATTAGAGGATTTGAGTACTTAAATTTCATTGCAACTAAAAGTAAATAATTTCTAAAATTCTCAATTGATCATTCAAGATTAATAATTTTGAAATATTTTGATAGGATCATTAAATAAAATCTTTAAAATTTTTAATTAAATGGACATAATTTATTAAAAATTTTTTTAAATGTTTGTGTTAAAGCTATATCTTTTATTTCTTTATAACATTAGGAATATATAAAGAGTAATAATAATCAAGAGTAGTATTTTTTTAACCAACATTTTCACTTCATACTGCAGTTCTCCTTAAAAACAAAAAGCTAGCGGCATGACTAAACAAATTAGCATTCTAAGATTAGATTTGCAGTGGAGTGAAGATCTAGTATTCTTCTATTTTGATGAAACAAGAAAAGTAAAACATGCCCTAGAAATGCAACCTCAAACTATCAGTCTAATTGGTGATAGTAACATCTCAATAAGAAATTATATATACCAATGGCTGTGTACACCATTGTAATAAGACAAACTGTTACATGACTTTTGCCTTACTGTAAGAATTTGTCCAGAGTAATTATCACATAGTGGTGCACCAATTTTCACTGCAGTTGAACTGACTATGATTTGTTGCCAGCACCCTTTGGTTGAACCATCATTCATTGCAGTTAAATTGTGAACACACGGTTTGCACTATTTCTATCTCTTTGCTGAAAGACATATAAGTATTGTGCATATATGCATAGACATATATGCTTGTAGCATATTGTTTAGCATGAAGTGTAGGAAAACAAACACAGTTCCAAGTTTTTCTAAACATAAAGTGGGTATGGCATTAAATTTAGAGTTTTTAGGAAAAGTTGGAAAGTAAAGGGATAGTTGTAATAACATTAAGATGGACAGATTAAGAAAAGCTAGGTTTACAATTGAGTAGAAAAATATGCTCATCTATAATATATCTTTTTTCTTTACTTTCTTTTGCACTGATTAAAGTTTCTTTGAGCTTGGTCAACATTTGCATTTTGGAAGAGAGAGACAGAAAAAAAAAAGAAGTATTATTCCCAGACAAGAATTTGATCAAGAGGAGTATATACAGCCCCCACACCACAGTAATGACTTCAAACTCCTGCACCAACTCGTTAGGTTATTGAAATCTTATACAAGGTGTTTCAGAATTCACACCAAACAACTTTGAGGATTATAGAGGGATATTGGGAGAACATTTCAAGATAGGACACATATGGTCTCAGACTGCATGATTTTGTGCAATAAGCCAGAGTAAATTTGGGCCAGTATGCCATTGATACCACCTCAGTGGTATATAATGTGACTTTGTGGGTTCATAGAAGAGTTGCAGATATTCTAAATGTTCTTTATTTCCGTAGAAATACACTGTTCAATTCTCACTTAACAACATTACGTAACATACACAACACAATCTACCAAGGTCGATGACCACACATACAGCATTCTGATTACACCTGTTTACATCAGCTCTTGTTACAACATCAGATCTTGACTCACTCTTGGCGAGTCGTCGCCTTCTTAAATAGCTCATTGATAAATTCGAGAGATTTCTGGAAGAAACAAGATATGGACTGTTCTATCACCTTCCAGAAGCGCAACTTTATCCATGCTGGCAAGTCCTCCACCTCCGGCGCTATGTTTATCTGCTGTTGCAAACTCTTTATCTGCGTGAAGCACTATCCATCTGTTATTTATTTGCGCTGGACCTTTTATGCTCGTCGTCGCGACAATAAGGTACGCACATTTGCCACACTGTCAGTAAGTGTACATACTACATGGCAAAGTGAGGAAGCATACCAGGAGAAATAGCAAACATGGAGATTAAGTTAATTAGGAGTCGATTAATAACACAAAACAACACTCACTTTTAAATTTTCCCGGAACCGGTTTCTGAGGTCTTCCCTCTATCTTCAGCCGGACATCGACTAGTTCTCATTGGTGTAGCTGGCAATATTTTGTCTTCGGTCTCCTCTGGTGGCGGTTCGAGGAACTTGCTGAACAAATCTTTCTGGGGGATGTCGAAATTGAATACTTTGTTCCTATTTTTTGAAATAAAGATTTGTTCCCATGTGGACAGTTCTTCTTTTCCTGTTGTATGTTTTAGTAATTTTGGTTCTGGATTTATGTTGTGGTTTTTTTCCCAAAAATGCGTGGCAACTGCTGATTTTTCTAATTGTTTGTATTTTATGTTCCTAAAGTGTTCCTTTGCTCTTGTTTCTAAATTTCTTTTCGTTTTTCCAATATAAATTTGACTACAGTCACAGCATTCAATTTGATATATACCAGATTTTTTGTTAGATGGAATGGCATCTTTGATGTTTGAGCAAATTAGGTTTTTTAAGGAGTAATGGTTCACTGGAGCTAGTTGAATGTTTTGTTTTTTGAAGACTTTTTTGAATTTATCAAAGGCCCATGGATGGTAAGTGAATTTTTTGAAGATCATTTTAGTTTCTGTAGCTGAGAGGGTTGTGGTTTCCTTTAGTAGTTTCTTCTTTTTTGCTAAGTTCACTTTTTTGTCTACTAGTGATTTGGGAAAGTCATTTTTCTGTGCTATTTCAATAATTTTGTTGTATTCTATTTTGTATTCTTCTGCTGTGAGAGGGATGTTGACCAGTCTGTGTGCTAAACTATTAAAGATTGCCTGTTTGTGGGATCTTGGATTGTAGCCATTAGCTTTTATGTAGTTGTCTGTCTGTGTTGGTTTTCTGTAAATGCCAAAGTTTATTCTATTTTTATTTCTGATTATTTTTAGATCTAAAAATGGTAAATACTCGTCTTTTTCAACTTCTACAGTGAACTTGATGCTTTCTTCTTGAATATTTAAAAGTTTTAGTGCATCACTGATGTGTTTTTTTGGCACTATGGCAAATATGTCATCTACATATCTTTGCCAGAGTTTGAACATCCATGGGAAACCTTTAGTGATCCTTATTTCTAGTGCACTCATGTACAGATCGGCCAGGAAGGGTGATAAGGGGTTCCCCATTGCTAAACCAGAAGTTTGATGGAAATATTTTGTTTGAAACTGGAAGAAATTCTGTTCTATGCATAATTTGGTAAGTTCGATGTAATCTGAAATTTCAAGTGATGACATTCCAAGTGATTTGAGCCATTTTTCTATCAATGTTGGGAGTTGTTTAACTGGTATGCTGGGAAACAGTGATTTAACGTCAAATGAGACTAGTGTGTCTCAAAAGTGACAAAATATTGCCAGCTACACCAATGAGAACTAGTCGATGTCCGGCTGAAGATAGAGGGAAGACCTCAGAAACCGGTTCCGGGAAAATTTAAAAGTGAGTGTTGTTTTGTGTTATTAATCGACTCCTAATTAACTTAATTTATACAACAACACTGTTTTCAACACTTCCATAAAAGGATTTATTTAAACATGGAGATGCTTACATGAAGCTATCACACATACACGGTAAATTCAATGTATGTACACTCTCCTCAGAAACAAACACAACAACGTGATATACATCAGCATCATATCTAACGAGATTCAATATTGTGACAAGGAGAAAAATAGGGGAATCAAAATCCTTTATTTGCCTTCCACACATTTTCCAGAGCTAACAGCACATTCTTTCAATTCATAAGCACAATATTGAATCAGTTGCAGGTCATGATAATGCCATTTTTGTAGTAGCCTCCAATAAAGGACTTTTATTACATACCATGTGTAGGTTTAAGATATTACCTTATCAAATGTTGTACATTCTTGTTCAAAATTCATTGGATTTGTTTGATTTGAAGAATCACATTTTACAGCAGTGGTAACAACACATGGAGAGTACAGTATTCCACACCCTTCACAATCAACAATCTGAAGAACGAAAATATATTTTAGAAAAGAGAAAGAGAAAACCTTTGGCAAGACTCGAACTTGGAACTGTTGTTCGCTTAACAACCCCTACACATCCACTGAGGGCAGGTCAGTTGCATATCAATTGCAAGCAAGTAAAACAGTGCAGAGCTACTAAATAATACTACAGCTTGTTTCAAAATGTGTGTATCTCCTGGTTCCAAGAGAGCATTTAGAAATAGTGCCTCCTAGAACAAATTAGGAAATTAGGTGCTACATCTACAAACACGAGAAATAATAAGCAATGTATATAAATATATGAAAAAGGAATAATGGTCTGAGTCTACTATGAAAATCTGGGAAAGAGTATCAGAGGCAACAGTTGTCTGAAAGCAGTCTTAGGAGAATTATTAAAGAAAGAAAAGCCACTGATGCTGGTGCAACAACATCCTTCTCTATGCCCAGTTAACAAAGATCAAGAACATGCACAAAATCTAATTTTGATGGTTTTAATTCAAAAGTACGTGAACTGTGAATAATTTTTACAACACAGAAAACCAAATGCAAACTCTGAAGAAAGTGCTTATGAAGCTTCAAAATTCTATTGACTTCCAAGGCAGTGTCTCAACATTAAGAAGAGTTCTTTTGAAACTAAGATTTATATGGAAGAAAACCAAGCGCAACAAACAAAATTTAATGGATCATCATACCATAGGGCATAAAAGCCTTTAATATTTATTACTCAAAATTATTCTAATATTATTTCATATATTATTTATTATACAAAATATTCAGAGATATCGTAATGAAGTAAACATAATTTATATAAATTAATACAATTTTGAGTCGAACTAATACTCAATGCTCCATTTATTGCTAGTATTTACCTAGAACGCGTTTCGTTAGGACTTCCTAACATCATCAGCTGTTGTCGACTAATGGATGCCGGTTCAGTGAACTCCTCGGAGGTGATAGGTGCGTCTCTGTCGGTATCTTAATGAACTTGAAATTGGGGTTGTCTTCAAAGGTAGTATCGAAATTAAACAATTTACTTTCATATTTCATTATAAAGATTTTTTCCCACGTGGTTAATGCAGCTGGACCTTGGACACTTTTTACTAAGTGAATTTCTCGTTCTATGTCATGATTTTCCTTCCAAAAATGGTACGCTACCGGCGATTTATCTATTTCTTTATTCCTGATGTTCCTAAAGTGCTCTTTAAGCCTAATGTTCACGTTCCTTTTTGTTTTTCCAATGTAGAATTTGTCACAGTCCTTGCAATTTATCCGGTACACTCCTGATTTTCTGCCTGTGGGTATCTCCTTTGTATTATGTGATTTCAAAAGGTGTTGTACACTAAATTTGTTCTGTGGGGCCAAAGTAATATTGTGTTCTTTGAAAACTTTTTGGAAAAGGTGTGTAGCTCTGGGATGATAAGTAAATTTTCTGTATGAGGTTTCATTGCTAATTGGGGAGAGAGTAGTTACTTGTTTGCATCTTAGTTGTCTTTTGAATTTATCTATTTTCTTGTTGACCAATTCAGCACTGTATCCATTGTATTCTGCAATGTGAATGATGTTATCGTACTCTTTGTTATATTCTATCTTGTTTAAAGGTACATTAACCAGCCTGTAAGTTAAACTGTTGATAACAGCATGCTTGTGTTGTCTTGGGTTATATCCATCTGATTTTATGAAATTTTCTGTGTGTGTTTCCTTTCTGTGTATGCCAAATTCAAGTTTATTATGTTTTCTGGTAAGTTTCAAATCTAAGAAAGGGATTTCATTGTTTATCTCTATTTCTATGGAGAATTTTATTGCAGGATTTTGTAAATTAAGTAGTTTTAATGCATCATCCACTTGTTTCTCATTTATTATTGCCCAAATGTCATCCACATATCTGTACCAATGCTTAAAAATTAGTGGGAATGCCTTTGTGATGTGCGTTTCCAAAAAGCTCATGAAGAGGTCTGCCAAAAATGGGGACAATGGGTTGCCCATAGATAGTCCTGATTTTTGTTGGAAAATTTTTTTATTGAATGTAAAAAAGGACTGTTCAATGCAAATATTGGTTAATTGAAGGTATTCCTCTATGATGTTTTGGTCTATTTGTAGGGACTGAAGCCATGTTTGCATGTACTCTATGAGTTTGTCTCTCGGAACACTTGGGAACAAGGAGATTACATCAAAAGATACCATTCGGTCTGTGGGAGAAAATTGTAGATTTTTAGTTTTGTTGATGAATTCCAACAAATTTTTAATACTGTGGCTTTTGAATTTTGGTAGCTCCTTAAATTTTTTGTTTAACCATTTGGATAGCTTGTAGCAGGGTGTGTTTATGTTGTTAATGATTGGGCGCATCTTATTTCCTGTTTTATGAATTTTGGGTAATCCATATATGTTAGCTACTGTAGGGTTGTGTGGTTTTAAACTTTGTTTAATTTCTTTTGGTATGATTGTTTTATCCTTCATTGTTTCATTTAACTGTTTTACACACATATTTAAAGGGTCAGACTTTATTTCCTGGAATTCATCACTTGCCAATAAATCTGTCATTCTAGAGATGTAGTCCTGTTTGTCCATGATGACCGTCTTATTTCCTTTGTCTGCTTTCGTATAAACAACATCCTTTTTATTCAGAGATTTAAGTATTTTCACGTATGGTTTGGGTTTACCACTTTCCCTTTCTATTTTTTCTAAGATTTTTTCACATTCGCTTCTAATTGCTGATTTCTGCCCAGTATTTAGACCCTCGGTAGCTATTTCAATGTCAACTATATAATCTTCTACGTTGTCGGAAAAATCTACGCACGTTTTTAACCCTTTATTTAAGAACGCTGTTTCTGCATGTGTGAAAGTTTCGTGAGAAAGATTAATTACCTCATTTTGATTATGTTTGTTTGTGGGTTGACGTTCCGTGTAGTTTGCTCTCCGCAAGATTAGACCCTGTATTTTTCTATTTTGTTTTCATGCTTTTTTGTTTACGCGACTGTTAATATGCGTAAAAGCACAGTTTTCTAAGTTGTCCCAAATGATGTTTCCTAATTTATATAGTTTATATGGATGAAGCTTATATCAATGAAGTACATACAAGGCCCTATGCCATGAGTATAACTCACTACAGGGACTCTTTGCATCAATGTCGAAAGGCTGGCCATTGGTAATCATGCATGCTGGAGAATAACAGGTTTTTTTTCCAAACACTTATGTACGATTAAAAATCCAACAAAAGCATGGAGATTACTATGATAGTAAGAATTGCAACTTAATTTATAAGAGCTGCAATTATGGCTGAGAGAGTGAGAGTTGCTTTTAGTCTGCTTGAGCAGCATACTCCTCTCTTGTAATCTTACGTGTGTAACGCATTTTAGCAATAGGTGCACTATCTTAACCACAGTGTTATTCATCCCTACCGTGCAGGATTTCTGTCAAGATATAAAAATACATCTGTACACTTACTGGCAGTGTAGCAAATGTGAGCATATACCATTGAGGTGGTATCAGTTGTATATTGGTCCAAATTTACTTCCGCTTATAGCAAAAGATCATACGGTCTGAGACCACAAGTGTCTTATCTTAAATTGTTCCTCCAACATCCATTTATAATCCCTTAAAATTGTCTTGTCGAATTATGAAACATTCTTTTTATGTGCAGTTAATGTAATCTAACATTCCTGAAAATGTGGCCTGTGATTAATCTGAACATTGCTACTGAAGATTTTCGAGGTAGTTCTGGAATTGTCTTTAGTTTGTTTTGGAGATCTTTCCAATTAAGTTTTTCAGAGGAAACTAGATAGTTGTTATATAGTTTTGTGAAGATGTTTTTGATTAATCTTTCAACTGTTTCATAGGGGATATTTTGTTTCGTTGTTTGAGATATTTTGGAACCCTTCTTGGCCAATATATCTGCTTGTTCTTTGCCAGAAATTCCACAGTGAGATGGTATCCATTGGAAAACTATACGTATATTTAAATTTTGAAGATGTTTAATCATATTATGAATTTCATTTATCTTTTCGGTTTTTGGGCTGTCATTTGAAACAATAGCCTGAATAGCTGCTTTAGAATCTGTTAAGAAAACTATAAGAAACTATGTGAAACTCTTCAAAATCAAGATCTAGTCTCCAAATATTGGGAAGCAAGAAGAAAAATGATTTTATTATCAAATTCTGAGCATTAAACACACACACACGCACACACACACGCACACGCACACGCACAAGCACACGCGCACGCACATGCACGCACACACGCACGCAGACACGCACATTCCTGAAAATGTGCCAGCTGCACTAAATCCATTTGTTGCTCTTATGTCTACATTCTTGAATTATGCTTCAGCTAATATGTTACGATGTGTAATTTTGTGAATGTGTATTTTCATTACATCTTTGGTCAGGATATTTAAGGCACCTAAGAAGTCTTAAGGCATTAAAAGCTACAAAGTACCAGATATATCATAACTACAAGGTTGTGGATAGATAGAGTCAACCTGAAAAGTTCAATGACATGGCCGGGATTTGAACCACAGATCACGGATGGCATTGAATTTTTCAGGTTGACTCTATCTATCCAAAACCTTAGCCTATATACGGCTACTATGAAGAAATGATTTATTTCCATCAATTAGCTTAAATTTTATTAGGTTGCCTTCATTGGTGAAAATGAATTAGTATGCTATGTTAGTGAAATGGGCAATACTAACAAAAACCAGGTGTTTACGACCTTAAGATTTAGCTGCAATAAAATGCTCTAAGAATTTTACCATTTTTTAATCAATTATATACATGACATCAACTCGGTAGGCACAGACCACTCAGAAAACAGGAGGAGCTTCTAGGTACAGTCTCTGCAACAGAAACAAGAAAACTACACTGTAAGTTACTGGGTAATCAGATAAATGATGGTATAACAAAATAATGTAGCGTTAGTTACAGTCATGGCTTTAATTGCAAAGTTAAAATCAGCTATACATAACATAACATTTTCCAGACTGGCTCTAAAGAATGTATTCTACAGTAATTTATCTTTTGCTGATGTTCCTAGTTAGGAATTAGGATTTTACATTTGGCAGGTCAAACTCAGAATGAGGAGTTCCAGTTACAAGTGACAAATAAGTTGCTACTATGAGGGTCACTACGAAAGTTTTGAGATATGAGTAACCTTAAGTTACATAGATTACACCATGGGATAGCCACATTCTTTTCAAGTGTAAGCATGTATCAGTTTAAGTTAATTGATGGAAATCATTAATTACACTAGCCCTATATAGGCATTGAATTTTTCAGGTTGACTCTATCTATGTATAGGTTTGTTTCTTCCCTTTCCCCTCACACTCTACAGTGCAAGGTTAACAACAACCTCTATTGTGGCGTCAGTTGCTTGCCATCATGAAGATGGAAGTACAATGATTTTATATTATTTTAAATGAAATCAAAAGCCTTGAGTGCTTACAACAGGCTGTTGGGGACATTGCTCTGTCCCGTGGCACAATTTTTTGATGGTTTAAAGAATTTGAAAGAGGCTAAACTTCATTAAAAGATGAGGTTAGGAGTGGTCGTCCGTCTACGGCAGTGACTGAAGAAAACATAGCTACTGTAGAAAAATGGTCTGCAAAAACAATCATGTGACATTTAAGGAAATTGAGGCAAATAGACAGATTGCACCGCCAGCAATTTAAAAAAAATATTGCATGACTATCTTTGCGTGAGGAAGGTGTCATGCCATTAGGTGCCTCACAATTTAACTGATCAACAAAAGTGCACCCATGTTGAATGGTGTGAAGAAATGCATTTCTGGGCAGATTTGAGGGAGGAAATTCTTGGCAGGTTTCTGACATTGTCACTGGTGATGAAACTTGGATTTACCAGTTTGTCCCTCAGACTAAGCGTCATTGGGCTGTGTGGATCTTTCTGAATGACAATCTTCCAGTGAAAGTGAAGCAGCCATACAGTGTAGGGAAGAAAATGGACGCTTTCTTCTCTAAATATAATGGAGCTACCATTCCTCTTGTGGATCAAAGTGCAGTCACTGCACATTGGTATACAATGGTTTGCTTACCAAATACTTTTGATAAGCTTCGTGAATTACGATCAAGAACAGGACTGCAAGGAATCCTGTTCCATCAGGACAATGCCTCGGTGCACACAGCCAATGAAATGATCAAGTTTCTGGACTCCACAGAGGTAAAGTTGATGACTCATCCTCCCTACAGTCCAGATTTGGCTTCATGGGACTTCTTTTTGTTCCCAAGAATAAAAAATGGTATGCCTGGAATAAGGTTTTCGAACCTTGAGGAAGGTTGCGGCATTCGAAAGTGAACTTTTACACTTACATGAAAATAAGTGGCAGGAGTACTTTCAGAAGTGGTTTGTGAGAATGAGAAAGTGTGTACAATGTGGTGGTGAATACTTTGAAAAGCTTCAGCTTTCAGTGCTACATGCCCTTGCCCCACTTTGGTCCGGACGTGAGGGGCTTAGGTGAGGCCGCGATCGAGAAGGACACCGAGGTATTTGGCAGAGGAAATCCAAGGGAGTTCCACTGCCGCAACCTCAGTGACCAATCCGGTCGCCTGGCTCGGACCTTGCCCAGGAGTAGAGCGGGGCTCTTCCCGGGGCTGATGGCCATCCTCCACCTCTCACTCCAGCCGACAGCTCGGAGCTGGCGCTGCAGCGGAGAGAAGCAATAACGAAGATTCTTGTTACATGCCATTATGAGGACGTCGTCGGCATACTGGCACGCAACAGTCTGTGGTTCAAAGGGAAAGTCAGACATGCAGGTCGCAAAGAGTAGCAGTGAGAGAACACTGCCTTCCGGGGCTCCTGCGGCTGAGGGTCTGGCTGATGACAGCCGTCCTTCCACTCTCACCCTGAATGTGTGGTCTCGAAGGAAACTGCTTATCAGAGCGAGATAGGGAGGAGGGATATTGGCCTTTCTGAGTTTGTACAGTAGGCCTTGATGCCAGGTGGTGGCGAAGGCTTTTTCTACGTTCAGCAGCACCGCGATGGTCTTGAGGTTTTCCTGGAAGCCCAGTGCCGTCCTCTCGGCCAATCGCAATAGCTGCAGGGACGTGGAGTGTCCATGACGAAAACCAAACTGGTGATCCGGCAGAAGTTGCCTTTCCTCGAAGAGAGGAGTCAGGCGGGACAGGAGCAACCGCTCAAAGAGCTTTGAGACGGCTGGGAGAACCTTATGGATTGGTAACTGGAAGGAAAGACCGGGTCCTTTCCGGGCTTCAGGATGCACACCACTCTCGCCTCCTTCCAGTTAGCTGGAAAGTGGCGGAGGTGGAGGCATGCATTGAAGATCCGCGTCAGAAGGATGAAGGTCCTTTTGGGAAGGTGCTGGAGCATAAGTGCGCTAACGCCATCATGTCCAGGAGAGTTGTTAGGTTTGAGTTTACGGATTTCAGTAGCCACCACTTTTGGGGTGACTATAGGGAGATGGATCCCATGGCGCTGCTGTGGCCCCTAATAGCGGTTTTCCACTGCCACCTCCACGAGGTCAGTGAAATCTTCGTACTGGGGATCCTCCCTCGGCTCGAATTGACCTTCCAAATGATCCTCGAACGCAGTGGCTTTCTCTTTGGGCTCGAGTGCCATTCAGTGGATGTTGGGTTTTGTCCCTTCTGAGAGACTTCATGATCAGCCAGGGATGCTTCTCCTAGAGATCAATGTTCCGAAAGGAGTTTTCTCAGGCCACCTTGCAATGGGCGCGGAGCAACCGCCTTGCCAGGGATTCGAACCGCTGGTAAACTGCTCCTATCCTGGAATGGCGGAAACGCTGCCACAGCTTCCGAACAGATGCCTTGGCGTTTAGCAGCTGCCGGATATCGTTTGGGATGGTAATTGGGTTAGGTGTGTTGGTCGGGATGCGGTGAGTGTGTGCGCTCACCGCTTGACGGACATAGTGGGAAAAACTCACCGCCGCCGCCTCCTGCGCCTCGATGTAGTCGATGCGCAGGCGCGGGTTGATGGTTTGTTTCAGTTAAAGAATGGCAGCATCCCAGTCTACCTCAAGCTCTCAGGCTGTGTTGAACAGTATGACATCCGGCCTGCCGCGGGCCGGATAGAATGTTGGCCCTCTCGGCCCAAGCGCGACGAGATTTAGGTATCCGCTTAAGAGGCGGTAGAGCCCACGTCCCCTCTGGTTGCTCGTACGGCTGTTCCAGAGCCCGTGTTTCGCGTAGAGGTCTCCTACAATGTAAACCACTGGGTGAAGTTTTAAGAGGGTGGTGTAATCGGCTTCATAGAAGCGATGGCCAGGTGGGTCGTAAGCCGCGATCAGCAGGGTGTGCTGTCCACCGACTGAATGGCACAGGCCTCCGCATGCTGTAGGGCAGGAAGGGCAACAGGAGTGTGCGTGATGGTGCTTTTCACGAGTATAGCTCTACCGCCACCCTGTCGACCGATACGATCGGAACGATGGGTGACGTAACTTGGCAGCGATAAGTCAATACCAGCATTCAGGTGCGTCTCGCAGACCATGAGGATGTCAATCCCATAGAACTGTACAAACTAACACTCCGGGACGCTGATCCTGTACACTCTTTGCGTTCCGGAACGCAGCTCGCAATTGCCTGATAAGTCAGAGGGCCATTACTCAACGGTGCTTGGGAACAGTTCTTCGAGTGTTTGGAGGAATATAGTGTGCCTCTCGAAGGATCTTAGCCTTGGGTCAGCCAGCTGGGCTTTGCAGCTCCTAAGGGTGGACATCGCCGAACCACAGGGAAAGTTCCCTGAATTCGTCGACATCCTTCGAAGAGATGTCCCTTCGAAGGATGACAGTGCTGATGTAGGTGCTCTAGCTGATGCCGGGGCTGGCTCTACAGCCTGGCCGGTGCACTCAGCTGGAGCCTCCTCCATGGCGGGAGGGACTGTCCCGTCGGTCCGTTACTGATGGCAGGCTTTAGTAAGGCAGAATGATTTTGCTGCATGTCCACACTCAATAGGGTTTTACCGTAGGTAGGACAACTTTTGGATGGGGTTTTGTAGGGTGAATTTATTTTGTTTTAGGATGATAGTGGTGAGGAGGGTGCTAATTGCCCCTCCAAGCTATTGTGGTAGAACACAGTATCCGTTACACCTTGGTAAACTATTCTGATTGGTTTATTTTATAGGCCAACTCCTCTCTAATTGGGAATATTGTGGAGCTCAGCTTCCGCTGCTTGCTGTTCTCCCAGCGAGCTATATATTGCCGTGCGTGGATGGAGGGTGTGGCCTGTTAGGGGGACCATGGCTGCTATTCGGTGTCCTTCGGCCAGTAGGATGACCTGGTCTTGATATAAAAGAGAAGGCTTCCCGTTCCTCCGGTCAGGGACACGACGGTGCTCTCGAGGACTAGTCAATACCAGGCTCGCTTGACTTGGGAAGCGACAGATATTTTTAAACATAAAAACGCTTTTAATCGTAAAGAAGAGAGACAACAGATAAGCCAAACATGGATCCCGGCTCGAAAAGAATGGAAAGAAAACCGGAGCAGACCATCAGAAGATACGGATTACTCAGCTTAACCTGAATAGGGGTGTTTTTGCCACAGCACCTTGCCGCTTAATGCGACTTTATCTGGGCGGTAATAGAAGTTTGTCGGTTGTCTCAAGCGTTTGTGTCTGGGCATAGGTTTCTCTGATCTGTTGGGTTTAAGCCACTCAGACTGCCGCCCATCCATGCAGCGACCACGCCCGATGCTTGCTGTATCTAACCTGCCGCACGTGCGGACGGTCGCCCTTGTGGTATGTATGCCCAAGGATACCTTCACCTGGTCTCCCGCTTGTAGGAGGGCAGAGTGCAGGCAGCACGATCAGAAGGGGTAGGAACTGTGTGTAGGGTAAGGATGCCAGGCTCATTTCTGAGCCTGGGGTTTTGGATAGGTGGAGGGAAATACTCACAGGCTAATAGCCCATGGCATCTTTTGGGAGTTTGTAGCTCCTCTTCCTGCGCGGAGCTTTATGGTCGTACCGACCCAATGTGCTAACCAGCTGATTGGGATGGGCAGAGAGTTTGTTGTGGAAGGTTCGAGATCCCTCTCTTACCCATATCCACGATATAGGGGATTTGGGATTGGTCGTGTAGGATATGAGACGGGAATCTGCGCCCAGTATCAATTATCATTCTTAATGCCTGGTTCTGTACGTACTGCAGTCTGCGGACGGTGGTCGGAGCCGCCGATCCCCAGATCTCGCACCCATACAGAATCAGGGGTGGAATAATCGTCCGATATAGGCGCAGTTAAGGTATGTGGGCATTGTGGACTTGAATATCGGGTATATCTGCCTGAGTGCGGCATGTCCGAGTCCGGCCTTAGCCTTGACGTGAGGAGTGAAGTTTAGCCCACGATCAAGCAGGACACCAAGGTATTTGGGCGAGATAACCCATGCGATTTGCCTCTGCCGCAACCTCAGTGATCCCGTTGTAATCGGCAAGTGTTTCAACTGTAATTCAGTGGAAATAAAGAACATTTTGAGTTTGTGCAATTGGACTTTTAATTTCACGAACCCACAAGTCACAATATCGATGATAGCTTATCTCCTTTCTTTTGTTGATATACGAAAACCTAGCGTTCTCTAAGTATGTCATAACTTTGTGTTTCATGCTAGTTAATTGGGGAGTATACCGTACATTTTTATCCTTGTTCGGAACAAATTTTCTTTTTGGGTTTGTGAAGATTTTACATTTTCTTTGGCGGATATACGTTTCAAATATATTAACGCGTAAAGTATAAGTATTTGAAAATTTTAATTTGCTGTTAATGCAGTGTTAGAATGTGAGCTGTAAATCACGTTACTCCAGTTAGCGTCACCCTGTGGCGTCACCTGACACGTTTCTGAAGAACGAAATTTTTCGCTGTTTACTGGATGTGGGACAACGCATATAGGACAAACCGGAAGGACTATCGCAAGTAGAATAAATGAACATGGACGCAGCATTCGTTTAATGCAGCCTGGTAAGTCTGGACTGGCAGAGCATTGCTTTGATAAGGACCATAGAGCCAACTTTCGGGAGACGACCATTGTGGCAAAATGTAGTAGTTACTGGGGGCGGAGAGATAAAGTCTTTTTGGCCATTTCCTCTGAGAGCAGCACGCGTAATCGTGTAGCTGGTTTCCAGTACAGTTCCTCCTTGAAACCAGCACTAAAAATAGAAATAAATCGGTTTAAGAAGCACAAATTTATACAGCTTGAACATCAAATGAAGTAGTCACGATTTCTATGAGAACTTGTTTTTTACATCCACGCCATCTCCGGAGCTAGTATTTAATTTACTACAGTCTTTCTATAAACAAGGATTCGAGTATTGGTAATATTTTGTCGTTAATATTTTTCTTATATCATTTTAGTGTTTAATAACATTTCTTTATTCATTTATCATCCTGATGATGGGAGAGATGTACAGGAAAGTTTCAGGTCCTACGTTACCTCTGGTTTATTTTCTTTTACATTAAACCTTTCAACTTGATGTTTCAGTTCACTAAGCGTGATACTTGGAAAACACCTCACATCATATCCTTCATTTCTACACGACTGTCCTGAGAATTTCAGCATGGAATCACCTACAACTAAAACTTGATGATATTTGTTTGCTTCTTCAGTGTTGGCCTCTACGATTTTTCTGTTTCCCTCTCTCGCAAAAATCGCTTCATTTAGCATCATTTAGCACTTCGAATCGGTTTTTCAGATGCAGTTCAATACCGCTTTGCTGATGTTGAAGGTTATTATTTGGAATTGGGTTCAAGTATCCTCGCTTTCAATTATAGTTCATCTCAGTGTAACCATTGTCCCTGTTCGCCCTCTATGCTTGAACATCCAAGTTTAGTTGTTTTAAGAATGCATTGTCTCTTTTTAGATTTTCAATTTCACTTTTCAGGTTACTACTTGCGTCTTCATTGCCTTCGTATTCCTATGTCCATTTAGGATGTTTTCACTTCGCAGACTTGCATATTCATATAGTGCATCTCTTAAATTTTTGTTAAGCATTTCAATTATCTAGTGGAGTGACGACGCCATTTCTATCTGGGGTACATTTTCCGGGCACCGCTTCAGCTTTACACGAAATCGTTCTTTTTGGTCCAAGTTTTTCCCTCGCACTCCCTACATTTACACCACATACTGCACTATTATACTTCATATTAACATCTTCTTTAGACACTAAACCGTAAATTTAGCTCCTGTTAAACTGCTTCCACTTCGAAGGCTTATCCTGTGCTGTTAACTAATATGCTAAATGAACTGCAATCATAGGTGCCCAATTACTTTTTGGTAGATAGTGTATTTAGAACCATAAATTTATTCATATCAGGAATAAAATAGTATTTTCAAATGAAACGAATAAGGAGAAGGTGAAGAATCTCCAGTTTTTACATTAGTGGTCCATATTCATGACTGTAATTTTAATTTGGTTGCTACATTCCTTATCCAAACATCCTTATTTAGCTATTTTTTGTTTGTTTATTTGTTTGAAAGACGCATATGTGCAGTGTTTTCTTCTAATAACATTAACATTCTCAAACGTATCCTACTTTAAATCATTACAATCACTTCAAAATAACACACGCTGAAAACAGAGCAATATTTAGCTTCTTGAGTTGACAATGTAACGGTTGAAAAAAAAAAGACCTAGACAATAATAAACCATTGTTACAAAGATATAACAATCGGGCTATGTATTATTTCAAAACCAAACTGTAGTATGATTATTTTAATGCACCATGAACTTGTTAAGTTATTCCAAGATTTTGCATAGACATATCATTTTTTTTCCCTGTGTGCCAATTCTTTCTTGGCCAATATCTCTGAGTTGAACAAGTATTTTCCCCAGCGTGAATGCGCCCATTGAAAATACGTGCTATGTTATAAAAGAATATCACCAATATCTCAAAACTGAAGTAAATGAGGCTTCTCATATTTTGTTCTAGATCCTTCAAATCATTATTATAAAAGTGGAAGGAAAAAAAAAAAAACAGGAAAATCTGCTGCACCCTATAAAATGCTAACATTAACATTTAAAACATCATTAAGTATAAACTTGGTGTTTTGTTACATTCCTTGAAAATGTCATGTAAATTACTTAGCTGAATGTGAGGCATATGCAGATTAAATTATTCTTCTCGGATGCTAAAGTATGAACATTTTTTACTACAAGATAATTGAATTAGCAGCAATAAGCAGCATTGGGCGATTTCTACTTATTTCTGTATGGAATAGGAAAAACTTTAGGGGCAGAGCTGCAGTGTACATTGAAACTGGTTTCCTATTTCAACTCGTGGAACAGTTCTACCTCTGTATTTGTAAATTGTAACAAATGTTTATTCTGTATTGTGACCTTTCAAAGTAATTTTTTTTGTCAATAATGAAGTGTGTGTCTAAACAATAAAAAAGTATGCAAAAATCCAATGTATTACATTCACTTGAGTTTCTCTACCCTGTATAATTTATTAATGCGAATAAAAACACAAAACAATCTTCTTTTAAACATAGCTGTTTCAAATTCAGGGACTTTCTAAACATATGTTTTTGGTAAATCATGGTGTCAAGTTTTTATAATACTTTCTCTACTTACTGTTAAGTATTTAGTTTGGAAATGTAGTGAAAAGGTGTTTGCATGTTGAGATTATCCTAGCACTTCCAAGATTTAAAATCACAGCAAGAGACATCCATCAGTCCACTGTTGAATCAAACAAGCTTTACTGCTCGGCTCCTTGGGCATTACATATAGTCCGTTGCCTGCTGCTCATACTTCATAAATTACGAGTATTTAACGGCGCACTAGTTTCAAGTTTAAATCTGAAAACACTACTTTTTAATTCTTGGAAATATTGTTATGACATGAATTTCTTGGCAAATTAATACAAACCGTATCGAGCCTCATGGTGCAACGGCCGCACCGAACTTTAAAGATTTGCGGCATTATTGTTGAATGCTATTTAATGTTAGGATATGAGTGGCAAAATGCTCATTGTTGATAACTTTGTTCACATTTTCACCGTCCTTTTATGGATTTAGGATCATTATAGCTAACAGTCCTAAACAAACAGAGCAATAAAAGAGAAGTGTCCTGGGATCATTCTCATCTTATTAAAGTATAGATGTGAAATATTTGTATTTTAAGAATCATAGCTTAAAAAGTACATATATACACAAATATGCACAAATTATTTAAATCTGTACTAATATCTTAAATATGGTTTATATGCACTACGAAACTTTCGTAATAAGCTCCTTACAACATAGACTGCATTAATTTAATATTTACTTGCATATGTTTAACTATCAAGGAATAAAACATGCAAATATGCAAAAATCCGAGCTCTAGTGATGAGCATTGGGTGATACAAAATGCAGAGTTAGCGAGAAGTGTTTTATTATATGACTATACCTCCTTTTACTGCTGAATGTAAAGTACTGTGCAGGTGAACTGAATGAGAAAGAATCTGTCTAAATAACAGTTGCATTACCTTTACCTTGCTTCCCGCTATCATACTACAGTCCATCTACTTTATCTTAAAACAATGCCCGTGCTATTGTAGATAACAAAGAGTGCTTAATCCCATACATTGCGTCACTTCCAACCAACTTTGCAATTGACTCCTCGAGAATATTTGTAGCTATTCCTTTAATACTTTCAAGCGTAGCTTGAACCATCCATCAGGGGTTTCTTGGAGGATCCTGGAAAATTGCTAATTATTCTCAGCTCCATTGACTACATACGTAGTCTTCATTGTCTGATTGAGAGTCACTTTCTTCTAAATTTATGATGAAGTTGTCCAACATAAACTTATTGGTGTTTGTTGTAGTACATTTTTTCTACCCCTTTCACATGTTCACAGGCAGCCTTCCAATTTTCTGGAGTAACTTCTAGTGCTGCGTTGCGGAAGATCTCTCTCGTTTTTTGAGTGTCACAATACGTTTCGTCATATCTGCTTTCCCATATTAGCTGATAACATTCATTTTCACAAATTTTATATGGAGGTAAGCTAACTACAGTATGCCCATTTAATTCAGCTATGGGATCTATTGCTTACCGTTTGAACTTATCTTTGCTTCGCTTAATTAGTCGTGCAACACAGATTTTGTTGCTCGTTGGTCATAGTCGCTTCCCCGATTTTGCAGCCGTTCCTTAATTTCTTTCTTTAGTGAATTCCAAACTGTGGCTGTATTTATTTCAACGGAATGATTGGGGGAATTATATATTATAATTGACTCTTATCTTTGCTTCTCTTAATTAGCCGTACAACACAGATTTTATTGTTCGTTGGTCATAGTCGCTTCCCCGATTTTGCAGCCGTTCTTTAATTTCTTTCTTTAGTGAATTCCAAACTGTGGCTGTATTTATTTCAACGGAATGATAGAGAGCATTATCCATTATAATAATACTCTGTTCCAGGATGTTCTGCACAAGCTGGTTAGTAAAACATTGCTTGAATACATCTCCATCCATTTCCTCGTGGTAATCCATAATGGATTTCGATTTAAATACTGGTAGTACATTAGAAACAAATCCTCTAGATGTTAAAGCATGCAAAACAGTAAATCTAGAGCCCTTTCCAAATGGCACACATAAAGGAGATCCAGTTCGTTAGTTTCAGAAACCCATATTTTTCCTTTCCACTGATTAATCTTCATACAGGATTTTTTTTTCTAATGGATAATGGACCGCCTAGTATTTCGTATATTCATTTGCCGTAAAAAAGTGAAATTGTCTGACCATGACATCGGCTTTTTACATCAGAATTTTCTTCCTAGAATGTACTTTACATAAAGGAATGCAATGCTGTTCAGTATCTCACATAAAATCCACTTACTTCCACTAAGAATATCTGCATCTTTTAATGCTTGATTAATGCCTTTTAAACTGTACAGAAAATACGATTTATATAATCTATAAATTATGCTTCAAATGGTCTGTCACTTTCGTAAATGAATCGAATGCTGTTTTTTTATTGGTTTCCTCCTTTATGTAACAAATATCCTATTTTTATTTGCTTCTCCTTTCTGTATATTAAGGTATGAGATATACCAGTTGCTGCGGTGGATTTTTCTATGATCTGTGTCACGGATATTGTTGGTTTACCAAATGTTAATGCCTTCAGTTAATCAGCGAAGAAATTATGTACCAAACATAGTGTTGCGTGGATCAGATTGAAGAGATATCATTCTTCTCCAAACACCAGCTTGGAACACTAGGATAACCAACATAATAAGCAAGACTAAACACATCACAAGCGTTTCCACGTGTTACGTCAAAATAATGCACTATTTGCAAATAAGCAAGCATCTATAGCTGACTGATGGAGACTACTGTGACTTTCAAATGAGATGATTTTCATCTTTGAATGTTACCGGGCCAATAACCAATCTGAGGCCTGCGGTGTTGTCATGTTGCATTCCCATAATTTGGGTGTGATGATCGTCAAGTGAACCCGTTTGCGATAAATACATTTGTGCTAAGACGCAAATTCAAATTTTGAAAGAAGTTATCCACGAGGAAGGTAGGTGGTGATGATGATGGTGATTGGGTTTAAGGGCGACCAACCACAAGGTTATCAGCGCCCTTAAAGTGCCGAAAATGATAAAAACAAGGTAAAGTGCTAAAAGATGGTCCTTTAGATAAAAACTATATAGAACAACCACATAACAGTACCTCACACACTAAAAGAAAACTTAAAACCGGTAAAAGGTTAAATTGACTAAAAAGCACAAATGGTTGGGACCTATATTCTAAAATTTAAAGATAAAAAGAAAGCTAAAACCTTAGTCACTACTGTCTCGTCATCGGCCAGTGTCTCTGCCAAGCTGGCCGGCAGCTAGAGAGACCGGAGGAGAGGTGCTAATCTAAAAACAGTCTAAAACTATGTGTCGGACCGTCAGGTAGCAACCGGTTCTGGGGTCCGGTTTAATAAAAGTTGTGACTAAAATAGCAGTGACCAATACGTAACCGAGCTAAAACAACTTCCTCCCGCCGGGATGCACGAGAAGAAGTGGCCCAGGGAATCGGAAGTTCCTTTACCTGTCTAAGTTTGTTGCTGCGGACAGCAGACCACTCACCGCGCCAGCACGAGAGTACCACTCTCCGCACAACGAGCCGAAAGTCTTCCGAGAGCACTGGGCCGTGTGGTAACCGCTTTAGCTGCCGAAACTGCCATTTCATTTCCCCGCAAGCCCACGTCACCAGGAGCCCAGGCACATACACCCGAGGCGTGTATACCGTGGAGGGCGTCCTGGATACGCTGTACAAGGGGGTGTTGGATGTACAGGTCACGAAGGCTTTGAAGTGCGCTAAGGGAATCGCTGAGTATAAGGCAATTGCCCAAACTTCGGCGGCGAATATATAAAAGGGCTCGATGTATGGCGTGGAGTTTTGCAATGTAGATGGAAGTGCTGGCATGGAGACCAAATGTAAAGGGTTAGGCCCCATGGACGTGCACATCCCACACCAGCAGAGCTTTATGAACCGTCAGAATAAATTAAAATACGGTCTGTATATGCAGATAAAAATTCTAAAAATAAACTGCGCAGACTACTCGTGGGCATGGTCAACTTGCTGTGCACTGTCATCCTAAGATCGACGTGGGCTGCTACACGCAACCATAGAGGATACAACCCTTCACCTCTAGGAAGCATCTTAGGCATCTCGAGCCGGGGGGGGGGGGGCTTTGGAGCGACACGCGTGTTCCTGTAATGAACGTCAGAGGAGGTGTCGAAGAAGGATGTAAACGTTGGATGTGAAGGCATACTATATAGCCCACAGCCATAATTCCCCAGCAAAATGTCGCGCCGATATTACAGAGGATATTGAAACCTCCTACACAGCTTGTATTTGGCCAAACACTGAGGTTAACACTTCATAGTAAACCTGCCGGAATACCAACTCCTGCATCTAACATCTGTCTACTTCGACTACAGTGGTCATGAAACAGCTGCAGCCGATAAGCGTAATTTAAACTTTTTTGTGTATACAGCAATGCAAACAAGTACAGCTTTAATATGCAAAATGCACCTGTTGGACATTCGAAATCAGTGGGTGTAGTGCAAACCTGCAACCTTATGAAGGAACCGCCCCCGGATTAAGATGGAGCACCGTTGGAATGAGTTGGCGGGGCAAATAGGAGATCCTGGAGAAAACCCGCCCAGCGGCGTGTTGTCCATCACAAAACTCACTTTGCAGTCGCCTGGGATCGAACCCGGGCCACCTTGGTGAGGGTCGAGCAGACGCGGCCCTGTTCAGTTAACAGTTGCCCATATTGTGTTTGAATGATTTGGTGGACCTGCTTAGTGACAGTTGATGTAGGAAGCCAGCAACAACAAGCATTTACGCAGCGGGCTGCAATTATTGTAATTTCTTTCAGTGTGTAAGTTTGGAATAGACTCAGCCAACATTGTTCATGTGACATATAGACCGTCTTTAATTAATGGGAATATTTTTTGTCTGCCGCAACCTACACCACGACGGAACGAATTGTATTGTTAACAGAAAAAGGATTTAAATGAAAGGTTCAAAAATTGCTTGACCTTTTGTTTCAGTGCAATTTCAACAATATCAAATCATTTCTCAGTGCTATGTTGTGTTTTAATAACAACTGTCAATGCAGTCTCTCAGTGGCACTCGAAGCCCTTGAACTGTACTGTGGGATTGGAACGACGGATAGTTGATACTCGGTTTGTTCTACTTGCTTTACTTATACCAAACGTGCTTTGTTTATGTAGAAGATCTCTGTAATGTTCTTCAATCAAAAGCTGTCAATAAAACTGCTTGCCACGAAAAAATAGGAATTCTGTTAAAAATAAACAGTTAGAAAGGGTATATTCACGGCCGGCGTCGTTAACTCCACTATGTTGTCCGGGCTTTTAGGCCGTGGTCAATTTGAATTACTTTCCGACGTTTCGCCGAAAACTGCGTTCGGCATCTTCAGGGTTCTAAGTCAAGAAACCCGGAGTCCAACACAAGACCAGTAGCATAGCTACTGTCAAATAATGAAATGGTGAAGGTGGATGGCTCCAAGATGAAATGATTTGCTTATTCCGTATTTCTTATCTCTTGCCTCGGTTTACAGAGGAAATTGTCTGCAGAGCGACAGGGCTAAGTTGGCTGCACATGAATTTGCACCGAAACGCTTTCAGAACCTAATTCAAGGCTATATTAAAGAAAAGAGAGCAGAAGCCACCTTATTTAAGTTTAGTTTTTCCCTTCTTGATATTCTGCATTTGGTAACATTGGAGAGAGAGTACGGTTTGGTAATTCCATTTGATTTATACCATACCAACGTTTCTGAAGTTAATTGCTTCACTCTAGGCGAAAGAAGACAAAGAGGAGAATAACGACGAGCAGTGGCGAGACAGCAAATATATGTATTAAACAAAATGTCGACTTTAGGCGTTGTTTACGTGCAATAAGTTATTCAATTTGATGTATTTGTGTCTCCCCGTCCTCTTTTCACGACCAACACGCCGAGGTTAAATCTCCCCTCACGTGACTGGCGCTGATATATTGCACTCACTCCGTTTCTCACGGGTAATTTGTCTTGCAACCCCCGGAGATTATCCGTAGGGTGTTTGTGGTCACAGCTCTCGCGTTTCCAACTTGGCCGTGCTGTCCTCACCACCTCATGCCCGGCATTTGTACATGAATTAGTTTTTTTTAATGTATTTTTTATATTTGGTCTACAAATCGGAGCTAACAAGTTTGACATGGTTTCAAGTACAAGGATACACGAAAATTGTTTAATTACACCAATTTTAGTTCCGTTGTCGACAATTTGCGTTAATTTCAGGTGCTATGATTTAAGTGCAGAGGAACATAAGATATTACCTTAATTGCATTGTGATTTTGACTGATTTGCAAATTCATAACCGTTTTGCTTCTGTCGACGATCGCGGAGTGGCGAGTCACACTCGCCGATGCTTGAATTATCCCCAGTGCTTTCTGCTCTAGCGGGCGATGTGACAAATTAGAAGATACAACCTTGATAACCATTGTTATTCACTTTCATGTCACAGCGGCTGTGCTAATTCTTTCTCATGATTGTCCCTGAGAATATGTTTATTGTTGTCAATATCACTATCATTGTTGGACCCATCATAATTTGTTGCCATATTCACAATTATGCACAGATGTATTTTTTAGAGGTGGCGCATGACCTTGCTTGGATATGCGCGAGTGACGTCATGCAAATCAATGGTAGGGCAAGATCCCTGCCTTTACCAGCAGATTGCTGATGAAGTTAATGGGTTAGATGACAAATGACTAACCTGACACCCCTTTTTCTTATAAATAAACAAGTGGAGTCGACCATAAACTACTGCGCATTACGTCATACGTCACGTCCAAAAATACATCTGTAATGTATAATACCCTACACGATTCCATGTTTGCCCTCCCTCCAATATTCAGTTTCTGTTTCCTCCACTTTCTTATTTTTTGTTCTTTCTTGAGTGATAGACTTCCAGAAGGGGAATAAATCTCCTTCCCTCATATCTTGGTTGCAATTAACATCACTTTTCTGCAAGAAATACACTATCTCTTTCTTGATAGCATATTTGGTTGGGCACTTTTCAGATAAGACTCATTATTCATTATTATATGTAAAAAAGGCGGGATGTGTAGAATAAACATTTTATTCAACCATTTTTCTGGCTCATTTGGCCATAATAATCCCCACTGGTGCTTCCTGCCATATGGAACAGTTTTCTCTGCATTCAGAAACCTCGTCTTGCCTCCAGCATTACCGTAAAAAAATTTAACCGACTCTCTGCATTTTAACTTTCGAAAACCTCATCTACTGACAGAACCTCTTCTTATGTGACTACCTCACGAAGAAGGAAAAACAAAACTCTTGTTGTTCAAATTATTAATCTGCTGCCCCATTTGTTGCCTATTTGAGTGGGAAATTTATGGAATTTTGCCTGGATTCTTTATTGTATTTTTCTCTTAAATTCCAAATCAACTGACGAGCCTCATTATGGACCACAAGATTTCGTTTACGAAAGACCTCTAATGTACCCTTAGCCATAATAAGTTACAGTAGCTTGGCACTTATCGAGTAGCAGTATTTCCATAAAGTCCCTGCATTTAAGTGCCTAAGCTTAGAAGCGAGTCTCATCCAGCTCAGTGGAAGTGGTATGAAGTATAACGTTGGCGTGCTTCTCTGAGACGATTGGGGAAGCTCTGTGATGTCGTCCAAATCATCATCTGCTTCGCTCGTGTAAGAAACAATAACAACCTCACGTATAATTTCTGTTTATGCAAGCATTACCTCATGTCACCCTATAACTGACTTCCCCGCATCTTGCAAACACACAAAGCTTGGTCCCGTACAGTACTTTACTGGTCTGTAACCAACAACACGCTGATTTTCGCGCATACAGGTTTGCGCATGTGACTGCTGGACGACTCGCATACTGGAATCGCCACCATTGCCAGAGGCTTTATGGAAGTACGGCTATTCTAACACACAAATGCTTAGAAGCGAGAGAACGGCCACTGATGCTCGTGAAAGGATAAATAACAATGTAACGTGATAATTTCTGTTTATGCAAGCACTTCCACACGAACCAGCATACCCTTCACCAGATTTTCCAGCATCCCGTAAACACACAGAGCTTGGTCCCGTACAATATGTATCATAGCTTGCAATTTAGTAGAACAGTTCTAGTTTTAATTCTTCAAAACGAATGAATAGTGTGTAATAAAACAATTAGTTAAAAGACCATTCTCTCAGTTGGAAAACGAGGATAAATTAGTAAAACAGAGAAGGCCTAGTCCAGATCTTCGGCACCTACTGTCGTTAGCAAAGGCAAAAAATAAGAATCCTTACAGAAGGTATTTTAATATAAAATATATGGCTGTCTGGTTCATGCGAAATACATATAACTTTACTGTTGGCCATGATTGTTTGCAACTGAGAAAATGCCCTGGAATACTATGGGTTTCACAAACTTACATATTTGATCATAACTTTGGATAAATATAGGAGATCAACAACCATATAAAATATTTTATGTCATTAAAAACGTTCCGCACTCAAAGGTTAGAGCATTCACTGAATATTGAGAAAAAATTGCTAATGGTTTGAATAATGAAAAGGTTAAAGGAAATAGAAATCTATTGACTAGATTGACTGATGTTGTGGTATTTCTTTCAAAATAAGAATACCTTTTTACAGGACACGATGAATGTGAGGCGTCATTAAATGAAGGCAATTACATTGAGCTGCTGAAATTTTTGGGTAATTATAACTTGGCACTGTCTCAGCATTTAATGACAGCTACCGTTTCCAAAGGCACCTCCGCTGTATGTAGAGTGACCCAGTCGGTGCTCTGGCCATTAATGACTCCAATAAGAGTCGATTATTTACTATTCTACATTTTGTTGATGATGGCAATTGCAAATTGTATACATTTCACTGATGTAAGTTCTAACAGAAAGCCAGTGGTTTATGTATAATGCAGACTATAGATGAACTTAGGATATTTAGGAAAAAATGTTGTTCAAACTTTCGATGATGCTGCAGTGATGGTCGGACATGTTTCTGGATTTCAGATTTTAATTAAAACCAATAACCTGTTGCTATTTTCATCCACTGTTATAGTCACAGAATTTATCATATTATTCTTTCCCAATCTGTGAATTATGTCAAGGAAAATCACGCAATTTGTTGTTTCCGTTAATGATTTAACCGCCTTTTTTGTCATATTTCACTTCAGATTCGAATGCTCTTAAAGCCTTTACTGAAATGAAAATGTCAAGTGTCGCACCTACATGACAGAATTTTACCTCCAGGTTTGTATAAATAGCTTACGACTACAGAAGTCATCTTATCAGGTTCTTAGAAGAGGAACCCTGGATTTGAAGTGATAGTTCACAACTTGAATATAATATTGTTATTCATATACAAACATGAAAATGTAACTTCTATAGAGAGAAAAAAAAATGCTTAAAATGCACCGAGGTTTTGCATGATTTAGGCGTGAATTAAAATCATAGCAATGTTGGGTCGCTATTGTGAGTAACGAACGCAGCATGTATGTAGTATGTAGAGGAAGACAGCTAACTTGGCAGGCGGAAGAGCAGATTCCAGTAGAATAAAGAAGCCGCCAAGAATGCTTGCAAGGGAAAACAAACACCAGCGGCGAAGCCGTCGTCACGAATACACATTATTCCGCGGAAAAGATAAGTCAGAGGAACAGTCTTGTCTCAGCAGCAGCAGTGGTATCGTTGAAGAGTGAACCTCCTCCTCAGAAGAGAGGCCTTCGACATTTTGCCATTTCGGGACCTTGTCCCTTACTGGCATGGTCGTGTGTATTTAATGAGATAACGGTGGGTAGATGGTGGTGATATGGGTAATGATTTTGTTGTTGTTTGATTAGTGGTGATTGGATATATTGGGGCTAGGATTAGTTCTGCAATGAACAGTTTAACACGGCGAGGTGAAAGATTTTTTGTTGTTGTTGGATTTACGTCCTCCAACGTTAATTCATATCGGACGGTGAATGATGATACCGAAATTATGGGTTGCCAGAAGCAAAGAATAATGATAGACGTCGAAGGAATGTTGGTTCTTTGTTACGACAACGGGCAAGCCCAGTCCAGTGGGGAAAGTGTTCTAACAAAGCCATGAATGAAAGGAACAGTGTCCTTAGAAGGTTTCTAAAGGAATTGTCACTTGACGTATATGAATAGGAATTCTTTGGATCGTTTACAATGGCGACCAAAACAGCCACAAAGGGTCTTTGGTTTGAAAAAGGAATTTGGAGAGTGAAAGTTATATAAATATACACACGCAGATGTGGTCAGGGAGGCACTCTTCGGCGTTTAGCCGATGGAGACGGGTCGCGGATAGAAAGCCATTATAAAGTCTTCGGCGTGCAGCCAATAAAAGGGAAGAGTCAGACGTGAAGCCTATTAGAGCGGTCAACTTGTTCGGTCTTGAATATTTGTCAGGTCATCAAAATTTATTGAGAAATATAATTAGCATTCAGTCATTATAAACCGTGATTGGTAACCCTCGGTCGGCAGCTTCCATTTCGAGTTTTGAAATAAGAAGCAGTGAATAAATAATTTGGAAACGGGCATTCCAGTGTTGTAAAATTTCCTTCTCACACACATCCACGCATACCCTGAGAGAAACCTCATTGCTCACTATAATATTTGCTTCAAACTGGTGCACAACGAAGAGCAGTGGTAACCTGTGATCACCACCATTAGAAACAGTTACAATGAATTGGGTGAAATGATGCTCAAATGAGTCCAGGGTCCATGGAGCTTAGAGTTACCCGACATTCATCTTGAAGGATAAGGGAAAACACCGGAAAAACATCATCCAGGTAACTTCGAACTCGGGACCTCTTGAACGTGAAGCAGACATGCTACCATCTACGCTATCGAGGCGGGCGAGGTGAAAGATCCTGGGTTCAGTGCTGCACGGTTGTGAAGAGCAGCAAAACAAATAAAACAAAACAAAAACAAATACAATTAATAATCTTGCAGCAACTCGATGCAATTAACAGTGTTACGAAGCGTAAGTGCCGAACATTATTTCAGTGTACCTACGACGTTCCTTCCTGCCACATTCACTTTTGAATCCCGCCATAACACTTTCAGCCAACAATTAACCATTTCTGGGTCGATCTTGAGACGTGCAAAACAGTCCCGCGAGAAACCAAGATCAAAGTCGTCTTCGACGCCGGGCAAGAGAAGTACAACGTTCTTGATCACAACGAAGAGGTAAGAAATTCGCTTCAGATTTGATCTGAAGAGAAAGTCAACTTGACTTCGGGTTTTGTGCGATTTCTCTCAAGGACTCTAAACCAACTTTTTCCTGGTTGTGCACAGTAAAAGTTTTGCACCTTCAGAAATTAATTTTCAAATTTTACAGTAAACGGTTTTATTACCACAATGCAAAATTACTAGATACACAGGATTTGAAGAAATATGGTCAGAATCTATGAGCGTTGCTAATGAAGATAACAAAGAAAGGTCGAGAAAGAGAAACTGTCGTGAAGATGGAACGCGTTTGTACTTAATAATTTTCTACAAAGTCCTGGACACATTAATAAAATAAGATTTGAATAATAGCAACAGTTACATTTCTGGCATTACTGCGTTCTAAACATTTGGGGTGTTATGATAAAAATGTTGTAGCGAACTCGTATTATGTGAACTGAGAGAAGCATACCTACTTCGATATAGTGTATTTGAAAAATGAACTGAAAATGCTATATTAACTGCAGGAATTTTCTAACATATGCATTCAAACTATTGCAAATTATATGAAATAATTTGTGTTGTGTACAGCCAAGTTTATAAACAATGGGAACTTATCTTCACATTTCCTTCTACTACTACAAGTGCAGAAAAGAGTTTTTCAGCTTATAAGGAATAAAATCTTATTTACGAGCAGCACACGTCAGATTCGATTGAGCAACTTGGTGAAAAAAGACATACTTGTTTCATTGATTTGATACAACGAGGAATTGTTTACCGGTAAAGAAAGACGACTGAAATGCTTGTATGTATAAACAATTCTGGTGAAATTGTTTATATTACTTCTATAGTTATTCTTTAGCTTATATTGATTTACAGCTTGTTTCAATAAAAATTTATTTAAACCAACTCAATGTTAACCTTTTATCTTTTATTGATTGGATCTGGTAGTGATAGCCCAAGACTCAATTCCGGCATTAATATCTCCTTTCCCCCCTCCTTTCCATATTTTTCTCTGTCTCAGCAGATTAGCTATAAACCTTAATAATATTGTCTGTGATCTCGTATCTACTGCTTCAAAAGTTTTTACCATCCACCATTCTTTCTAGTGCATATGTTAGAAAGTCGTTTCTTCTCATTCAATGTCCACGCCAATTATTTCTCACCCTTTTTGATCAGTTTTAGCACTGTTATTTCTTCAGCAAGTTTTTCTAAACAGCTCCATTAGCATTTGCTCTCTGTTTCAAACGCTCTTTTAACCCCTGTAAGCACATTTAAAATGTTTTCACTTCCTCGAAACATCAGGAACGTCTGCAGCTGTTTAGTTAAGCTTTAATACTGCAAACTTTGATTTTCTGTTTTATTTCCAGTCTTCATTATGTTTAGTTAATACAACAACAACAACAATAATAATAATAATAATAATTAATAATAATAATAATAATAATAATAATAATAATAATAATAATAATAATAATAATAATAATAATAATAATAATAATAATAATAATAATAATAATAATAATAATAATAATAATAATAATAATAATAATAATAATAATAATAATAATAATAATAATAATAATAATAATAATAATAATAATAATAATAATAATAATAATAATAATAATAATAATAATAATAATAATAATAATAATAATAATAATAATAATAATAATAATAATAATAATAATAATAATAATAATAATAATAATAATAATAATAATAATAATAATAATAATAATAATAATAATAATAATAATAATAATAATAATAATAATAATAATAATAATAATAATAATAATAATAATAATAATAATAATAATAATAATAATAATAATAATAATAATAATAATAATAATAATAATAATAATAATAATAATAATAATAATAATAATGATAATGATGATGATGATGATGATGATCATCATCATCATGTTTGCCTTGACTTTTCTCTACTTTACTTCTAATATACATATTATCTATAGATTTTCTAAAGTGTTTCTCTAGCTGTATTATTTTATTCCAAATTGACAATTTAATTTTATTGACTTAGTATCGATTGTGTTTGTCCTTGATTTATCTACGTTCTATGCTCCTCATTGCATATCCCATATATACTTTCCTCTAATACTATTAATGTTGTATCTTCAACGAATCGTAGGCATTTTCTTCAATCCATTACCGTATTTCCATTGTTTGGAATTTATCATTTAGCCAATTTTGTCGTTAAGGACTTTTATTTGAGAGAGAAACAGTAGCATGCGTATTAAAACAAGGAAGAAAATTTATCACTGTAAATCTACAGAGAGACCAGTTTAAAGTACACAATTTACGTAAAATAATTTTGTATCTTTAAACATAACCCAACCGCTTTCTTTTCAACGCTTAATTTTTCATATTTAAGTGAAATATTTTGAACTAAGGATAACTGACTGCTGTTTACCAATGATTTCGAATTTTGAAATCAACTCAAATTGAAATTTGGCAGGGAAAGACACTAACATCCTTCCTAAAAGCTGGTAATTTTCTATGTAATTTTGTTGCAAAGTGGACCATTCGTTAGTCGAGAAAGTCCGATGAGTAGTATACAAATCCATTATCAGCTTCTAGAAATGAATTCATCATTCATGAATCCATTATTGACTGCAGTTGAGATAGAAGAGCATGTTCCACGGCATTTACATCTCAACGAAGGTCTGCAAAAGATTTAGGAAAGGGAGAATACTGACAACCCGCAGCACTCTCTGAGCTGGAAATAAGTTGATTTTGTTGATGTACCAACACAGCACTGCTTCTCTAATTCAGTGGCTTGGTAAGATACGTTTACATTTAGTTTCTTCTAGAGGCAATATTAATAAATTGAGTGTAAAAGAATGGTGACTAACGACCGTCTTATGTCTCAGTAGAGAAAACGTACGAATTATTAGTTTCAGAGGTAACTTTTTGGGTAACAAACACTCAGTGTCCCCGTTTGACTATTCATTTATAGATTAATAATGTCTTTTATAAAGAAACGATCAATTTAAGTGCCAATTGGCTTGCCAATTTAGGTGTTAAGAAAAAGAAATTGGCTGAAAGTCGAGTAGCTAAGGAAATTAGTGAATTCAGCCAAATATAAATTCATTAGCTAAAGGTTCAGTTATAACTCACAATTAACATTCACAGGTTTGCATAAATGCACTTCTGAAAATTAGAAAAAGAAAATAATTCTTAGAATTTAGGAACACAGAGTGAAAATTCTGTTTAAGATGTTGAAAATACATTTAAGATTTAGTAACGCATAATCTACAAACTAGTTACCCAAGTAACGGAAAAAGATCAAGAATTTAACTTGCAGCAATTATTTATTTGGGTTTCATACATTTCACGAAAATATTGAACTCTGTGCAACTTGCTTTAATCTTGACTGCACTGCAAAACCAAGGTATAGAAGAAAAATGCATAAGAATAATTACCGTATCTACTGAAACATGAAAGATATAAATTGAGAGAGAAGGAAACAGCTTCCAAATAAGAGAAGAGTCAAACATGCTTATTTATTAGCCTATTAGAAGATCTTTAGAAAAATAAAAATGGACTGGGGAATCCTAATGGATGGGAAGGAACTACGAGTCTTAAGGTTCACATATGAATCAGTTTGCAACTTCCGCGGACGAATTAAGAGAAGTACAAGAATTACCCAGCAGAGCAAGAAAGTAGGACGGAGCTAAATCTCCAAAGAGTTAATGACCGACAGCAACGAACAAATCGTCAGAATAAGAAACAGTGAACTAAAATATATCACCAATGGGCAGCATGGCCAAAATGGGCAGCATGAGCTCTGAAATGTAACATGAAAGAGGTACTTGGTAGCTTCATCTTTCCTTTCCTACTATATGGAGCCCAAACATGGTCTTAACAGGCAGAGAAAGAAAATGTTAGTAATATGTCAACATGAGAAAAATTCCTTGAGTTAGCATCCAAGACAGAGTTCTCAATGAAGAACTGAGGAGTAGGATTACTAAAGAGGGGATTCGACACCGAAACCTGTGGTTTATTGTACCTAAGCCGCAAGCGGGGCATCCTCGGCAGGAAGGAAGAGGCAAGAAGAGACAGGGTGGTCGATCCAAGGAGTCACGACTAAGCCAAGACACCCGCCGACACTTCTGCCCTGAAAGAGGCCACCAGATGAGAGATGATGTGAAATTATAATGGAGATGAAATGGAGAAACAGGAAATTCGGTGAATATAGTTAACGTACCCAGCATTCGGCTGGCGACCCGGGAAAACCCTCTAGCAAACCAATGGGTCAGGTACGACGACCATGGGAATCGAACCCGGACCTCCCGAATGTGGGCCATAGACGAAACCGCCTGAGCCATCCCGCTCAGCAAGAACTAAGGAAGATGACAGCCATATATATTCACAATTCTATACCTAATTATGGGTTATGTGCTATATCTTAATAGATGTCCAAGTTTGCGAAATGAATCCAGTTGTTACCATATGTTATTTCCTTTCAATTCCATTATTTTAGTTACAGAATTTCATGACAACGTGCCTTATTTTCAATCTTTATGAATCAACTCCATCAGAAAACTGTATGGAACTATCTAATACGGAATATGCCAGTGTTGTGTAAAACACTTTGTTTGATGACCTTAAGAAGAGACAACTATAATAGAGTACTCCAATGAACTATTTTGTCTGTGTGGTTCGGTGAGTTGTTTTATTTAAACAAACCATTCCACAAGCTGTGGTGCGTTTTAACTGGATGTAGAGAGGAAACAAAACACCACCAGCGGTGTTTTACATAAAGCAAGAACCAGAAACAAATGAGGTAGCGTCAGAAATATGACCATACGCTGCTCTAAAGTACATCTAAAGTGGTGGCAGTTACTCCACTGCGGACTTCCCTTCACCCCTATCCATCCCGCACTTCATGAAACCTTAACTGGGCCCTTGTACCGCAGACATAAACATTTGTGATTTAATAGCCCCGCTACGTTCATTGTGCAAATGAATTTTAATATTTGACGAGGTCGGTTTACACAGCAGGTGTAGGAATCCGCCGCTACCCTCCCCGTGACGTCAGAATAAAGTAAGTGATAGCGACTGAGACAGAGCAACGTAATCATCACTTTTAATATAATTTAACAAATGAAGATAATTAAAGCGTTGCAACAGCACTTAGCCTGATAATGGCGTTGTTAGCAACACCAATTAGTCATCGTATCATGTGACTGTTAGGGAAAGCGGAGCTGCTAGTGATGCTACACCACAGGACGAGGAATTCTGAAAAGGCACCGGTTTATTATGTAATTAAATGAGAGCAGTGGCGTAGCTTTTGTGCATAAAAACAGGCTTAAAGTGCTTAAATGTGCAAACATGCAAATGTGCAACTTTTAAGGAATAAAATGGCAATTATAGATATTAGAATCACCCGACTTCTGTACCCAGCAGCTTATTTTCATAGTCATTACTAGAGCCCGGATGTGTAAGCACAATCAAATGATGAAATAATCAAGCAAATAAGCACGAAACTTGAAATAAATAAGTACCAAAATAAGCAAATAGAAATAAAAATTTAATCATAAATGTATTGTTTGGTAGAAGTTTTACCTTACACTTGTTACAGTACACGAGAGAGTTATCTTGAATTTTTTTTTGTTCCATTTACTTTAACTCCAATGGCCATATCGGCTGCCGTTCTCCTTTGGAACATATCGAAGGTGTTAACTGGTATTCGTTGGGTTTTAATTACACACACATTCGAACTCTCATTCATACTTTCAGACTCTGGGGAAGATGAATTATCTTGATCGGAGAAAAATCCCGGGACCCCTTTGAGATTTTCTTGTGGGAAGCGCCTGCGTTTTTCTGTGAAAAAAATTTTATACTGTGAAAAGGATCTCTCAACGTCTCATGACGTTACTGGAACATGCGAAAAGTACCACAATTCTTTTTAAATGGACTTCCCATAGATATAGGTTTCTGTATCAGAAAGTTCTGTAGAAATTTTAATGTCTCGTAACCGCGATTTTTCATTAATACCTCACTGAGTTTCTCAAAGGCAGTTTTAGCAATACTGTGAATCTCTGAAGACAACGTTACTCAAATTTCATATATCAAATAAATTGAATGCTCCAAGGTATTATTTCGAGTTTCCAACTCTGTTATAATAGCAGGTATTTTGGAGAAGCGGTTATGGATGTACTCTAACTTATCTTGAATGCCAATATTAGCAAATCATTCTTGTACTGTGGTGATGTTGTTTATATTTTCTACATATAATGAGTACATCACTGTTTTATTTCACTAAAATGTTCTGCGTAGAATGACATAGCCTTTAACCAAGAACCCCATCGAGTTAAAACTGGCTGAGGAGGTAAAGACAAATTTGGAAGGACTTCATGAAATTTTTTAACCCTAATCGGCGACAGTAGGTACACTTTCTTTACGCTAGAGGCAAGAAGATCCACGGTTTTATATCGGCTCCTGACTCTTTTGGTGAGACGATGTTGGTTAGGAGTGAAAATTTACTTTTAAATTAATATGATTTGGATAAAATAAGCTATTTTAATTTAAAGCATATAATAAGCAAGCAAATGCCGTATTTCAGCAAAAAAGCATTTATAAGCATTTTGCTTAGAAATCCGGGCTCTAGTCATTACATTAATTATGCCTTATAATCTTCATTTTTCTGTCCATCCAATTAGACAAAACTGTTTTTATAGACATTTAGTATTTTGCTGTAGCTATACGGAGTATAAAGCAGGGTAGAACGACAAATTATGTTAAGAAAACAAGTTGCTCTATGCGAACTTCCATGTTGCATACTATTTACATGGGCTGTGAGAAATCAAAGAGTGGCAACTTTAGAACTTTAGAAAATATATGGATAAAATATACAAATATTGAAACAACATTAATATCATACGAAAGATTAATCTATGTCCGTTATTATACCACATAGGTTGGGTATTTTAAAGGGAGGTGCAATTTCCTTACAATTATTTTTTCGTCCGTATCCTATGGTTTAACAATTGCACAAACTTATGCAACGTTTATTCCCTGGTGTCGTCCTCCAGGACGAGTTCAAAGTTCGGTGGCTATCTTCGGCGTAATAAACCTTAGCATGTCTTCCTTCAGAAGGAAAGTAAAGTCGATAGTCCCGTTTCGTAGACTTACGGCTCGTAAAAGAACCTCAAACCTGATAATGAGGCATATGAGAAAAATTAAACGGCGTTTCACGTTCAGTATAAACAAGACGCTGAAAATCACAGCAGTTAAAGAGTTCCATAAAAAGAAGATGGGCCTCTTTAACGCACACAGTTTACTTTCTGGACAGGTTGAGTCAGACTGAAAAATTCAATGCCATAGCTAGGATTGGAACACGGAGATTTAATGTCATACTGACACGTTGGCCATGGTAGCTCAATGGTTAGAGCAACTGGATGGAGACCGAGAGATCCGTGTTCAAATCCCGGCTATGGCATTGAATTTTTCAGTCTGACTCAACCTGTCCAGAATTTGGCCTACACACGGTTGGGGTGAAAGAACGATTTAATTTACAGTTTGCTTTCTTGCTTTCTGTAAGTGTTTAAACTAGTTCTTAATATAGAGCAGGGATAGGAAGAAAGACATTGTAAGTGTGAATTTATTCTCCCTCTAGTCACCTCTCTAGACTGGTCCCCTCTGCCTAATCTCTACACCCAAGTAGAACAGTACTATAGCTTGTCTTAACCTTAAAAGACAGTAGAGAAGTAAATGGAATCTCTCTCTTTCTCTACCACACGGGAATTCTCATTAGCTTCGTCCTTTTTTATGTTCGCATTACCACTTGCTAATAACATGGCATAAGTAATTAATTACAAAAATTTGCAGCTTTGAACACACTGTCTTAAATAAGGGTTGAAGGCAATTTTTAAAAGAAACCGCAATCCTCTAACTTCTTGAATTTGTCATATGTGTAAAATAAGCAAAAGGCATTCATCTATTTAAAACAACGGCGACATGCAAGGCAGGTACCATTCTGTCAATGAGCAGGCAATATGGCGCAGTAAAAGTGAACACGTTTGCAAGAAGAGCTCCTGTGACTATACTTATAGCGTGTGAAAGATTGTGAAGTGTTACGTGAAGCTATCTGACAGTTTTGTAAATACTTATAGTTATCGAAGGGAACGCTAAGTAGAAAAACGAAGTATTGGTAAGCTAAGAAGTAAGGACCGCACATTAATATTGAATGACTTATGTTACTTTTCAAGTCAAATTAGTATCAGTAAGGCAATGAAAGAAACATCTAAGACTACCGGATGTTCAGAAACTTAGTACATTGAATAAAAAAGGAACGAATGAAACTTCCCCTATGAACTCCATAAAAAAGGGCGGAGAAACAAAAGGATTAACGCAATATGATAGAATAGTGCAAAGCGGAGTGCGGCGTATTGTTCATTCTTTGCTGCTTGAAAAGATTCCACCCACGTTGAATCTAGATTTGGCAGGGTAAACAGTTTTGACGACACCCTATCTAATTTCTCAAGGGCTACTTTGAATTGGTTCCTACATGATTTGGGTTTGAATATGAAAGAAAATGTAACAAGTATGTACTAACAGAAAGAGAAGATGATATCAGATTTTTCGTCGAGGCTAATGGACGACGAAATGGTAGGAATAGCACCCTCATCAGATGACAGTGAAAAAGCATAAAAGTAACCGACATACTTAAAGCATATTTAAAGCTTTTATCATTGCATCCCTCCATTTGCATTGTTTTAATATATATTTTGTCTGTAAAATCTTGTTTTTAACAAGTAAAGGGAGGAGTAAAATTGAAATGCATGCACTCAGAACATGTGGCAACAGGGCGCCTCATAAGATCTGTACTGTCTTCTAAGCATGAGATGCGCTGTAACAAAACCGATTATAGTCACGTGACATCTTGTCATTTTAGTGGTGGATTGCATTGTGGCATGAGTGAACCACGAAAGTTTAATGGGACTGGAAGAACCAAGTACCTTTTTCGTTCTTCACGATGGTAAGCATAGTTTTAATATTTCCAACTAACATTGGATACATTACGAGCTTCACCCTGACAATGAATTTCAATGTGGCTCAAGCTTCTAAGCAGCACACCCTTGCATAGTTTATTATGTGTTTCAAATGCAAAGAGTTCTGGAGTCCAGCTAATCCGATGCCGTATCACACTACTCGTTGCCAGCTTGTTACCCCACTCTTTTATATTTCCTTCTCTCTCGCACACTCATAAAACATGCAGGTCTGCTTGGCGCAGACGTAAGGATAAGCAAATTATATTTTAAAAACTTTTACAATAATACAGTTGCCAAAATCAAAAATGGAAAAAGCATTTTCGCAAATTATGTATATTTTAAAATACTATAACTATAATTATAGCTTATGATTTACCTGTTTTTCTAATCCAATGGAACTGCCAGTGGCTCATCCATATCGCTGTCAATGTCACGTCCGTTAATAGACAATTCGTCATTTTTACTGTCTTCATCGTCTGAGTGTTGCAAATTTATGATTATAGGTTCCAAGATCTCGTCACGTACTATTTCTTTCTTAAAATCATCTTCTTGAAGGTTTTCTGTATGCTTCACGTAGTTTTCCCAGTCCTGTTGTGTTACCTTGTCAATTTCTTCGCGAACAAGTCGTTTAACGTCCGTCGGTTTAAAAGTATTATTTATTTTTGCAATCCCCCCTTTTATTTGAGCCCACACCAACTCAGTTGGATTATATTGGCAGTGGTAAGGTGGGAGCGTGTCCCGTTCCCGTTTCAATTGCAAGTTGATCCAGCTGATACACTTTCTCCGTGTTTTAAACGGAAGTACTATTTGCAATAACTCATTTTTAGTTTCCGTTTCCGAAAAGTTCTTGAAGAACCTGCACACCTTAAAAATAGTACTTCGAGCCTGACTTCGCAATACCTGCCTTTTTGACTCGCCACTAAATTCACCGCAAGAAGCCATTGCGCTATTTAACTCTGACTCTACTGTTGTGTAAAGAACAACTGAATGATATTGATCTGAACTCTCCAGAGTAAATAAACACTTCTTATCCAGCATTCATTCATAAACATAAGCATATAGCATTCCACAGGCTAACAGGAAATAAGTATTTTCTCTTTCTCGAATTTAACACCTTGACTTATTCACAGTAATTCTTTTATCATGTCATATCATTGAAATTTCAGTTCTGAGTAATTAAACGTATATGTACATACATACACACCAACCACTTTGAACTCTCTAGAGTAAATAGAGATTACGAACCATTCATAAACAAAAATATGTCACCAGACACGTTCTGCCAGGGCAGCAGGAAATATATTGTCTCCTCTCGCTCGAATTGGATTATTCAAAGTAATTCTTTTATTACGTCATGTCAAACATTTACGTTTCAGTTCTGAGTAATTAAAAATATATGTACACGCATACATGCCAACCAATAATGATATTCATACAGTGCTTACGTCGCGATTTATTGTTATAATACAGGTAATATTGGTTTATTTATTTGTATTAGAAAAAAGTATTTGAGCTAAAAATATGGGGTTTTCATGGTTATGTTAGATATCTACCTTCCACATGGATCAGTTTCGGCAAAATCTGAATTTTTGTCTTAGCGCGAATAGTATTTCATACAGATTGATTAGGTTGGCACTCTTCACACACCATTTAGCGGGAATGCAATGCGACAACACCGCAGGATTGCGAATGGTTGTTCACCTAGTAGCGCTCAAGGACAGACACCTTCCCATTTGAAACACATAATAGGAAAACATGGCTTGGATTTGTACATATGTTTCCCAAGCTGCATCTTTTTGCAAGCAGATTACTGGCTATCTTGCGCACTACTTGTCTTTGTGAACAATTGTATAGCATATTGACACTAAACAAGGGCTTGTCTTTCGAATGAAGATCTTCAATGTGTTTTACATTTAAGTTCATGTAGTTTGCTACCGAACATTGACACATTAATATTTACAAAGAAACCAGCAAGGATACCAAGCGTGTAAATTAATTACGGCTACGTTACTATTTAACAAAGTACATTTTAAACAATTTCATTGTAATTATTATGTAGATTGTGACGCTTAATTTTAAGAATACAGTATAGTGTGTATTTAAATGTTTTTACCAGCATAAGAGAAATGTTTATCTCTGCGTAACAACTATTGTGCAATAAAACAAAACAAAGGTAATAAACATGCTAATACTGTGAAAAATAATTAGCATTATATAACAACTATTGTATAATGAAGCAAAGGTAGTAAACATGTTAATTCTATAGAACTGCTTTTAATGAGCTTAAGGTTTGGCTAGAGAGAGTTATGTGATGAGAGAGCGATTTCTCACACCATACCTGCCCTGTTACAGGGGGCACCAAGTCGATCTGAGGAAATGAAACAGTAATTGCTAAACCAAATTTCGAAAGAGCCATTCCATATTTAAGCTTAGGAACCCGCGTAACATATAATCCTCAGCCACACTTGTTGGTGTTTACTCGTCATGTCAATAACTCAAACATATAATATTTTGGATTGATGGAGTCGACATGAAAAATTCAATGCCACGGCCGACATTTCCTCGGTAAACCACCAGAGGCTCTCGTATTCGTTCAAATCCCGGCCGTGGCAATGAATTTTTCATATCGATTTTATCAATACAATACCTTAGCCTATATACGGATAGTGTGAAGAAATGAACAATTTCCATCAATTAACTTAATAATAAGAGTTAAATGATGAAGCCTGGGACTCAAGGCTTGCGGGAGCCTCTAGTGGTTTACCGAGAAATGAATAAGTGGATTGGAGAGTTTAATATCATGATGGCAAATCGGCCTTGGTAGCTCAATGGATAAGAACGACTGTACGGAAACCAGTATATCCGTGGTTCAAATCCCGGCCGTGGCATTGCATTTTTCATGTCGACTCTATCAATCCAATACCTCAGCCTGTATACGGCTAGTGTAAAGAAATTAATAATTTCCATCAATTAATATAATATTTTATTCCAAATCGCTAGAGGGGTTTCATAAGAACATGAAAACACACAAAAAATTACCATACAAAGTGTATCACAGAATGGAAGGGAACATCGTGAGAATCTTTATGACGTATCCCCGAAACTATTGGATTTCTAATTAAATTGCTAATAATTTGACTAATTTATTCGACACACACAGAAACACACGCGAGCTTTTTAAACTTTTTTTAACGTGTCACGAATCTCAGGTTTATTTCCGGTGAAATGACTACGATCATTTTTAATGAAATATAGTATTTATTCTCTCTACTATAGACAAACAGCAAAGCAAATAAAATAACTTACTCGTCCTTCTTTATAGTTTGTTTACAGGAATAAACTTGAATCGCGAAATAACTTCAAGCGTGATGAGTTAGGAAATTATCTTAGCTTAACATTTGACATATTAATTTGGATAACTTGTGCACAAAATGTAGAGAACAAGCTTAGGCGAGTCGCAAAGAATCGTTTTGAGTGTTTGCAGTCTATTTTACCAATGCAAGCGCATGCGTGTGAAATGAATTGGAATATTTTTGTTTCACTAGTAGCAGCATGTCTCCCCTTCCCTTGTGTGATCCTAGCCTGTCCATCTGGGATCGAACCCGTGTCCTACATGGCGCCGGGAGTGCAGTTTGATGTCAGACATGGTGTAATCCCCCGGCCTACAGCTTGCTGGTCCGGTATGCTTCAGCAACGCTAACGCTGTTCACTGCCTAGCCAAATTAATGCCTCAGCGACTCGCCTTGGGTAGCTTTGTTCTTCATTAACGTTAACATCATCACCATCCCTAAACTTCTCCATTTACCATTCCTTTCAGTTGTAAAATTATACTACTTTAAGGTATGTTATTAACTTAAACATGTAAGATAAAAAGCCTAAAGCTTAAAAAAATAAACTAGAAGGAAGCAGTTTACGCAGTTCTAGTATAAAACAGGTTGCCATTTGGGAAAAATAATGAACAATTAATCTTTTCAAAGGAATAACATAAGATTGATGTAAAAATATTGGGTCTATTTTTATTTCCTCTTAACTTACAGAAGTCTAAACCCTTCTGTAACAACCTTCCGTTGTTTTAGGTTGTAATGGATGCAATGATTGCCTAACTTGCACACCTAAATAAGTTTGCGGATTAAACATTTCATTCATTCTGATATTCCAAATTTGTAATTACTCTAATTTTAATACCATGTTGATGTTATTTACTTACAGTTAAATCTTGTATAAGCCTTAAGTTGTTTGCTGAATTAATGCACACTAGAGGAAAATAGTTCAAGCTGTATCAGCAACACATTTATTTAAACATTTCTGAACCTTCGCCTTCGTAATGGAAACATCGACACACGTCACTAAAACGCACAATTATATGTCCAGTCAAAAGTGAAAATATATTATATAAATTTGTAAGGTTAGGACTGAATTAAATGTAGAACATAACTCATCTATAGCACTTTCTGTGCCACGTGTGACAATCAAGGTATTCGATGCCGCCGATTAGCTAAATATTTCTCGTGATATATCTACAGCAATCTCAAATATAGGGCTTACTGACCGCATGCGGCCCATGGCACTTAATGAAGCCCATGACATTAAAAATTCCTACATCTAGACAAATATCGCTAGGAACACCATTTTCGTAAATCCGTTTGCACTGTTAATAAGGAAGCCGTTTAGAACTCACTGGTTACAAAAGCGCTTAATTATTTCAAGAAACCATCCAGTACTATAGATGTTTTGTATTAACTGTCTATTTTATCACTGTAACGATTCCCTAGATTGTTTTTTTTTATATTTATGCAATTGACATTTTTCATCTGCAGGACATGGCACAGAAAGCAGATAATTGATTTGATTTTATCTTCATAGATTTTGAAGAATAAACTGCTTTTAGACTTCTTCAATTTTCCACTTTCACACCTTTTTTACTGTTATTTACTATGTTTATCGTTGTTTATAACGCTTATTTGTTCCGTGGACGAGAGAAATATACCAGGAGGCCTAACTGCAACATCTTTGGCGCAAGTAGATACACCTTCGTGCATTAAACGACTTGCAGAATGTCACGGGGAAATTTCAACCAAATGCACGGCCGTGGTGTAGTGAACTTCCCTCTGCTTCTCTCAATACTCTACGAAGCGCGATGTGATGAGAGGCACCTCCGAGGACTAAACTAACGAGTGTGCACTACGATATGACAACAGAACATTCAAATAGCGAAAAGACATCAGAATGTATTTAATTCTAGTCACAGAGTCTTTATTTTCGAGAGATGATTGAGAAGTATTTGTATGACCTCTCCGTATTCACCCATAGCTGCTTTCTATATTCTCTGTATTTTTTATTATTTAATTTACGTCCACAATCGCTATTATGATTATTATTATCATTAACACTGCGCTATCATTTATGTACAACTTAACTCAAAAATGACAATTACATAAACACAAATAGAAAATTAGACAACTAGAAAATTTATATCCCAAGTATTTTAAGAGCGCAGAGGCAGAATTTTCGAGGCTTTTTTTTTTTTTTTTTTTTTTTTTTTTTTTTGCTATTTACGTCCTCCAACATTGTCATATCGGACAATGAATGAAATTGGTGAAATGATGCTCAATGCGTCCGGGGTCCATGGAGCCCAGAGCTCCTGACATTAGTCTTGAAGGGTAAGGGAGTACCCCGGAGGAAGCCTTATCCAGGTAACTCACCCTGACCGAGATTCGAACTCGGAACCTCTTGAACGTTAGGCAGATACACTACCATCTACGCTACCGCGGTGGGCATTTTCGCGCTTGTCTGTCCTGAAAAATCTCTGTAGGTACATGGAATTATCTTTAGCTTTCTTTGTAATGAAGTTAACGATTCTTTTTTTAAAAATATCGTATACTTAAGATGTTGGCATAAATCATGAAAAACAAAAGGCGAGCACACAGAGAGAGAGAGAGAGAGATAGATAGAGATAGATAGAGAGACAGAGAGAGAGAGGGAGAGAGAGAGTGAATTTGCGTGAAGATTCTCAGAAGTCGTTTTTTGTGGTGTTCTATCGAATTGATAAAGCAAGAAATGCACCATATTTTGCGCCGTGGTAAAGTGCAGCTCCATAAAATGTAAAATTTTAGTTCGGTCAGACTTTTGCAGGCATTAATCATGTGAGATATATTTGTTGTTGTAAGTCATTCTTTGAAATTAATTACGTCTGTTTCTTTAAAACTGAACTCGTTAGTAAGAACTTGACGTACAATACAAACGGCAGCAATTTTCACATCGCATTTAATTAATCCGTTGTGCTTAATTTGAAACTATTGATTAGCAAACTATCGTACATAACGAAAATTGGTTTAAATAACAGAGGTCTATGGATTGGCAAACATTAAATAAAAGTCATGTGAGATGAAATTAATTGTTCTAGGAGTATCAAAAAGTAAAATATCATTTCGACAAACAAGCTGCAGTCATTCACTAAACATCTATCTTTTTTATTCTGACATTTTACCGCATTTTTGCCTTGCTTTCCATTAACGCTTCATTTCTGCTCCTTTTATCCAGACATCCCCTGTGCTTGGACTATTTTTCTTCATTTTTCTCATCAGTTCTCCTGATTACCTGCTGCTTCCTATTTATCGACCAGCCCATTTGTCTCAATTCCATTGCTCATTTCGCACATTCCCTTAATTGGAAGGCTTCCCGTTCATCCATTTATTACCCAATTTGCCTGCGAAAATTTCAAGGAAAGTCGAATGGCCTTTTGTGCATTAAAAATGAGGTTCCATGTATATGAAAATATTTAAAACGACACAGATATTTTCCGTCAAGATACTGCAACGCCCCAAATTGGAAGGGGATGATGGAAGTTTCTTTAGTAGCGCAGCGGGGTTAATGGGGTTGAGTAAGCGACTTACAATAACCAACCGTAAGGCAAAGCAACAGCTACATTTAATGAATTTAGAAGTGATTCGAAAACCATTCTAGAGTGCAGAAAAGCTATTGTACCCTATATTGGAGTGTTTAATGAAGGCTTACCTTGAGCACATGTAAACTTATGTACCATTGATGAAATTTATGGAATGTTCTGGTGTGTTCATTCAAAGCTCCATTATATCTTTGATGTAGCCTCAATACAAGTGTTCCATCCCACTGATTTATAGAAGGAATTTTATGTCGCAGGACATTACCAAATATAAGAACTTAGAACATAGTCATCTTCGTGATCTCATATTACCCATATGATACCAAACAAATTCCCTCTAAGTTCCGTTTACGTTAGCATAAAGTATTGAACACACTGTGAACTCTGATACTTGGAGTAAATTTGAATTTAATTTAATGGCATGCGATAAAATATAAACCAGTGAAGACCTCAAAAGTGTAACTGGCAAGTGACACATACAAAACAATATTTGAGCTACTAGTAACTTCCCTAGATGTATATCCCCCCAGGGGCCTACTTCGGTAGGTCCGGGTTTGGCGCACCCGGGGTCCCGAGCCAACAGTCTCCCTCGTGTGGGCTCCTCTTCGTGGTTGAGGGAGACGGTCAAAAGGCCCACCCACGTGTAGGCCGTGCGTGGAGACCCGTGGAGAAGGATTTTAGATTCTTTTCTGGTTTGGGGTTTGGGATTTGGTGAAAGAGGTTTTTGGTAGGTTTTGATTGATGTTTTTTATGTACGTGTATTTTTAATAGGTTTTGTTACACTTGTATAGTTTTTGGAAAGTTTTATATCTGGCTTTTGCCATGACTAGTTTTTTTAAAGGGCGCTGATGACCGCCGTAGTTGAGCGCCCTTATATATATCATCATCGATGTATATAATGAACAAGTATTGTGCAGAAAAATACTTTATTTTAATCTCTACAACATATTACGCAAAAACACTGTGCACTTTCCCAGTGATACAAGCAAAATTCTATTTCTATGTGGATAAACTTGCTATGTGCTATTGAAAATGTTCAGCCCCATATAAACTTAGTTATTAGTTATAATTATTACTTTTATACCGTGGATGAAGTTCTTTTTTTTATCCGGAGGTGAATGGGCACTGCGACCATTCTTGGTCTATTGCACCTTATGTCCCCAAGTGGGACATATTCCGGGAGGAAGGATGAGATAAGAGGAGATAGGGGCGGCCCAAGGAGCCACAACAGTGTAGAGGGCAGGCTCTCTACTTTTTACTTGGAAGGAAACCTCCTCCTGCAGGCCTGGACAACGGACATTCCCCCTAACTGTGGTTCGAAGACGGTCCCAGCAGTCGGTGCGGAGGCCGGCAACTGGAGGAGGAAGTGCTTCACTCAGAGCATATCATTCTGCCATGCACCGCCGAGACTCCCGCCGACACTTCTACCCTGAAAGAGACTACCAGATGAGAGATGATGTGAAATGATAATGGAGATGAAATGGAAAGACAGAAAATTCGGGGGCTATAATTAACTTACCCAGCATTCGCCTAGCGACCTGGAAAATCCCGCGAAAAATCCCATGAGTCAGGTAGGTTGGCCACGGGAGTCGAACCCGGGCCTCCCGAATGCGGGCCACAGGCGAAACCGCCTGAGCCTTCCTGCTCGGTGAATGGAGTTTTTAATTATTATTGAAATACTCAACCTAATACACCTCTGGCTACCAAGGGAAAGTACGGCTTTAAGCCTATGGATGTATTTTTGATCTATTATTAAAATACCTAGACCAATATGAAACAGGTCACTGAGGGAAAGTACTGCTTTTATCCTGTGGATCACATTTTCATTCAATATTGAAACACGCAGGTCAACACAAAACTGGCCAAAAGGAAAATATTGCTCTTTAACCCGTAGATGGCATTTAGATTTAATATTGAAAAACCTACACTATTTATATCTGAGCTTTGAGGCGAAGTGCAGCTTTTAACCTGATGGATGGAATTTTTATTTAATATTGAAATACTCTGGCCAGTGAGGGAGCGTTTTGCTTTTAAACTGTTTGATGGAATTTTTATTTAATATTGACATTCCCTGGCCAGTGAGGGAAAGTCTTACTTTTAAGCTGCTGGATGGAACTTTTATTTAATACTGAAATGTCCTAGCTAGTAAGTAAAGTCTTGCTTTTAAACTTTTGGATTGAATTTTTATTTAATGTTGAAATATCCTGACCAGTGGAGAAAAGCCTTTTAATCTGTTGGATGGAATTTTTATTTCACATTGAAATGCCCTGAGCAGCGAGAAAAAGTCTTAACCTTTTAACCTTTTGAATGGAACTTTTATCATCATCATCATCATCATCATCATCATCATCATCATCATCATCATCATCATCATCATCATCATCATTGATTATTGGGCACTGTGACCCGTTCCTTTCTCTTCAAGAGCCTACTGATCCCTCCAGAGCAGAGCTGGGCGTCCCACATCTCTCTTGCTCTTCGGCATAATTCTTCTTGGAAGTCGTTCCGCGTCCATTCTTAAAACATGATTTTTCCATTCATTTTGTTCTTTATTTTTTACTGTTTAAATTAAAAATCCGAAGCTCTTCTCTTATTTTTTCGTTTCTTACGTGGTCTATTTTTTATAACCTGCCACGCTTCTAAAAAATCTCACCTCTGCCGATTCTAGCTGTTTGTGTTTATTTAATACTGAAATGACCTGGTCAGTGAAGGAAATCTTGCTTTTAACTATTGAATGTTTTTACTTTGGTTAATATTGAAATGCTCTGGCCGGTGAGGGAAGGTCTTGCTTTTAACCTGGTGGGTAGAATTGAATAGGTCCTCTTCTTTAACGTGTCTTCCAAAGAAATTAATTTCAGCACATGTACTCCAACGTTTAATTCATCAGCTCCTCTCACAGAATTTACCAAACCAGCTGTTTCAATCTGATCTGTGGTTTCAATGCAGATTTTCGCTTTCACACGTCTGCTTGTATTGGTATAAAGCAAACCAGTTTTTCGGGAGATAATTCGTCACGAAGATGCAAGTTTTTAAAGTTGGTCAGTTCTTGAGGCCACAAATTTTTAACCGTCCATACACCCTCCTATTCTAAAGGTGTAACGGCTTTTACCTTTCTTCTACGGCATAGCATAACTACTTACTAATCGTTTTTCTGTCATTTTATGTTTTAGTAGTAGTAGTAGTAGTAGTAGTAGTAGTAGTAGTAGTAGTGGTAGTAGTAGTAGTAGTAGTAGTAGTAGTAGTGGTAGTAGTAGTAGTAGTAGTGGTAGTAGTAGTAGTAGTAGTAGTAGTAGTAGTAGTAGTAGTAGTAGTAGTAGTAGTAGTGTTAGTAATAGCAGCAGCAGAAACATTGCACTTCTTTAGCCCAGCTAGTTTATTGTCTCATTCCAATCTTGAAATTATGAATCAATAAACGCCATCTAAGTAATTTAAAGTCCTATGGTGATGATGATGATAATAATAATAATAACAACACTAGCACTAGCAATAGAGATGATAGTGATGATAGTGATGATGATAATTCAATGGTATGTTCCCCATGGCATCTAAAATAATGCTTAAAAACCTTAGAGAAAACCCTGCCCTTCTTTAATTTTGAAGTTGAAAATAAAACTTGCACTGTTTAATCTGTGTGTGTTTAAACTTTACTGAAGACAACTGAAATTTGAAATTTTCAAATATGAACACTCTTTAAATGCTGTGTTTCTTTATATATACTGTGTGTGATAGGCAGTTCATTGTACACCGAGTTCTCTTTAGTGTCGTAAATCTTACAACTAAAAGTTCCATTACGAGCGGGCTGGATCAGGTGGTTTCCTCTGTGGCCCGCATTCGGGAGGTCTGGGTTCGATTACCGTGGCCACCCTACCTGACCCATGGGTATTTCGGGGGTTTCCCGGGTCGCTAGGCGAATGCTGGGTAGGCTAATTACACCTCCCGAATTTCCTGTCCCTCCATTTCATCTCCATTATCATTTCATATCATCTCGCATCTGGTGGTCTGTTTCAGGGTAGAAGTGTCGGCGGTTGTCTAGGCGATGCATGGCAGGATGATATGCTCTTAAGAAAACTACTTCCTCCTCCGGTAGGTCAGTTGCTGGCCTCAGTTTCTCTGCTGGGACCATTTCAGGACCAAAAACATTTGCGGCTCGGATGGCCTGCCTGGGACCATTAGGGCTCGGCTACTGGGCTCGTTGTCGTTCCGCTGCAGGGGATCTGGTTTGTTGTCCTGGCCTTTCGGAGGAGGCATCCATCGAAGTTAACTGTAGGGACCCTGCCCTCTGTACTGTCGTGGCTCGTTGGGTCAGCCGCCCTCTGTCTCCTCTCTCCTCATCCTTCCTCCCGGGATGCCCCCACACGGGGGCTTAGGAACAATGGGCCCAGCATGGTGGCCTACGTACCAAATCCCCTCCGTAATGAAATCCCAATCCCAAAGGTCCATTACCCTCCGCCGGGTTTGATTCCTCAACCTCGGGAATCAGAAGCTATCATGTTAATCGCTAGACCACAGAGAAACGAAAGAATTGACTTGGTGGTGTACTGGCAAGTAAGCAGTTTGGTTGCATGCAAATATATGAAACACTGCTAATTATAAGCGATTATGGGGATGTAACGGCAACTCCTATTTTGGACGGTTTTGCTTTATTTTGTTTCAATTTTACTCCATTTTTATCTTATGTATTTCGGTTCCAAGAGAAGTGGCATTACTAGAGCTAGGTAATACAAAAAGGAGAGGAATAATAATAGAAAGAATACTGAAATTCTGGTATAAGTATATTAAAGGGTAGAAAGGGAAATTATTGAATATGTGCATGAAGCAACAGAAAAGCATTAAGAACACAAATTGATGGTGGTCGGAATTGGAAAGAATGATATCGAAGATAGGCATTGGAGATTTATGGAGAGCAGAGGAGATAAATCATAACGGTTTTTCAAAGGAAGTGAGAACTAGAGTACAAGACATAGATATACAAGAGATATGGGAAAGTATAGAAGAAAACAAATCTTCGAAATTTTATAAGCAATTAAAGATAAAATGGGGAAGGGTAAAATATATAGATAATGTGACAAAACTGAAAGGGAGGGCATAGCATGGATGAGAGTAGGAGTAATATATCTAAAAGGGTTGAGAAGTAATGCGGTAGGGATATGTGAATTTTGTGGAGATGTAGAGAGCACTGTTCTTTACCTGATAGAATGCAAGGAGTTAACAAATTACAGGAGGAAAATATGGGATGAGAAATTGGACAGTGTGAGTAAAGAGGGAGTGACACTATGCATATTAATGGAGATGGGTGAAGAGAAAAATAGATGTATAGGAGAATTCGTACTGTAGTGACATTGTAATGGAAACTGTACAAATAAATATAAAATATCTTATGTACTTAGTACTGCGACCTGTAAGGTCTCTTGTGCTTTCCCAATTGTTAACATCCTCAGTTAAGGAATCTGAAATGTAACTTTTCGTGTTTAAGTATATGTATATATATGACCGCGCCATGGCTGAACGGTTAGACCGCTTGGCTCTCTCCTAGGCGGCCCTGGTTCGATCCCAGGTGACTGCAAAGTGAGATTTGTGTTGGACAACATGGCGCTGGATCCGGATCCTCCGGTTTCCCCCGCCGGCATTCCACCAGTTGCCCCATCATCATCTTTCTTATCACTCTTCCCTTCCTCACATAATCATGCACTTCCTTCACCCTCACACCAGGCATCGGGCTGATCACTCATTCTGGTTCTCTGTCACGATCAAGAGCTTCGGTACCTCAGGCCCACCATAAAGGGACAGAGGAACAAGAATCCCCTAACACTGCAATAAGCGCTACTGCTAAGTATAAAGGTGAAGAAGAAGAAGACGTGACCAACTGCAGTAGATGTAAGGATTGCCTTTATTAACACATTTCATCACACGTATTTGAAATTTTGATAGCATAAATGTTTAATGAACAAAAGTCATATATTGTTAAGGTATGCTCTCTGTTTTATTTTTGCAGTGCAAACATCCTGGAGCAGCCAATTTTAATTGCTAGAGTCTAAAGCTTACACAAAAGGAAGCCCCTCAACTCAAGTACTAACAGAGCATCTTAGCACTAGGCAAAAGCATACAAGTTATTTTGCTAAGGAATATTTTTACGTTTGCATTTATTTACCGTCTTCAATGTTGAAACATTGCTGGCACAATCACTTTTTTAAGAAGGTGCTTCCGAAGCACCCTGTTTTGCACGTATCAAGTACGAGAGTAACTGTGACTTGGTATGATTGAATCAACAGCCGCAAGTCTTAAAACGTTTCTTTTGCATAATGCTTGCCTCTGATGTTTCAGCCTAATTGAATTTGAAGGCAAATTAAATGACATTGCTTATCGCACTCACCATCTTTCGCACCCTCACACTGTCTTCCTTAATGAGAAGTTGCAGAACGACGTCGTTTAGCAACTCGTCGAAGCAACGCAGCTAAAACGACGAATAACAAATATCTGAAGAGCGTTTAGAACAGAGCATCACTCACTTTCCCTCATACAAGCCTATTTCGTTAATTGTATTTACCTGGTATAGAAATGAATGATACCCAGCCGCCCAAGTTCAAATGACGTCACCTTGTCTCTCTTCCCCATCTTCATTTAGTGAATGAAGCATTTCCCTTTAACTCATTTAAGTAACCGAGCGTTAGAAAGGTTTTCTTTTGAGTCCCATGAATGTGAAAATAAATAGCAAACATTATATGTAGGCAAATGCAACTTCCTCCCCTCTTTCTCATAAGGAAGAAAAGGAAATAAAGGAAGTAAAATGCTAAAGGTGGCTATGGTGGGTTTATTTTTATAAAAATTTAGAATATATGTACCGTAAGTTCAGCTTAAAGATTTTAGAGACATTGCAGCAAATAAACATATAAAGTCGACAAAGTTTCTTACCCCTCTCTTGCTCAATTTTAATTCTGAATGAGTATAGAAATGGTTGAAATATTTGGAAACTGAAGATAATATCGAAACTTCATATAATTAATTAAAATAAACATACACCTAATATGAGATGATTTCGTCTAACCAAATCGTTTATATATTTTCAGACAAATGTGTCTATTTTATCTATGCTTTCGATACAAATAAGTTTGAAGTTATAACTGATATAAATGATTTTATTCTGTTAGTTTATAGTATTCAGTGTATCTAATATGTGATAATATTTAGGGTTAGATTTTGAAAACCGGAAGTAGAAGGAACGCAATGAAAGATATTTTAATGCAAGATCCGCCATTCAATAAAATAAGACAAAGTAAGCATTTTGAGATATTTATAGGACTACAAAATGCTTGACATAAACCTAGAATATCTAAATATTTATAAAGAATATCTACATATATATTTAATTAAGATACATAGCATTATTTTTCTATGCGTTTCAAGCATTTATCACCCAGAATTACATAAAACCTACTTTGACAAGCAGACCATTAATCTAATGATCAAATGGCAGACATTTGATCATACCTGGTTTTCTTTTTTTGAGCAAAATGAGCAACGAATCCGGAATACCGCATATTTTCGTGATTAACAACATGTATATCTTGAATTTTCTGGAAATATCCTGTCAAATCCTCTTCCCCCGCAAAGCGTTTTGTATAAATTTGTATAAATATTAAACCATAACATGTAGACAAAGAATGGCTATATAAAGCCCATATCTATTCACTATTTATTTTAAATACCAATATATTTTTCACTACATTAGCTATTTCCAAGATGTTTGCTGTCATTAGTTTCAATTTTTCAATACCTTTTCGCATGTTCGGATGTTTCTCGCAAGTTTTGAAAGGAGTATGGATTTTCAAAGTCTACATAAAAGGATTACATTATTTTGAGCCTCCTGTGTCCTTATTTTACCTATAACGAAATATGTAGTAAAATACCTTTTGAAACAGTTATTTCAAATAACAATAAAGATATAAAATATGCTTTTTATAATACTTTGTTGAAGATACAAAAAAATAAACGGCAGTAATTATAAGAAATAATTTGAGTGTAACACAATCACCGCAAATTTATGAGTGAGATGTAAAGTAGAAATCTGCCACCGTTAATTATACGCACACGTATTGATTGAAAATAAAATTTAGGAAATAAAAATAATATGTGTAAAGACAAAAATATAACGAGATTTGAATTTTTTCAGAATGAGGAAAGAACGACAAAGCATACAAAAACAGACCCTAGACAGGTAACGAAAACAAAGGAAGTGCACTGAGCTTGTAAAGGAAATAAACAAAGGAAGAAAACGGTCTAGTCCAAACAGTGTCAAGACACCTGATTAATGAATCGCAAAGCAAACTTGGCAGAGCGCAAGAACCACCGCCAAAATTGTGCAAATCGGTTATGGACTAAAAAAGGTGGCAGCGAATGAAAATTATGAAATGAGAGCAAATTTTGTCTTTTTTTTTTTAAATTTTCTTCAATGATCGATCAGCAGTACATGCTTTACAGATCCTTGTTAACTAATTGAATCTTTATGAGCCATATAAGAACATGTAAGGAAAACCAAGTTGGCTCCTATTATCTACTAAACACTGTGAAACGAGGATGACACCCAAGAGAGAAAAAACTGATAAAAATCAAGTAATTAAAGAGATAAGAACAATATTCATTGTGAAACAATATTCATAGTTTTTCAGTCAGAGTCACTAAGGAGGAGATCCTGTGGGAGTCGTCTCTTCAGGCGTGTGGGCTGCTGGGTTCGTACTCTGATGTCATATATCAGCCCCTGGAACATCTTGCAGGTTTCAGAAGAAGCGAGAGGCGATCTGAAGTATGCACTGGTGAAATTGTTGATTTCTTACTAATCAAGGAGCATCCGTGGCGATACGCAGAAATCGATTTTTCAGGACCTGTAGTCTACGGAGATGAGTGTTGCTATTAGTACCCCAAACCTGGGAAGCATATGTGATAAGTGACCGGACAACAGATTTGTAGAGAAGCAGAGAGCATTCCATTCCAAGAGGAGTGTGTCTATGAAGTAGTGGACCGAATTTTGAAAGTCGTCCTGAAACCAACGAGATAAGTCGATCAATATGGCTTCGCCAAGTAAGTTTGGTGTCGAGCATTACTCCAAAGTATTTGACGGAGGTGGTGGGAGAGAGCCAGGGAATTGATTCATGCTTAATATGCAATTCAGAAGAATTGGAGATGCGATGTAGGCTAAAAACCATAGCTACAGTTGTTGAGTGTTCAGACGTATGCACCAAGTATCAAACCATTCAACAAGGCAGTCAAGAGAGGTTTGTAGCCTGTGAATAGTTGCAGGAGGATCTGTGCCGGAATGATATAAAACAGTATCAGCAGCGTATAAGGCTATGGAGATAGGGGCCAAGTCAGGAAGATAATAGGTATAGATACTAAATAAGATTGGGTGCAATATGGATCCCTGAGGAACTCCTGCTGTAATATGGTGCTGAGAGGACGCCGTACAACCAATGCGAACAGTAAATGTGTGATCTGAAAGAAAACTACAAATGGTAGGGAGCAGATACTGCGGAAAGCCAGTGCTATAGAGTTTGAAGATTAACCTTTCATGCCACACTTTATCAAAGGCCTGTGCTACGTCGGGGAACAGGGCAGTTTTGTGCTCAAAACCATGAATTACTGCTTGTATTAAACGCAATAGTTGGTGTGAGGTAGAATGTTGGGAATCAAGTTGTGTTCCGGTGATTTCTTAAGAGGAAGAGAGCGAATTAAATGCCTGAGTTCAGCAGGACTAGTGAAGGAGATTTTACAGGGAACAGTTGGTTGGTGTCTAACAGCGTCAAGCGTCTGTTCTATATTTGGGGTGGTAGCATGAGGTGCGTTTGGTGTGAACGTGCCTTCAAAGTGTTCTGCAAGAACTTCACGTTTAACTGTGACCTCCGTAACAAAAGTGTCAGTAGTACGCAGAGTGGTATAATAGTTGGCTCTCGCAGAAGGCGTCGAGTGGCATCCCAGAGGGTGTGTTCAAGCGGAGAGATACTCGTCAGTTGTCGTTTGTAGGTCTCAAGGCGATGACGGTCAAATTCGACTTCTACGAGCCGGTTCAATCCATTAAGCTTCCTACGTAGCCAAGGTCGTCGTTCCCTTTGCACTGACGTCGAATCCTGTGGCTAAGCTGAAGAATGGGCGCAGATAAGGGAGAAGCAATGTGAGTCCGCTTGGAACAGGTAGTTGAAGTCCGCACACCGTGGCATATAGTGTCTGTAAAGTGCTTAATGGTAGCACCTTTGTCAGCCTCAGAGCTAAGAGAGTAAGTATGGAGCGCTGAATCCAACTGAGCATGGGACTTATTCCATTGGACACAACCATAAGTCACGGCGCTTAGAAAAAATATGTTGAGCGAGTTGAAAGGTAATTAAGACTGGGCAGTGGTCATAGTCAAGTTGCGCTAGTGTGGACTTATACGCTGGAAGAGGGAGATTCTTGTGAATGCCAATGTCAAGAATGTCAGGAGTATTAATAAAATTGGTAGGATAATACGGTGGATCTGTAGGTGCCAAGATGGATAAGCCGCAAGTTTTCAATATGTGGTAAAGGCGTCGGCCATTGGGATTAGTAGAGTGGCAGCCCCATGACGAGTGTTTGCAGTTTAGGCACGCAACAACAAGGGTGCTGCTGTCGGCAGGATAAAGCAAGGAGAAATAAGTAATATTTAGTTTCCGGTTAGGAGACTTATAGGCGCTGATAACAGTGAGATAATTACCATCGGTTGTAGGAAGTTTAATTCATAGCACTTCAAGGCCGGGAATGCCAGGTAAAAATATAAAGTGTTGAGTAATGTTACGTCGGATCATAATAGCTACACCTCCAGATCAGATGAAAGAAGCACGTTTAGCGCGCAGTCCATTAGAATTCCAATTTAGGAGAGTGGGCCTTCTGAATTTAGCAGATTACGTGTTGTCATCATGAGGTTCTTGAGAGGTGAAGAGTGAGCGAGCATATTCGGTTAATTGAGGCAGAAAGGGGTAAAAAAGACGCGGAATAGCGAACAAAATTTGCTAAAGAGGTCACTGAGAAACGACCAGAAAGAAGACGATGCGCTATATTCCTGATTTTGTAGAGAGGAGGAAGACGAATAACAAGGCCGACGGGGAGGAGAGGAGGAAGAAAAACAAGCAGCAGCAGAGGACTTCACTGCCTGGGAATAAGAACGCTGTTCCGAGGTAGGAGGTGATTCTTGTTGCGGAGACTGATGCGAGCGAGGTTGCCGGAGTTGGGTGTGTTGTGATGATTGCTACGGGTGTATTGTTTGAGGTTGCTGACCTGGTCGTATCTGTGAAGTTGCTGCTAGACGGAGAGCACCTTGTCCTTGAGGTCGCTGGGAGATGCGTTGTTTCACTTCCAGATAATAGGGACAGCCCCGACAATTGGCCGGGTGATCCTGACCACAGCTGACACACTGAGCAGGCTAGTGGGTGACTTGCTGCACTTAGAGAAATGGTGATCACCTACACATCGTACACAGCGAGGAGTCAGCTGACAGTAGTTTTGGTATGACCATACTGCTGACATCGAGTGCACTGCGGCAGGTCGGTGTTACGTCTGTGTTCAACTGCCACAACACTGTACATCAAACGTGTGAGGTTATGTATTTCCCTACCTCCATCGGTATTTTCCAGCTCAGTTGCACATATCGGAGTAGGTTGTTTGTTTCTTCCTATCAGACGTGTAACCTTTTTGACAGGAAAGTTAAGGGCGATGAGTTCATCATAAATTTCGGTATCGCTGAGGGAAAAAGGCAGATTGCGGTTAATCACTGAGAAAAGTTTTTCAGCTGGGTTCCTAAAAGTGCAAAACTCTTGATTTATTGAAGTAAAGTAGGATGTTAGACGGCGAAAGTCAGTTGAAGTGGAGACAAACACTTTGATAAGGGCTCCTCGGAGTTCAGTATGAAAATCTGACAGTACACACTTTTTGATATCTTGAAGGAACAGTTGGTAATTCTGAAATTGCGTACACAAATGGATGGAACTTTCTCCTTGGGTGCGGTATTAGGAGATGAGTCTGTCTGGTCAGAGCTTTCAGATAAAGCATGGAATCAGTTAGATGTTGGAATAGTATAAGCATAACGGGAGGTATTAGACTGCTCAGAAGATGGTGCCATACAACGGCGTCTACTTTGAGTTTCGCAGTGAGAAGGCGGCGAGCGCTGCTCTCGACTGTTGCGATTGCCCAATTTGACTATGCCAATGTCCATGGTGGCATAATGCGATACACTGGTATCGAGTGAGTGTGTCAGACTGTGTCACCTGAAGCTGAGATGGCCGAAGAGTTGATTTACTTACATTGAGATCATTAATTATACCAGAGGTTGTAGAAGATGATTAAGCTTGATGTAGTGGAAACGAAGTCTGTGGATGTTGTAGAGGATACGACGACGTAATTTCTAGTGTGGACCTGGAGCTCTCCATCTTTTCTGACGATGAAGACTGTAATGTTGATGATTCAGAGGGAATGTCCATATTGTTAACCAGATTTAAAGATGTGCGAACTAACTGGCCAGTATCATGTGCCGCAGCTACTGAAATAAACAACGAAAATGAATAGGATATATAAGGGATTCACTCGCCAAACAGCACTCTTTGACCGAAAGCGTATCACAATAAAAAACACGCTTGGTGCTATGTGAAGGCGACACGGCAGCAGACGGACAGGTAAAGCACGACCGTCCTCTCCGACGTACAATCATCGAATATCCAAATTTGGTCTGATTAAAAAAGAAGCATAAAATAGAAAAACCTTCTATATCCTTCTTACGTTAACATTGTGTCGACCGTTGCGCCGATATGTTAAACGAAAAACATTATGGCCCGCGCTGTTTGAATAGGGCCAAGTGTAAATGACATAACGAGGTTAGGACTTCTAGGTGTGCACCTTTTCTCTCAGGGTAAACTAGAGCTTCTCCAAAATGTAATATAGTCTCTATAGTGGCTGAGAAGGGAGGCATTTTTGTAGCACCTTTGTTTCCTTTACTGGCACTTTTCCCCCTATTTTTCTTAACAAAGCTCGTAATCTCAAGTCTCCCCTTTTTTTCTTATACTTCTGCTTTTCAATAATCTTCTAGGGTGCATTTTATCAATTATAACGAGATATGACTTGTTTCATTTGTTTTACCCCCAGGACTGAAAGCACAGCTGAAACAATAATAATGAAAATAATATTGAGTGTGTATAAATCCTCCGTCTCTCGCTTTACCGAAACAAATAGCTCGCTACAGTGAAAATGCATAAGAATTTCACTCCACTTGCAAAATGGATTGGATTGTTCGATGATTCGGCACCTCGACCACTGGTCTTTAGTACCTATGCCCCAAGCGGGACACCCCCGGGAGGGAGGATGAGGCGAGAGGAGACAGAGGGCAGCTGACACCAAGGAGTCACTGGAGTACAGAGGGTGGGGTTTATACACTTTACTAGGTGGAAACTCGCCACTGTTGGTTTAAGACAATCTCATCCCACCTACCGTGGCCTCGAAACAGTCACGAATCCGGTTCGGACTCGAAGGCCGCCAGCCCCCCAGAGCAAAGAAGACTCCTGGCAGGTTTGTACGACCGGCATTCCACCTGCCGCGTTCCTGAATCGTTCCGCTAGAAGACGGAAGTCTGTCCCGCCGGAGGAGTAAGTGTTAACTCAGAGTATATCATCCTGCCATGCACTGCCGGGACTCTCGCCGACATTTTTGTCCTGAAAGAAACCACCAGATGAGAGATGATGTGAAACGATAGTGGAGGTGAAGCGAAGGGACAGATATTGTAATTACCCAACTATTTAGCCTAGCGACCCGGAATAGCCCCCGAAAAAATCCGTGGATCACGTAGGTCAGCCACGGGCCTACCGAATGCGGGCCACAGATGAAGCCGCCTGAGCCATCCCACTCGGTTGCAATAATGGAAAATTATGTTGTCCACATAAATCTTATTTCTCACTTCCATCTTAATTTCACTTGTACACACCTCCTCCCAAAGATTCATCTACCTTGTGTAACTATGGCTTTGCTCAGCATCCGAGCTGTGTTGCTCATCTGCAACGTATCGGCCACGCTGCCGAGTTACGAGTCTTCTACGAGTGCTGCCACCGAGCGCTAGGTAGCGCTAGTGCCGCTTGTAGAGGGAGCAAGAAGTTCGACAATTAAATAACGCAGGGCCGGGAGGGACTGACTCAGACGTTTCGTCTGAGAGGATCGTGGACTAGAAGAGGACATCCGACTGGGATCTCGGAGGCCAAACATTACAACCTTCTCTTTGACCCTTTAGGTAGGAACTTTGGGACAAAATTGTTTGGCTTCGCTTCATCATGTAAGTTTTAGACACGTCTTCGAAATTTTTATTCCAAATTTTTCCAATGTTCTCTCGGGTCATTTAAGGCAAATTTCGAGGCGTTAGGGCACTTAGGACACAAAAAGAAACCACAATGACCTTCAGCGTATTTAAAGAAATAACCATTTGTAATCAGAGGCAAACAGATTCAATTGGCATACACTAAACCTAATTGTTAACAGTTTCTAAGGCAAAGAAAAATGGTACATTGTTATTTTTAGCATCTTGGCAGTATAAAGAATTAGTTTAAAACAACCAACTTTGAAAATTTTTGTGCCTGTTTCCTTAACTATCCTATTTGGAACTTTTTTAAATTTAAGGCTTCCTTATCCTTATTGATTTTCAAACATGTCGGGTCAGTGGCATCAAGCTTTTAGTATGCCTCCACGCGTTAAGTCATTCACTGGAATCAGTAATGTGTTGATCGGGAGTGCAACTTAATTATTATCAAACATGTGCATTATTAGATTTTGCAACGCCGAATTTAACCACGGACAAATCTTTTTATCTCGGAAATTTAAATAAGATTCCATAGACACGGATGCAAGTGTATTATGACGTCGTGTTTGCGACTGAGGAATTGTTTTAGATGAAAAACACCAGTCAGACCGCATCAGACAGCAGATTTACAGTTCTAAGAATAAATAAATAAATCGTGATATTTATTAGATAATGCATTTGAACGATGAGTTTCAAAAATTCAAAATTTGAATGAATTAAACATTGATTTGTGTGCTGTTCTTACACAAGCAAGAATTCCAGTCAATGAGGTAAAGCAGTGAATGCAATGATTCCTTGAAAAATTCACAATATGTCAGTGCCCAATGAGAATAGTATGTATAATAAAAACTACACAGAACTGGTTACTAAGATCTGGGAGAAACTGATTGTGATGTGCAAATAATCTTGGATGTAAACTAAATTTAATGGAACGATCATTTTGGACATTTTAATTTTTACTCTATTCGAGGAGAAAGTGGCCTAGTGGATTCTAGAATCCATCGGAAGGTAAGTAAAGCCGTTAGCACCGTGTCATAGATCTACGACTACATCAAGCCTAATGAGGAAGCCTGTGAGCAAAACAAAGCAGTGCTTTACACCAATATGGCATGGACCCAGAGTACCATAGCAGTTAAAGAACGTCCTTAAATAAAACACAATTTCAGTTACATAAACACACTTAAGCATTTTCCTTTCATGTTTTTGATTTAATTCAGAATACAAAAAATCATTTTGTTAATCTCTATATCAAATATTTGGGTGGAATCGAAGTATTTTTAAAAAGTATATCATATTGCTAAATTACGTTATTATTTAAACAATAGCATTAATAACCAAGGAACTACGAGAGATATCTTAAGCTGTATATTATTCGACACCTTACAATAACAATAAAGCATTTTAAACATTTTAATCTGTCACCATGTGTTAGCAACTGTCTTTAGAAATAAAATATTAACATATTTATTGATTATAGTTGTAGAGCACAATCGTATACGTACGTATTTTCAATATAAATATGGATGTTATGTCACTTCATTAATATATTAATGCAGTACAATGCTTTCCTAGTTAGCCTAACTAGATTATTCTTTTGAAATGACATCAGTTGAACTTAAACACATCTGGTGATATTATAGTGTGACTTTGTGGGTTCGTGAAATGAAAAGTCCAATTGCACCACTTAAAAATGTTCTTTATTTCCACCGACTTACAGTTAAACTCTTGCCAGTTACACAGAATTACGTAATGCACACAATTACGACTCACCAGTTCGTCCGTTACAATTTCACTTGCACTCGTAATTACGTACAATCTTCCGATGCTCTCACGCAGTCTTCTCGTCGTACACTAGCACTGCATTCTTACACCAAGAACTCTCTCTCACTGACTCGACGTGCTGCTTATATAGGGCCAGCGGGTCGATCGGAAGGTTCCAGATTAGAGGAAATATCCCGTAATTTCGAGAACACAGGTGGAACAGAAACAGACGGCGCCGTGATGTTTTTTGTCCCAGCCATCCCTTCTTAACGCTATAAGACAAACGAGGGGGCGGGGCGAACACCGACCCGTCTGCTGCTCGCCCAGTCTATAGGGTGTTCCGACGCTCGGGTGACAATAGCAAGAAATTTATAAAACAGAAATTAGAAGCGTTATAGTCAATCTACATGGGGTCAATCACTCGCTTGTTTGGTAACATGGCTGTAGGTGTGTTAAAATAATTTGTAGTCTACAAGTATGTAAGTATGTATGTGTCTGTTGATATGAATGTCTGTCATTTCTAAAACTATAGGAATGTCACGTATCTAATCAACGGTTGCTCACAGATGAGCCATGGTTAATCAGGTTCTTTAATTGCATAACAACCAAGTTTCAGTGTAACGCAATTCCCAAGATCTATTCGAACATCACTACCAACTGAAAGTATGGACCGGAAGTTTTGATGATCACGTGGTCGGTGCATACGTCCTACCTCTGTGGCTGCCGGCCCTGTACGCGCGCTTCCTAATCAGTCCAAACTAAAGTGAGGAATTTTGGCCCCATAAACCCTAAAGCTAAGACGTCCAGGTTAGGCTACGCGGCATACAAAAACTGACTCAATGTTTCTCCCAATAAACAATTCAAATGCTTTAATTCATTACTACAGCCCTTTCATTATAACAAATATAATATATTCATTATAACAATATGTGCTCCCTTTAAAATAGCACAGGGAAACAAGAGCATCACAATCTTTATAAAGTCACCTTTGAAAACTTTAAACAATGTGTTGAGACAAGAACTGAATTTAATTTAATTCAATGAACTAAGTTAAGTAGGAAACCCAAAAAACATTTAACATTAACAAGAACAGCAGCAAGCTGTCTCGCCTAAAGGTTCGGAATTAAAAAAAAAAACAAAAACCAAGCTTCTGGTCCCGGAACTGAAGGGATAGCCCATTAAAACAAATAAAAGCTCGCCAAAAGTGATCAGAAAAGCTCAAGAAAAATTTACCAAAAACCAAGGAAACTCGGAAGCACTTACCCCTGAATTTACTCGCGTCGACACCAGGCACCAACCCCTCTCCAGTACAGACAGGAAGATTTCGGAAAGCGCAGCGCTCAAAAAGAGCAGCGACGGGAATCCGAAGCAGTCCCCCTAGAAAACAGCGCCTCGGAATGGGGAAGACAAGGAAATGAGTGCCGGAAAAAGACCCAAACAAACGGCACAGCTCATCATCTTCCTGTAGAAGCTGTTACAGGACTGCTAGAGAATTCTGCACTTATGGGGAATTTTGATTTCTTTTTGTGCTGCGCTTCATGTACAGCAGTACCCCGTCAAGAAACACTTCTTTTCAACATACTTACCGTCAGTAATGTCAATATTGAACGTAATTAAAAGGCAGGCACATAACTCCCCTCATATTGGTGCCATCTCCAATAACTTATGCAAGTGCTTTAAGAACTTTGTGTGATTCTATTCTTTTAACTTAATATGTTAACATATGTTAAAATTTTGATTTAAAAGGTTCTTAATGCTAATGAGTTCATTAATTATGAAATCAGTTAATGAAGGAAAATTGAAGTAATTAAGCAGATCATAGAGGCTTTTCTAATGATGAAGAAGATGATTGACATTACATATTTTTGCTCATTCTTTGTCTTTCGTAGATTTTACACATATATCCTTTTAGTAATGTGATGATTGGTCACCATACTTATTCTTGTTTTTAACTTTACACCACATTACTTTCTCTACTACCTACGTAAAGTACGCAGAGGAAGAAGTGCATTTGAAACAAACATTCGATACTGAAATGACAAAGAAAATACACGTTATGAGACCTCCTTAATTAAAGGTAACATTTTTAGAAAAAGGTGCACGTGTGTGTAGGTTTCTTGTTTTATGCATGAAGAGAGAGAGAGAGAGAGAGAGAGAGAGAGAGAGAGAGAGAGAGAGAGAGAGAGAGAGAGAGAGAGAGAGAGAGAGAGAGAGAGAGAGAGAGAGAGAGAGAGAGAGAGAGAGAGAGACAGAGAAAGAGAGAACTTTTGTAAGTGTATCTGATATCCATCCGCGAGCAGCATAGTTCAAAAGTGAAATGTCAAACCAAATATTATATTTAAATTCAAGCTATCTTGAAGAATATCATTATTTCGACTTTCTCAGGTAATAACGTTAGCAATTTTTATAAAATGCTAATGATATAACATATGATAAATGAAATATAAGTAATCTTACATTTTATTGGGAATGGCGAAGTGTTCTCGTTTCAGATACAAACATGTACAAGTATTACTTAGCTCAAGAGACATATCCAGAAGAGAGATCAAAGAAGAAAAAAAGTAGATGTGGAATCTATGGAAGAGCAAAGAATAACTCCACAACAATAAGATGTGCATCATGTAATCATTTTATCTGCAAACATCATTCCTAAACTGCAGTTCTTTGTGAAGTGAGTATTAATTTGTTATACCTAGTTATACTCAAGTAATATAACCAATTAGTGTGCATTAACATGTATGAAACTATGTTAAGCATAAGATTTTTTTACAATAAATTTAATTATATAATGTTAATTAGCGTAATAAACAGTAAAGGAATAGGAATAAATAGAATTTAGTGCACTGTGTGCAGAATACACCACGCTCCTGCTCCTGTATCATATAAGAGCGCGCCTACTCCAGGGTAACCTTATTTATATTATGACAGTGTTTAAAAACTGCTAGCTGATCCTTTAATGATCGCATAAGAAATTAAATAATTTAAAAATATTTCCAAGAATAAGTATTATTTAAAGTAATGATACATTTAAGTCAATAAGAACAGATATTTCGGAAATCGTCGTAGGATACCAACACTTTCATTTGAGTCCAACTGTACTGTGCAGAACTTGTGAGATTCGTGGTTCCCATCTTGCTAGGACAATCCTCTCTCAGTCTAGTTTTTTTCGGAGGTATTCTTCGGTGTTCATAACTGGCAAACGCCAGAGACGTACTCTATGACAAGGTCTCCCTGAAGAGTTTCTTCCCCAAATTACTATAGCAAAATCTAATTTCATATATTGTTACTGCCCACCGTTGGTGGCGTGGTATGTACTAAGAGTGGGCATTAAAAATTACTAAAATATATGTGTGACATTCACATCATTTTAGTAATTTATTCTTCGACAAAATTTCCTTAAAACGGCATTCCTATATTAAATTTTAATCGAGGAATGGTTGTTTTTCATATGCATTTCCTTTAATACAGCGGGTTTAAATGATTATCAAATCTGATAAGAGATAGTCGCTATTCTTTGATTTGAAATTGACTTCATCTTTTTTAGGTACAAGTATTTGAAAATTCAGACCAATTACAAGAAATATCCCAAAGAGAATTTATTCCAAAACGTATATATTTGTTGTAAAATGTACTTTAACAAGTTCAAAATGTTTGTGAAGTTAGATTTCGTCTATTTATTGTTTATGAGTAATACAAAATTCATCCAAAATAAAGAGTTTTTCAGATATTATTCTCAGAAAATTCAAGAAAAATATTTCCTTTGTCATAGAAATGCATTTTAATATATAGTATTTTAATCAGAATTGTTTCTACATACAGGCATGTATTACACACAGGTAAACTGACGCAGACAAATGCATGCAATGAACGTCTTAAAAACGATTTTTGGATATATCTTTTTTTAAAATGTGGATATATACAGAGTGTACCGAAAAGACACCGAACGAATACGTAGAAGTAGTTGCTCTTCTTCTATGTGGCACATATAGATAGCTTTTACCACCAATAGAGCCGCATAAAAACGCTCCAGAATGAGTGTGGATTAGGCAGTTACAGGATCAACGCCGCGTGCCTCACGCTATCAAAGTTCGCAGGTAGTGATACAGCGTGCCGCCTGCAGTAGGCTTACCGACATAGTTCACGGTAGCTTTCTACTATTAAGAATTACTTTCGTTTATGAAATCACATTAAGAAGCTCTTCTTTAGTTATTTATTTATGGGTGTTAAACGTATTTCAACATTCCGTTATAACAGTCGATGACAGCAAATAAGCTGGTAGAGATATGCAACTTAAATGTTTTAGAGGGAAGTTAATGTTAATGAGAATGAGGATGGAAGGTTTAAATGACAAGAAGAACAGAAAACAATATCAAAAAATTTTATATAAAGTTAACCAAAACTAAATGCCTTATGCAATGAGACAAGCATTTAATTTCACTTTGTTTAATAACACTAAATGAAGCATTCGTAACTGAAAAGGAAGTTGTTGATTTTACAGTAACTGTTGAAAGCACTGTACAATTAAGATCATAGCAAAATGAGTAACGTTGAAACTGTCCGAGTCATTATCGACTTTTTCACAAGTAACTGCCCTTTGCCCCATTACCTGAAAGCGAGGCTCGGGTCACTGATAAAGAGCAGGAAGCAATGCTTTTGTTTTTGGGACCGGTGCGTCCCAATAACTATTTCTTAAGTTCGCACACCAGTGGTTTCTGCGCTGACTAATCACAAAATGATGTAATATTTAATGCTGCATACAATTATATCTAAGAGAATTTCGAAATTGCGATACCGAAATTTGGACTAGTTAAGTTATAAACTATGTAACGGCTATATTCGTTCGGTGCCGTTTCAAAACAAACTTTATATTTCTTTTTCCTTAATATACCGTTTTTTATTATTTCGGTTTAATTTTTTGTTTCTTTCCTGTATTTTTACATATATACACTATACACAGAAACACCCGTGCACAAGGCGGGACTCGAACTCATGACCCTCTACACACACTAACGACCGCGGCTACGAGGGCCGGCTCTTTGAAAAATATTCTTTCTTTGTATGGAATACAATACCTTTTCTACTTACTAGGTTGAGAAAGTAATAATAAGATTTCATAAGAATAGTTTGTTAGTTTGTATAAGCTGTTTATAGATACACGACAGTGGTTAGTAATGTAAATGTAACACATTAGATTGTTTTAATTTGCTGTGGGTAAACTCTTTATGTATAATTAAATGTATTTCAAATTAGAGTAATTTGATTGGGGAATTTAGAGCAGCAGTAATCCCCGGTGGATTATGGCGCATTATGCCCGAGTTTATATAGCAAACTGCGCGGACTAACGTTATAGTATGGGGTAAGGTTTAATAAGCTAATTAATTTATGAAAAGTGATATTGCATTCACGGATGATAACCATACAGCAGTTTACAGTTGAGAAAGTTGGAAAGGGCGTTCAACGGATTGAAAATTGTCGCTCTTGTGACGTTTATGGATAATTCAGCATCTAGACGACTGATTACCTACCGGAACACTAGAACTTTCTGCCACACATGCCTCGCTTCCACATGTATTTTTCATCAGGTGCCGCCAGATGTTCGTAATACCACGCTTCTGGCTCGATGTCACTCAAAACTTCGATCCAGAGAACTTTTGATATTTAATTTCTGCAGCACTGGCATCAGCGCTTCAGGTGGGTGGGCCTCCGTGTTACAATTATTTAACATTTTTCACATTTCAATGCTTGACAGCTGTTACATGACATTAAAATCTCGAATGTTATTTTCTGTAAAAGCCGTTGAGCTAATTTTAAAAAAAGTGTGTTACGTTACACTTATTTGACTTACCCTGCTCCTCATAATCTTATAGATATTACTTGCACGCTGCAACTGTTATTTGTTTAAAGTATGATACTTCTATCCTAGAATACTTTTCATAATGAAATGATTTCAAATGGAAACGATAGTAGGCTGGCAAGATCATTGCAACAAATGTCAAAATAATGTGTTTCTATTACTGAGGAAGCTTCGTGACTGATTAATCTATGACCATCATTTCTTGGCACAAGCAAATGTCCATCACCTGCAGGCATATGTTACCTATATTAACGACAAGATAAAACTTGATCCTGGAAATGTATAAAAAGATGTTATTAAAATTGTTAAAACTATTAAAACTTCAAGTTAATCCTTTGGAAGCTTTTCCCTATCTCCAGTGGCTTTTCATTAACAAACACCATATGATGTTAGATGACTTCATAGACTAATAAAAAAACATTAAAATATAACATTTTACACTTCGTATCAAAGTTTAAAACATATGGTATTTTAGTCAAAAGTATTAAAGCTGTTTTGAAAAAATAATAACAATTTTGCCACAGGAAGTGGCTTGGAGGAAGACCTTCTTCTAAGACTTCCTAGCTGTGATCATCCGAGTTTTGATTTCTGATTTAAAATGTTTCACCCACATGCGCACATATTCACACTGTAACACACACATAGAGCCTTGTCAAGATTAACGATTTGCGTTCAAAAGACATTATAATTATATTGCCGGTGTTAGCTGTGATGTCTAATAATTGTTGTGTAGTGCAAATATGTAAGACTTGAATACCCTCCACCTACTAAAGATAAATTGTGCGTAAAATAAAGGATATATCCTGAAGAACTTTGAAAACCCATCTTAGTTCCCTGATTTAAGTTACATTTGGAAATAATAGAAAATAATTTCGTTAAGTGAATATATTTTAAGCGTTAACATTTACATATCGTAGTGTCGTAATTACAAACCACCATCACGTCGTCCTCCGTGGTCTAGGGGCAATATGCTGGTCTCTGCTCCCCGAGGTTCCAGATTCAAACCTGTTTCAAGTGCATTTTTTTCAGTAAATCAGTAGATGGTTCCATGTTTATGAGATACGCACCATAATGATGATATGTGTGCTCGTGTTTGTGTTGATTAACGTAAAGTAAGCAGAAGAATAAGCTTTTTTAGGAATAATTTGTCAAAGACTGGTTAGAGAAAGCTATGAGAATGTAATATATCAGATCGTTTGCCGTCCTGGTCCTGCAAAAAGAAGGGAATATCAAAGCCTACGCATAGAAGAGTGTGGGCTCCTTAAAGATTTGTCTATCGCTTAAGCCTACTTCATTACCCTCTTACCAGTATCTATAAGGAAATTATAATAAAACAATTTCTAAAATGTTTATCTTAATATGAAGAAGATCGAAAAATAAACATTTGTAAGAATGGTTTGCACAAGTATAAGTAGGGAGAGTTAAATGAGCACAAAACATCGATATTATTCCTCTGAAAACCAGCTCTAGCGGTTTTTATTAAAATGGGAAATGTTGGAGACGTTATATAACTTTAAAGTCCACTTCGGTGTCATTCAATTTTACGCAATTTAATACTATTTGAAAACCATAGAACACTGAATTAATGTTACTCCAGAAAAATTAGAACTCCTAGAAACATTCAACTAATGTCAATAATTTCACTTGATGTACCTACCGTTCACTGTTTTCAAAATAATTGTTGCTTTGTTGTATGAGTATTTTAGTCACTGCTTGTGAAAGTTTGGAGCAGTTATTTTCTATTTAATTCACTGAGTTTTATATATATAAATTACTTATATATAACTTACTTATATATGATAGCTATCTATCGTTGCCACATAAATAAGTACACGTGTCTATCGCCTTATTTGAAATATTTTTAGGCAAATGCATTTATTGTGATTTTAGTTAAATGCATACAAGAACACATTTACATATGAATAGTATGATATAAAACCGATGTATGTGAAATAGTAATGGGTGAAGAAAGTTATATGGATGTGATATATTCATGTTTGAAATTAATTCACAAAATTATGTTGTAATACCATTGTAAACAAAAGTGGATAAAATAGATCAATTTTATTTATCTCTTGGTTCCGTATTTGTTTGGGAGCAGTAAAATGTGCCCCAAGATTGGGAAGTTTGCAGCAACTGTTATATTCCATCCAAAATTCAATGTCGAATCTTTTTTAGAATTTGAGACCATCTGCAACGAAAAAGAGCTCTTTCATGTAGATGGAGGAATAATGTTTGTAAGAATAGTTTCTACAACAGTAGGGATAGTCATGTGTGTTCAGTTTATCATTTTTTTATAATTTAGCTTCCGCAGTTAAAATAATTAATCCCATAATTTGCTACATAGTATTTTATTTTCAGTTTTAACGGATATTGTAACGCGGTGATGGCGGAAGTTGCTGTTTGTTACAGAAAATGCGCAATGACGGCCCTAACCACGCTTGGTACCTGTGAACTTAAACAATAAAGCCGCTCTATCATTCATTTCTGACAGTTTCCGGTCAGGAATAATAAAATGCCGGCATTGCCTCGGGACTAGTTAAATATTGATACGGTGATGATCATAATATGGGTGGCGAGGATCGACTTATTAATCGATAGTGGTGTTTGTTTTAGTTGAAAATTCATTCAAGGGTATGCCTGCGAGCGAGATTACAGTGTTTGCATGGTAGACTTCCTCTTAGTGATTGAGAGCTTCCACCATTTTTAACATGATGAAAACCGAAAGCGAATGTATAAAGTTTGTACTAAGCATACAACTTGCATGCTCAACTTGTGCATACAATCTGAAGTAATTTCAACTGTGTTCGTTTTCATCATATTCGAGTTATACGTTTATCAGGAAGTCGTAGCATTTATAAAAATTTCATTATTCACCATTCTATATTGGGAATTTTATTATTTCCTTCCAGTAGCTGCACATGTTGATTTATCGAGCTCATGTTACGTACACGCTTTTAACCATGAAGTTTTCGATACGTTTTGCAAGTCTTAAGAAATTTTCATAGTTTGTTACTAGATAACCAAGAGAACTATCAAAGCGTGCTGCCATTTATGTAACCGTAAAAGGGAAGTGCAATGACCCTATATTGTGAAAGTGAAAAAGTGAGATGTTCAATAAGTGTAGTCCATTTTATAATTAGGTTATTGGCATGGCAACTAAAGTTTTCACAGTTATAAAGCGAAACCATGATTTACTCAACATGGGACAGATATTCTGCTGTCTCTGATTGGTTGAACCTAAATATGAATCGATTCATAATGGATGGAAGCTGGATATCAATGAATTTTACTCCTACCAATGAAGATGTGACCGACATTTATATCCCGTATGCTTATGTAAATAAGGAATTACTGCATATTTAAAGGAAATATTTGCCGAATATTTGCTAGGGCCCAGCCAAATTATGTGTGTAGGTATATATATAAATCATAATCTCTCTGCCAGACAAGTGCTAACAGAAATATAATACATAGTACCTAGTTCTGTAATGGTCGGCTACGAATCAGACACATCGAAACTCCCCAGATAACTTTGACTACCTAATTATTTGTTGATATATTTGTGATGGTATAATGCGATACCTCGGGTAATTAACCCTTGGGATATGTTCATTGCAGTGCAGAATAGTTCCTAGATAAACTATACTAAGTTTGGAAGCAAGTTAGTAATCGCCGCCCTTCACCACTACTCTCTCCTTCACATATCTGAACTTTCTCACACGAAATTCTGAGCTACCTGAAAACCCATCTTCGTCACATCTGATGGCGCTGCGCTGCCAAACGGAACTGATGTCACTCCTGGTGAAGGCGCCGATAGCGTCGTCGCAACATCTAATTGTGAAATTAAGTTTCCTGGTTTTACTACTTGCTGTGAAAAAGCTATCTGTCTATATCTTTAGAACTATATTAGCAATATTTGTCAAAAAAGGACGTAAAATGCACATATATTCTCAATAAAGGTTTCCAAGATTATGCTACGTGACTGTGAAAATTATCGATTCGCATTTGTTCAAGTGCTTTGTACTATATTTTACTATGCATTTTGCTGCGGCTACATGATGCTTTTAAGAAGTCTAAGTGAACCTTCGAAGCTGTTTTAAATTTTACTATCTGCACTGCTTACATTTTTCTGTATTAATAGAGCAATGCAATCCCATTCAAAACATCAGTATCGGCATTTCAAAGAAATAAATGTTTTGAGAAGCCTTGATAAACAAAGATTGGTATGTATGTGTTATGAATGTGTGCGTGGATGTATGTGTATGCGTGCGTGTGCATGGGGGTGGGTGGCTGTATCTAAAAAGGAAAAAAAAAAAAAAAAAACTGGATTCCAGTATTGTTTTATTTTGATAGTTGGTGGCATGTTTTGTATTTTATTTATTTATGTTTTTTTAAAATTTATTTTATTTGTTGTATTATCTGAGAAATTGTCATTGTAAATTGTAGTTTTTGTAAATTTATGATTTTTAATAAATAGGAATTTGGAAATCATGTCCCGGTGTAAGAAATTAGGAACCGGGATAGGGTTTTCAAATTTTATTTATTTATTTACTTATTTATTGTATCTAAACCCAAACCAACTTTACATCGAAAGATTTTTTTTTGTTTGTAATTTACTTCATCCAACGTTAAGTCATATCGGACGATGAATGGAATGGGTGAAATGATGCTCAAATGACCCCGGGGTCCATGGAGCTTAGAGTTACCCGACATTCGTCTTTCAGGATAAGGGTAAACCTCGGAAAAAACCTTATCCACGTAACCCACCCTGACCGAGATTTGAACTCGGGACCTCTTGAACGTGAGGCAGACATGCTACCACCACGCTACCGAGGCGGCTTTACCTCGAAAGTGTAACCCAAACTGGCTATAACAATTATTTTGATTAAAGTGTCATTTGTTAGAATTTAATAATACTATCAACAAACAGTTATATGTTTTAAAGTTTAAGGTATTCGCCATGTCATATTAATATAAAGGCTTTAATTGCTTATTCATCTAAAACTCATATAGGTGTGGTAGTAATTAATATTAAATTAATTGCTAAAGCAATTACCCTAGCCCCTTAATAAACATTAGGAAAGTAACATACAAGCTGAAAAATAACTCCATAATATTTACGTGTATTAAAGTTCATTTTGGATATATTTAATGTAATTTTGTTAACTATTAAACTAGAAAGAACGCACAAACCCTTTCCACAAATACAAATGTCGTTCAAACACACAGTTGTTGTATAATATCCCTTTCTGACATTCGAGATATCTTTAACCGTTTGGTAAAAAAGATATGCCTTATTGTTTGGTTTAAATGTTCCAATACTTGATAAATAAATATTTGAGCATCGCTTCAGACGCCCATATCGATCTTGTAGCTTTAACAAAAGCTCTAATGAAAATATTTCTGCAAACGTTATTGGAGTAACATGAAGTAAATAAAAAACTGACTTTTTTTAACAACAATCAGATGTCTACCATTATAGGCAAGAAGGTCAAGTAAGCGCTACTAATAAGATTTTGATCTTTTCCATCTTTTAGTATTTATTTCGATATATTTAACACCTTAATGAAAATGTATGTCTTCCTTATAAACGATATTTGGAACTGCAAAAATCTGCAGAAGCTTTTCAACGATCTGACACTAGTTGAAGGTATTATGCGTTCCTCTGTTAATTTTAGTGTTGATTTAAGAGCAATATTATTTGTGCCCTAATGAAAAGGCTTTCTTTCATGTATGTGTATACAAATGGCTTATGATTCATAAAGAGGTTAGCACAAAAGCTGACCTCTACATCTCTGCGGATGCTGCAAAATCTTTAACACAAAGGCAAAGAGGGCAGTGATCGAGTGGCCAGCGAGAATTTTCAATCTGTAGCTGTTAAGGACTTACCCTCGCTTGTTTCTCCTCAAATACAGCCACCTTAGTATTCTTTCACCTTACCCCTCCCTTACAGGGGTCCACATCTGGGTATAGCCACAAAAGATTGCACAGGTCGAGATACACCCATGACCGAACAGTTTTCATAGTCAGACACGGTAGAGTCGTTTCTGAAAATGCATTAAAAAGTAAATCCTAACGATTTTAAGTAGCGAAATAAGAAAATGATTTCTTAATGATAATATATTAATGTTTGTTACAAATGATTACTGTATGCACTATTAAAATATACTCCAGTATGTAAAAGTACTACATAAATTTATAAAGTTTACACGACAATTTTTATTTCTAAAATTAATGATTCTTTTCATAATCTTTCCTTTGCTCGCAGCGATTGCAGTATATCATGCAGTCATTTATAAGCATTAAATATGTTGTCTTTATTCAACAAAACCAAAATCAGCCGCAAATTCCACTCTTCTGTATTTTGTATTGAGATGTATAAGCGAATTTGCCGGCCGTTTTACCTCTAAGGCTTTGATTCCCTCGTCTGATGTCACTCTGTCGTCAAGGGCATCGAGTTGTTCAGTGCTAATTATAAAACGTTTCTTGAACGCAAAAAGCTACACTGATCAATACCAGCAGTAAAACAGTGGGTCTTCGCATTTCGCATGTTGCAAGCAACAGGCAGTTAAAACGAAGGTACACTACTTCTTGGTATATGTAGTTTTTTTTTTTTAATTTACGTCCTCCAACGTTAAGTCATATCGGACGATGAATGGAATGGATGAAATGATGCTCAAATGAGTTCGGGGCACATGGAACTTACAGTTATCTGACATTCATCTTACAGGATAGGGGAAACCTCCGGAAAAAGCCTTATCCAGGTAACTCACCCTGACCGAGATTCGAACTCGGGACCTCTTGAACGTGAGGCAGACATGCTACCACCACACTACCAAGGCGGGCGTATATGGAGTAGTGGTGAGAATAGCCTACAATTTGTATTGTAATTTAGGACTGAAGCAAAGAGCACTGTCCATTGTCACAGCAAGTTACCAGCATGAATCTAAGTGTATCATATTTTTCCCAGTCTTTTTTTCCCCTCCAGTTTTTCTGGTTAAGCTTGGCTTCGATTAGGAGGTGTTTTGGTGTATGTTACTACTCGCAGGTCTTCCAGTATCATTGTAATGCGCGGATCGTTCTATTTTGTTTTCTTATTTGTATGCCAATAAAAGCTAAAACTAGGCAAAACCTTCAATTTATATTAATTCTACATTTCATTGCGATCGGAACTATGTTGTGTCCTACGGTAATAAATTAGCATATGTGAATAAAGTTCTGAGAAACTGGCATAATTTATTAGTAGACTTAGGACTTCTAGGACTCAGCCTGTTTGTGCATGCTGTCAGTTTAGGAAGAGGGGCGTGGTTTAACTCCAGTAGTAAACAAGGTCGGCCGCCTTAGGGGTATACAAATGTGCTAACAAACTGTTTTAATAAAACAATATGTAAATAATGTCATAGTTTTCAGAATCATTCAGTAAGTAGATGTAGGTATAACAAAACATATTTTGAATAGTAAAATAAAATAAATTGCAGCTGCAATATAAAATAAATGCCTACTCTTCAAATGTTCAACTTATTACGGTGTATAACAACATAAATTTTAAACTTTTCGAAGGTGAATCTCCTCCTACTGTCACTCAAGCAATATTTGTAGTTTGAAAAATTTCTCTCGACATCAGACGAAGTAAAACAGGTGCAAACATAAAATACTGCAGATCACATTGCTTTGTAAGCGCGGTTTCCTTATGCGCTTGCAAATTATTTTTAATGTTTACCATTTTAAAATATCTTAGATTTATCTCAAGTACGGTTTTCATTTTTTTTTATTTTATCCATGACAAGTCCACCAGCTGTTGAGTCTATCTGTTGAGCTAGTTCTTCTATGAGCCCTATGGCACGAGCCATTTTATTACCTCTATTTTCTAGCTGAACAATGATTTTGGACAGGTCTGAAAATTTGTTTCTAATGAAGAGCAAATATTCGTGTAACTTACTTGAAAAGAGGGACTGAACGGCTCGTACTGCAGAACTATGCTCGTTATCTAAGACACTGAGAATTTCAGTAACTATGTCGTAATGATCCATATAATACATAGGGGCTACCATTGCGAGTTGTAACAGGCTGAGGAGGTAAACGCCATTTCTTTAAATTTACGTTTGCTGCTTGGAGCTTTCAGAAATACCTTTTTTACGTTTGCAATGAAATTGTCTACTTCACTGTAACTTCTGCGAATTTCCTCGGCTACACGATGGAGTCCGTGAGACAAGTCAAATGAAGCATGTTAGGATATATGTCCTGAAGCTCCTTGCCTGCTTTTATCATATAACTTGCAGTGTCGGTGATGAAAAGGAATACATTATCTACATTTATTCCTTCTGGATACAACAGCGTCATGCTTGTTTTAATATGTCTACAACTGTCGCATGGTTCACCTTTGCACTAATTTCTGATGTTAATAAAATGTTTCTCCTGGTTTGTCTGGCAATAGCGTTCTCACGACGACCTTTGTAACACACCTACCAACAGCATCTTCGGTTTCATCAATAGAAATCCACATTTTATTTTCGCCCAGTCTTTTTCGTATTTGCGATATATCACAGTAACATGTGGTAATTCTCGTTGAAGTGAAGTTGTTTGAGATGGAGGATCTCGTTTAGTATACTTCTGCACGAAGTGCTTAAAATGTGTATTTTCTACTGTGTGCATCGGTATATTTGCACACACCATCATCTTACACAACTCCTGAAAGAACTCGGAATGTGACGGTGAAGTTACACTTCACCCAGATTGTTTCTCGACCTCTGTTCTTGCTTAAACCCTTGCTTGATGTTTCTTAGTGTTGCAGTGCTGTCTCAGCCATTTGGGTTTATTGCCCTGAATTTCTACATAACATACCTTGCATTGAATATTTTGTCCCTTCTGTGTGAAAATATCACCTCTTGCTAACTCTTCGTCCATCGTGCGTTTACGCGCTTCTGACATTTATGTTCTTCAGTACAGGGTACATCTTCAGCATTCTGGTTTGAGAGCCTCGATGTTAAATTTGGGGTTGGGGTTGGTCCCACTTGTTAGTGGAACTAAGAATAGATATATAAAGCTGTAAATATTGATGCCCTTAACTGTTTTAGATACCTGGCGCCATTAAACGCACCTTCAGAGAAGTACGTTTTAATAAACTTATTAAATAACGATTATGAGATTCATTGTTCCGCGTCATAAACAAAGTGCGTACGCTTTTTACTTAGCGCCTTCAGAATGGTTTGTACTTCCGCCAGCTAACCCATCTCATGCAGTAGAATGCAGTAGAATTCTGCAGACTTTTCTAATTTGAGATCATCTAACGGGAATGCAGCACCGAAATTGACTAAAAATATGGGGAAAAATGTTTTTGTTTTTGAACCTTATAGTATCGTAATTCAAATAAATTTATGAGTTTCAGGCATTTAAATACCCTCACATGACAATTTAAATGCCAATGCGCACGTGCATGCCGGCCCTTGGATTCACAGAATTCTGTCATTTGAGTTCGATTGAATGTATTAAATTAATGCATTAGAAATTAGCGGGCAAAGTTTCTGGTTGAATTTTGTGTGTTGGTATGATGGTTAATTCTTACAATATGTGGCACCATGGAAACAAAACACCTGCTGCAAACATTGAAAGCAAATAATAATGTTCATATTTTTGCTCTTGTGTGAGTTTCTAACTTGGTCGGGATTTTCTTGTGTTTCTCGTTAAACTACATACCGTTTATATACAATTGATGAGTTTTAGCGTGCCATTTAACATGTACAAAGGTATTTTATACATCAAAACGTGCATATTACTGTTATATAGGTAAAACATTCGTTGAAACAACTAACCTTCTGTTGACTGTGTATATAGTTAGGATCATGAATAGGCTAAACGATACATGGGAAGAAACACCTAAACATAACACAACAATGGGAACATACTTGAGGTCTGATGTGGTAAGAAAACTAATGCCTGTGTACCAATGGCTGGCATCAGATGAAATCCTAAGGAGATGTACATTGTGTAAGACACAAAATGCAAATGAAAGTTTACATAACATGATAAGGCATAATTGCCCAAAAGAAATGTTTGTTTCAAAGAAGATATTTCAGGTTTCTGTGACATCAACCATCAGTGAATTAAATTTTGGTTGTTCTGCATCATTCAAGCTGCAGTCAGACATAATGGACACAGATTTCACCAGCATCTCTAAAAATTAGCCGAGGGAAGGACCAATTACGCTTACTTCATTCAGCAATTTCTGTGAAGGTAACTTCTGAAACATCCAGAAGGAAACTTAAATTGAAGAAAACTGCTGCAGAAGAGGGAAGGAAGAGGCAAGAGGGTTCAACTTATCTATCTGGACGGTTTTTAGTCTACTTCAAGGCATGTAGCTGAGAAGGAAAATGTTTTGGATTTTAAAATTTGATTTACTCAGTTATAGTTTTTTCAAATTTTTTTTTCATTCAAAATGTTCCACACGATGCAGTTTTGATTCAGTCCCTCTAAAATTTTCAACACATGTTCTTAGAAAACAAATGTTTCTATCATATGAATTTTTAATATTCATTATATTTTTAAAGTTATTAATATAAAAAGGCAAAAGTTTAATATTTTTTGGCTTTTTTGTTTGCTCCATACCTATTTTTTCCCTCTGGAACTAAAGGCAGTATAAAATTCATATGACAGATCTTTTCTTCATAACCATCTGACTATTTTTAGAAATAGAAAAATTAAAATTTTGAACAGTTTCATCACGTGGAGCGGTTTGAATTTTGCCTAAATTTTGAATTTCACAAATTAATTACTCAAAAACTATTAAAGATATAAAAATCAAATTTTTAATTCTGTGTCCACTATGCATCGGAACTAAGTGGTAAAAATGTCTGCAAGATTGGTTGAAAATTGCTGGATTTGGGGTTTTCGGTGCTGCATCCCCTTAACCTTCCCTTGTCCGTTAATTGTGTTGACAATTGCACACCAATTGCCGAGCTAGTAACAAGAAGTAATGAAAAAGGTAAGGAGCGTTGAAACTAGAGTAGGTCAGAAATCGGTGACAGGAAAAATCAGCAACTTGTGCTTCCCCAAGCGGCTCCCAGTACGCTCAACTCTATCAATTGATTGTCGTTGTCGTCCATATCACCGGGAATTGAAACAGGAACTTTGGTCTTCGGATCAATTATTCATTTAATTATGTAATATGTTTAGTAAAAATACATAAATTTGAGAACTGTAACTAGCTATGTTTGTGAAAGTAAAATTGTATACTTTGATGTAAAATATTGTAACGAACCTGGGCAGATATACGTGAGAAACACTGCACTCCCGGACGACAATCTAGAAAGAGAGGATGTTAGAAAATAGAATGGAATGCTAGCTATTTTGCTGTACAGTTACACAGGTTAATATTCTCTTAGTTTTTCCTTGTGACGCCGTGCTGTGTATGTAAGAGGGTAGCAACCCCCATTCAGCTCTCATTGCCTCATTGCCTCATGGCAATCAAGTATATTCTATGTGTTTGTGTGGTGTGTCTGACGACATGCAATGTCCAGTAAAATGTATTATAAAATGTCCGCCGAAAGTGCAGTTATTTGAAGGTGCCCGTGTTCCACAAGTGTAAGGACAAATTAAAGCAGTTCAGGGATTATCGTTTGTTTGCGTTGTCTCAGCCGTAACACACTGAGAACGCCAAAAAGAAAGAGTCCATGCAGGAGACAGCAGCTAGAGCCAAGGGTAAAGCAAGCAGCCGACGACGACGTGGAGACCAAGGAAGGAGTCCCGACATCGACCCAGGTACGTGCAACCGTGAGGCAGAGAGAAGGTACTGCCGCAAAATGAATAACATTCTTAACGATGAGAATAAACATTCTCAGAATAGATTTCTTTGGTATAATGTTAGAAGAATTACAATGGCTATTATGATCTTTATCTCGTCCTCTCTCCGTTCTAAGTTACTATGCCCTACGCTGAACTACTCCTGGTTGGGATTCGGTGTGTAGGTTTTTCGATAACCGAATAATAAGGCGTGGTGGGATTTGAAACGCTAACTTCCCCTTCAGAGTATATGCCTAAATAACTTCGCATATCCATATCTTATGATGGACAACGAAGTGCATATATCGTTTTTCGCCTGTTATCTAAATTATTTTTACATAGACATAACAGACATCAACAAATGCCATTTGTATATAATTTGCATGCCATTTGTGCTTTCATTTCCATAATATTATCTGTTTTGTAGGTATTGGAATGAATGATTTCAGGAAGAGGTTTATATCTTTTATATATTTTGTAAATCCAAAGAAATATATTACATAAGAAATGTTCTGAGCACTTTAATATAAAATAATAAAATGTATGAAGCATAATAGATGATAATTCCTTTTATAATCACTAAATATGTTTAGATATCCATACAAAATAGCAGAAAATGGTTAACGATTACACGGGTAGTTAATTCGACTTGAAATACTGGGAAGTGCGATTCAAGGTGATTCACATTTTAAAAGTGTCATAGAATAAATGGCTCTTCTTGTGTAACACCTTAACACTATTATATTTAGTTTCTTCTATTGTGTGTTACTCTTGGTAGAACTGTTTTGGACTTATTGATTCAACTGTTTTCTCTGTTATGGATGTGGATGTCATTCATTCCTGTAATTTACTTTATAGAACACTATAAAGAAGGGAATTCTTTATCCAGAACCGCTCTTATGTCTCTAAAGTAGCATCCCTTGTTTTCTTTCTAGACCTAACGCAGAAGAGGAATAATTGAAAGGGTGAAGAAAGTGTGGTCCTGGTAGTTTATGGTATACGCCTGGGTATACTTCTTCCTGATTTTTTTACAAATGCATTTTACTGGTAGATGGTGCCATTGTATAAATTGGGTGCGGTGAAAAAGCATTCTAAAGTGGAATAAAGCCCACTTCGGTAGCGTGTCTGCCAAACGTTTAAGAGATCCCGAGTTCGAAACTCGGTCAAGTTGAGTTACCTGAATAACGTATTTCTGGGGGTTTCCCTTACTCTGAAAGACGAAAGTTAGGTAACTCTAAGCTCCATGGACACCGGACTTATCTGAGCATCACTTTACCCATTTCATTCATCGTCCAGTATGACTAAACTTTGGAGGACGTAAATTAAAAAAATGGACTAATAATATATATAATAATAGTAGTAGTACTACTAATAGTAATATATAACAATAATGATGATAATAATAATGATAATGATGATGATAATGCTGATGATAATAATGATAATAATAGGTAATAATGATAATGATGATGATGATAATAATAATAGTAATAATAATAATAATAATAATAATAATAATAATAATAATAATAATAATAATAATAATAATAATAATAATAATAATAATAATAATAATAATAATAATAATAATAATAATAATAATAATAATAATAATAATAATAATAATAATAATAATAATAATAATAATAATAATAATAATAATAATAATAATAATAATAATAATAATAATAATAATAATAATAATAATAATAATAATAATAATAATAATAATAATAATAATAATAATAATAACAATAACAACAACAACAACAACAACAACAACAACAACAACAACAACAACAACAACAACAACAACAACAACAACAACAACAACAATAATAATAATAATAATAATAATAATAATAATAATAATAATAATAATAATAATAATAATAATAATAATAATAATAATAATAATAATAATAATAATAATAATAATAATAATAATAATAATAATAATAATAATAATAATAATAATAGTAATAATAATAATAATAATAATAATAATAATAATAATAATAATAATAATAATAATAATAATAATAATAATAATAATAATAATAATAATAATAATAATAATAATAATAATAATAATAATAATAATAATAATAATAATAATAATAATAATAATAATAATAATAATAATAATAATAATAATAATAATAATAATAATAATAATAATAATAATAATAATAATAATAATAATAATAATAATAATAATAATAATAATAATAATAATAATAATAATAATAATAATAATAATAATAATAATAATAATAATAATAATAATAATAATAATAATAATAATAATAATAATAATAATAATAATAATAATAATAATAATAATAATAATAATAATAATAATAATAATAATAATAATAATAATAATAATAATAATAATAATAATAATAATAATAATAATAATAATAATAATAATAATAATAATAATACATCGTATTATTCATTGGCTGGAGTAGAGTTAGCTGCTATCCCGCTCCTATCCGATAGGAACCGATTCATATCTAAATTTAGTCAATCAGAGTATCTTCCTCACGTAGAGTAAATAACGAGATAGTAGAGTGAGTGAGTGTGTAGTGTTTTAGGGCCCGTCGACAACAAGGTCATTTGGGCCCTTACGAGATAGTAGATGATTTTGCTTTACTGCTGTGAAACCTTAGTTCTGATATCTAATTATAAAATGGACGATACCTTTTTGTGTACATTTTCCCTTATCTGCGGATATCGTGAGATAGCATGATGTTGCGTATTGATGGCTGATGTCTCGGGTATCTTGCTCCTGTCAGTGTTTCATTTGTTTATCTTCCCATTTATGTGGAACGTTGTGTGTCTGTTGCCATTCTTGCTGCGTGTCAAGCACACAACAATCACCCGTTGTTATCTCCCACACATGTTCCCGATGACAAGCATTCCGCTGAATTGACGCTTTTACCCGCAGCTGATAATTTCTCTCTATTCTAATTTTGTATCTCCCACTACCTTTCTCTTTCCCTCTTCTCTTCCCTAATTTTCTCTGCTGCATCTCTTTGACTTGTCGTCAGCAGTGGCGTACTGAATGCTTGAAGCCATTGTTTCAGTAAACATTTCATACTTTTGCTAAGGTAATTAAATATAGCTAAAAGCGATAAAGTGTTCTCCAAAATTTAGATTCTTAATGAAAGGATTATAGTTTGTCTAGGGTACATTAATAACAAAATTCTATGCATTTAGACGCTTATAGTGCCACAAAGAACCAGATGAAGGCTATTTTTATAGTAGTATGTACTATATAAAATTTGCCAATAAGAAAGTTGACTTTGGAGTATTTAAATCTATTTTAATATTATACATAGAGAAAGCTTCTTTCTGTGTATGGGTATGTGTGGGGTAAGAAACACTCATCTAATTTTGATACTTCTGTCACAGTTGTCAAGTTTTTCTAACTATTCCGGGCTATAAAGCACAGTCTAATTTCAAAGTTTCTAAAATATTAAACGGAATTACAGATCTTTGTTCTCTTTTGTGGTGAGCGGTTTGTTCATGAAGAACCAGTTAGCTATTAGAAAACACACACACACACACACACACACACACACACACACACACACACACACACACACACACACACACACACACAATTTATTTTATTTTCATTTTATTATCATTGATCTGTGTACAATATACGTCATGATAACCATCTTATTGCTCACGAACAGGTTAATTGAATACAACAAAAAGTAACCAGGGATGGGTTGAAACCAATTTTTCGGACTCGATACGATATCTTCCACCGTATCCGATACTTCGATGGTCGATACAGTCATTTCTACCTCTTGGTTAAATATAAAATAGAATGTTGGAAAATTGCTTAATGCCAATAAAATTAATACTGTGCACATTTTTGATGAGACAAAATTTAAAACCATCATTCTACTTATTTTTTATTAGCGTTATAAAAGCATAATGCGCTTTTGAAACAGTTGACCTTTATAAGTTTTTGTTCAAAAGAACTAGCATTCTCACTCTTTCGGGGTGAAGTATGCTTTATCTGTCATATATGAGTCCTGCTGCGCTAAATATTCTTTTAGAGAAAACTGTTGCAGTTGGAATACACAAAATTTCTTGCACAATGGTACTGAACAGTGGCGGCCCATGTTTTCTAGGGGGGCTGCACTGATTATTGAAATTTTATTTTACCTTAATTATTTGAAGATGAACTGCATACGGCGATCTTTCTTTGTAAAAAACTTATTAACAACTCTCTCATTGAACTTCGGAATGTTTTCTATCATTTCTTTTTCTATAGACAACATAGCAAGCGCAGTTAATCTATCTTCTCCAATAGTGATCCTAAGGAATGTTTTAATTCTTTTCAGTGTGGAGAAACAGCGCTCAGATTCACTTGTTGTTAAAGGCAGAGTAATAGTTATTTCAAAGAAAATTTAACACTTAAGAAAAAGTGGAAAAAAAGATTATTAGCTCTAAGATATTGAAGCAATTTTACAGTACCACCAATATTCCTGAATTCTTCTCTTGAATAGATGACTGAAAGTTCTGTATGTAGTTTGTCCTTATCAAACACTGGGAACATTTTTATGCATTCACTGAACGCATTTTCTGGAAATATTGAATTAAATTGCTCAAATTGTGAATTTTATAGCAGGGAAGACATAGAAAGATGTTTTGTAAACTTGAATCAGAGATTCAATTGTGACAGTATAATATCACATACTTCCTTGGCTGCTGCTCTGGTCTGTGTGTCTGAAACAATTTTTCTTTTGTGTTGGTTTTCTGCTGCCAAATCACATGACTCCACCTTGTTTCTTACTTTTATAATTTCAGTAGCGAAAGTAGATATGTTCACTGGAACTTTGGCAGCATCTATGTGGCGATTCTGTAGTTGATTGTACAATATTTCTACATGAGGCATAATTATTTTCAAGATACCCCAATAAAGCACTTACCTCATTTATTGTCGCAGTGCTTGAGGTCTCTGATTCTTATAAAATTTCAAAACGTTCTTTCAATGCCTCCTTTTCGTAAACAACATTTCAGTCCTGGATTTGTAGTTCAATCTCGTTGATCCACCAGTGGGTATTCTCTTCTTAACACACGAATCTAACACTGATGATCTGTGTGGAAGGCGGCAAAAGAAGGCGGGTGTAGCACAAATATTTGAAAAAAAATTCTAGCTTTTGTATTTTGCCTGGCAGATCTTTCTATTATGACATTTAGTTGAGCTAAGTAATGCACAAAGTAAGCATGGGGGTACACATCTCTAACTTTAGCTTGCTCTCCATTGATAGCCCTGCTATTACCGCTGCACCATCAAAACTTTGGCCTATAAGCTTCTTCTTATTTTCTTTTAATATATTGCCAAGCTCAGAAATCACAACTTCTGAAATTGCATCAAAATTTTGTCCATTCGGAATAAAAGATCCCCAGAATCGCTCAACAGGACTACCTAAGGCATTACAATACCTTAAGACTATTACAAGCTGAAACATCAACAATATCTGTAGTTTCGTCGGCCATAACAGATACATAGTCTGCTGCGTCAATTTATTCAAAGATGTTTTCTTTACAAACTTCAACAATGCACTGAAGCAACTCATTTTGTATTGTCTTAGAAGTTCCTTTAAAAATGAGTCACCATTAAGATGGGCCTTAAATAGGGAATCAATTTATCCTGTATATTTAATCAACCCCCTGAATACCCCTTGATTTTGTGACCCTTCATTCTCTTTTGCCCTCTTAGGGGTAGCTCGTAATAACCACAAAATTTTACACAGTTGATTATCTTTATAAGAGTGTCCCTATTTTATTTTAACTTGATCGTTGTGACGATCTATTGATTCTTTATAGGCTTGGCTTAAACATGTCTGTATATTTACTGACCCAAGTGTAACAAAATTAAGCATGTAATTAACACGGCTTTTCAACATTTCATATTTGTGACATTTTTCATATAGTCTCTTCAAGTCTGAAACTCCCTTTTTAACCTATACAATGTTGGCTGCGTTGTCTTTAATATCAAATAAAAGGTAAGGAAACCAGAACAGGGAATTGTTGCCTTCACAGTCACATATCCACTCATATTTCATGTAAATTTCGGGGCTGAAACACCAGCCATATTGTTTTTGGCGGCTTGTTGCACTTTGCATGATGTTTAACACAGTAGTCGGTCTTCCTCGTACCTTAATGTCACATTTCCCTTGCAGTGTTAAAGCACCAAAACGAAGCGACTTTAAATACTCGATTGAATTACTTATTGTTAAAATCACACCATTGATACCAATATAAAAATCACCACTTGATTATTCTTTGCTGTTAGGAGCAAACACATATATTTGAATCACGGTGAAAATGTTCAAAAACCGTCGATTTCACGAAAATCCGCACGAAATTGCACTTAAACCGCTCTTGGGACTGCAAGCAATGCAGTCCATTGAGTTCACTAAAATATGGGACGCGCGGTAGGTCGAAACGTGTAGCGGGACAAGCGGAGGTGGAAATGGAAGCAATATGCACGTTAGTGAGGTGTCCTGGCAGTCCCAGAGGGAAAAGCGGCTTCACATGTGAACTTGCCGCACAGTCTATCAACTTGCTGTAATGACTTACGGATGTAATCTATTCAATTTATGCAATTAAGGCAACAACAATAAAATCACAATTTTCTCTGGCGGGGGGGGGGGCGGCTGCAGTCCCGCAGCCCTCCTTTATCGGCCGCCACTAGTACAGAACACATTCATGGTAATTTCTTTGGGTTTGCAGTACGCGAATGTAAAATAAAGTTAAGAAAAATATTGAAAAGTATGTGAACTGATCGATTGCCAGTATTACACGACTATCCTTATACAATTATCCAAAAATCTGAAGAAGAAGAAGAAATAAAACATTTTATATGATCATTTTTGATGCAGTATATTCCTCTTGGTTAGCAAGGTCCTGCAGTCGGTCTTTAGCACAACTGGGAGCACTGGGACTGCGAAAAATTCGTCGATTTGAACGGTGCTTCAACAGGGCTTTAATGGAACATACTTCGTTTTCTTCAATAGATTTATACCTCATGTTCATTTCATCCAGCAGTGACTGTCGAACAATGACAGTTCCTAATAAATTGCCTAAAGGCTTTTCCAATTCAGAAATAAGACTGTTCAGAATAGGTATCACTTTGGACATTGACTCTGAAGATGAACTTATTGCCAGTGTTGCTTGACCGAAAATATTTAATGTATCAATCAGCACTACAAGATTCACTGGCAAGGAGAGATCAAAGGATGCCAAAACTTTGGCCCTCTTTTGTTGCTGAAATCCTCTTAGTATATGTACCTTAGAGTAGAATTCCATTGCGTAGGCTCATCTTGAATCAAGAGGCGTTGTGGGAAGAAAGATGCTTCTGTGCCACTTTGAGAATCTTAGTGGATTTTTAGTAGTGCTTGGAACTCCCAATTAGTTTCCTGTATGACGAAATGAGACTTCAAGTATTTTTGAAGTGCTTTTAAAGAAGTCGGAATGAATGAGCTAAACACAACCGCAGACTAAAGTTTCCAACTTCATAGAATTTACTGCATTGCGATCGTTATCGCTAATTAATCAATTAAACCCCAAGTTTATAAAGTTTTCTTTAAACAAATAGCTATATTTTGACTAGTGTCGTTCACTTCTTCAAACGGTATCACTTCAATACATATATGTTTAAGATTACAGTCCAGGTCCACAAAATGAACATGAGACCTAAATAATTGTCGCAGGCTGTTGACATCCACATATCCGTTGTACTCCTATGCTGTTCGCATTTTGGAACGCTTTTTTTACTCTTCTTCCATTTCTTCGTAATGTTATGGAATTATTATATTCTATATTTGCCCATTAGAATAGCATAATCACGATAATCAACTCCTTGAATTCTTCATCCTCAACTATGCTGAATGGCTGTTAATCTCTGCATACTATAATAGGGATTTTTCGGGTAACTGTCTTCGCCCGACTATCACCTGGTTTCAATGCAGATTTCTTGTTTAAAGGATTAAAATGTAGGTTGAGGCTGTTGAGAGAATGATGATGATGATGATGATGATGATGATGATGATGATGATGATGCCGTTGTCGTCGAAGACCGTGAATAAAGAGTCACAGGCTCATCTATTGTTAGTTCTACAGAAGTTAAGTTTACACTTCCGCAACATTTTTTATTAAGATGTACTGCAAAAGCAATTTTGTGCAGTGAGTGACATGTTATTTTATGTTACTAGAGCAGCGAGATTTTTCATCAAGTTTCATTTTACAAATGAAACAAGTAGGGTGATCATCACAATAGGATCACTTTGAAAATAGTTCCACACTTTAGTCATATTGAACGAAATAGAATACAGATGGTATGTCATTTGCAGGTAGCAACTGAAAAATAACTTATCAATTTGGTCATTAAACGGGCGGAGGGCGTTAAAATGGTTTACTTGCAGCAATAATATTTTGTGATTTAAATACAAAATTGCAGAAGGATCAAAAACGCGCCGAGAGAATTTCCTGAAGTATCGTCCGATGTCGATACCATGCAAGTATCGTGAGTATCGAGGTGTCGCAAGTATCGAGAACCCTCCCTAACAAAACTATATGATATTGTACATACAGACAGTTAATTACTTACACTTTATAGCTTTTATCAAATTTAGCAGATCTATGATAGGGTACGTTGATCAATATATTTTTTCTGGCATTATATACGAGTGAATTTCAGACCTATGCTGTTGAACAAATAAATAATTTTTAATGTACATCAGTGTAGTACATATAAGTTTATCACTTTAACTTGATAAATAATGGTTTAAAATGTGACAGCATTTGTGACTCTGATGTTATTGGATTGGATCGGAATGGATAGGATTACGGTACGGAGGGGATTTGGCACTGCGACCAGTCTTTAACTATGCTCCAAATGGGGTAACAGGGAGGAAGGAAGAGGCGAGAGGAGATAGAGGGCGGCCATCTCAGGGAGACATGAAAGTGCAGAGGGCAGGGTCCATACATTTCACTAGTTGGAAACTGCCCTGCAGGTCAGCACAATTGGCAGCTCACCCGAATGCGATCCGGAAACGGCCCCACCAGACGGGCTCGGAGACCGTCTTACCGGTAGAGGAACGTTCTCTCAGAGCATATCATCCTGCCATCCACCACCGACACTTCTACCCTGAAAGAAACCACCAGAGGAGAGGTAATGTGAAATGACAATGGAGATGAAATGGAGAGACAGGACATTTTGGGTATGTAATTAACCTGCCCAGCATTCTCCTGGCGACCCGGGAAAACCCCCGAAAAAACCAATGGGTCAGGCAGGTCGAATCCGGACCTTCCAAATATGAGCCACAGACGAAAACGCCTGAGCTATCTCGCTCGGTGTCCAATCCAATTTGGCTATCACGTCTTCAGAGAAAGATACCATAAGAATTGTGCTCTGAAAAAATGTAAAATATGCTGATATTACATATTTACTTGGTACACAATTATTTAAATATATTATAACGTACATTACCCTCAAAAGTTTTGCAGTAATGTGTTTGATATGCGGTCATATTTAAGTTCACACACATATTTACTTTCTAATTAATACCTCCAAACTAGAAAGGAGAAATTGCCATAGAAAATCTTAGATTCCCAATCGGGTATCTCATCGAATACGGTCCGGTCGTCTGGGTTTGAAAGCTAGTATTTTAATCACCAGACCACGGATGGAGCCTAGCCTTTTAAGGACACATTGGAGTTACAAAACTATTAATGCCTATTAATTTGAAACTATTAATGTGAAGCAGACCTTAATCCTTGGCGTAAGAAAGAGTTTTCCCACGGAATACCAATATAATATAGGAGAAATTATGCCACAGATATTTCAACTCAAGTCAGGTCAAGATTTTACAATTAAGATGTAGCAAAGTAAAGTAGAACTGAAACTTTTCTAACGCTACGATATATAAGCGATGCCAATACCAAAACAGATAGCATTCTTTGACACAATGTTTTAACTCTCTCTTCTTTTAACAAATGTATCTTAAACTCTCATTTGATTGAACTGCATATGTCAAATAATTATAGCTAGAACTGAAGAACTAGAAACAGTAGCGCATACCTTGCAGAGGTTATGTGAGCAATATAATGTTAAAATTTCAACGAGTAAAATAAAATCAATAGCTTTCGAAGTTAAAAGCATTGTTAGAAACAAAATTGTACTGAAATATAGAATATTAAAGCAAGTCAAGGCTTTTAAATATTTAAGAACTCACATAAGACAATTATTTTAAAAATAACTGCTCATGTTTCAACAGATACGCAGTACAATAACAGGTACCTGAAAACTAAAACCAGGAAACAAACTCTAATGAAATTTTAGAAAGTAATGGCTGCGTCGGCACTCATTTATGGATCTGAAACATGGACATTAACGCAAGATGATAAACAGAGGCTGCTGAAATTGGATTTCTAAGATAAGTAAAAGGATCCATCTATTTTCACATAAAATCTCCCCATCCATTTTCACATAAAATCTCCAACGATTAAGTAAGACAAAATAATATAAATACTTACCCTGAAAAAAGTTATACATTACACAAATGAATGAAAACAACACGTTGGAGGTACGTCATCAGAGATGATCCCAAGAAAATCTTTTACTACAGGTGAAAGGAAGAAGACATCCGGGAAGATCAAGGAAACTACTGTCAGATACACTTTAAAGCCGGAACAGGCATTTGTGCCTAATTCTTAAGTGCATAGGAAGAAGATCAATGCCGAAATATTTGAATAACTATCATGCAAAAACGTTTTCCTTTGTATTTATGTCATCAGTTTCGTTAAGAGCAAGCTAAATAATAGTTTAAAGCTAGAAGATTGCTAGTATAAGAAATAAGTGAAGCCATACTTTTTAATTAACAACTGGAAAGATGAAGAAAGAAATCTATTTTTAGATAATCGCAGATTGTTATTTCCAAAGAAGTTAAATTGGCGGCCAGAAAATGTGGAATCCATGTATTCATCAGCGTCACCTATAGTTCGATGTGCATTTTAAAGTTTTCTGCATTACGTGAAAATTTGTACCTGTTGCTATGAAATGAATGCAGGAGCAAAAAAAAGATACAACGATTTATAATTTCACCTTTGTAACTACCTAACCAGTTACTCGATCAATATAATTAATGATTGTTTCACAGTTAAAGGATATTTATAGGCAATTTCCAAAATTTGGGCTCTCGGGGAGAGCTTAAAGACCTCAACTGTTCCGCAGAAGTTTCATATCCTTTTACTAAAAAAGATGAAAAGTGGGTACTAAATGGCAATGGGGTAGAAGTAGTCAATAAAGTTGAATACTTTGTTGTAAGGTTGAATAACAGTGGAAAGTGGGGAGCACACAGGAGAAAAATTGAAGCAAAAGGAAGGGCGACAATGAATGGAATAAGAATATGCAAATATAAACTAGAAATGACAACCAGATGGTTGAAAGAATGTTCGAAACACTAGTTGAATCCAAAATGTTGTATGCAGTGAAAATCTGGGGGGGGGGGGCCACAGAGGTAAAAAAAGCGGTGGACCAAAACTACAGAAGGTTTTGTAAAGATCTACTAGGCTTACCAAGGTCAGCACCTAGGGAAGAAGCTTTAGAGAATTAGGAAAGACAAGAAGAAATGGAATAATAATGGAAAGAATAATAAAATTTTGGGATAGGTGTTAGATTAAAGAAGAAGGGGAAATTATGAAATTATGCACAAGACAGCAAAAACAAAAATTAGAGAACTCAAATAGTTGATGGGCGGCAGAGATAGGAGGAATTATGGAAAAAATGGGAATGGGAGATACATGGAGATTAGAGAAAAGAAATGCATGCGATGTGGGTAAATTAGTAAAATGAAGAATAGAAGATATAGAAAGACAGGAAATATGGGGAAGTCAAGAAAATATGAAATCATTACAATTTTACAAGCAAATAATAAGAAATTGGGGACGAGAAGCATATGAAGATTACTGCAATAGGCAAGAGAGAGAAGGTTTAGAATGGATGAGAACAGGAATAATATTTCTAAGAGGGATAAGAGGTAGGGAAAAGGGAATTTGTGTATTGTCTGGGGTAAAAGAAAGCATAGAACACTGTGCAACAGAATGCGAGGAGGTTGCAATATTGAGAAAAAAGGTTTGGGAAGAAAACGGGAGAAAGTAGAGAAGAGGATAGCATCTATAAAAATGTTAACGGGCAGGGAGGAAAAAGAACGTAAGAAGTATTGGTGAGTTCTTGCAGAAAGTAAAAGAAAAATCGGCCAGAAATGTAAGAAATGTCAGAAAGGAAGAGGAGGGGGAAGAAAGGGACTAATTAAGTAATCAGGGAGAAATGGAGGTTAAGAGCTACCTGGTAACGACAAATAAATGTAGCCAAAAGTTGTAAATTGTAAAATTTTGGAATATGCACAGTAAATATATCGTATAATATAAATGGAATTCATAGCTGTGGCTATGAAATAACAATTATAAGGGATATTGTCATAACTGAGGAAGCGCTTTCACAGGAGGGGGCACTGCATCGAAGCTAGTTAAGGGGTCTCAACACACTGCAGGTGAGCTCTACGAGTGCTCAATCAATCCACATGACAATATAGGAGAGAAATGATTTTGTAAAGAAGATAAGCTAAATCGTCATTCGAGTTTGAAAAGCTATACCGGTGCAAATTGGAGCAGTGCGTAGTAACAGGACCTTTTCATCAAAATGCTTCAAACGTTTGATCTGATTTTATTATCTTACGGGCACACAATGACAATGAGTAACCTTTTTATAATTCCACAAATAGAATCTTTGTAAGTTATTTACACGATATATCAAATGCGCGTTTTAAAGATAACAAAGGCTTAACGTTTTCAAATCTCTACCATCTGCCTTCATTGTTCTACACTCAGATCTAAGAGTGGATTCTACCCTCAAGAGGAAAGGATAAAGCGTGGGAAGCGCAGGTGGCCGCAGGATCGCACACAGACAAGAAATGCTGAGGGTTCTTTCACGATAACAACCGACAGCAGTAATTACAATGCGCAAGCATCTATCCGGCTGCACCATACACTGCGAGCGTGAAACCACCTGAAAGATCATAAGGAGATGGAATAAAGGAATTATGGAATGGAAACCGTGGTACGCATCGCAACATTCTCTTGATCACAAGGCGAAGAACCCGAGCCTGATGCGCGGTTGAGGAGATCCACCTGTCGAGTGCATGCGAGTAGTGCCACTTCGCTAGGTACGATATTAAGAGCTTGATTTTATAACTAAAGTGTATTTATCTCTACTGGTATATTCAAAGTCGTTATGGCAAATATATTTTGCTTCACATTTGATACAGAAACGAATTCTAACACAACAAAGCAGATTTTCATCTATTTTCCAAAGTTGATAACCTTTTTTTCTATATGCACTTGAAAGGTAAGTTTTACAATGAAGCATATCCTTTGCTCAAGTACTACACGTAGTTATGATTTGGTATACAGTTTACTGACTGGTGTTTCCAAAAACAATGCGGGCTAGCTTCCCCTACATCCTGCAACCTGGGCCCAGGTCTTCAATTTCCATGTAGTCAGTTTGTTCACTTTCGTTTTTGAAGATGGCAAAACAGTTAACATGAAAGAAACGTATTTTTATATACAAGTATTTAAGAATCCACTCGTTGCGTTCGTAAGCACTTTGTCCTGAAGTTTGATGGGCAATCACTCCCTTCCAGAACTTCAATGTACGACTTCGGAAACACGCGGAGACTATAGCGTTAAAGGAAGAAAAATGAGAGGAAATTGGTTCTATTCTTTACCGTTCGCCGCGGAAGTTTGAATAAGTTGGAGTTTCAGTGGCTTCTGTACATACAACGTCAAAAGTGTCGAAAAGCTGTAGCAATAATATTAATTAATTATTAGTTTTCAAACACAGAAATATTGAGAAAATGAACTTTCTTTTTGTAATTTACGTCCTCCTTCGTTAAGTCGTATCGGACGATGAATGCAATTGGCAAAATGATGCTCAAATGAATCCGGGGTCCATGGAGCTCAGAATTACCTGACATTCGTTTATTAGTATAAGGGAAAACCCCGGAAAAACGTTATCCAGGTAACTCACCCTAATGGAGATTCGAACTCTGAACCTCTTGAACGTGAGGTAGACACGCTACCATCTACACTACTGAGGTGAGTGAGAAATTGAACTTGAATTCATTCATTCTAATACCTATATATAATTGAATTTAATATTAAATATTAAACAATTCATAACATTCGGAAAATTATAATTATACTATCATAAATAAAATGAAATAATATAAAATATAATATCATTAAATAATTGTAATTAATACACACTGTTAATATATAATTATATTATGATTATTAATTATATTATATATAATTTAAAATAATTATTTTAAAGTGGAAGAAACGTACTAATAATGTACCACAGTTGGAAGTTTTAAGAAATGTATTAAATTAAGCGAAACTATTTTGTAAATAACAAAGCAATTGCGGTAATCAAAGTTGCAAGAAACAAAGTAAAAGGGCTACTAAAGATAAAGTAGCTAACGAGAAAATGTCTGTACTCAGCACTTACTATTCCTATCGATTGGTATAAAAGAGACTATGCTTTTCTTGTGGAATAAAACGGGCATGTGAAAATAAAAGTATGGGAACTTAATTGGAGATCGAATAAATCAGAATATTTTGCAAATAAATTTTAAGGGTTTCCATTACACTGAAATACGGGAAATATGTTGGAAATGTAGTTCTACAGCACCAGTAGTTAAACAATATTCAAAGAGTATTAAAATATGTTTTTACGATTCAATAATCGGCAGACAATGAATTCTGATGACATTGAATTTAATAACAAATAAGGAAACATGGTGGAACAAAGCTCGCAAAAATATAAGAACTGTTAATGATAAATGGAGTTGGAGAAATTTTCACACCGATACAGGTTAATGAAGGAAGATAAAAAAAAGCAACAAGAGACATTCATGTTTTATAGAAACTTATTTTCCTGTCTACCTAATAGGGAATATTTTACCATAAATGTTTGGTACAGTCTTAGCAGTATACTTGATGCTGTTACTGCTTGTTTAATATCTTTGATCAACCTTTTTACTTTAATGTGAATTTCTCCAGTTGCGGGTTACTCTTTAGTGCTAAAAATGGATAGAATTTTGCGGCTTCTCCCACTCTGTTTGGTAGGAAATGGCTAAATATATAAATAAAGAGCTAAAATGAGAAACGGTATTAGGGATCGGTACCATCTGACAGATGTGGGGACATGTTTATGGAATTTAAGAAAGAAAGGGAATTAGTAATTAAAGAGGCCCGTATATAAGTTGTTCAAAAAGTTGATTTTAACACATATACTACACTATCCTAACTGAACAGGTTTACTCAGGCAGTTCCATCTGTGGCTCGCATTCGGGACGCCCGGGTTCGATTCCCGTAGCCGACCTACCTGACCCATGGTTTTTTCGGGGGTGTTCCCGGGTCACCAGGTGAATGCTGAGTAGGTTAATTACATCTCCCGAATTACCTGTCCCTCCATTACATCTCCATTATCATTTCACACCAGCTCTCATCTGGTGGTATGTTTCTTGGTGGTGCATGTCACGATGCTCTGCTCCTGGTAAACACTCCCTCCTCCAGTGGGACGGTCGCCGATCTCCAAACCGGCTGCTGGGACCACTTCCAAACCACAGTAGGTGGAATCTCCGTTGTCTTGGCCTACCGGGGAAGGTTCCAAACTCAGTAAAATGTAGGGACACTTCCCTCTGCACTTTCGTGGCTCCTTGGGACGTCCGCACTCTGCTATGGCCAGGCATGCCCCACTTGGGGGCCTAGGTTCAATAAATCAAGAATGGTCGTAGTGCCGAATTCCCTCCCTAGTAATCCTAATCTTACATTATCCTAGCACTTAAAAATTGATACAAATTGCTACAACAAAAACAAGTACTACTACTACTACTACTACTACTACTACTACTACTACTACTACTACTACTACTACTACTACTACTACTACTACTACTACTACTACTACTACTACTACTACTACTAGCACTGTTAAAGGTGCTAACACTACGAAATGCTTTTTTGAAGCTAAGGACCTGTGGTATATCAGCAAAAGCAATAGGGTTTGTACAGAGGAGTGACAGGTCCAGGGGATTTAACGTACAGGCAGATGACGGCCCTGAGAGGCAAGGCTTTCACTGCTGGCACACGCAAGATGCGAACTTACGTAAGAAACCCATTTTAAGCGTGTAGGGATAAAGGCTTAATGAAAATCATAGCTCTCACTGTAGTAAACTCACTATGCTCTTATACCACAAAGTGTTTTTAGGACTGCGAAGATCAAGACTTACTCTACACTACCACTTTCACTAATGGCTAATACGAACATCCTGTCTAAGCCGCCAAAACAGCGTTTAGCACTCGAGTATGCAGTTAGTTTTTTCCTTCCACTCAGCCGGATAGTTAAAGCTGCTCGTTCCAGACGCCTTTATACTGTATAGGGAGACAGCTGCATTATGTGCATTTATTTGACAACCTGTCAATCAATGTTGGCAAAATATGGAAATGTGAATAAATTACAAATGTAAGGCATATAGTATGTATAAGTTTGGAACAATTTATACTATTATTTAAATAAATAACCAAATAAATTAATAAATAGATAAATAAATGAATGAATGAATGAATAATAAATAAATGAATGAATGGATGAATAAATAAATATGTTAGATTTCCTCAGATTTCAAAATAAAATGTATTATCGTCATAATCGTTATCTCCATTCAAGAATTAGGAATGAGTTCTGTTCAAGTTTCGTTTGTCATATTTTACATTTATCTTCTGATATCTCTTTAGCGTTTTAAACAGGAAGTTTTACCATATCAATGATCTGCTTAATTTCTTTTCTTAAATGTTCATAAATTCCGAAACATATATGCTCACATACGTGATGAAGTAATGTGTACGATACGTTTGACACCATCTTCAACCTCGTTCACTGCTCTCAGCTATTCCAGCGTTGAGCTACGGGATCCTTTTTTCTCAGGATATGCGCCGGTGGAGTGAAAATTGATATTTGGCTGGTTAAAGTAAACTGTTTGAAGTGGTTGAGGCTGAGGAATTTAACTTTCTCTCACTCGCATGGTTTTACACTGTTCTGTTCAGTGTCTTATTCTATATCGTGGACCTGGGCAGATTTCCAGCATGTACCCTGGTGATTCATCTGACTTATAATTGAAAATATAAATTTAAATTTATATATATGTAATATAAATTTATTTATATTTTAATTCATAAGCGAATGCGGTATATGGCTGCGCCGTGGCCGAGCGCTTTGACCGCTTGACTCTCACCAAGGCTTCGATCCAAGCGACCGCATGTGAGATTTGTGGTAGATAACACAGAGCTGGAGCGGATTTTCTCCAGGATCTCCGGGTTTCCCGCCATCATTCCATCAATTGCTAAATTGTCATCTTTCCTTTCATCAGCTTTGCCCTCTTTCCGTTCGTCAACTTTTCTCACTCTCATACCAAGCATCGGGCTAATCACACATCAGGCCGCGCCGTGGCTCAGTGGTTAGACCGCTTGGCTCTCACGAAGGCGGCCCGGGTTCAATCCCAGGCGACTGCAAAGTGAGATTTGTGGTGGACAACACGGCGCTGGGGCGGGTTTTCTCCGGGACCTCCGGCTTCCCCCACCATCTCATTCCACCGGTGCTCCATCTTCATCTCATGTATCATCAGTGTCACCGCCTGCGGTGCCGTATGTAGTAAAAGCGGGCGTTAAACACTACACATTTCATTTCATTTGATCACACATCCCGGATTTGTCTATCTAATAAAAAGTTGCAGTTCCTCAACCCTACGCCTAATGGCATAAGGGGTAGAGGACCAAGAATCAATCCCCTAATATCACGATGGTATACCTATGGAAGTTAAAGAAGAAAAAGAATGATAATGCGGTGTCCGAAGCAATCAGTATAAATAGGTCGCGTAATTCTGTCCAATAGTATAAATGAAAATAATGTGTAATAATATTAGGTTTCCTACGTACTTAAAAATACAATACATTATCATCATCGTCTCCACTCAAGTATTAGGTGCGAGCTCTGTTCCAGTTTCGGTGGTCAGATTTTACGTTATATTCTGATATCACTATGGCGTTTGAAACAGGAAGTTACCATATCAATGGTCTGCTTAAATTCCTTACTTAAATATTCATAAATTCACTATATAATGACTGACTGACTATCCGGCACTGCAGCCCTATGTGGGCCTTAGCCTTCTTCACAACACCCTCCATGCTTTCCTATCCTTAATTTTTCTCTCTCCATTCTTTCACCTTCATAGTGTTCAAATCGTCAATCACTACATCAATCCATCTCATCCTAGGTCTTCCTTTCTTCCTTGTCGAGTATAATCTTGCTTTAAGCACTCTTAAAGGTATTCTATTCGTCTCCATTCGTTGCAGACGTCCCATCCATTGTAGCTCTAGTGCTTTAATAAATCTTCTTTAATGCATCTTCTCCTTTTATAAGTTGGTTAATTCCCTCATTATAGCATGTACTCCACAAACCTTGTTCTACTACAGGACCTTATATTTTCCTTATTATCTTACGTTCAAATTTTCTTAATTTCTCTTGGTCATACCCTGTCCGTGTCCAGGTCTCTGCCTCATATTTAACTACTGGTCTTACCAATGTTTTATATATATCAGGATTTTATCTTTCCTAATTAGTATTTTATTTTTTAACAATTTTAAATTTGCAAAGTATGCTTTATTCACTGCTTGTATGCGGTCTTGTATTGTAGTGCTAATTTTGGCTTCATTATCTATTATATTCCCCAGGTAGCAAAACTTATCTGTTCCTTGGAATATTTGATGACCAATTTTAAAGTCCTGTGGCTTCCTATTCCCTCTTGATATCACCACGTATTTTATTTTCTGTACATTAACTCTCAATCCTATTCTCTCTGCGTTTTCCTGTAATTTCTCATACACTTCTATTACTTTATTTTTAGATCTGACTACAATAGCAATATCATCTGCATAGGCACATATCTAACTCATCTTGGTAAAATTCATTATATAATATGAATGTAAAATGATTCAAATTGTATATTAGTTGCTAATTTAAGATATTTTATCATTTTTGTGGACTCGAAATTGTAATTATTGAATTAAACATAGTAAGATCTGACCCATTCACAGTTTACATTTTAATGCGTTGCGTTAGTCGTAGATTTACTAAACGGGAGGTTCCCACTATTGACTGCTAAATTTATATAACCCAAACGAGCCGCTCCTCCTAGCCGTAGTCGCTACTGTGTATATCTCCAGCGTACGCAGGTAGAGGGTCACGGGTTCGAGTCCCACTTTGGACATGGGTATTTGTGTGTATAGTGTATATATGTAAAAATACAGGAAACAAACAGCAATCAAAGGCAAACAATAAAATGCCGTACGATAGGAGAAAGGAAACTGTTTATTTACACCTAAGCAAAACCGCGGGCATTAAAAGCTATGGCTACCGATAATCGATCACACTAAATCATTAGCTATCCCAGCAAAGATCCATCACATCTGAAAACTTATAAGAAATAGCTGTAAATTAACATATTAATTATAGGTTTCAGTAATTTTAACATTGTGAAATATACTTTATCGTTACAAACAACAGGCAGAGTCTTACCGGAAACAGTCGTACTAATAAGATCCGGAGACATTCCTGAGTCAAGCAGGAAGTGTAAATTACCTCATGTGCTGCTGTCGGACACAGATGGAGAGTCGCTATGTTATGTGGTATTTAATATAATATGTGCGATTTCAGAATTTAAAACATCTCTAATAAGAGAAATAAAGAAAACTGGTACGTTGTGAAATGTCTATGGCATTATGGATCGAAATTGTGAAAATATTAACTCAAATGAAGATCGACGTGTTCAGCCATGTTTTTTGCTAGTGATAAATTAATACTGCGTCACAATGTAAAGACATTTTTATTTAATTTCTGATAAGTACTTTCTATTCTTACACTCCTTTCTAAAGTACCAATATGTGTGCAGTTTCGAATATGAAGTAAATCATTTAAGAACTGCGGAAGCAAGTCATTTAATTAAAACGTTAGATGTACTTGACTTTTATTTAATATGCACTCTATTTTCTTCATATTCTTCAAGTAATTAATAGTGCAATTCACAATGTTCTATCCAGTTCTGTTCGCTTCCTGTATAATGGAGATCTGATATAAATGTTTGAATTAAAAACAACCATTTTCGTTAGGATATTGTGAAGACCACCATAAATGATTATTTATACTGGCCTTGTAAGCTAACCTTAATTATATTCGAGGCATGCTTTTAAGTCAGAACCATTTTGGAATTAAAAAAAGACATGCATAGATATCGCAATCATTTTATTTTTACATGGAAGCCTATACCTTAATCTACTTTTCTACATAATTTCCGTGAATATTGAGGGACTTGTCATAACGTGGCACCAGTTTTTGAATACCCTCCTCATAAAATTCTGCCATCTGACGTGTTAACCACTGTATCACAACTGTTTTGACTTCGTTATTGTCTTGAAGACGCTCACCGCCCAGATATTTCTTCAAGTGCAGGAACAAATGGTAGTCGCTGGGCGCCAGATCAGGGCTGTATGGAGGATGATCTAGAGTTTCCCATTGAAAAGATTTGATGAGATCTTTGGTCCGATTAGCCACATGTGTACGGACATTGTCATACAGCAAAACGATACCCTTACTCAACTTGCCACGTCTTTTGTTCTGGATTGCATGGCACAGATTGTTCAATGTTTCACAATAAGACGCTACATTGATTGTCTCATTACGAGGCAGAAAATCCACTAGCAATACTCCTTTTCTGTCCCCAAAACTGTGCACATGATTTTCCGGGCAGAAATTGTTTGTTTAAACTTCACTTTTGTGGGTGATGGTGAATGTCGCCATTCCATGGATTGTTGTTTCTATTCTGGTGTGACGTAGGCCACCCATGTTTCGTCACCAGTAACAATTTGGTCTAAAAAATCTTCACCTTCATTGTGGTACCGCTCAAGGAAAGTCAATGCACTGTCTAAACGTTGGGTTTTATGCACACCCGTCAAAATTTTCGGAACCCAACGTGAACACAATTTCCGGGACTTCAAGTTCTCGGTCACAATGCGATACAAAACACTACGAGAATATTGAGGAAAATAGTCGCACAATGATGAAATTGTAAAGCGTCTGTTTTCTCTCACCTTTTCGTCCACTTTCTGCACCAAATCTTCAGTAATGACCGAAGGACGCTCACTCCGTTCTTCATCATGCACATTTGTGCGGCCATCTTTAAATGCTCTCACCCATTTCCTTACCATTCCACCACTCATAGTGTTTTGTCCGTAAACTTCAAAGATCTCCCGATGAATATCGATCGGTTTTACACTTTTAGCACTGAGAAATCGTATAACAGCCCGTACTTCACAATTGGCGGGACTCACGATTATCGGAGGCGTCTTAAACACTCAGTAACCAACATATACAATGAAGAATCAGACTGTAATGGCGTCAGTGTGTAGACAAGAGATGTAGGTAACCAGCGCGCATGCGCGGAACGCCGACCGTAGAGCTGCGGCGGCGGAATCGCAAAAAGGTACTGACTTAAAAAACATGCCTCGTACATTTACAATTTTACATAATCTTCCTTAATGGAAGAAATTTTCCAGAACATTTTATACATTTGAGGTCCCTTAATCTGTAATTTATTTATTTCGTATTGTTCAAATAATTCATAGTGCTCACACTATTTTCATTCACCACAATCTATCCATTTATCTTCACTTTTTGTACGATGAAGAACTAATGAAATAGGAAACTGCTTTTCAGCCTCCTAAAGATAAAGTCATCATAACCGAATCACATGGGGAATTAAAGAAGTATTACAAAAACTTTGCAAATACAGTAACCAGATGTGTCTTTAGATCAATGTGTCAAAGACAAAAATTATGACCAACAGCGCTGAAATACCTATCCAGATAGATAATAATGATATCAACTACCGAGGCAGAGTTTTGTTTAACAATCCAAATGTAAAATATACTAAAAGGAGGATTGCATAGGCATGGAAGAAATATTAGCTTAAATTATATCTTATCAGACAAATTCATCACCAAGAAGATTGAAAGACACGTGTGTATTACCGGTGTTAACATACGAATCGAAACATGGTCACTAAATTAACCAAAAGATAACGAGCAACAGGTTTGCTGAAGGATTTGGTTCGGAAGCTACTCAATATTAAGTGCAGGGACAGGATAAAAAACATTGTGATCCGAAGCAACAATAATCTCTAAGTGGAATCAGGGAGGACCATATGCTTAGAATGGACCCTAAAAGGTGGACATACGCCGTGACTATGGGGAACCCGGGAACCAAAAACGAAGGGTGGGGAGACAAATAATGCAGTGGAGTGATATTTTTAAATGCCAACTAGGAAACCTCTAGTGCGAACAACGAAAGGCAGGAAAAAAGTGGAAGGATGCCATAAACGCTGAGAATTCAAAGGGCCGAATGACACCAAAAGGAGAGGAGAGTGAAGTGTTCAAGTATAAGTGGAAAGAATCACGGCTGAACCGAGGTAGCCTTAGTAAGCCACCCTGTAACTAGGAGGCCATTTTTCGCTCTGGGATGATGGGCTATACTAATATTAATACAATGTTGCAAGGCTAATCACAATGTTGTCAATAACAACCATTTTCTAAACGCATTTCATCACTCCATGACAACATTTGGCTAGGATTAGAATTACTACAAAGGAGATTCGGCGATGTAACCAGTCTTGATCTATTGTACCTATGCCGCCAGTGGGGGGAAGGTGAGAGTAGAGAGAGGGCGGCCTTCCAAAGGTGTCAGACAGTGCAGAGGGCAGGGTCCCTATATTTTATTACAGGGAAACCTCCCCCTGTAGGCCAGGACAACGGATATTCCCCCTTCTGTAGTTTGGAAGCGTTCTTAGCGGCCGGTTCGGAGTCCAGCAACCGACATACCGGAGGGGGAAGTGGTTCACTCAGAGTATATCATCCTGCCATGTCACGCAGAAACACCCGCCGACACTTCTATCCTGAAAGACACCACCAGATACGAAATGATATGAAATTTTAATGGAGATGAAATGGAGGGACAGGCAGGTAATTAATATATTCAGCATTCGCCTGGAGACCCGGGAAAACCCTCGCGAAAACCCTTGGGTCAGGTAGGTTGGCCACGGGAATCGAACCCGAGACTCCCGAATGCGAGCCACGTATGAAACCACCAGAGGCCATCCCCCTCGGTAACATTTGGCTGAAAACCGTGAGGAGTCATACCTACCTCCAGGTACCTCCAGCTACCTCCAGCTACCTCCAGCCTTTTAGTTTTACCGCTTCCTATCAACAAATCCAAGATGATTTGCGCTTCTTGAACCCAATTGTACAAATAAATTGGTGCTGTCATCTTTAGAATGGTTTTATTGAATGTGAAACTAGAAAACTTTGCCAAAACCAATCATTTGCAAAAGACTTATAGTTTTGAAACACTGAAACACTGCAGTTTTGAAACACTTAATGAACGAGCTAATAATTTATTTCCTTCCAATTACTATCGTGATAAAGTTTGTGAGCTCCACCTGAAAGATTTACCACGGTAACATACCTATTATTTTAACGTTAAACATTATGCCTAAAGAACTGAGTAACAGTGGCGTGTGATATGAAAGTAGGTATGATAATGAGAAGAGCGGCCAGCAAAATAATTCTACGCCATAAATTTCTTTATTAAAATATCGCATTCGAGCTCTGATTTTGTTGTCATTTTCTCTAATGTTAGAGTACCACCCATTTCGTTTACACCCAGCACAGGACTCTTCCCTCACACAAGCTACACTACTGTCCGTTACATTCACGCTACCGCCATAAAAAGTTGTAGTTTCAAAATACCATTCCTAATTATTCCCTCTTATCAAGTTTGTGAAATCAAGAAGGGTCGTGAAACTCTTTTGAGCTGCTTTCTGCGGTTTTGTTCTACAGTTTTGGATGCTGTTCAGTATCCAAATTTTACTTCGAAACGAACTATAACTTTTGATAAATATTATGAATTTTTATACTAACATTGTGTGCCGAAGTTTTGCTTAGTTATCTAATTTATTTATTTATATTTCTGAACTTTAATTTGCATATCTGATTGATATACTGAAAGTAAATGCCCAAAATATTTAAATTTGGCTACTTGCTCAATTAATTTACCTTTATAACTTTTTATCAAATATATCATATATTTTTGGAGATTTCTGTCCATTAAAATAATTGTGAAAATAAATGTCCTGCATGTTTTGATTATCAGATTATAAAGAGGTATTTTATTTTCGTAATTTAATGTTTCTATATTGCGAAAACGTTTCAGTTACACCGTCACTCTCAAACTATCTAAAAGAACACTGAAGCACTAAGACAGCTAAAATACATTTCTCTTAACTTGAAAAATATCCCAAGGAATAATTATTAAGGGGTATTGTTTTCCAATTCCAAAGCTCTTTGTAATGGACTGCGTATAATGGCGTACGGAAGTAGAACTGATTTAGCCTACGCATAGCGATGTTGCTCTTCCTTTAGGATGTGACATATCTTTTATGTTTCCTTCCTATTTAAGCATATGTTATTTTAATGCAAAGTGTTAATTATTTTTGATAAAATTAGAAAGAATGAAAGTGTTCTATATAAAAGGATATTCTTGTTTTTAGGTTACGCTGGAACCGTGAGGGATGGCTCACCGGGTGTCTCGGCGGTGCATGGCAGGATGATGTGCTCTGAGTAAAACTTATTCCTCCGGTAGGGTGGTCTCCGGTCTACGAGCCCGGTCTTGTGGGGCCGTTTTCGGACTACATTTGGGTGAGTTTCCGGTTGTACTAGCCAGCCGGGTAGTTTCCAAGTGCTAAAGTGTCGGGACCATGCCCTCTGCACTCTCGTGACTCCTTGGGGCGGCCGCCCTCTGCCACCTCTCGCCTCTCTAGGATGCTCCACTTGGGGCATTTGTACAATGGATCAAGATTGGTCGCAGCGATAAATCCCCTACGTACGTAGTCCAATCCAATCAAATACAATCCTAGGTATGCTGTATAAACGCGCGCACATACATACACACACGTATATTACAGATGTAACTTCTACCTTAAAATTCTGAAAATTGCTCTGTCAACTGAAGATATATGATAGAGAAAGCGAGAAAATATAAATAGAAGGGAGATATACAAATACCTATATCGTATATATAGAGACACACAGACATACAGAGAGGGAGGGTGAGAGCTCATAATAAATGGAATACTCTGAAAGAAACTGAATTCTGCTAGTATATAAAATATTCACAAGCATTAAAAAGTTTTGGATCATATTATTTATTATCTATAAAGTTCTCTATTTCATTAACTTTGAAGTCTTGTTTAAAACATGGTATATTCAGGTTACAAGAATGCACGCCGCTGTTACATGTCGAAGCAGCAAACGCTCTGATAACGTCCACTGTGCATATGACCACAGTGTTACCCATCCCTTTGTAGAACTGATGTTCATGTTCAATTTTTTATCTCCCAACGCGCCCTGTTTTGTGAAAAAAATTACATCATGAAAAGCAGCACCGTTCAGAAATGGTTACCAGGGCGGTGTCGTTAATTAACAAACATGATTTTGTCGATCTTCTACCTCATCCATTTTAGTGGAAATTGTTGAAGAGCGAGCTTACATTATGTACTAGGTCACAATTAAAATCAACCGTTACTCTAAACACTGTTAATAAACTCAATGATAATAATCAAAAGTTACATCAACTCCTCATTTAAGATACATGTATATGGTGCTGCGGTTTAATACTTATGGCGTGGAATCCTATATAGGCTTTCACACATATAGGATTTTGTTAAGTATGCTTAAATTACTTAACAGGTTAAAGTACTTAACGATTATCTCATTCAAATGCTGAAAATAATTATAAAAAATATTCACTTTCAAAGTTCTTTAACCAGCTGTAAATTTCTTTGTCATTTTTATTACTTCGTTTTTTATTTTGTTTATTTATTCCTTATTTGAAGTTTTTACTTTGTATTGTAAGTGTGCTGATTCTAGTGTCACAATTGTTATGTTACATACATATGAATAGGGCTCGAAACTTGATGAAATATCGTCTTTTTCTGTGTCATCATAAACAGTGCAGAATGTAATATAAATTCATTTCTCTTAAAAAGGAACAATTATTGACTACCTTTATTTTGCATTTTCCGGGGGTTTAATCTGTATTGGTCATTCTTTTATTAAATATTGTACATTTTCTTGCATTTTCTCCCGGTTTTGGCTTATAACATTCGTTTTTACGTTATTCACGTGTGTTGTACATTAGAAGTGAACACCTCCACGAAAATGTTATTTCTTAAGACAGAAGTAATTGAGAAGGTTAACCATCAATGTATATGCAAACTATTTGATCAAAGCATGTTTATTTTGTGGCCACAGGGCTTGAAGCATGAAGGTTTCGTAACATGCAGCAAAATATATGGTTAAATAGCGAACCGCAATTAAATCATTTTACACTGAAGTGGTTTACATAACATATGTAGTGCATGCCCTTCACAGAGTCTCAAAATGTTGCATCTATAGCTGTTGCCAAGACTTGCTGGATTATCTTCAAATTAAGGGAAGTTTGGCGTTTATCAGTGCCGGCTTTTCAATTTTAACAGAAGCAATTAAATGGCTAGAAATAAGAGATGAGAGCATACATGCGGTTATCAAAAGGATTAAAGGTGTGCAGCAAAGCACTTCAGTTGTTCTCATTTCTTGGTCAAATATTTAATCTTCAGTTAGTACTATGCGAGGCGAATGGTTTCATATTTGGTTTACCACTTAAATATAAAAATATACTTCTTCAGTAAAATCCCCTAACAGAACTATGTTATTTATGATATTATATCTCAACATTATCATATAATAGTTTTTACTAGTTTTATTCACAAGAACATTGTGCTTAAAATATGTGATTACAGATTTGCTTACAGGTTATTTTTGCATAAAGCTTAATTAAACGTTTATTTCCGCAATGTAAAGTTGTTTGCCTTCTCACAATTCTCGTGAATGTTTTCAGAAGAACTGAGTGAAAACTCAAATCACACGAAACATTTTAGTAAACATGCGTAACTACAAGAAAAATAACAAAAGTTCAAATGTTGCACGAAAATGTTCTGAAATCTAGATTATGTTGCATATGACAGTAAACATTACAAATTCTAACTTCCTGTTGTAGATGTTAATATTAAGGAATTTTACTGATATTCAGCGTGAACGGAGGAAGAAGAGGTAACGGTCGAGCAATTCTTTGGGGCGCCAGAGTTGAGGCTTAAGCAGCTTTCGTGCATCTGTTTCGCACCCATCGCGGCTGTGGTGCCACCTGTGATAAGTTGTTTCCGCCTGTAGGGTACTTCAACTCATCCTTCCTCCCCGGATTTGACGCACAGTAAATCCTTGGCTGAAGTGCCGGAATCTAGTTCGTGATAGACAAACATGTCTAAATTGTTAACCCAATCAGCTCACCAGATTGACATGTGATTTACTAATGATCTCCGTACAACAATTAATAATACTTATTAGGCCACAGTTAATGTTCAGTCTAAGAAAACCTTAAAATATCCCGGGTTTCTTAGGTAATATAGCAACTAAACGACTCGTCATCTTTAAGAGAATTCTCTCCAAATATTTCTCAGATGTCTTTTACAATTAGCGGGAATTTGCTATGTCTCTGTGCAGGCAGATTAAAAACTTTTGAAGTTGAAATTATCTAAAATAACCTTGCATACACTTTTACATCAGATGATCTTGTTTATGTGGAGTGTAAGTAGTGTGATATAATTCATGGAATACTTTTGTATGACGAAACAATTGATGTATAGGGTGTAACGGGTAGAAAAAATTTATAAGAGTAAATTTTGAGTCCGAAGCCCTCCCCCACGCGTGGAGTTACAAACCTCTTCGTTGTTAAAGAATTGACCGACAGAAAGCGTGGTTACACCTTGTTTTCATACAAGATACTGCTGCAATTCATCGAGTCAAAAGTTGGCTGAGAATAATAGAATGTCAACAATTTTTTTTTCACGGTAAGAGTAGTGAGGTTTGTGCTCCATTTTCGATCTAAACTCTGCGACGTTTATTGGTGGGGTAAATTATATATAAAACATTTTATTTTACAAAGGGAACCAAACAGAGCACTATGCTATGTTCTGATGCTTCCCAAAAGGAAAATGCTTTAGAGAAATAAGATTTCACAAATGTTATGCTGGTTATATTATGATTATGGTGTTAGTTGTTACCAAATACTCAGAAGTATTTCTACGACTCTTTGAAGAGATTAAATAACACGTGACTGTGAAGCTAGTTGTTTCTTTTCCAGAGTTAGGATTAGGATTACTACGGAGGGGATACGGCACCGAAACCTGTGCTTTATTGTACTAGGCGAGAGGAGACAGAAGGCATGACAGTGCCGAGACACTCGCCGACACCTCTAACCTCAAAGAGACCACAAGATGAAAGATGACGTGAAATGTTAATGGAAATGAAATGGAGGGACAGAAAATTCGGGGGATGTAATTAACCTACCCAGCATTCGGTTGGCGAATTCGGTTAGCGACCCGGAAAAACATCCATAAAACCCATGGGCCAACCACGGGAATCGAACCCTGGCCTCTCGAATGCGGACGGAGACGAAACCGCTTGCGTCATCCCGTTCGTTCCAGAGCGTAGAGGCGTATTGACCTTCAGGTGAACAGCGCTGTGTTCGTCTCCTGTCGGGTTTTATCTGGTCGATTAGAAGAGTGAAATGTTAGTAAGGTGACGTACAGTAAGTTACGAAACACAAATAGAGCGATTGGAAGCTGCGTGTATCTATATATGTTTTCTCGTGCCTGCTGTCCAGAAGACATGATTATATCTGAACAGAGTATACATACACTGGATTCACCGTGTATGTCCGATAAGCTCAGTGTTGCGAATAATTTTTCAGTACGCCTTCTCGCTCTGCCATGTAGTATATATTCCTCTGGTAACAGCAGCATAATTCAATATAATTGTGGTGGGTAAGGATAGTCTGTTAAAAATATGATAAACATCTAACAGTGGTCACTGACTACCTCCTTGGTGAATGTTGTGTGCTTGCTTCAGATTCTCGTAATCTGCACAGCATAAGCCGAACACCGGCACATGTTTTAGTCTATAGGGTCATTCTATGTAAACAATTCTAATGTGTAGCTTATTACCAAGTTTATGCGTTGATAACGGTAACAAAAAGGCAAAATAACGTGAGTTATTTCTTTGTAACTGTAAGAAATTAAGACATTTCTAAACTAATATTGCTTCGTTGGCCATATGGAATTTTCCTAAAGGCACAAAAGCTAATATTGACTTTATTTTTGTAATACCTATTTGTCTTTCACATTTACGTCGTTGTTTACTTTGAGGTCTTGCATGGAAATATATTTTCTTCTAATTATTAATGGTACACTATTTCATATAAGTATCCTTGTAGTGTGCCTTTTCTGACACACAGAATGTGAAACTGAAGGACAGAAATGTAGAGCTTATTCAGTATATTTGTAAATGAGGATATATACTGTCCAGGGTTAATTATGAGAACCTTCGACCTGAGCCTGATTCCTTGAAGCCGCCGAGAATCAGATGGTAAATTGAGCCGAAGTTTAGATTTGTTATCACTGTCTGCTGGGCCTCAAGCACTCCCTGAGTGGAAGGCAAACCAAGCGGTGCATTTAAATCCATCCACACGGTTGGCAGCATTACCCTGGATTTACATAAACACCATTATTCCATCACTTGCAGCAGAGGGAAGATGGCGTGCGTGTGGCTGCTTTTCAAAGTTTGCTGATCTAATTTCACGATAGTTTGGAAGAGCCGCTCATTTGTTTCGCGTGACGTGACGTGCTTCCATCACCGGGGGCCGTGATTCCTGCACTGCCGGGCTGTATAAATAAACACGCGCATTTTTGCAGCCTCTTCGTGCTTTACAGTCATGAATTATAATTTTATTTTGTTTTAAGTATAGTGTTTTCATTTAACGAGGTGAAACGCTGATACGCTCTATGTTTAAATCAACGTAATTGGCCTTATTCTTTCTTTCTTAGTACAGAAATTTAAGTGATTACATATATTAAAGTCATATCAGCGCTTTGCAATTTTAAAAAGTGTAAGCAACATTATCGTAGGATGTAATAAAGGTGGACAGATGGAAGGATGTATTATTAAGGAATAAATGAAGTGTATCCGAACTTCCTAAGGCATAAATATTAAGAGCGGAGTTCTTAGGAGTTTTCCTGCGCTATTCGTAGTTGTCCATGAGTATAAAACATTCAAATTAGTGCACATGGAGGCTAAATTTTATATATGTAAAAATTTTTCCCAAATTTGCAAAGCTCTTGTCACTTTTAGATGTGAGTAAATAGCTACAACTTCGCACAAAGGCTTATTTAACCTATACCATTTTTTGCTAATGGTGTGTGCAATATATGACACCTTTAAAATGCTTTTTATCGCAGCCAGTTTGACATGATAGGAATGTACCTTTCACTAGCACTGAACGTGGTGGTCCTGCGTTAACGTGTACGACTCTTGTTCTGGAGATCCCTGGCAACCGCCCACTCTGACATATGAATTTTCCATTGTCTGCTGGGATGGGTAGGCGAATTATGGGGTGGTTCCTCTTCTACCAGGACTTTACTGTCTCTAATTTCCTTTATCCAACATATCCTACAGTGTCATCTAGTTCATGGGACCAGGCGACGGTGTTCGGCGGGTTGCGGTTTGACGACGGATGCGCGCTTATAGAGGTCGGCACTTCCCAACCATAGGGCATTCCCCCAGTGGAGATACTCTGGAATTTATAGATTTGTAGGCGCTCGGGCGATGTTGGATGAGTTTGAATTGAGAATTTTAAGGACTCGGTCCATGCTTGCAACTGTCGTCATCCTATGGGTCTCTGCCCTCATCCATTCTTTCCTGAGCTCATAGTAAAAACACAAAGGTTTGGTTGCCCCGGTGGTTGTGGACCATAGCTTTACCCTCACTAACTTCACACTCCAGCAATCCAAGTGGAAGAAAATTTCACGTGGGGGTTGACATTTAATTCCACATAATTTTATTGTTTACAATTTCTAAAAGGAATTGCAGAGAAATTTCAAACCAAGTGATTAATTCTCCTACGGCTCTTGAGTGAACGCTTGAAATTTTCGGTGTAAACTTAATATGCTCCTACTCAAGAGCCATAGGAGAATTAATCACTTATATGTACTAATGCGAGTATTATAAAGACAGAGAGTGTCTAAGCTGAGGCTTAAGATTTTAAGCTTAAGATGCTAAGTTAAGGCTTAAGATGTTTTAACATTGGTTTGATATGCGGGTTACTCTGATTTCGTTAAATTTGTTAATCAGCAGTACTGTTGGTATGACGAAGATTTGTAACGGAAGGTTTTAGAATCTGGTAAATGTGAATAAACTCTCAAGTTCGCTACTCTTACTTTAAATTTCAAACCTTAACATAAAATCATACTGCTCGGCTGTGGTTTTGTACACCTTAACCACCAGATTTAAATAAAATTATAACTCATCATTTTCAACCACGTGCACTATGTAAACTATATTTAAATATAACCTGGCATATATTTAGGTTATTTTACAACTTTCAAAAACTACACATAACAAAACTATAATATTTGGCCAAACGTCCACAAATTTATATAATTCACATAGGTAATGGCAACAATGATGCGAGTCTTCACCGTTTCAAAAAGTTACCGCGAACTATATTTTCAATTCTGCATGTATAAATTTGTACCAGTTGGCACGTATAAACTCCATGGGGCACCTACGTATTAAGTGCGAGTGTATATGTACTTTCGAGTACGTAGTTATTATTTAAAAATCCTCTCTGAAATTTGCAAACCCTTACTTATAGGAATCATCTTTGAAATATAGGTAGTACCTATAATAAAGTAATAAAAAAAAAAAAAGAAAATGATTTTTGCACCTCAGAACTTCCTCTACGCCTCTACAAACTTTTCTTTAACACGCTTATTCTACTTTATGTTTGTTGAAATAAACATATTAATGCTAATTTTCTTGTAGGTGGGAGTGACTGTAGGGACATTAAAGCAAGACTTCACTGAAAATTCACCGAGAATGTTGAAAACCGCGAAAGTTTCTTTTTTGGCACTGTTTGGTAGCTTAGGATATGTAGTAATAGATGGCGTGCTACTTTTATCATTTGCATCATTTACGTGACAATTTAAGGAGACCTTTAACAATCATTAAACTAACAATCGTTACTTTAAAATTAATTTTCTGAAAAACTCTTTTATAACACTTTTCAGTATACAAAATGCCTCACGTGTCAAAGTTTTTAATCTAACTTGGTGAATCTTACAGGATAGCTCCACAATATGTAAATAAGAAACTTCACATTCCCCCGTTTTGTAAGTGCTCATGTATTTTATATGGTGTTAAGTAACAAGAAAGTAACATGGAAAATATTTTAGAACAAATGCTACAAGAATATTCCAAAAATTAAGGTGGGTCTTTTAAACTTGCTCTGTACTAGCCGGAAACAAAGATTCAACTTAAAAGCTCAAGTTTTTTGACGCGTAGAACATTTTATATAGGAGTTATTTTCACCATTGGTATTTTCACAAAAATAATAATGAATGAAATATTTGGTGCAGCAACATGAATATTTTCATGCAAGTTTAAAATGATATTCTAATAGTGTGCATACATTCTTTATGATAGATTTATTATAATAGAAATTGGAATGTTCAGTGTAGCTTTGCCTCAATTGACGGCCAAACCTTATAAAAGCTAGTGGCTAAGTGAAGTTGAAGACATTCTAATATATTTCCGTTGTTTACACTGTTCTTTGCTCATATGATCGAGGGCACTGGCTTGTTTAGTTCTGGGAAGTGCCTTTCGTCGCAACGCTTCGCTGAAAATCAAGAGGATCAGAGGGAAGTTCGCTACGCCACTGCCGTGCATTTATTTGAAATTTCCCCGTGGCGCTCTTCAACGGTTTAAACGCACGAAAGGATCTCTTCTTACCCACAGACGGGGCAGTTGGGCCACTTGGTATCTTCAAAATGCTTCACTCTACCCCCTTAAAAATTGTCATAAATTGTGAGTTAAAACGATTTTCACATACCTATTTTATGTAGGACTTTGTATATCGACTATGGTTTACTAGTTATGCATAAGTCTTCCAGGAGGAGACGACTTATGAGTACATTCCCATAACATTTAATTTATATATTTCTTTTCTCGTGGAAATATTTTAACACACACACACACACACACACACACACACACACACACACACACACACACACACACACACACACACACACACACACACACATATATATATATTAATGAAATCATTACTGCCATATTTGCAAAATAAAATATTTGAAAAGCATTCCACGTAAGGGATAGCTTTTCTTAAAAACCTTAGTGTCTAATCCTTGAAAAATGCTGAACATAAATTTGAAGTTTAGTGTTTAATCGACTTTTCTTTCTTGAGTTATGCTGTTAATAGGCACAGACTCAGAAACATACACAAACATTTTAATATTTTTTATTTATTCTTTTAAGTTCAGGATGTCCCAAACTTGTATTTTCCTTTGAAATCTCCATATCGAATTATTGGGTGGAATACAATACTTCTCGTACACATTATATGAAGCAGAGAAAGTAAAACTAATAACCTGTAAAGTAAATTTAAATTAAATAAATATTTTCACCATTGTAAAGAGAAATGTTGAGACATTGGCTGTCAAATGAAGTAATGGTCAGTCGAGCCACATGCTCGTATAGATTTCTAGCTATCCTGTATAAGTGGATAAGTTTCAATCATAATGATGGCTCCAGAGCAGAATGTATCGCCGCTTATAGAACGAAATATATGACACGCATTGGGTGCCAAAATGTCACTTTCGTTGCGATGCCATTAGTCCATAGGGCATTCCAGTTCACAAAAGAAAGCCAGATTTCATACGTGTCACAGGTTTCAGCTCTGCAAACAATAACACACAAAACCTCACATCTTGTTAGGAATCAGGGGCTCTAATACGCATGCGTGACTTTCCTGGCAGCTGTGCATCTAGCATTCAGTGGTGCATTTTGCAATGACGACAGAAGGTGCATTTGAGAAATTTGAGCAAAAAATTGCATAAAATTAAAAGCATAGATATGCTGTTTTTTATAACATGTTTTTATGAATGTTTAACAAACATTTTATAGAAAACATAACTTTTACATTTGGTGCATTTAAACTACCAATAAAATGAAGTTTAAAACGAACAGATACATGTTTATTAATATGGACGCCCAAGTTGAAATGTTTTCTTGAACATTTTTCAACACTTTTCCACAATGAAAAATCTGCAAACGATGCAACTTGACTCTTATAACTTTCAATAAGTTTAATTGGATCTCTAAGGTTCATACAAGGAAAGGTCATATGTTCTTAAAACAGTGCTTTAATATTGGTAAACATTAAAAATTCTGAAAAAGGTTTAAAAATTATAAAAAGTAAATATTTTTTGTGGAATAATTAGGCGAAAACAAAAATAATTTGATAGATTTGTTCATAAATTTATTAATTATAAGATACATGTGTAATTTGAAAACTACATTGTGGGAAATCATTTGATTACAGAGAGAATTTTTACAATAAAAGTATGTAAATAGCAGTGCGGAATAAGATTTTGAAATACCACAGTAATCGTTGTACTTATACGTAACAACTGTTACAAATTTAAATATCATATTTCACATTTTGTGCACTTTTATATTTCACGGATGCTTCAGTTTTATTTATATTCTGAATTTTTTATACCTTACGTTATACACTTTCTTGTAAGGCAACGTAGGTTTGCTAAATTTGCTCATTGTCTACGACTCCTTTAGAATTTTGTTTACTGAAGAGCAGTGTACGTATGACCTGGACAATTGACTCAAGATAAATGGAGGATTATCGACAAATTAAAAGAAAAAAGGTGTTATGGCTGCCCTTGTTCTCAAATGGTCAGCGTTCTGGCTTCTTAATCCACATGCGCCAGTTTCAATTTTTGACTAGGACAAAGGACTTTTTCTTTAATTAAGACCTATCCTCAGTGAACTCTGGAAGTATGCTCTGGGAGAGAGTGTGAGTGTGTTTAATTTTGAACTTGATTAAAACACAAGAATATACGGTGAAAAAATAGTTTCTAGTACAGCCTTTGATATGACCAAGAAGTTAATATATATTAATTTATACCTTTATGAGGGAAGAAGAAACGACTTCCATAATAAAAAAGTGCAGCACTACGAGGTCATTATGGTGAAACTTTTTAAGATCGCGATGTGCGCTCTGAGTGCAGTTTGTTGTTACATTTCACTGTTTCAGTTGCCTGAGTATAAAACTATACCCCATATTTCGGTATTATTTCCTATATGTTCGAAACAAATTGTCATACATAATAAAGTAATAGACAAAACATCAAGTTTCGTGTATGTAGGATGGTTCGTACTTAATGAAATGAATATAGATATCGATGAAAACATTTCAAAACACGCTATGTGAAATGGAATAATGAAAATAAAAATAAAATGTTCATTTCAGTAAAATAACTAATGGATGCAAAATCAACTTTAAAATTTGGTTAAGAAATATGATACTTCCAAAAGAAGATAGGAGGATACTGCAGGTGGTGCAGATAAGAGACACCTAGTGAGTGTGACTGCAAGAGATAGACACAAAATCAGATAAGATTGAAAAATACATAAGGTAGTTGGGGAATAACATAGTAAATGTGATATATATGAGCCAAAATAAGTTACAAAAAATAAAAGACAGTAAAAATTCAATACCAAATGGCAAGTTGGAAGGATCCGTTCTGAACTCGAATGGGCATTTCAGGTAAATGGACATGAAGGTCTGTAACCCGGGCAGATATCCGCACTTAGATCCCTAAACCCACGGGTCTGAAAGTACACAGAGGCAGGCTCCAACTCGTTAACAAGAAACATTTAGAAAGCGCTGCAATACAGCTAAGCCACCGAACACCGTCACCTGGTTCTAAAACCCTAAAACAGATGACAATGAGAGACAGGAAAGTTGTGATAGAAGAGGAATAACCCAGCAGTTGCCTACCGACCAAGTGAACCAACAGAAACCCGTGGCTTCATAGTTGGGCTCGTCGGGACTCAAAGTCGGACTTATCAGAATGCGGGATCTTCAGAATGGAGAGAAGCAGAAAGTTAGAAGTCCAGATACGAAAGCCTGGGATATGAGGAGAGGTCACAACTGTTGCTGCGTATACCCTTTTTGTTGTCTCTAATGCCATGAACAGAGAGCAAAACACGTGTTTTAGTTTATGTTTACCTCACTTGGATATCCAATATTTGTACTGGTTTGCATCAAAGCCATGCAGGTACGCACATTTAGGGAAAACGAAAGTAAACATCAGCACAGGTTTTAACGTGCTGAAATAGTGGGATCTTTCAGTAGGTATTGATGTTTAGAAACACGGTAATTCGAGTCAGTTGATGGAATTAACAATACTATCAGTGACAAAAGGAGCCGTGATGCCTGTTTGCAAGTGCGATTCCGTGTCATCTGGCTGGTAACACAAAAGCAGTAATCATCTTTTTCTGCAGGAAGCCTCCATTGCACTTTTCATTCCAAACTCTACGTAACATGGACGGTTATTTAATTAAGGTAGGAGTGAGCGGCAAATTGGGTAAACAGCGTTACATGTTTCACTACTCTGGTGAGAGGAATTTTATTATTACCATTACAAGCGAGGCTGATCCCACTGCTCCATGAACGGCAACATCCCAGCTGACATGTGCGTATTGCTGGTTCTTCTCCGTGCGGACACAGAAGAATACCTTATAATAAATATATATATTCTAGAAGTATTTTTAAAGCACGTTTTCACTGATTAAGTGCTATCTTTTTGAGTCTGCGTATGGTAATTTATAAATCACTTGATACATTTTTTTTTTCACAATTAGAAAATCCTATTCATTCTGACCGACGTACACTGTAAGACAACTAGTAAACTCCTAAATGCTAAAATTGTAACCAGAAGTATCAACTTAATTTTTATAAACAAGTGATGTAGGATGCGTAATAAATTGAAATAAATAATTTTCAAGTTTTAAAATTAATGCATAAGAACTGCAAAAAATGATGATTTTGTCAGTGAATGAGAGACCATTAGCCAAGTTCCTTGTATACGTCAGTATAGTTAAGGCAATTAGGGATATAACGATATTAAGATTCATGTAACTCAGTTATGTTCAAAAAGTCAGATTTACGAGCGAAGAGATACGTAGACAAATCTATGAAAATTAGAATTTAGCAAGTCATAAAGCAACAATAGCATTTCGTAGGCCAACGAATTTGGTGGGGTGGTCGTGATGTAGATGGGGCTTATGTTTATATAAGAGTGCGCCTTTATAAAATTAGCATCCTTTTTCTTCTGTCGTCCAGATGACCGATTACACTGGGCAACAACAAAATAATTTTTGAATGTTTCGAGCACTTCATGAGGCAATTCCTACTAATTTTGGTTTGAGAAAAACAAATATGCTAATGAAAATTTTTATTAGCTCTAGTTTCTATGATATACACAAGGTGGATGTATTGCATATTAACGGATTGAGAGAAAAGGATACATTTTTATTACATACTAACAACAATGAAAGTGCATTTGAATTTTTTAACTGGTAATTACATGCTAAGAGTTCTAAATTGCTGGAAAAATACTTCGCAGATAGTCGTGTCTGAAGAGAATCATGTGGTGGCCTATTGACTTCGTCGTCTTTTAGCTTGCCTCTTATGATGGAGTTCCGCAGAATCCCTATACAAAGACCAACAGTAATCCGCAAGCATTACTTCATTCCAAAGGCCCTCATATCTTTGTTCATCACCATGTTCATCACTAACAGCTCCACAACTAGGAGGGAGAAGGTCTAGGTGGGAGTAGAGAAAATGGATCTTAAGGGACATGCTCCATCTAAGGTTACGGTATTTTTTCAGGAGCACTGTCACCAAGTGCTTGTAGTTGTCGTCTACGATATTTTGACAGGTGTGCCAACTCCCCAAAAATTCTCCCAAATTTAAAATCTTCACTCTAAAAAATGCAATGTCACTTTATCTTGAAAACAAGAGCTAATCTATCATTTTTATGATAATTTTTGAATTCAGCAGATGGAAATACATGCGAATTCACTATTTTTAAGCCCGAAACATTTTCATCGTTACCCAGTGTTATTATCGGCATTCCCTAGCGCCTAATGATCACGCTTGTGTTGGACATATTGAAGGTCGCTGCAAGAGAATTGTTCTATTAAAATTTCAGTGACTCATGGGAAGACACAATACTTCAATAGCCGTAGTTTCTGGAATTAAGAGTCAGTAATAATTTAATTATAGCATGTTTTCAAACAAATCGCCTCAAATAAATTGTTTAGTAGCCTATAATAAATTAGCCTACAATAAATTCATTAGACAACTTAATCCCATGGTTCAAAACTATAACAGCAGGGAGCAGAGTTATCAAAAATCAAAATACTGGGGACGGCACCATAAATATGACATAAAGGGAACTTGTTACTGCATAATGCGGAACCAGTAATAGCTGAGTTGCATGAAATCTTTAAAAGATGTTCCAATGATTCAAGGCCTTGCAAAAGTAATACTACAGGGAATTCTTAGAACCATTGCATTAAAATGTAGTCCATAGAAGTATTTGATGGTCTCACAAGTGTAATGAAAAAATGAAGAACATTCCAAGGTGAAGAAAATACTTGATAGTGAGCAAGATGCTTATAAACCAGAGGGAATTCGTCAGAATTCGTCCTTTCTAGTTAATGTAGTATCATCTATTTCGGAAGCAGTTAATATTGGATCTTATACTTAAGGAAAAACCTAGGAATATTTAGAAATAGTGGAGAAGGATTGGTTTTGTTTCCTATGGTTTAAGGGCAACATGATCTGCACATGGTTGCAGATATGTTGGGGCCAAAACATATAGGGCTCAAACGATTTGTTTGTGCGGAATGTAAATTAGTAATGCGATTAAGTCACTTAAAATACTAATTTCTTACAGGTGCTGTCTGAGTATCACCAGGTACAACGTAGGATGGTGGTATGATTTAAGATGCTGACTCACTATTGGAATATATTGCTGGCAAATGCTTTTGTTATAATTTACACGCTGCTGTTATTATGTTCAATTCAAATTATAGATTTTCTAAAAAAAGTTTATTTAAATTTAGGTTACGGTATTTAAAAATAAAAATGTAATTTAGGCAATCTTGTCTTACTCTTACTGAGTACTAGTGAGCTGTTAAAACGAATATTTTCTGTTCTGCCCCCTCTTTTCGAGTTTTGCTCTCCTTCCTTACATATTTGCGTTAGTTTTCCATTCTTTCTTTTATATTGCGTTTAACTAGGGTTTAATATTGATCGCACACAATAACACTGATGATGATAACGATACATAACATCACTTGACATTTTTGTTTAAACTCCAGGACATTTTGAAACTAGAATTATATGTGGGAGAAAGAAATAATTAATAAGCTAATTACAGATTTGAATTTGCTGTAATTTGTATTTTAAGCGCTTATTGTAGGTGTTATGCACACTCAAAGAAACTACCTAGTTTGCTAAGTTTCATTTTAAATGTGTAGCAGGTATTTCTATTCTGCTACACATGCGATGATTGAAGACGACGATGTTGTGAAAATCATGTCGAAACAGAAGCTTTTGGTGCTTGGGGGATAGTGCGATGTTAAAGATGCTATGATCCCCACGTTGTGGCGACATATGTAGCAGGAATCCTTCGTTATTGTGGGTTTCGATGCCCCAAAGTTGCGGCAACTATAGCAATATTCGTGCTGGTATCTCGTTTCCCGTCGTTGGTCTTACTTCGCCGATCTTACCTTCGTCCAGAATATTATGACTTGATGAAGATGATGTTCCCCGAAGTTATCAGCAAAATCCTTAATTATGCCTCGGCTAGCTTTTAATATTCTTCTGTTATATTCTTACGTACGAGCAATGAAAACTCTAAGTTACAAATGTGGTAACTAGTGAAGAAATCATTAAGATTTTTAATTTGAATTTCTATAAGATATCAATATTTTGTTTATTTATTTTAACACCAAAACCATTACAATTCTTATCACAAAACTTTATACTGTAATCAAATTGAACTAACACTTAAATATTTTCGAGCAATTTAAGAAGCGTCCGATCTCTTCGGCGTTCCAGAAAGAAAGATGAATTTTCTTTCGGTTTCTACACCAATATTATTTAATCCTACGTTACTATCGCTATCCATATATTACTTTTATATCATTGTCCGATTTACTACTACGTCACTACATTACGTAATACAATTATTACTACGGCCAATCTCAAAATTACATATATTTTTACACAATTTTGTTTGTTTTCGTTTTATAAATTTATAAATTTTTCAAACCTTTTCTAAATATAAATCAAAACAACTATTACAGAAGTTTAGATACGTTTTAACACTTTAAATTTCTATATGCAGTTTACTATGCATGTAACTTTTAACTTGGCCGGTTACTGCTAGATAGTTTTGGATAAGCTTGGTATACGCTTAACAAAACAGAAAATGTACCTTTTGGGTACATTACGTACTTTCAAAATAGTTTCAGCAGTACTGTACGTTTTACGGAAATACTGCACGTTAGTCCACGTTTATTTTAAGTGGATCCATCCAGATTGTTTCCGCAAATTTGTTTTCACCACGACCTGCAGCTAAGTTTAGTTGCATTACTTGAAAGTAACTGGGTCTGAAAGATGTAATGTAGTAAAGGAAGTAAAGATGTCATTTGTCTAGACAAGTCGATAAGGAATTTTTTCACAACGGCTTTATTTGTAAGTCAAGAGTGGCTTCAAAAGTTTCCGCAGGCTGTATCCACCGCTTTAAGAAAGGTTATATGCTTCCAAGTATCATTAATTGGGTTCCATAACTTTGATCTTCTGGAAGGGATTAAGGGTGGTTTCTTGAATTGGTTCCGCTTTACCTTCAGGCGCCACCTTGCTCTCTATGAAGTTTCGAAATAAGCAACATTAATCTTCAGTTTATTTCGGAAAGACGGAGTCAGAAATTAGCTGTTCTTCTGGTCGACTTGATTTCCGTTCTTTTGCGTGCGCTGCAGAAGAGAACAGCGCTCGTATTTTGAAGTTATGTTGGCTTTAACAACTTGCTAATTGCTTTCAGTGCATTAATTTTGATGGTTTCCTAGCAGCTCACGTATGAAATGAAAGTGTTTTGATGATGCAATTAAAACCCGTTTGTACACAAGGAACACCAAAAAAACAAGAGAGAAAAACATTAATGAATACCAGAAATTACTGCCTGGCTTATAGAAGCATCATTTCCTTTTGTATATGATTTATATATGTGCTTATTTTTTGCATAGATAATTATTTATTTATTTTTAATTTTTCTACGGCCTAGCTATATAATAGGTAAGAGAAAGTGTATCTTCATCTAGGAAACCAAAGTCAATATTTTATCAGAAATGTATGTTTTGAGACCACTGTGTAAAAATCATTCGTTTTTAGAAAATATCCGCATATTTGTGTGTTTGTGAAGAGAAAAATTTGAGCGATAAATACCAAAAATGTTATTTAGGTTGAGCATCAAGTAAACATGTTATAGAAAAATTGGATTTATTTTCTCTGGTGACTTACACATTATTTTCTAATAGATATCAATCATACAGTTAAGTGCAGAGGATGTACCCAAAAGTCCAAGGACCCTGGCCTGCTTCAACCCGGGAGCGATGGATAACTCCGGGGTCTTTCCATAGGTCAATAACTGATTTCTTAAAAACCACCCCCCCTCGTTGACAACAACATCAAGACGGGATTTATGAGGCAACCTCTAGCCCCTCCGGGCGGCCATAGCCTCGCCGGAGGTACCCAATTCCCCGTGGGTGTCGGGAACACACTGCCCACTCGAGTCCAACCCAATCCGAACAACTCCCCGACGGGAGGGGTTCGGCAGTTCGGCCCAAAGTTCCTCTAGTAACGTTAGAGGTACCACGAGTGTTAAGGGTCCGCAGCGCTCGCACCACGGCAGCTGAAGGTTGACGGATCCCCTCCCCTACGGGAACCAATCATACACTGCAAATTTGTTCACAATTAAGGTCATTTAGTCTCATACACATTGTCAATTTTGCTACTAGAATTCAAAATAACTATAAAATAGCTATTAATTGATTATCATATTCCTAGTTTTAGAAACGTGATTCAAATAAGTAGTTTCAGAATCATAAATAACGGAAATATAGAATACTTAAAGGAACAACTGTCAAAACATGGGAAGAGATATAGCAATTAAAAATGTTAATGATAAATTGAATTCATTCTTAAATACTTTTGTAAGAATTCATAATTCAAGTTTTCCATTAAACACAAAGAAGGCGTAGAGTACTTCCATTTTTGTTGTAATTTACGTTGTCCAACGGTAAGTCATATCGGACGATGAATGGAATGGGTGAAATGATGCTCAAATGAGCTTAGAGTTACCCGACATTCGTCTTTCAGGATAGGCGAAAACCCCGGAGAAAAGTTTATCCAGATAACTCACCCTGACCGAGATTCGAAAACGGGACCTCTTGAACGTGAGGCAGACATGCTACCACAACGCTACCGAGGCGGGCTAATAGTACTTCTAAAAAGTACTAGCTCACGCAAGTAATAAAAGCCGTAAACTGAATCTTTAGGAGAACTTAGCAACACAGCAGCAATAAGCGTAATAATCAGTATACAGGTTATTAGCGCAACTAAGAACACGTGTTACGAAAAACAAATTCAATCATCACACAACAAGCTTTATAATATATGGAACATTATCTAAATGGAGACTGGAAAATCTCATGGAGTAGCTTTTAGTAGTTGTATAGATTTAAGAATTAGAGAAAAAACATGTCAATGTAATGCATCAAACCTTTCTATGTATACTTTTCGTGCCGACTATTCTCTCGGTACTTGTTCATACAAGGCAGAACTAGGAACCTTTCGCGCATAAGTTTCGTTGAAAATTTTCGACACTTTACTAGATGAATCTTCACATGTTTAGTTTATCACACAATTATTCTTTAAAATTAAACATTTTGAAGCATACTGGATTCTTTATTAACCGCCATTTGTTCTTATAAAGTTGAAATGTGATATGTACATAACGTTCTTGACCTTCGTTCTCGAAATATATATTTACTTCATTCCAATTAAGAGATTTGGTGAAATATACTTACATCGATTATAGTTAAAAGCATTCCATGATCGTATCGATGGTAATCAAGGATAGAAGCTCGAACATTGTGAATGGGGTGTAACAGCCTGTTCATGTAAAACAGACTATGCATTAATGCTCATTGTACCTTGTAGCGAAATTAACATGCTAACGGAAACTGTTTGGAATTCGAGCTCCTCTAACCACATTAGTTCACCTTGCTGCTGCTTCACATTAAACATTAAAACAAATGAGAAATAAATTGTAGTATTTTAATTATACATGTAGTAAATATCGAGGAAGGCACTAAAGATATAAGATAGAGAATTTATAAGTATTTATAGCATTGTTGTCTTGTAATACCGATATATTATAACACTGCTACGAATATAACCTTTAAATAACCTCTTAATAATGAACAAAACTGTTTATAAAATTATTCACACCTGGATGACACTAAAAATGTTAAGATCACTTCTTGTTCAAGGCAAATGCAAGTTTTAAGTTTAGGAAGTTCTCTTTCGTTAATGTTGTTTCGTTTATGCATGCCACTTTTTGATACACGGTGTAAAACATAAATAAAATAAATGCTCCGAACTAATATTCATATCCAGAAACGATAATTGCATTTAATATATAATCGCCTACTCTTTTCTTTGCCGCAAATATGCTAACAAGCTGTAAGAATTGGATACTAAGTACCTTTCACACTAAATCCTGTCTAATAAAGCGCATTTTTTGTTAGCTTAAGTCACCAATGCAAAATCAAAAATCAATAGCCTTACGAACATATATCCACGACATGACATCTGGTTTTGGAAAGTAGTTACAGTTGAAAATAGCCATGGCAGCCAAGGATGTGGATATTACAATTGTAAAAGGAACTTCACTGATACATAGCAATTTATGTTTACACAACACATAATATTATCTGTGTTTCATGAGCATTGATTCTTTTGTGTTGATTTCATATAAACATTTTCTTGATATAGCTTACTTTGTCAAACCACATAGGTGTGTCTTGATTTCTAAAATTGCATTATATGAACTGTGTCATTGATTTTCAACATACCAAGAATCAATTATATAAAAGTTAATATGAATTCAACTATCTGAAAATGAGCTTCAGTAGTATAATAAAACAAAAGTAAGTTCATTGCCTCTTTAACTAAGATGAAATCTAATTGATGAATTTTCTCTAGGTAACTTGATTGAGCTCATTGTGACAAAAATGACAAAAGTTCAACTTAGAACTACTTCATTTCTCAATAAATCGTTAACTTCAAACAGCCTCTCTGTAACACAAATACACGACTTGAACTCTCTCTACAGTGTTTCTTCATGTCTGTTTAGACGTACTCTTTGGGCCGCTAATAATCTCTATGACATGCACACAGGTTAATTTCTTGCACGGAGCTACCTGCGATCCTCAACAGAAATCCGATAATCGTACGTAAACTACTTCTCTGGCTGTTCAAAGCTTGCCGATTCCTTACCGGGAGACGCGCTTACTGACCTGCTTTCTGCACTGTCTTACGGCCTGCCGACTTCTTACCATAGAGCTTGGAACGTACCTCACTTTTATACACTGCTCACTGACCAACTAATTCGTGAGCTGCAAAATGGCTTGAGAGACGTACTGAACTCGAAGCTGTAAGTAGCAAACACACTACTACTCACTGCCACTCCAACTTTGGCATAGGTTTTCTATATCACCTATCGCACTCCGGAGGTGCTTTTGGAACTAGAAATCTCTCGAATTATGGTCTCGAAGAGTCTTAATGTAGTCCGCCTTCTACTTCCTGATGTCAGCTCGTGTCGCCAGCTCGTGGCTGGACTCGAAGAGGTACCTTTCCCATTCCGCCAGTCAATAAACAGATAAGCGAGGCGATTCTTCTACTCCCGTTCCTCCTTCGAGGTAGACCCCGGACGGCATAATTTCTGCAAGACAGTTTCGCGTTCACCAATGTTCCACTATTGTAAGATCAGAAAAACTGCAGAAGCTACACAATAATATTTGATAACATAAATAAGAAACAAATAGTACAGCTTTATATAAAATAAGTAATGTACTTTTATGGTAACATGGTTAATTAGCACTTTATTTCACAAATGCTCTTTTTGTATGCATTGTTTGTGTTTATAATCTATACTAAACTTTCATTATTTTCATATTTCATATTTCTCCTATATCTGGATAATAAGAATTTTGAATTGGAAATGGCATATCGTGTTTTCTAACATAGAAGAAATCTCATCTTAGAACTTAATGATAGAAAATTCAAAATGAAATTTCGACTATGGAGTAAAGTAGTCGAAGAATAGGAGCATAGGCTACATGTACAACTCAGAGCCTAAATCATCCTGAATAATGCACTCAATCCAATGTTTATGGTCTTTCGCACATTACGGTTCAATGCAACTGAAAGTTTTGAGATTATGATTGGAGATATATTCAATGTAAATAAAGGGATGTATATAAAATAACACAAAGTAACAAGGGAGATGGCCTTTATGCAAAATTTCCATAATGTATGTAATTTCCCAGGAATTTTAGGTGCAATTGTTTCCTCACATATCACAATTGAATCACCTGGTGGGAATAATGCTCATATTTGTGATTCAAAAGTTCGTTTCCAGAAAGTTGTTTCTAGATGGTCAGATTCAGCAAACCATAAGGAATATCTTTAAAAATTCTACAATGCATGCACAGTTTGAGGCTGGCTCCTAGGAGAAAGCGCTTATCGTTGGTTTTTTACTTACACTTATAATGCAGATGACACTCCTGATGTAGACGTTGCTGTTTACAGGAAAAGGGGAAGTTATTAAGAAATAGGAGACATGTAAGGGAAAACATAGCACTGAGAGTTGCACTATTTAACAACACTTGGGCATTCACTCTAAATTTATTATTTTGTAAACTCATATGAAAAATTACATGTACTCTTTTACATTTTTTGTTCCAATTTTTAAAATTTTCATTTTATGTTCATTTTCTTTCTTTAAAATTTTCCTTTTCAGTCCATTTTCTTCCTCTATACTTGCAGTCTGCTCTTATAAAATGTGTCCCTGATTTCTTCTTTCCTCTTCTTCATAGGAAATAACGATCTTGGTGTACTTACAGAAGTTGAGGAACCTGGTTCAATAACACCACATTTCTTCCTCCTGTGAAATGCAGACGCCTAGTTAGACATCATTTATATCTGCTTGCAGTGAACTTCCATACCCGCCTCTGTAATATCTTCAGTATGGAAACCCACTTTTTGTGTCAAACTAGCAAATAATTGGCAGAAACATCAATTAGCTTGTGGCCAGCTTCATCCAGGGAAGACGGCACAAGCATACCACCTCTGTTTTGTGTATTTGAACCTTATCTTCTGCGGTTTTTGTTCACCTTTTGTATTTAACTAATATAATTTTAATGGTTTAAACTCACGTACAATAGAGTTGCTAGAATTGAATTTTGAGGTTATTTCCTTCCAAACCTGCACATTTTTCTTTGCGGTATTGCTGACCCTTTTTCTATTAATCTTAATCTTTGAGGAGACGCATTTGCCAACATAGCTCTCTCTTATGTTTAAAATTTTTCAGAAGCCCTCTTTTTCATTCATTATTACTGATTGATTTATGATTTGCAGGTAAATAGACAAAAATAACAAATATATACGTTACGCATACAAATGAGATAAAGCAAGCGAAATAATTATTTTGTGATAAATGCTCTTTCAATTTGGAGTAAATTCAACCCTCAACTCCAAAATAAAGTCAAGGCTGAAGAGGGTACACCCTTGAAATAGCCATAGGGCGAAATAAGCCCAGGGTGAAATAAACCCATGGGCGAAGTAAGTCCTAAAATCCCAGTAGTACAGCAAATTCTTATTCTGTTTATGCCATAAATCGCAAGTGTCGTGTAGTTTTCTACATCTAAAATGAGTAATAGTAATATATAACAATAGTAATATATAACAATAGTAATATATAACAATAGTAAAATATAGTAATAGTAATATATAACAATAGTAATATATAACAATAGTAATATATAGTAATAGTAATATATAACAATAGTAATGGCTAGTGCTTTCGCGCCATAGGTCATAGGCGGTGCCTTCCCGTCACATTTAAAACTGCATTAAACGTCAGGAAGAGAGATAAAACCATACAAATAAGAATACGAAGTTTATAATGAAACTGAGAAAGTTGAAACTGAATGAATGAGCAATGAAACTGAAACAAGTTTATAATGAAAGGCCTTCGGCCTTTTCCACTGGGATTTTTTTAAAGCAGCACACATACCTAGCAAAAATGCTTTCTTTCAGTCTTAAAAGTCGTGTCACGCCATACTTGTGTGTTCTTCAATCACCCAAGTCTCCTCAAGGTAGTATATTTTGTGATTTGTATCCCGGTACAATCTGATTGTCCTTAAATGACGTCTTCGCCACACAGAAATACCGCCCCTGGAGTGGTAAGCTTTCCTGCTGTCTCAATTTCATTTCGCGATGTTCCTACGAATGTAACACTCACACCTGTAAGTTAAGAGCACAGCGGTTAGCTTCTCTTACTGACAAAGACGGATTCTTCTAAGTGCATTAAACACATGCACCACAATTATTTTTTCGCCGCTTTGTAAAGGTTTTCCCTTGCGATGCTTCAGCGAAAAATCTGCCATTATACATATAATAAGCACACGCGCAATATATGATCAATAAAATAATTTAGCTCTCGCACTCGGCACAACACACCTTCGAATGGTGATATATGACTAATCCAGTTCAAATCAAGGTCAGTGATAAAAGTCATATAAACAAATATGTCATCACTACCGCTAAATCACGTGCTATCGTGCCATGTGTTTGAGAGCAAAGGAACCTCCTCTTTACTTCGTTTAAGAATTAGCATGCATTTCAGATATTAAACTCTTTTTCGTAATATATTTAATTAGAGCAGTTACGAAAATATAAATTTGACAATTCTCTTCCAATATATAAAGATATATCACCATTTTACACAACGAACTAATTTTTACCGCACAACAGTGTATACTACAATAGCAGTCAATGAGAGGTGATAAGGTTACCTGACCGTTAAGAGATACGTGGCAAGCTATTATGAAACAAGGATTAGGTTTTTTTCGATACAATGGGAAAGTTGCTACATACTTGGTGATGTTGACGCATTTGTTTTTGTGATCTCGGATCAGTACTGAACTAAATTTATCTGACCTGAGACCGGCAGTTTACAATCTACGCCGATAAACAAACTTAGTTCACTTTTGATCTTCCATTAAAAATGAACAGCAGTTATCAAGTTTATGTAACAGAGCTTAAGTGAAACATAGATACATGAATATATATATATATATATATATATATATATATATATATATATATATATATATCCCTAATACTGGCTTAAAGTCTGTCTACCCAACGCAAGTGCACGGCGGCCGCTTTCTTTGACAAACCCTCATAATCGTTTTACAACATGGACCCTCCTCCTGACGGTCCTTTCTACAAGGTTGCAACATTTTAACATCACCGTCTTGCACCTAATGAAACAGAACAACTGGAAGTTGGAAATTTGGCAACTGAGACTCCACTCGGAGTAGACATGCTTCTGTCATTTTCAACAAATGGGGGCTGCTATTGGTCCCCAACGTCAGTGTTCCATTTCTGAAGTGTGGAGATAGATTTATGACGGTCATTAGTGGGCGGGGAGGTCCCGTCCTTTGAGGTCCCTTTGACTGGGAACTGCACACACGTTGGCTAAACAGACTTTACCGTTAATGTTGGTGATAATATTCTGAAAGTCAATAATCCAGTGACATAAATATAGTGCGTGACTGCAATTTCGATAATAATCACTGGTTATTTAGTTAAATTATGCTCAAATGATTGTCAACTTTCATAATGTAACCGAACGTACTACGTGCGTACGCTGAATTCAACTTTCACTGTGAGTTTTAACTGTATGCTTCTTAAAATTATTTACATAGCAAGGGCGTAGAACGTAGAATTTCTTTGTAAAATAATTCCTTCTGTTGCGTGGTGTCCCTACGATCAACAAGAGCGATTTAATCCCCAGGGGTGTTGTGGAATATTTGCTTTCTAAGGCTACTGCTCATCTCTTTGATGTGTGGTTGGCATGTCTGACTCACATGCAAGATGTCCCGGCTTCGAATCTAGGTTAGAGTAATCTACGTAGTTTAACTTGTAATATTGTCAACGGTTAATCATGAAAAGCAAGTAGAATGTGTAACAGGTAATGGCTGATTGGTTCTTGAAGACCGCAAAACAAAATTGAAAAAAGAAGAACAGCAAAGCCTTTGGACAGAGTTTTACATGGACTACATCTATATTCTAATTGTTTGCTCCATTTATACCCCACAACTGCAGCACTTTAGCGGTGGCCTTTCGTTTGGAGTTTATTGCCATACAGGCAATGGTATCAACACGTGTATAGCTGCCTAGATTTTTGGGGGTTTTGTGCAAAAGGTCATACACACATACGCACACAAACACTCGTTCTCACTCTCATATAGCTTAACACTGTGTTGCTTTTAACTCATGTATTTATATCACGGCAATGACTTATTTGACAGATTGATCACACTTTAGATTTTTTTCTTTTGTAATTTACGACCTCTAACGTTACGTCATATCGGACGATGACTGGAATTGGTGAAATAATGCTGTAATGAGCCCTGGGTTCACAGAGCATACAGTTTCACGACATTCGTCTTTCAGGATAAGGGAAACCCCGAAAATACCTTATCCAGGTAACTCACCCTGACCGAGATTCGAAAACTAATTGTTTTTTCATATACTACCTATAATTACAGAAATTATTTAATACGAAAAGGTTTCCCTTAATGACATAATTTTCTTTTTTTAACCAAAGGACTAAAAGAATTGATAATTATTGGGAAAAGGAATAGATTACTGAAACAAGAAGCTTGAGGTTGATGATTTGTATACGATAAGAGCGACAATTACGGACATATTTCAGTGACGGAACATCACTGATGATGTATTTGACATTAGGCCTTTGCCAGTTGAGTAAATCACAATTTTTGAAACTATTCCCGTTCCACAGGTTGGTCACACTAGAAAATTAGTTATAGTAGCGCTTGCTTGCTATAGTTGCAATAGACATTTAATTACAAAGTGTACTAATTCATTTAGTTGGTTTTCGCTCTTTTCCGTCATGAAAATTGTTGAAGATAGAGCTGTTTACTATCATTTTCAGTATTTGAAAAATATTACAATAAATAATTACGTCGGTACGTATTTAATGCATTTATTATCATTAAGGTTATCTTTTATTATTATGCATCCGTGTTGGGTATAGTAACTGGCTGAGCTTTCATATCAGAACACAGCTTCCCAGTGATCTATTAGTGTTTCGTCACTTACTGTATGGCAACTTATATGATTTCACTCTTCTTATCACCAGATAAGAACGCTATGGCAGCGCTGGCCGGTCAAGGTCAATACGCCTAAACGCTTTGTCGAGTAGTACATCACAACCATGGTATTACAGTATGTTTGCTAAAGAAAAACAAAAACATAGCGGCGTGCATTAATCTGATATATTCTCTGTGTGCATAAATAAAGTTAGTAGTCAATTGTATTTGAAATTTATGGTAGACTGGTTGTTAGCTTTAGTACAATTCACTTCTCTCGCCGCAATCCCCCTCTCCGCAAATGCCCGCAAATCACCACGTGAAAATTAGTAGATATGAGTTAATTTTTCAATTCAGTGGCCTGTGAACACATGCGACATATCACAAGCCTCCGTAGTGATAATAGCAATTCTCTCTTCACAGTCCAGTGGTGTTTATAATCTTTCTATGCTTTGACGAAATCCAAGATTATTATTTCAACCTGTGATGAAATAAAGTATTTTATAAATGTTAAAATATAAACATCAAAATGAAGTCGACTTTTACCTTAATGACGAAACGAAGTGTCAGAGGGCTCTGGATTTAGATTTAAATATTCCTTGTAAGGGTATCATTAAATTAAGCCGTATAAGATCTAGTGTCATATTTCAAAATTGTGAAGCTGTAATACACATTTCTTTGATAAAATTTGTCATGCAAACTCAGAGAGAATTTTCTGGGAAGTGGGAACAAGAGAATGAGAGAGAGGTGCATATGCTAATTTATCGAAAACAATGAAAAAATAATTGAGGGTCGAAGACAATTGAGACTGACCTCGTAATTCAGCCGATAGAGCACTTCTCTGCTGTGCAGTAGGTCCCAGGCTCGAGTCCCAGCTAATGGATGGGTACTTATCTCTAAGATAATGCTCTATCCTCCACAGAGTTTGAAGTGAATGATCTAATGAACCAAAGAAACGCCAGAAATCCTCTCTGCGGGTTAACAATGGTACCCACAAATAATATGATGCAAAACAAAGGGACCACTAAAAGCAGAATATGAATAGAACGGTTACGAATAACCAAAATTATAAAGGGCGAGGGAAAAAAAACCGTCAACAACGCTCAGTAAGTTGTGCAGGGCGACAAATGGTTTATTTTCCAAGCAGCAACCCATGTCCAGAAACGCACGGTTTGGGCGCAGTAAACCATCAAAATATCCGTACCACATGTCGTTAATACAACGAACAAACGGTATGCAGTACAAAGCAGTTAAACGTTAGGACGGTGTTCAAACTGGGAATCTCTTACATCAATGCAGAGCCTATATCGGCGGCGCCGAGCTTCATTATATGCTCTAATAAGTGTGGTTGAGAATTACAACCGCTCCTTGTACTCGTGTAATGAGGTCACCTTCTGACGTTACAGAAATGGCGCACACTATGGTTTCCATACTATCCCACAGAAAATAGTCCAGTTGTGTCAGATGTGGTGATTGTGCTCGCCAGGAAGCTGCTTCCCATCTACCAATCCATTGATTGGGGTATGTAACGTTGAGGTAATTCCGCACATTTCTCTCAGAGTGTGCTGGAGTTCCGTCGTGTTGCAGCAACATTACCTGCGAGTGTGAAGTGGGACGCCTCCAATAAGGCAGGCAAAATATCTCTAAAACTGCGAGGCAGATCGGTCCCGTTAGTCTGTTTGGGAGCAAATATGGACAAATGATATGGACACCAACTATTCCAATTCATACGTTGATACTGAACGTGTTGTTGGTGACGTCGAACGATCTGCAAACGTGGATTTTCGTCCACTCAAACATGCACCTAGGACACCAGTTCTCTAGCTTGGACGTTAGAGAAACCGCGCGTTTTTGGACATGACATCCTTAAGAATATGATCAATGTGCTACCCTGCCCAACATACCAAGCTTTGTCGGTGTCTTTTGTACTCACCCTGTACTATTGGTATAATAAAAGGACAATGACCGAGGGGGCACACCGATAACGTGTGGATTCTCATGCGGAAGGTATCGGATTCGATCCCCGTCAATCGGCCACTCTGATTTGAGTTCTGTTTCCTCTTGTCGGTTGGAAAATTCTGGAGTGAATTCCTTTTCTTCCGCTTCTCCCCTTCTTTCTTCACTTCTTTGTGTGTTTCAGATTTGGTTTTTAGCGCGGTAGTTACGGCTGATGAGCGCAGGTGATGCACATGCATGCGCTATATAAAACTTCTTCCCTGGTCGCCCTTGAAGTAGCTCTCCAGACTGATGGTGACGATGTTGTTGGGGAGTGGTGATGAGAAGCTAGGGTGGAGCACCAGGTCACAATCTCTCTAACTCATAAGTACTTCCGCATATTCCTCTGCCTCTTTCCTAACCTTCATGGATGTTCCCAAGGATGAACCATTTTCTTCAGGACTAGTAATATGCCCAGGTAAATTTGTATATGGTCAGGAATAAAAGCAAAGTCCTTCCTAATTTCGACGTCATTGAAAATATTTTTTTTTCATTAAAACAAGTAGGTATCTGCATCATCGTCGGCTGTTTTGAACTGCATTGCATAATACGCACATACAGCAATCCAAGTACCCAATTTCATTACCATTGGTTGAGAAGGAAAGCCCAAATTAGATTCAAGATACGAGACAAAGTTTTGAGGAAGTCCTACTGGTGTTGGACATTGGGGAAGAAAGTGCATACGTGCTCAGCAAAAGGTGAAAACAGTGTGCAAGAATAATTATACTGCTAACCATTTCAAGGCATTTTAAAAATATTTTAGCAGCTTTTTCTCATTTAGTGCGGCTTTTATGAAAATCAGGCCATAGCACATATACGTTATTGGCTTTTTCAATGGCCTTAGAAATTTTAAAGAAGAGGTTAGGCATATCCTTCTTCATTATTTTTACAGTTCATGTCTCCGATTATTACGTTAACAACTAATATATCGCCCGCTACTGTAGCATAGGTGGTGGCGTGACTATCTCACATTCAAGAGGTCCCGAATGTGAATCTTGGTCAGGGTGAGTTATCTCGGTAAGGCATTTTTCGAAATTCTCTCTAATCATGAAAGACTGGGCATCATTTCACCCATTTCATTTATTGTCCAATATAACGTTGGAGGTCGTTGAAAAGATGAACACTAATGTATCGGTATTCTCATAGACAGTGATCTCTTTCATTATACTGGATATCGAATTTCTTTCATCACGTTTTCACAAAAATCACATGCATATGGTTTTTTTAGAATGGACTGTTTAGTGTATTTCTACAAAACTACCGTTCACGTTAACTGCTTGAGGTCGTGGATTAGAACCCGACGGAGGGCACTGGAATTTTCGGGGCATCAAGATCCTTAGCGTCGCTTTCTTCGGAAGGGAATTACGTGCCTGAAGGAACTCCAAGGCTGATAAATAGGCTTTTGAACAAAATTGAGTCCCATTTCAATTTTTCTCGAAAATGTTTTCAAAGATTTGTGTTACAATTTATAGAGGAATACCTTCCTCTGGGAATGCATTACAGAAATTCAGTGAAAATACTAACTGTCCATTAG
>CM060953.1:111328770-111341270 GCA_030765055.1 Mantis religiosa | reverse complement strand
ATGAATAATAACTCATTTTAAAGGTATTCTGTTATTTTTTTGAAAATGAAGATTATTTGATCAAATAATACTTATTGGAATTATTTTAGGTATATCTTTAGTCAATTGATGTCTTTATATTTAACATTATAGATATCTGGCAGATTTCTTTAATTACTTTAGACTAATTTAAATCAATAAAAAGAAAGGAACTGATTTTTATCTTTTTTATGTTTGAGGTTAATCACAATCTCATTAGTTTAAATAAGCTTTAACCAAACGTTCATGTACTCTAGGAATGACTTGTATGTAAGACGTATTGCCTGTATTCAGAGTAAACGTAAGTCAGGTTAGATGTATTCTTTTTCATTCACGTCCTCCAGCGTTCAGTCATAGCGGAGGAAGAATGAATGAAATTAAAGTAATGATGTTCAAATGTGGCCCATAGAGCTTAGAATAAGGGAAAACCGCAGGAAAAAAACTTATTCCAGATAACTCACCTGACCGAGATTCGAACTCGTTACCTCTTGAACGTGATGCGGACACGCTACCACCTATCTAAAGAGGCGGGCAGTTTAAGTATGCCCCAGTCAGTAACTGTCTCTGGCATGCTAACTTGGTTAAGCTATTTTTTATCTTATGATGTATGCAAAACTGTCATACACCTATTTCGTGGCAGAATATAGGGAGAAATCGAATATCATATTGTTTGAACGTAATTAGACATTGTTAGAAACATAAAACTAGTATTGGGTTATACATCTTGTTTAAAACCACAGAGAACTGAGACACATGTGTTAATTAAATAATTTGGCTAGAAGTATGTCTTATTACTTTAGAAAGACCTGAAACTTATTTAAGTTTTAGCAATCTATATACAGGGTTATTGAAGAAGAAGAGGCACAATTCAACTTTTGATATAACATAAACTTTGAAAGACAGAAGGCTATTTCTCATTTTACTGGATGGAGGAACATTTGAAATGTTATTATCACTGAGAGATTATATGCGTTTATCTGCAACACACGGAAACATAAACATAAGCATGACAGTCTGCTTCTTGTCATAGCAAAAGAAAATGTTCTTAGTTGTCAACTATTTTTATCTCCAAGTACATATAAATTTATTTTGATAAAGGAATATTTTGAGAAACTTTATTAAAAATTCTGACCCATAGTTTTACTTAATCTAGCATGCTGTAATTATAAATTGTTTACTAATTTAAATTGTTCCTTTGAATAAAAATTTTCTTTAAAAATGGGCGAGCAAAATACGTGCCTACATGTTTATATTAATAACTAAATCTAATATACAAAATAAGTAACATTTTTATTGCAATTGAAATATAGATGTACAGGGAACTATCATATAGGTAATAATTTCTTTTTAATGCCCACTGATTTACTATAACCAAACACTTGTACCACTAAATAAAATTTTAGGGGGTTTTGAAGTATGATCCTATCTGAATAATCCACCGTTTCTCCAATTATTAAAGATAGCTGCATAGTTATTTTTCGATAGTTTTTTCAATGAAATATAAAGTAGTTGACATTAACGTTTCTGATAGAAAGCCAGAAGGTTATTGCATTTGTTGATGGAACGCTATAAATTCAGCCCCATCGTTAAGATCAAAGAGATTTACTGCTGTTTTTACGTTTCCAGCGAGGCGCATTATTTTCACTTATGAAGTGCATCAGTCAAGTTCATATTGCTAGGGGCAAATAAATAAGAGGAATAGCGACCCCAGCATGGTGGAAAATACATTGGGAGAAGAGGCGCTAAAGATGAATTCTGCGGAGACGGGGTATTCATGTAACAGATGGCGCGAGTTCACGTAACCTTTTTATCTTTCTTTTATTTAAAGGAAGACAAATCATCTTCCTTAGGACCCCTACTTGTATTCTAGGCTTCCTCCACCTATAGCACTTGTTTTTTAGTCTTCTTTTCTTTCGCTTTCTTCAGAGCTTAAAATGGACCTTAGGGATTATGGCAGCTGTACTTGAAAGTTCCCGAGAGGAAAAAGCAAGCCGGAGGGTGCCGGGAAGAATTGCAGAAAAGGGTGTGAGTAAAGTCACAAGAAAGAAAGAAAGAAAGAAAGGAGCAAAAAAAATTCCGTCTTTGGAAGGCCGACAGTGAAGAAGAGATTTCGTGACAGATAGTCAAAAGGGGAGAAAGCAAGTAGAGAGTGGACGGGCTTGTGGAAGGTTCGCCATTCACCTGTTCCGAATGACGGGACATCCTTGACGAGAAGCTAAGGGTTGTAGTCATCCCTTCCCAACAACGCACTGCCCGCAACATGAGATCATTAATCACAAGCGAAGCTACTGCAGAGTCAGAAATCTTCCAAAGGAAATTAAACACGTGCTCCGATGATAGCAATATTTCATACATGCATGCACTACTTTATGGGAAATTCACCTCTTGGATTTCCAAGCTGAGCGAAAAACATTTTATGAAATGGTCAAATCGATTGTTTGGATAATGGCAAAGGTTAAGTATAAATAAAAAGCCCACAACTTGCAAGGCAGATAAGATTATCATGGCTCCGCGGTAACATGTGAATCTCGGATTCGCCAGGTCTCGGGTTCGAGTTCCCTTAACTACTCTCTCTCACCTTGGATGTTTTCCAGTTTTCTCTGATCACTAAGCGACCTTCATTCCCTTTCCTTCCCATGTCTCAGGTGTGTGCTTCATAGGTTTCGTGGTTCACGTTGATGCAGACAGATGCACGGATATGCTCAAGCAAAGAGAAGAATGCTGATTGTACACAGTAGAGGGCTGCCAGGACTTTGGGACGTTCAATGCGCTCTAGGCAACTCCAACAGTGGGACGTCTTCGAACTTGAATTATAAAGGGCTTCTGCGGATCTCTGTGGTCTAAATGCCTGCAGTCTTAGGCTCCTAGAGTTTCTTTACTTCATCTCTCCCTCTTGGAGAGCTAGTCACGATGGATCCTATAGCTCAAAGTATTTGAGGTGTCCCTCTCTGAAAGTATAAAACTAACCCCAAGGTCATAGTCATGCCTCTCTTGGCTAATTTTTGTTTAGGTGATGCATCTGGGAAGTTCCACAGAAAGAAAAACCTGAAAAACACAAACCTACATTAAAAAAAAAAAAAAAAATAATAATAATAATAATAATAATAATAATAATAATAATAATAATAATAATAATAATAATAATAATAATAATAATAATAATAATAATAATAATAATAATAATAATAATAATAATAATAATAATAATAATAATAATAATAATAATAATAATAATAATAATAATAATAATAATAATAATAATAATAATAATAATAATAATAATAATAATAATAATAATAATAATAATAATAATAATAATAATAATAATAATGATAATAATAATAATGATGATGATGATGATGATGATGATGATGATGATGATGATGATGATGATGATGATGATGATGATGATGATGATGATGATAATAATAATAATAATAATAATAATAATAATAATAATAATAATAATAATAATAATAATAATAATAATAATAATAATAATAATAATAATAATAATAATAATAATAATAATAATAATAATAATAATAATAATAACAATAACAATAACAATAACAATAACAATAACAATAACAATAACAATAACAATAACAATAACAATAACAATAACAATAACAATAATAATAATAATAATAATAATAATAATAATAATAATAATAATAATAATAATAATAATAATAATAATAATAATAATAATAATAATAATAATAATAATAATAATAATAATAATAATAATAATAATAATAATAATAATAATAATAATAATAATAATAATAATAATAATAATAATAATAATAATAATAATAATAATAATAATAATAATAATAATAATAATAATAATAATAATAATAATAATAATAATAATAATAATAATAATAATAATAATAATAATAATAATAATAATAATAATAATAATAATAATAATAATAATAATAATAATAATAATAATAATAATAATAATAATAATAATAATAATAATAATAATAATAATAATAATAATAATAATAATAATAATAATAATAATAATAATAATAATAATAATAATAATAATAATAATAATAATAATAATAATAATAATAATAATAATAATAAAATAATGTATAAATATGATAGCTCTGTTACGATGGTTTCTCGGGATTAGAGGGAAAGTGATATTCTCCTTATAATCACTTTTCAGGGTTATAACCCTGAAGATGGCCATAGAGTTAAGATGGCGGAAACCTTGGAGGAGGAAGATATCAATTGGCTGCAATCCCGAGAAGCCATCGTAATAAATTAGCGCCGAGAAAGCTTCAAATCTCTCATTATAGCTCTGTCTCTACTTTTTGAACTATACTCTCATGAGCAATCACATAAACAATTCTGCTAACCCGGACTCTATGTCAAGCTGTTATCCCAGTGCTTATATTAAACGTGTTTCATGAGATGCAACTTTTATCTTTTTTGGTGCATTAGTTTATTAAGTGGCATAAAATAATAAAACAATCTCATTATACCTATTACGTTTCAGAAGGAGCGATTAGTTTTCAGCAAATATGTAAGAAAGGGAATATCAAACAGGATTACAAATTATACAAATATATCAATTTGTAACAAAAACTTCACTTAACTTAAGAAAATGGTGTTAATTTTTCTGTCTAATTGATATCGATTTCACGAACTCTTTTCCGCATCTTCAGTCAAGGAAAACCACAGGAGAAAACAAATTCGCTGTTAAGGAAGTTACTATGGAAGATGCGGACAAGAGTTCGTGAAATCGATATTAATTAGACAGAAAAATTAACACAATTTTCTTAAGTTAAGTGAAACCTTTGTTACAAATTGTTATATTTGTATAATATTCATTGCTTCACTGTAGTTGCTTTATTTTCTACATAATCATTAGGTTTACAAATATTTATGAAGCATTTAGCAAGTGTTATTTTTTTCTCCAAATATTTAATTGTCAAAAAATATGTTTGCAAAATTAAAAAAATGTATCATATGGAAATTATATTCAACATAATCATTTGTAGAATAATATTTAACATTTTAGTGACGGTGTAAGCAATAAATTTGAAATAAAACTTAAATTTTATTGCTGCTTTTTATACAAATGTTGTATAAATTTCAGAGAGATAACATGTAACAGTATGATATTCGAAATTATGTTTTACAATTTGAGACTAAAGCTTAAGAAAATAATGGAGCATATTTTGAGATATGTTCTCTAAAGTCATGTGTGTGTCAGGCGTGAAGGTTCCAGCTGTAATGTTTGTTCCTCGGATTTAATGTCTAATTAATACTAGGAACTGGAGGTGCGTTTGCGTTGCCTCCAAATGTAATAAATATTGTGTTAGCCAACATACAGTAAGAGGTACCGTTGAAATTTAACACTTGTAGTTTATTTTTCTCCTTAGTTACCATGTACCTCCTGGAAATTCTAGAACACTTGAAATAAGAACGGAACTGCCTTACTTAACTGCTTTCACTGATTTTTATTGCCTCACCCCTCAAAAAATACTTAGGAGAACATGGGGCAGGACAGGGTACTTAATATTTGAGCATCTATATTTCACATTTGAACAATTGGAAATTGTGTTTTGGTAACTTAAATGTGTTTATTATTGCAGAATTACCTGAAAAACAAAAATTAAATAGATACTCGCAACAATCACGTAAAAAACAAAATTAGTACAACTGCCCCGTTTTGCCCCATAGGTGGGACAGTAAGTTCACCAATTTTTGATCAGCTTTTTTATTTTATTTACATTTAGTTCACTTTTCACAATATGCACAAATATGTACAACATCTTCATCACTTTCGACACCTGCACAAGAATTACGAGCCCACTGCAGGCAGCAGGGATATCAAACCCACCCTCCTTCTGAATAATCGTGGCAGTAAGGACAACCATCTTCGTCGTATTTTGCCACTTCTTTTGTGTTACCAGCAGACATATGACTTCTGGAACGTTTGGTCACAGGAAGATTAGGACATCTAGGCCTACCTTTCGATGATTCCTGTTTTGTTTCGCTTTCTGGCAGAACAATACGCCGTTTTACAGGTCTATTATTAATTTTTTCTTGTTCCGCATTCAATAGCGCTTCTTTATAAGGAAATGTTGTCAGTATTGTGCTTTCCCCCCTGTTTTTCGAAACTCTCTTGTTTATCTGATCTTCCTTCGGAATAGGTGTGATATTTTCTGGGCTGGAACTCTGGAAACTACTACAGCTTGGCATCTCAATGTTTTCTCTCCCCATTTGTGAACCAGAGACAATGGACATCTCAGAATTTGAAGCATTAACATCATCAGGAACTCCAGAAGTAAGCTTAATATATGTTCTTTTAGACGGTAGGAAATCAGCATAATCAAACACATTGATGTTCACAGGCCATATTCCTGTTTTTCGAAATCCATTGACTGCCGTGCTCATTGTTGGGGCTCGCATATAACTGGCCCCAAACAATGATGCAACCTGAAACAGTGTCACGACTTTTCCAGGATTAGATCTAAGCCAGCAGCGAATTTCATTCTCATAATATTTGCTGAGTGGTTTCATAAAAGTAACATCTAGCGGCTGTGGCCTGTGAGAACAGTGCGGAGAGAGACACAACAAAATAACACAATTTTCACGTGCTAGATCGATGAGAGCCAAATTTTTGGGACCAGTCTGAAACTCTTGACACATTTGTTTACGGGGGAAAGTTAACATTGGTGGGATGTATGTTCCAGCAGCCGTAAAGCATATTTCAGCAGTCACAGTTTGTCCCTTTTCAGCTGATGTTACATTCCCTATTTGTCTACGTCCTCTTTTCGCGATAATCTTAGAGAAACCTTTAGAATTTACTGTAAAGCCTGTTTCATCGCAGTTGAAAATTTTGTCTGGAGTAAGCTTGTGAGTGTCTGCTGTGATGGAAAGGTGGTCGAAAAATTGTTGGATCACGGGTTGCCGATGTAGGTTCAGGCTTTCTTAAGCTTAATTCAGGATGTCAAGACATAAAACCTTTGGCCCAATCTATTCCTGCTTTTCCATATTCACCAAAGAATGTTGAATTTCATTGCGTTCCGCCTATTGAAAAGCAAGTTCCCGAAGTTCGTTGACGGTTAGACGAAAAGTTGAACTTCCATATTTTTAAAAATAATCAACAAGTTCAAAGTATAAACTTGGAAGAAGCGTAGGGACAGTGAAGCACAAATTAGTACAAAAGTGAATCGAGAAGATATTGACACATTGCTTCACTCACACTGTTTATTCACAGGACGTTTCAAGAGCTCTTGCTCCTATCATCAGCTGATACTCGATTAGTGTAAGTTGTAGTGGTTTCCTCTTTCTCCGTGTTGTCAATAGATGGCGTGATGTACTTGTCAAAGATGTCCGGTGGTGGAGTTTCAAAATTCATGACTCTATGACGATTTTTATTGATGAAGATTTTTTCCCATACGGAAAGGTCTATGGGGTGATTAACATATTTTATTAGAGATGTTTCCAAGTTGATGTCATGTCTAGTATTACGCATTTTCAAATTAAGAATTGACAGCATATTATTTTCTAAGTTAGACCACATGGCCGGGTTCATACATTTCGAAATTTTTAAGTATAGTTCGTATATTTTTAATTCTGCGGAATGTAATGAATTGTAGTGGTGGTTTATTTCTATTTTAATTACACGTTTTTCTGCTGCTTTTTGTTGTTTGCTATTATTCTTGTGTTTAACAATGTTTCTGACGAAAATGGGTGTTATATTAAATTTCAAACATTCTTTAGAAAACGTATGTCCGGGAAAGTATTTCTTTTCTTTTGATTCAGCTTTAGAAAAAGTTTGATGTCTTTTTTCATACCTTCAGATCCAGTATTGAAAGAGGAAAGCAAGTTTACTGTTTTTTTCTAACAACAACAAAAATCGTCATAGAGTCATGAATTTTGAAACTCCACCACCGGACATCTTTGACAAGTACATCACGCCATCTATTGACAACACGGAGAAAGAGGAAACCACTACAACTTACACTAATCGAGTATGAGCTCATGATAGGAGCAAGAGCTCTTGAAACATGTCCTGTGAATAAACAGTGTGAGTGAAGCAATGTGTCAATATTTTCTCGATTCACTTTTGTACTAATCAACAAGTTCTTTCTCCTGATGCTCGTTAAAATCAAAAGTGCAATTTCCCATAGACTTTTAACAACATAATCACGATTATCTCGTTTCTTCTTAACGTAGCGTTCAAGAGTTGTTTGGGGCACTTGAAATTGACTAGCTGCCCTTTTGTACCCCACTGAACCATCAACTACGGCATTCACAGCCCCCTCCATTGAGACTAAAGACCACTCCTGCCTCTGTGACTTCTTTACGTAATTACAGCACCATTCTGAAATCACACGAAATATGAGTAGTCAATCATATGAATAACAGACAAAGCTGTTTTACACCAGGGGCATAATGGGGTAGTACCCCATTATGCCCTAGCCATATTGCCCCGTAAACATAAGCTTAGGTTAATGCTTGTCGATGGTTCGATGTTCAAAGTTAACTTAGCGAAACACATGGATTGAGAAGTAAATTAAGTGTTATATTGTAATATACTCACTTTGTTTAGTAAGGTCAAGTCGCCGCCAGGCGTCCGGCTCCTTTTTGACTCGTTGGAAATCTTCGTAGTAGTGTTTCTACGAAAACAAATGGTAACTGTGATCTAGCCAGCCATGAAAGGATCTGGAGCTGGCTGGCCGGGAGATGTTGGATTGACCTTCGCTTTTGTTACATCTCTCCGCGCCTGTGGAATGTTATGTTGTATTGTGTTTAGTTTGGAATAAAACAGGTATGTGGATTTCAGGAAGAATTGTGTATTTAATTGTGAAGTATCCCGTATCTTCTAGGTTTTAGTGTGGGTAATTTGACCTCTCACTCTCCGAGTTGTGTTCCCCAGTGGTATCCTTGGGATGGTTCAACCATTTGGTTCATAGCGGCATATTGAAATATTTCCAGGGATATCACAATATTCCATAGTAATTATTATTGTTTTATTTAAATGTAGATATGATGTACTTACATGCCTTGAAAGAGATCACAAATCTTGTAAAAACTGCTTCGAACTGTATCCAACACACAACTCGCACACAACAGATTCTGTTATGGCAGCCAACTGACGTGTACTAGTAACTGTGATTGAGATGACCTAGGTTTGACAGATTCCGGTAGATTGTGCCACCTACTAGAGAGGAAACACGTATACCCCATTCTGCCTCACTACCCCGATATGCCCCATGTTCCCCAACTTCACTGTAATGCATCGCTTACTTCAATGCTTTCATTGCTTTTTCTTGCCTCACCACTTACAAATGCTAACAGTACTGCATACTAATTCAGAAAAACCTTGCTTGTTTCTCAGTTTGAACCCAGAGATGCAAATCCTCATTTGATTTTAGAACATCTGAAGAATTGCGTCTAGTTTCTGGCATCTCCCAATACAGTCGCATAAATATCCACAACATGCAATTATAGAAAAAAATTTTTAAAGTAGGTTTTTTAAAAAATGATGGTTGCGGTCCTAGTTTTCTGAAGAAATCTCCCTATACTGTCGCTATAAAATATCCAACTTCAACCAAGACTTTGACTAGAGCTCTAGACACTTCTCGAAGCATAACGAAGGTCTATTTAAATGGAGAAAAGATTGGGCATTCAACTGAAATTTCGCTACTTTACTGGGAATAACAAGTTATCTGTCTAACTACATGCGTTTAGGAATAACGTTTTTCGAAGCATCAATACTTTCATAAATTCATACTTTCATAATATTACTACAGTGGCACTGACGGAAAAAGGTGCAACACAATCAAGAATTGCTTATCTGTAATAAAGAGCTAAGTTAAACATAATACGTCACCATAGCATCATATGATACATAACAAATACAATAAATTATTCGATCATACTGTAACTCCCCAATATTCACATACTATGCGCATGTTTCAATGAACACAATCCCAAAGGGTGTTACATTTTTTTCCGCCAGTGCAGACTTTGGTATACATTTCCTAATGCTGATGTATTAAGCAATCTGGTTTCTTGGAAATATCTACAAAATATGTTTTAACGCAAAGACTAGCGTTGTTGGCTTTAAAGTTACTTTCATCTACATATTCCCTCTGCTCATGTTTTAAAACATTTTCACAAAAGGTGTATTGAAACATTTCAAGTAAATTTTATGGCAATTAATCTGAACTACAAAACAAAATGTCACTTTATGAATAGTTGATAGAATACACATGAAAATTGGGCGTTGCTCTGCTGGCTGTGGTATGAAAAGTCCCGGAACCGGCATATATGGGAAATGTGGTGGTTCCGCTGACATAACCGAGCCTAAGTGGCCGGGGAGAGGCGGCATGCTGACCACATGCCACTCCATTACGTTCTGTCCACGATAATCTATGCGGATGAATGTGAAGGGTTTCTATGATCAGTTTGCTTACATACAAAGCTCATGCAGGCTAAGTTTTAACCAACAACTTTTTTCTTTCCCTACAGCACGCCTATAGTGTGGTGTGTGTGTGTGTGTGTGTGTGTGTGTGTGTGTGTGTGTGTGTGTGTGTGTGTGTGTGTGTGTGTGTGATAGAGAACAGGTTAACCCAAAAGACTTAAAGTCAGTTAAAAACAAACTTGATATTTAAGTCGAGCTTTCCATAAGCATGTAGGTCTTCATTAGCATCCCTACTCCAAACTGCCTTTACATGAAAAAATCTTCTTGTATTTGAATTTCTCAACGGTGCCTCTAAAGTTTTAGTATTTGATTCAGATATTTGATAAAATATAAAGTATATATTTTAAATTTTATGGAAAAAGAAGCGATGTTCATTTTATCTAGACATGTGAAAATGAATTGACGTGTATTAGTCTTACAAAAACTCGAGAACGGCTGAACCGATTTGCCCAATTTTGGTTTTCAAATATTTGTATAAGTCCAAGGTAGGTTTAAATTTTGAGAAAAAAACCTGAAGTGATAATGGACCAGGTCATTAGCTAAATATAAGAGTACACACGCAAACTTTTACGGAACACAAACACCTTCCTTTATTTTCGACAAACAAAAGCGTTAAAAACTAGAAAGATATTCCACTCCTTGTCGAAGTCTTCAAAGATATTTCACTCACCATAATTTATTAAATAACGTTTATCGTTTGTTATCAAGACTGAAATTTTTATGTAGCATGATGATATACCTTTCGAAATTTAAACACAAAATTAATTACTGAACTCACTATAACGCTATAAATATTTAACCACAGACAATTGTCAAATATTGATGAATCCTTGGATAAATTCCTTAAAAATTTGTGTTTGTGAATACGTGAATGTGAATTGAATGGACACAAAATTAATTGAATTCCTTTGTGAATTTTTAAAGTTCATGGAAACCTTTTTACTATGCCTAGAAAAAGACGACCTGACTTAGATCATGGAAGTCAGTCAAATGACCAACGAGTTACGTCACGTGCTGACCGTACTGATGCGGTCAGTGATAATGCTAATAGTCGTGTTGGTATGTCAGAATTGTGTTTTAGAGTGTCTGGTTTTTCCGGGGGAGTTGTTTTCTTGCAAATAAGTTGACACAGTTATAAACCATGATGACGTAGTCAATAATCCCACAGAGTATTTAAATTCATTAAAATAGCCTAGACTCCCACCCCACAATTTAAAATTAAAGGCAGGATCAGTTGTGATCATGCTGCGTAACATCAGCCAACCACGACAATGCAATGTAACGAGGCCTGCGCTATCCCAGCCATCCGCAGGCACCGCTGTGATCACTCGGACAGCTACGGGACGCTCCTTCTCTTCCACTCTTGTGCACTGGCCGCACTCTTCTGAACAGGGTCTTCGGGACATGGCGTCTGCGTTACCGTGGCTCTTCCCTCTACGATGTTCAAAGGTAAAGTCGTACTCCTACAGCCTCTGGACACAACGGCCTGTCTGGCCTTCCAGGTTTCTAAAGCAAAGTAGCCAGGTTAGGGTGGAGTGGTCAGTTCTCAGGTGGAATGGCTGACCGTACAGGTACTTGTGGATGTGCTCCAAAGTCTTTACTACCGCCAGTAACTCTCGTCGGGTGACGCAATAGTTCTACTCTGCCTTGGCTGAAGACACGCTGGTATCGTCTCAGCAGTTGTCGAACCTTCTCGAGCTGTTCTGCGGTCAGGTGGTCGGCCACCCTCTCTAATAAGCCTTCCAACTGGGGTCCCAAGTGTTGCGTCGGCGCCTGCTGCTGTGTCTTGTCGATTGCTCTTACGCTGACAACGGGCTCGCATGTCCCCAACTCCGTTCCGGCCTGGACGTCGTGATCGGTGTCTGCCAGGTTGAGCAGCCTTACTGGCACCTCCTCTCGGCACGGCAATAATGTCCTGGCTACACAGAGTCCGTGCACAGGCGTCTTCTGGTCCAGCATCATGTTCTTCCAGTGGCGCCGTCACCACCACCTCGCTTCGTGTGTA
>CM060953.1:111275824-111327770 GCA_030765055.1 Mantis religiosa | reverse complement strand
CAGGTAGATCATTACCTCACATCTTCTGGGTAGCGTTTCTTTATAATATTGGTACACCTGATGCACTTTTCTGTCTTTGTTTAACGTCGTAGACTAAAGCAGGAATTCAGCAAGGGCTCCTTCAATCAGTTATAGATATTGTTTAATTCAATATATACATATAATTTTAGAATGAGTGCTAAATTTGGTGTAGGGCTTACATTTTAAAGCGGTTCTCTTTTCGAACTAGCGCGATGACCTTGGGTTTTTCGTGAGTTTCTCTGGTCGATAGACGATGCTGGGTTTCTCATTGACGACGACTTTCATTGCATATAATTTGCTATTAATTCCATTTTCCACTCATTTTTCAGCATACATGGGGTGGGTGCTTGCTTAACGCTAAGAAAGTTTCTAAAACGTTGACCGCCGATATAATTGTCTGTGCTATACCAAGCGAAGACGGTCAGTGTCAATATAATCAAGCAGGGTAAACGTTGTAAACCTATTTTTGAAATATCTTATAAGGATTCCTTTTTTGACAATTGAAAGAGCAAATATTCTTCTTTATAACGGCGTGTTTCTTGGTCATTGAAAGGGATCTTTTGCTATTTAAAGGAGGTATTTCTAACCCTCATCATTATATTTAGACCATAACCTGCTCATTTATGTTTGTAACTTCTAAAAATGAACATGAGAGCTTATTCTCGCTATATATTTGTGCCAAGGAGAGATGATGGCAAATCTATTTAACATTAGGGCATGTGTGATATTAATACAAATAGTATGACTGTGAGGAAAATTGCTAGAAATGCTTAACTTTAAGAAGTATGGCTTAACTTTTTAATTAATGTTTTATTCTTTAATTTCTGAACCCATATCTATTTAATTATTATAATAATATAATTATTATATAATATATATAATATATATAATAATTATTATAATTTTTATGTATATATATTTAGGCAGAAAATTCTTTGATTCACGGTATGAGATTATAACTATTATAGGAAAACAGCAACTGTAGACGAGGGGTATAGCTATGTGTTCCTGATGCAAACCTGAAATCATAGATACTGGTGAGTTAAATTTTGAAACTTTTTAAAGTAGCGTAACAGAGATATTAAGATGTGTTTATAATTATTTAATAATTGTGTACATTTTGTAGTTCTAAATATCATTCGCGTTATTTCAAAATAAATATGTAACATTTCATTTCAAATTACAATAACACAATTACTACTCCTTGTTGTTTTAACTGAACATACGTTGGATGTACATATAGGTTTATGCTGTCTGATGATTATGTTAGTTAACTCAACAGAAAGTAATTCGCAATACTCACTTTTTACATTTCTAATTTTGCTATAAAATTACATTCATTATGGATTCTTCTCAAAAAGCTAACATTACCATACTTAGTTGGCTGGCACTTTTAAAGGCTGCAAACATATTTCAGGTTGTCATTTAGATTTAATACCCACACCTATGTGCCATGTTTTATTTGAAAAAGGCGACCACAAGATCTGGGGGGGGGGGGGTTATAGAGGTAAACAAAACGGTGGACCAAAACTACAGAAGGTTTTGTAAAGAGCTACTAGGCCTAGCAAGATCAGCACCTAGGGAGCTAACTTTAGTACAATTAGGAAGGACAAGAAGAAATGGAATAATAATGGAAAGAATAATAAAATTTTGGTATAGGTGTTTTGCCAAAGAAGAAGGGGAAATTATGAAATTGTGCATGAGACAGCAAAAAGATCAGCGAACTCAAATAGTTGGTGGGCAGAGATAGGAGGAATTCTGGAAAAAAAATAGAAATGGGAGTTACGTGCAGATTAGAGGAAAGGAATATATTCGATGTGGGTAAATTAGTAAAATGCAGAATAAAAGATATAGAAAGACAGGAAATAGTGGAAAATCTAGAAAATATGAAATAATTATAATTTTACAAGTAAATAAAAATAAATTCGGGACGAGAAGCATATGTAGATTACTGCAATAGGCAAGAGAGGGAAAGGTTAGCATGGGTGAGAACAGGAATAATATTTCTAAGACAGATAAGAGGTAGGATAAAGGAAATTTGTGAATTGTGCGGGGGAAAAGAAAGCATAGAGCACTATGAAAGAGAATGCGAGAAGGTTGCAATATGGAGAAAAAAGGGTTGGGAAGAAAAACGGGAGAAAGTAGAGAAGAGGATAGTAGCTATAAAAATGTTAATGGGCAGGGAGGAAAAGAAGGTAAGAAGTATTGGTGAGTTCTTGCAGAAAGTAAAAGAAAAATGGGCCAGAAATGTAAAGAATATAAGAAAGGAAGATGAGGGGGAAGAATGGGACTAATTAAGTAATCAAGGAGGTATGGAGGTTAACAGCTACCTGGCAGAGCAGGGTGTCATGCAAGCTAAGGTAGCAACAAGGTAGACAAATAAATGTAGCCATAAGTTGTAAATTGTAAAATTTTGGAATATGCAAAATATATCATATCATATAGTATCATATCATATTTTCACATTTTAATCACGTGTAAGTATTATTATGTACTAAAATATTGCAATAAAATGCAGAAACAGAACAACTTCGAAATACCATATTAGTCTGTGAGAGCTTATTTCAGAAGAAGCATAAGACATTCTGCTCGTAAAGCAAACAATCAGATCTTACGTCATTAAGAATGGGGAGCTTAATAGTCTAATGAATTACTATTTGTCACCTTTATTCTTCTCAGTACAAAATTTCCTTCTTGAAGGATACCAGGGAATTCTTCTTTGGAGTTTTTCCTTAAGCTCTATTCTGCAGTGGAAGTATAAGCCCAATCTCGACGTATCTACCTTAGATGTTAAAGGGCGTTGTACAAATGACACGCTTCATCTTGCCAAATGAGCGTTGGGAGTAAATTATTACACAACCTAAGAAAGTTTTCGAGATTCTGTTATGCATTTCACGCATTCTATTGCACACTACCATTTTTCTCGATCGTGGTTTTATTATTTTGCATAAATTGCAAAAAAGAGTAATTTCTAATGCACTTATATAAGGTCATCTCGGATTTCCCGTTACACAGTGCTACGAATTCGAGAACTACAACTAATGCAATGGGTTGGTAAAAATAATAATATGTAGCAAATTTTTTGATTTGATTCTTTAATTGTGACATATAGCCAGCTGTCTGAAAACAATAGCCTAGGCGATATAATGGAGATTCAATACTTTAAGAAGAATTTGAAGTCGGAGAATAGATTGCGAAAACGAAAGTACTGAAACAGAACGGGCCATTTGGTTATTCTTCACTTCCTCCTTAGTGTGTGTTGTAATGTCTTACAGACCAAAATTTGTATTGCTAAACATGCATCAGGTTTATTCGGCTCTTCGACCAGTCTTGATCTATTGAATCTATGCCCCCTAGTGGGGCATCCCCGGGAGAAAGGATGAGGCAGCAGGAGAAAGAGAGCGGCCGCCCCAATGAGCCACAACAGTGCAGAGGGTAGGGTCATCTTATACATTTTACTTAGAAACCTCCCCGGTAGACCAGTACAACGGACATTGCCCCTTACTGCGGTTCGGAAGTGGTCCCAGCAGCTCGTTCGAAGACCGGCAACCGACCTACCGGAGGATGAAATGGTTCATTCAGAGCATACCATCCTGCCAGGCAACGTCGAGGCACCCGCGGAAACTTCTACCCTGAAAGAGATCACCAGATGTGAGATGAGGTGAAATGATAATTCAGATTAAATCGAGGGACAGGAAATTCGGAAGAGGTAATTAATTTACCCAACATTCACCTGGTGACCCGAGAAAACCCCCGAAAAACCCACGGTCAGGTAGGTTAACCACGGTATTCGAACCCGAAATGCGGGCCACAAACGAAACTCCTGAGCCATCCCGCTCGGTTAGATATGCGCTACATCGAAAGCAAATTTATATTTTGGAATTCCTGATTTCCTTGTGTGTAAATATTTTAGGGAAAAATTAGGAAAACAACAACAGACTGTGCAAGCAGAAAGTAGAAAAGAAAATCAGTATTTGTAATCGTATATGTTAAGCAAATATAATAGTTCTAATTTTAAAATAATGAAACCACACTCCATTATGAAAATGTATAGCTAATCACATTTTATTTCATCGTTCAATGGATTAGGACAATGTCTCAGGCTGGATGGTAGAGTGTTATCAAGGTCAACAAACCTTCAAGTTATGTCTGACTTTTCCAAAACTAATGGAGGACATTACCAGTTAGCTGCCTCGCAAACCGTTAAAAATATCGAATAAGCCTACATCGTTCACACTGTTTCAAACTACTGAGAATAAAAGGACATGTTATTAAGGTAATTTGATTACAATTGCATCCCTGTCACCGGTGGAAAGGAGTAAGCTAATTTCAATTATACCTGTCAGTAGTTCAGCCCTGGGGAAATATAGCTGCAATAAATTTATGGCGTCATGCTAAATGAAAAACACTTCGTAATTATGAGTTACATGGTAGCAACCTGTGGTTTGCAATAAGTGCTTTTATTAGTGTCTATACGCTCATTACCCCATGGCCAGGAAATGTCTTTACCATCTGACTTTGGACTCCAGCATTCTTTAGCTATTCTAAACATATCACTTTCAAGAGTAATGCAAAACGTGCTTTAAAGAGAGAAAAATTCTCATATTGACACTAGCAAAACTTCTTTTAATATATTACTTCACTAAGGATTTAATAAACAATTTATGCAAAAGCATTTTCTATTCGCTATGTAAGAAAGTATACAGAAGTATATTATCAAGCAGAAAGTAATTGGGTACTGGTCTGAATTGTTTGTGTGACTATTTTTGGCCCTTCGTAACCTCAGGAACCACCCTTTGCTGATATAACAGCAGCCACCCTATCAGGCATTCCCACTAGTTTGTTTAAGACTCACAGGGATGCGTCGCCATTTCTCGTGCAATATGTCAGTCAGTTGGCCACAGAAAGTAAGCCGCAGCTCTCGAGACCTCACTTGCCAGTTCAATTTGTTCCAAAGGTGCTCAATGGGATTGAGTTCATGACTCTGTGCAGGCCAGTCCAACCTTGAACATCATTGTCTGCATACCATTACACAGTAGCCGTCGAAACAAAGTACCTAGCATTGTCATCCTGGAAGTAACAAGGATCCATTCCATAAAAACGGCACAGTGTAGGGGGCATTTAGCTCTCCGTTATTGTACAGCAACCCTCTGAGTTTAGTGTGCCACAAACAACCACCAGTGGTCCCGCACCATAGTACGATAAGCACCTCCATATCAGCACTCCACCACCACCACCACCACCAACTTTTCTGGTAGACAATGCACGCTCTGGCAAAAACTGTTTCAGGGGTAGTTACTTTATCCACACAGGTCCATCAGACAGAAACAAGGTGAATCTAGACTCTGTACTCCAGAGAACCGATTTCCACTGCTCCAGTGTCCAGTTGCGATGGTCCAAAAACCACTTGAGTGTCTGAGCTTTATTCGTCTTCGTGATAAGTGGCTTATGTGCTGCCTCTCTTCTAGAATATCCGAGATAGTGGGCCTCTGTTCGCCATTTTGCAACGGAAACAGACACGTTTGTTGCTGCTATCTGGTGGAGTTGTCCCCTGTTCTTTACATTTTCACGTTTTAGTTTCGATTTCTGTTGGCCAGAATTTTCAGTCGCTCTGAACGTTCACCATCGACCTTCCACATCTGTAGGAAGAATGCTATTGTTGATTTGGACCTGTTTATCTTAACAGCTGTTGTGTTATTAGACAGCCCATTGAGGTAGTAGCTCCCAATCATGCCCGTATCAAAGTCTTATAGCTCTGCACGTGACATCCCGTTCTCAACTGCTTCTCTTGCTTACTACACACTGCCTACTACAAAACATAGAGGCATCAACACGCAAATGACATGCTATATCACAATTGTGATTTGGTAGACAGTGTATCTTATGTAAGAAATGTCATAGTAATACACTTATTAAATAAGTAAAATAACTACAAAACACTAATAAGAAAAAATGACACATGGTGCTCGCGAGTTATGCAAATAAAATAACGAAGACATAAGATTCAAAATTTTGAATCTGAAATGTTAATAAATTAAAAAGGGATTAAATGGTTACATTTACATGACTTTTCCTAGTCACTTTTATTGATTTTTACATTTCTTTCACAAGTCACTCTTACCAAAGTTTATTTTTCCATGTATTTCATATTAATACAATTTTGCAAAAATAAGTTAATTACATGTTTCCTTGTTGTAGGTATAAGTGGGAGGCTGAAACTGAAATCTTTAAAATCTGAGTGGCTATGTAATAAATTTGAAATTCCAAGGTCTTTCTATGACATGGAGAAACTGCTAAATGGTAATAGCACTGCAAAATGACCAATAACAAGGAGTAGATCTTGTCACAAAATGTTCCTTGGAACAAATTGTGGCTCTAAACATCTTTATAATTTTTATAGTTTATTCATTAAAATTATAGTATTAATAATGATGATTCATTTATTATAAAACACTAAAAGGAACAACACTTCAAAGGCATTTTCCGAAAAAACTAGTGTGTACATTTTATGTCGCACAAATGCCTTGAATATATTGTCACTACTGACTGTTTTGACTAACACATAGTAGTTCATTTGAGTTCATTCAGTAGTTCAGGCTAGTATGGGAGACTGCTTTAGGCATCTCACAACCCCGTCTGATGGTACAAACAGGCAAACCGAATACCTAAGCCTGTCGGGAACTAGTACCCCATCGAGACCAGCCCAATCCGAACAACTACACAATGGGTCCGAAAGTTCGGCCCTCATCTTAAGTACCACTATTACTAGGAGTTCGCAGCGCTTGTACCACAGCAACTGAATTCGTTTCTATCGGGTGTCTGGTGGTGTAAAACGGGATAGAGCACATGGATTGAATGTAAATTACGATTTCCGAACAAGAAATGATGTTTTGGTGAGGCCAGGTGTTTTAGGTAGAAGTGAGAATAAGTATTATTTTGAAGAACATAAAGTAATAACATTCCTCCTAGGGTCAATAGTAATTTAGTGACAGTTTCAGGTATGGCAAAGTAAATCTGAAATAGGTGAAATATGAAACCAAACAATTTTATTGCTTTTACTGATAAGGAGAACTCTGATTTACAGAATGATTAACATCAACTACACACTTTGGAAAAATCAAAATGCATGGGTTTGCTTTTTCACAGGGGAATGAAATTCATACCATATAACAAGCTACTATTTCTTAGTATGTTGATAATGCAAAACATGTAAAATTAATAATTTTTCTCAGAAGCTTTCTAAGATGACGTCAACAAACGAAATTTTCTAAACACATGTTATTATTTAGTTACACATAACCGCCATATTTTTTCACAGAGAATCCAATTGTTTAAGAGAAATAAAGTATTCTCTGATACATAAAATGAGCGTGTTAGAATTTTTATAAAGTGAAATATATAGACAAAAAAATTGTTGAACTTAATACCATTATTCTTTACCTTAAAATGTACCTATTTTAAATTTTTAAAAATTCAAAATGCTTTATCTCAAAATATCTTTACGGTCCTTTTATTAAGCATAATGGTTTGTAACACTACAAAAAGTTTCAGACCTCTAACATAAGTGGTTTATGAGAAATGTGTAACCAAACATGTAAAATTGCAACTTGGAAAATGCAAAAAACTAATACAACATGTTTTTAGCTAACTCACCAAAAGTTAAAACATTCCTGCACCACAATCTCCTTGTTCCAGTGGTTCTTGCTCTTCTCTTTTGCTCTTCAGGCGTCTACTGGCAATCCTGGCGTCTCTGGTTACTTGTTGAGCAAATTTTTCTGCAGCCTTGAGTCGATTACGATCCATTGTGTTTAGGCCAGATGTACTAAAACCCACCTCAATGCCCAAATTGTTCAATAATTTTACCCTCCCTGTGAAACCATCATTAAAACATACCACTGTATCTAGAACACCCACTTTTAGAGTATTTATACTCCCAAAGACAGTGTTGGGAATGCATTCCCATATACAGTGGTGCCCATATATAGTGGTGAAACGTTTCATTAGGGTTTTGTGTGTTTCCATTTTGCAAAAAATATGGACCAGCAAGATCCCCGTAAATAGGTTTGATTGCTTCCACGACTGCTAATGGAAGGAATGCTTATGGGAATACTTCCTATTAGCAGCCAGAGGTTTGTTGTAGCCACACCAGCAGTCCTCATCAGTACCAGGTGGACAGAATGCATGTTGAGCACTGTTGTCAGTGGAACACTTTTGAAAGAAAGTAGACCATACTGCTCTTCTCATTGTATCCACATCCTTACCAATATTTCTTCTTATTGCTAAACCATAATAATGTTGCAATTTATCTATTGCACTGTCTGTTAGTCACCACTTACCTGTAAGTGGTTTACAATCGCTGCACTTTTTGCCCTTCATTTCCTTTCTCAATTTTCTTAACCTGGATCCCATTCTTTTCCGGACATATCCACAGCTCTCTAATTTATTTAGTATCCAGTATCACCATTCACTTTTGCTTCAATAAACTTGTTGTAACCTTTAGAGTTTCCATCACCCAAATAAATTCTGTATCTCACAATTTTATGTGCAACTATTCAGAGCTCTGGAATATATTTACTACACCTTCACATTCCATGCTACCACTGTACCCAGTACAGTTTTTCAGACATGAGTGTTCCCTACCACTGCTGCAGAGGTGACAGTGTTTTGTCATACACCCAATGTCAATTATTTTGCAAGTATCTAATGATGTGGCAGTAACACCACTGAGTGAGGTTTGTCCTTGCTTTTGCCAGGTTCCATCAAAAGCTGCTGTTACATCCCTGCTGCCTTCATTTATGAATACTGCCTTTTCAATTGCAACTGTCATAGATTCTTTAGCAGTTTCTTCCAGACTCTTCAGTAGTTTGGCCAAACAGAAATTAAACTTTGCAGTTGGTGGTGGCGGCAGATCCATTAGAGCACAAAATGACTCTCCTGGCTTCCTGCCTTTACCAATGCACTTAATGGCATTCACAAATCTTAAATTAATTTCATAACATTTAGTAGCACCTACTACTTTGAGGCCATTGCAGAGTTATATTGTGTACATACTGAACATACTACAGATAATCTAGTAGCAAGCCGCTTTCTATTGCTGGTATATTCCACTACACTGACACAATCAACATTTCCACAGTCCTTACACGTAACGCTTTTTTGCACCATTTTGGATAACAATGATAAATCTACAATTACAAAACTCTTCTTAGCTCCACTGTTATCTATGCAAAAGCTGTTGTCATCATCTGGTTGTATGTGAGACAATTTTTTCCCAGAAGCTGAAAGTTTACTACACCTACTAGATACACCTTCACTGTCACTGTTTTTTGTGTTTTTACGACAAAGCACTGCCTGTCTCCAACCAAAACGCTTTACTCTACCCATATTTATAGCAAAGTGTCAAACCACCTTGAATAAATAACACTAAAGTCGATAATTTGAACTGTAAACAAAACTGCAATTATAATTTACATGTGCTTGAAAAATAAACAGTTCGCCATACTGCGAGAGCCTTCTGCAATACACATGAAGTCTCATCTGCAGCAGAGATGCCAACAAAAAGCATAAAATTTACCGCATTGCTCTGCTGCCACAAATAACAGTTATAAAAATTTTAATTTCAGTGGTGATGTAGGTATTTAAAAGGGGCGTGGCCATGGTGACGCTATATTTAAATCACCATTTAAAGGGCTTAAATATTAATAATACCTATAATGCAATATATCATTGGATTCGTAAAGTATTTCAGATTTTTATAAGACACAAAACAAGAAATCGATTTTTTGAGGCATTTACACGTCCCACTGTCAATCTGAAATAGGTAAAATATGAAACCAAACAATTTTATTGCTTTTACTGATCAGGAGAGCTCTGATTTACAGAATGATTAACATCATATTTGAAATCAAGAGAGTAAATTTCCTTACCAACTCTCGTGCTTCATCTTTGAGGAAAATAATTATTTCTTTGCGAGGTTTAAATAAGGTAAAATTATCATTTGAAGGTTCTGATCTTTAGTCAGAAAGTCTGCATTCATTGATAAAGAATAAATCTGTTTAATGACAGGAAATCTGCAAGTATAATAACACTTTGAAAGATGGGATCGATCAGACTCTCTTACCTTCCAGGAGAATTTCTAACTTAATGGTTCCAAGAGCATCTATTTTGTTTAAAATACTTTACTATAATTTGTAATGTGTAAATAATGATAATGATAACAATAACAACTTTAGATTTTCAAGCTCCTCAACACTGGTTTTAATTAGTGTTTTAAATAGACTAAAGAGAATTTCTCATTTTCTCTTTAACATAAATATTTCAAATATATGAAATTAATCAAAATGTGTAAAGACTTTTCCAGAAGGAAGTGTAATTTAAAAGGTTATTTGGGGTTAGAAAAGTTGCTGAGGATGTTCAAGTCAACCTTGATAGCTATGCTTATACATGGAGTCTTGTTTCATCCACTCTAAGACTTCGAGACCCAGGCACAGACATACATGCATACATACATACATACATACATACATACATACATACATACATACATACATACATACATACATACATACATACATACATACATACATACATACATACATACATACATACATACATACATACATACATACATACATACATACATACATACATACATACATACATACATACATACATACATACATACATACATACATACATACATACATACATACATACATACATACATACATACATACATACATACATACATACATACATACATACATACATACATACATACATACATACATACATACATACATACATACATACATACATACATACATACATACATACATACATACATACATACATACATACATACATACATACATACATACATACATACATACATACATACATACATACATACATACATACATACATACATACATACATACATACATACATACATACATACATACATACATACATACATACATACATACATACATTCATACATACATACATACACACACACACAAACACGCACAGAGGTACAGACATTTTTCTTGTAATGCTCTGATTCTTATAATGCATTTTATTTCACATAACATACAGGAATATATGCTTGTATTTGGTGATTTCCCCGAGTTAATAGGCGAAAGCTGAAAAGGTTAATTAGATCCTCCGAATTTCCTGCCCTTCCATTTCATCTCATTTCTAATTTCAGTTTAGTTTTCATCACCATAGTCGGCCTTTTCATGTTTCTAAATGTTGCCGGAGTTTTGGTGTACATTGTAGGGTACTGTTCCTTAGTAAATTTTCATCGTCAAAATCGGGAGAAGTTTCCGAGTTCCGAACCCCCTCCCCAGGGGTTATGTAAGTCTGCAGGGGAAGAGCAGCCGCCACCAGTAAGTTTCAATTTGTAGCTGTTACGGATCCTGTCCTTTAGTGCCATCTCTAATCAGGCTATATACTTTTCGGGTTCGTATAATTAAAAGCCTTGTTTGCAGAAATTTAAAATGCTCTTTATTTCAGTAAACAATAATTTTGTACAACCCATGCCGCAGTAAAAATGACGTGACAGACGCAATAACAATCTTTAAGGTCGTTTTGTTCCACTGCCACACGTAAATAAACAAAAGAATTCACTGCGATATACTTCAAATGGACACACACTCACTATTACCGCACAGCTGCACACACAACTAACAGCTCACTAGCAACTCACTGCGCTCCAACACTTGCGGGCTTTTTTACCTCCAGTCATTGTTCCAGTCATTGTTCTAGAAAGCCGCCTTCGTTTCAAGGCCTTTCGCGGCGGCAAAAACAAAAGATGGAGTTATCCAAACATCTGTCTGTCTCTTTCTCTCGGCAAGCGTTCAGCGTTCGCCCACGAGCCGGCTGCGGCATCCACCAACAATGCCTCGGCGACAATACACAACTATATTTACAGAAATAATTATATTACATGTTTCCTTGTAAGGACAAGATGATTAGGGAAATACAGTTGGCTTATCAGATATGTTTTAAGTAAGTGATGATTTTAAAATTTGATTTCTTTGTGTGATTATTGGAATATAAATTTCATAGCATTTTTCTTCTTCCTGATGAAAGTCTAATTTGAATATTCAAACTAACTGCAATGAGTATCCCGAAGGGCTTAATGCCGAAAATATTTTTATTTAGCTAAAACTGTATGCTTTAAGAAGATCCAAATTTCAAAGTTATGCAGAATGATACATACATACATATATATACACATATATATTTTTAGAATTTCAATGATGCTGTTCATAGACACATACCCCAACCTTTTTCTAAAGGTACCATTTGGATCTCTAAACTCGACGAGTTTTGGATGGAATACAATACATGTTTCCTCTACTTAATGTAAGTGCTTTATAGAGAAATTAAAACGTGTCCTGTGTGACTCCTCCTATGCTGAAACTCTTGTTTTGATCGCAAATGAGGCTTCTGAAACTTAACACTATATATTCCTAGGATCGGCATCCAAAACTATCCCATTATCATTTCCTCCTTTATTTGTTTGCTTTATAAACATAATTATCTATTTTGTGTAAATTGTTTTGTAAAAACCCGCAAGGATTTTATACTTAATGCGAGTATTTTCGTATGAAAATTCTACATAAGTTGCATAATAAATAGTTTCAATGAATCAAACCTAAACCTGCGAGTGGTAGTACAAGGTAAATTACTAGAGGGCAGCTTTCTGCGATCTAAAAATGGAAAATATACTTGCATTTATGACCAAAAGTATCTTAAATATGTCATAAAAGATAAAAATATGACCTTTATTACTTAATGAATGTATTAATCATATATTAATTGACAGTCAAACTTTAATTAACAATTAGTAATTGTTCACGCATAAAATGATCTGCTGTTCTTCTTAATTCAGCACTTTATGGAATCTTTATGTTTAAAAGGTCCTAAATTACGAAAAATAATTATTATAACTTACGAAAAGAATAACCAAGAGAAATAAAATATTAATACCTGGGGGTTAGATTTAACCAGCAGCAAAGTTAAATTGAATGACAATGTGAATTTTTAGGTTGTCAAACTGGAAACCTCTTCAACTGTCAAACAGAATGTTGTTATATCTGAAGAAACTACGTTCCCTATCACACGAGGTTATAGGAGCATATTGGAAGTAAATTAATTTATCTGGGGAGAATTCCGGCTCAGAATATTCTAACTTTGCTTCAAGCCCACCTGTACGAACGTTTACTACGTGGTAAAGGAACTTTAAAAAAACAAGTGGGCAGTGTTGATGGCGACTTTTGATGTAATGTTGGTTTATTTTATTTCCAATGACTGCTGACCCATGATAAGAGTACCCAAATTGTAAACAAAATATGACTTAATCATACAAATACTCATAGATTGACAAAAAATCTGAAAAAAGTGAGAAATATGCCCTTTAAGATCCAATAAAAATTGCATAATTTTCACCAGAAGACATGTATATATGTTTTTACTTATTTGGAACTCGGATTATTGGCTACATTAAAACATAACATGTTATAGGAATCCGCTCCTTAACTATTACTAATTTTTGGAGAGCAGAGGAGTCAAATTATAGCGGTTTTGGAAGGAAGTGAGAACCGGAGTACAAGATATAGATAGGCAGGAGATTTGGGAAAGTATAGAAGAAAAGATATCTTTAAAATTTTATAAGCATTTAAAGACAGAATGGGGTAGGGAAAAATATATAGATCAATGTCACAAAATTGGAAGAGAAGGCATAGAATGAATGAGAGTAGAAATAATATGCCTAAAAGGGATGAGAAGTAATGACGTAGGGATATGTCAATTTTGTGGCAATGAAGAGAGCACTGTTCATTATCTGGTGGAATGTAAGGAGTTAAAAAATTGCAGAAGAACGTATGGTATAAGAATTGGGACAGTGTGAGCAAAGGGTTAGTGGCGTTACAGATGTTAACGGGGATGGCTGAAAAGAAAAATAGATGTATAGGAGAATTCTTATATAGGTTAAGAGAAAAGTGGATTAGGGTAAAAGAAGCGATAACCAAGAAGAAATGACACCAAGCTGCTCAGGAAAACCAAAGGCTTACGGCCAGGAGACATGAGTCAGCGAGTAAATATTGGGCCAGAAATTTCATGTATTTGTACAGGATGTACAATAGTGCATATTCGATGTTAAAGTCACTGTGAAATTTTAATGGAAACTGTACAAATAAATATCAAAAAAATATCAAATATCAAATAATTATTACTAATAAAGAAACCAGCTGACAGTGAATGCCATTTTTCTACAGGTCTCCAGGTAGATTATTAAAAGAAGTGAATATTTTTTTTACAGGAATGGTAGGGAAAAATACATTTTCATATAAGCTTCTTAGTGAAAGTTTATAAGACACTTTGAAAACAACATAAATCTTTTAAAAGCTATTCTTCTTTCATTTTAGTAGCAAGCGAAAGATGTTTGAATGAATAATACCTAATAAGGTAAAAGCCCGTATTTAAAGACTTTATAAAGCTAAAAGGAAGGCTGGTATGAGAGAAAAGGGAAGGAAAAAAGACGGAAAATTTTCATTAAAATATTCATCTACACTTTGGATATTTGTGTCGCGTACCTCGCCGCCAAGCTATTTCTATTCCTCCTTTCCCTCACAATATTTAAATAATAATTTTAAGAGCAAAGGAGGTTTCCTCTACTCTTGTTTTACGAGTTAAAAGAAAGCAAACTTCAAGCGTTCATGCGTTAAAGGCTTGTTAAACTTAAATCAGGGCTTGTTTAATGCAAAGTACGCTTTTCGTAAATTTAATTTTCCTTACATTTTCTCTTCCGACCATTTAGTCTTTGCGGGATCGCTAACGTAATTTATGCACAAAGTATGATTAGAAAGCCGCGAACCGTACTTTGTTATTCTTACTAGCAAAGTGGAGTCCAGTTTTTCTTACACCTGGAGTGAGAGAGATTCTATACAATTTTTGGAATAAGATTTTGATACAATCCCTCATGACTCCAAGGTTGCAAACATAATTTGAGAGTCCTACTGTCTATCCTCTTTCCTTCTATATCCCTCTTCTGCCAAATATATTTGTTTCTTTCTCCTTCTAAATGTTCTCCAAAACATTACTTCTTTCTTATCCTGTGACTGTCAACTTATTTATTGTTACAACATTACTTTAGTCTACACTGTCGATCAAAGGTTTTAGGACACTAAGCTCTTGTTAAGGAAATTAAGGAAAAATTTATAACAAGCAGCAGGATTGATGAAAATAATTTATTTTATATAATATATATATGATTCTACAATATGGAGCATATATTTATCTTGTAATAAAACCTGACCTGAATAACTTTTATCAAAACAAATATGTCTTTTCGTGCTAATTTTTTTTTCATAAAATAATCTATCCTTGACAGCAATCACTTTTTTCACAATTCTGGGCATTCTGCTAACACGTTTTTCACACATACTATTCTCCATATTAGTCCAGGATGTCTGAAGGATTTCCCATAACGTTTTATAGAAGTAGAACACACTTTTCGAACTTCTCTGTCAAGTTCCTCCCAAAGAATTTCAATTGGGCTCGGATCTGGTGACTGAGGTGGCTATTCCATCACCTTAAACTCTCCATCCTGTTGTTTCTTCTGAAGGTAGTTCTTACACAATTTGGATGTGTTTTTTGGATCATTGACCTGCTGTATGATGAATCCTGGACCAATAAGATGCATTCCTGATGGAACAGCATACCTTGTCAAAATGGAATGGTAGCCATGTTTATCCAAGTTTCTTTCAATTTTGTAGAGCTGTCCCACTCCACTAAATGAAAAACATACCCAGACTATTAAAGAGCCCCCCTCATGTTTCACTGTTGGTGTTATGCAGTCAGGATGCATCTTTTCAGAAGGAGTACGGCAAATATCCATACGGCGTCGTTGCCCAAAAACCTCGAATTTGGATTCATCTGTCCAAAGAACACGTTTGCAGTCTTCAATTGTCCAGTTTTTGTGTTCATTTGCCCATGCCAACCTCTTCTGTTTGTTTATGGATCTAAGAGGTGGTTTATTCACTGCCACCCTACCCCATAAATTAGCAGACATCAATCGTCGCTTCGCAGTACTGAGAGAGATTTCTTTGGTATAACTGACATTAAAATCAGACTGAATTTCTGAGGCAGTCAGCTTTCTATTTCTTTTACTTTTCAGAACTATTGATTGGTCCTCTACTCTAGAAGTACACCTTGGTCTTCCACTTCGTTTCCTGTCCTCGTTAGAACCAACATGTTTTAACCTGAGAATTGCACAGTGGACCGTGAAATTTTTGGTTTTTGTGAGATTTGGCGAACACTATACCCCACCATGAAGTGTGTTGATTGCTGAATGCTTTTCCAAGCTGACGGATGATCCTCGGTCCATTTCCTAAAATAATTTTTTAAATAAAACCTTGTTAATAATCTTTTCTTTCGCAGTATTGATTAGAATGCAAATAATGAAATATAATAAATAACGCAAGTTATTCTAATAAATAACAGTCAAATACTCACCACTACTACGTAAGGATGCCACAATAATACTTATAACACCATTCCAATTGCAATAAATCCTTTGAATGCTGTAAGAACACAATAAGAATGTGTGTGAACTCAGAATGAGGTCATGGGTAAATGCTGATCCCATACCAGTCTTATACCTAAGATTTATCTATTGGTGGTTATGATGCCATAAACATTTACTTAAACATCATTTTACATAAACGAGATATCATGCACAGTGATATTTCCCCATGATGACGGTTCTTATTCATGCTCTTTGTTGGCACTACCACAGGATGTCTACAAATATGCTATTCTAAAGCAAATGTCCAAAAACTTTTGCCCAGTAGTGTATATTAATGGGTTTCCCCAATAATCCTGGCGTGAAATTTTTGTCAGTGCTTGTATGTTATTCAGTAGAGGATTCTATGTTCTACAGAATATTGGATTTAGTTTTTGAATGCTCATATACTGTTTCCTCTTTTCAGGTTATGGAGTGTCAACTCGACAACAAAGAACATTTTGACACCTTCTGCTTTTTTTGGTTAATCAGGTACCAAACCAGCACAGAACCTCTAAACTAGTTTGTGATGACTGTGGTGACATGTAGTGAGTGCTAGTACTGCAACGGATTACAGACGAACCGTAAGTCCTGTTTGAGTGCTGGACTTGACTAAGCTACGGAGGGGTTTAAGCACGGAGGTAAAAACTTGGTCTATTGTACCTATGCCCTCAATTGGGACACCGCCGGGAGGAAGGATGCGGCGAGAGAAGACAAGAGCGATCGTCCCGAGACGTCACGACAGTGCAGATGGCAGGGACCATACACGCTACCAGTTGGAAACTACCCGGGAGGCCAGCACAACCGGCATCTCACCCTACTATGGTCCGAAAACGGCCCCACCAGACCGAGTTTGGAGACCGGAGTTCATCCTACTGGAGGAGGAAGTTTGACAAAGGGCATAGATATTCTGCCATGCAGTGCTGAGACTCCCGCCGACGCTTCTACTCTGAAAGAGACCACCAGATGAGAAATAATGTGAAATGATAATGGAGTTAAATGGAGGTACAGGAAATTCGGGGATTGAATTAAACTATCCAGCATTCACCTGGTGACCCGGAGAGACCCACCAAAAACCCATGGATCAAGTAGGTCGGGAATCGAATTCGGACCTTCCGAATGCGGGCCATAGACGAAACCACCTGAGCCATTTCGCTGTTTGTTTCAGTCCTGGTAAGTGAACTAACCATCCAGAAAAGGAGGCTGTGTTTTTCATTGTGTCGAGAGGAAAGTGAAGTGACAATTCCAACCAGTTCACATTAATGGAGTGGCAGTGTGAGCTAAGTGAACATCGGCGAAAGTTGAAATAGGCTATTAAGGTCATTGAAAACTCAGTGATGCAAGGGTTAAAATCTGGATGAAGTTTCATCGTGTCATTGAGATCTGAAAGCTAAGATGGAGTAACGTTCGTAAAATTATTGACTAGAATGAACGAATTGAGAGATGAAATACAAACTGGAATAAAGGAGATGAACGGAATAGAGAAAATGAAATCCTAATTAGCTTTTGGCATTGGCTTTGTCATATCTGAGTGTAATTGACAGTTGAATATTTAAATATGACTATTGGAAGAGCTATATAAAGTAAATCTAATACGTGACATGGAAGGAAAAATACTACGGGATCCACTAAATCAGGATCAAATAATCTTAAACTAGCAAACAACGATGGACCAAAGGACCAGCAAGAAAGGATGATGCGATTGATAATGCGCAGCAACTGCACTGTAGCTATAGAGAATCCAAGATTATGAGCTACATTACAAAATACAATGACTATTCGTCGTGGGCGTTAGTTTGACATACGCACACAATGAGAGACTTCAGTGGAGGAGACGACACAGCTCTTCGCTGCGTTGAAGGGACAAGCAGCTGAAACATTTTCTTTGCAGGGGACTCAGCCACGACTTGATTAAACTTCTATGAACACCAGCTATTTGCCGCTTATCGGACCTAGTTGAAGGCAAGAATACAATAACTGAACAAGTCTTTAAAACAATTCGCCACTGAGATAGAGTGGCTCATTTGTAGCGCTTTACAATTATTCTTCCGAAGATGTAGGCTACCAGTCATCAATGAGGCAAGGGTCGAGAAGCCAAACGATTGCTTACCATGGCGGCTGGCTTTCAACTGAAACGACAGAGATGACGCGGGAAGAACCATCCCGCTACTGGCAAGAGCAGTGATGAACCAAGAACACGATTATTGTGACAGCAGTATTGTGAGGTAGCCGGACACCTTAGGACGGGTTGCAAAGGCATCCCAGTCAAGAACACTATTTAGAGTTGGGGTAAAGAGTGGCACTATTGTTACTTTTCCCGCACTTCACGTTGAGCACCTTGGCCAGGAACGAAATGATGGTCTTCTGGTGTATGCGTAGATTGCAGAATATATCTGTAGGATGTTGGTTAACTTGGTGCTCCACTTCGTATGAACCACATGGTGCAGAGTAGAATCGGCCAGACTATATGAACCGCAGACAGTACGGGTGATTCCATGCACGTGGCAGAGCAAGCTTACTTGAAATTGACCCTTGCAGAGGCAGACAGAGAACAGGGTGTTCGTTGCCGCAATCACGGATGAAGTTATCATTGGCCTGGGCGCCTTTCGATTCTTGGATGGCACGATGAAGGTGTGGTGCCATATATTGCTACTTGGCCACGACGAGATCCTGTTGAACATTACGGAGGAGAGGTTATAGCCAGAGGGGCTATTATTTGCTGAACATGAGGTGATTCTAAGAGTGCTGCAAGTGTATGTCCACGGTGGGGTACCAGAATGTTGATGGAAGAAGCAATCTGATACCGAATGGAGGACTCCGTCGAGATGGGGGTGTAACTTTTTGAGCGGTAAACGTCCTGGTAAGAATTTTAATGCCACCGATAGGAACTAACAGATCCTTAGTTGGGCTAGCCTTGGAGGTGAACTGGTTGTCTCTATCATACTACGGTCAGAGGGTTGTCGGTTGACCCTCTTCCCGAGGCTCGATCGTACACTAAAAAGCTGGGTAGCCGTCTGAGTTGCCTTATCCGAAGACGGCTGAGAACCTCTTGGGAGGCGAGGAGATCTTTAATATGCCCAAAGAACTCCAAGACATCCTCATCAAAAGATGATTATTACCTAAGCAACAAAGTTCAGTCATAATTCATACACTCAATAAAATTAAACAAGCGATGATGAATCATTAGACAGTCGTCCCGCCATATCTTTCTAGCGAAGTGCAAAGAAGTGTATAAGCGGAAATCAAGAAAAACATCAATTTCCAACATATGCAACGTCCGTTAGAGAATTGGACTTAGACTATTATCCATCTTTAATACTTTACAATTAGAACCTCATTTAGTAGTTCAGAAACCACGTGTTATAACCGGTTTTGTAAACTGGAACAGATTTCAGTTAATTCCGCTCTCATTTCAGCTTACAAATTAACAACACCGCTTGGCATCGATAGTGCAGTTTAGCACTTAACAGAAGCAGATGTGTTAGAGAAGCAACAGCTCCTTCACATTCTCCGAGGTCTTACTGATTGCCAATGCATATTCTTGAAGTCTTACATGCAGATATAGGGTTTACTCTTACACTAGGGTGTACTCTTACACGTACGTCAAGTTAAATATGACATGGATCATCATCGTTTAAATGATTATCAGTCCTATTTATCAATGTCTCAACAAGAGACAACATACTTCGGCAGAATTATCCAATCATTCGTTCTCTTTGGGTAAATAACTTCACGATTATAGATAGTGAAACAAATGAAATATGTCAGTAAATTATTATTATGAAGATGTGTTCTGGCCCAAAAAGAACAACAATCAGCAAATCGTATCACTCATTGAAAATATGAACAAGCCTAATGTGTGGAATAGAATTACACACATATATACCTCTACACAGGAATTATTTAATTCAATCCAAAGGCTATTTAATGAAAAGTATCATGATGTTATTACTTATATTGCTTTAAAAGAGCTTACTAAATGGACTCTTACCTACCTAAGATTATCATAGATCACTTAAAATTGGGTTCTTTCCGCATCATGATGTTTAGTGGAAATAATAGTTTTTCATAAACCACATATACCTAAGCAATTACCATCAAATAATCGTCCAATTAGCTTTCTTCCTACGCCATCAAAGCTCTTTGGAAAGGCTATTTATAAACGTATATCATTCGACATATATCACAACAATATTATACTTACGCTTCAATTTGGCTTCCATCCTCAAAATACTACAAACCACCGTTCGCTAAGAATTACCGAGTCCGTCGTCGAGACGTTCGAAATAAACCAATGTACTGTTCCTGTATTCATATATATATAACACCAGCTTTCGATAATGTGCGGCATGAAGGTCTTCTAATTAAATTATATAGAATAAGTTGTTTTGGTTTTGGTTTAGGCCCCTAGAGTTAAAAAAAGCTTAAATATGTGGTTTGAGGATCGATAAGAAAGGAAGAATGTGAAATTCAATGGGTCTTGAGATGATGCAATATGTATATAAGATGAAGTAAAGTTTTATGATTATTAGTTGTAAAAATGATATTACGTAGTGTGTTGACGTGGACCAGTGGAAATAAGTTTATTTGGTAGTTATAGAAACGGAGGTGAAATCAATATCTGGATAAGAAATGATAGAATATTTTGCATCGTGATGTCAATGTGAGTAGACGCGTGTGGAAGTTCTAGATGTTTGCAAAAGTCTGGTTCAAACCAGAGAAGTTGAACTGTCTTTAATTATGGAAAGATTGAGTCAGACTGAAAAATTCAATGCCATAGCCGGGATTTGAACCACGGATCTTCTTGTTGCCGTCTAGCCGCTCTAACCCTTGAGTTACTATGACCAACGTGCCGAAATGATCTTAAAGTCTCCAACTGACTCGTGTTTTTCCCGGTAAACCACTTAGGAGTTCTCATAAACACATGAGGCAATTACCTTAATGACGACTTACATCGTGTAAGTACTTTAAGGCCCGGGCCTTTTATAGTTAACCACTATTAGGTAAATTAATGGAAATTAATTGTTCTTTCACACTAGCCGTGTGTAGGCTAAAGTATGGAAAGATAGAGTGAGACTGAAAAATTCAATGCCACAGCCGGGATTTGAACCACGGATCTTCTGGTTGCCGTGCAGCCGCTCTAACCCTTGAGCTACTATGGCCAACGTACCGATATGACCCTAAATTCTCCAACTGACTCGTTTTTTTCCGGTAAACCACCTATGAGTTCTTGTAAACACATGAGACAACTACCTTAAGGGCGACTTACATCGTGTAAGTACTTTAAGGCCTGGGCTTTAAATAGTTAACCAGTATTAGCTAAATTAATGGAAATTAATTGCTCTTTCACACTAGCCGTGTGTAGGCTAAAGTATGGAAAGATTGAGTAAGACTGAAAAATTCAATGCCCTAGCCGGGATTTGAACCACGGATCCTCTGGTTGCCGTCCAGCCGCTCTAACCCTTGAGCCACTATGGCCAGCGTGCCGATACGGCCTTAAATTCTCCAACTGACTCGAGTTTTTCCCGGTAAACCACTTAGGAGTTCTCATAAACACATGAGACAACTACCTTCAGGGCGACTTACAACGTGTAAATAGTTAAGGCCTGGGCTCTATAGTTAACCACTATTAGGCCAATTAATGGAAATTAATTGTTCTTTCACACCGGCCGTGTGTAGGCTAAAGTATGGAAAGATTGAGTCAGACTGAAAAATTCAATGCCAAAGCCGGGATTTGAACCACGGATCTTCTGGTTGCCGTCCAGCCGCTCTAACCCTTGAACTACTAAGGCCAACATGCCGATATGACTTTAAATCCTCCAACTGACTTGTGCTTTTCCCGGTAAACCACTTAGAAGTTCTCATACACACATGAGACAATTACCTTAATGGCGACTTACATCGTGTAAGTACTTTAAGGACCGGGCTTTTTATAGTTAACCACTATTAGGTCAATTAATTTCCACTGTCTTTTAATTGTTCATCATTACCACAAACCAAAACACAGCGCTTTTATGACGAAAAGTACGTTTGTGCAGTGTGTAACAAAGAATATACGGGATTCCATCTATCCAGCTGCATAAACTTAAGTCGTTAATGGAATATAGCATGGAAAACTAATAAATTAAACTAAACCATGCACACACTATTGTGCGCGTTCCATTTCATCATCGTATCATTACTAATGGAATGCTGCTACAAATGATAGCCACAATGCGGGGCTTCTGGCATCTTCACCACCATCGCGGAACTGCTACAAGGTCTTTCATATTATTTCATTAAATTTATTAAACGTTTTCTCACTGAATGGCAGTTCGTTGTACACACATGTAACTATAAATCAACTCAATGTCCAATTTCTGCAGCAGTAACACAAGGCTCAATTCTTGCTCTCATACTGTTCAATATTATAATTACATTTTCCAGACATATCTATCAATCGCTTTCAGACTCTCTTTCTCTACTAACAGAATGGTTCACGATATGATGTATATCTATCTGTACGCACGAAGAAAACTGAATCTAAGATTTTCTCACAAATCTTATCAAAATCCATCACTATACTTTTGCATTAACAGTTAACATGAAACACTGAACTAGTTAACTGAAGCACTGTAAGATGAAACACTATCAAAATATCATGGCGTTCTGCTAGATACAAGATTGAGCTGAAACGCACACATTACTCGTACAGTTTCAGTTACTTCTTTTCGAATCACCAAATTATACCCATTGGTTTACAGACGTTCCAAGCTTGGACTGGAGAGATGAATGCTGTTATATAAATTACCAGCTTGTCCTCTCGTTACATATGATTTACTTATATGTGCTGCAGCCAGCAAAACGCATATTCAACAATTACAAGTTCCACAAAATTAATGTACTCGAATTTCCACAAACGCTTCTTGCGTAGTAGTTCGTCAGACTACTAGCAAAATTGCTCTATAACAAATTACCTACCTATTGCTCTGGAACTTAAGCAAAAACCTGACGGAGAAAAAGATCAGAGCGAAAGTTACCCCAGGACATTCTCCTCGATCAATCTGAAAACAGCAATTTTTCTCACAAACGATATATTCAGTAAGAACATAAGTAATGATACTAAATTCTCCAACTTAATCGTGCTTTTCCCCCCTGTAAACCAGTAGTTCTCATAAATACACGAGACTACTACCTTAATGGCGACTTATGGTTCTGTAAATGCTTTAAGGTCGGGACCTTATAGTTCAGAACACTACTAGGTCAATTAATGGACATTGCATATTGTGCTGGCATGTTGGCCATGCATAGTTTAATGGTTGAGAGGAGCCGGAAGGAGACCGCAAGATTCATGGTTCAAATCCTGACTATGGCTTTGACTCTACCTTTCATACTTTGGCCTATACATGGCTAGTGTAAAAGAGCAATTAATTTTCAATTAATTATTTGTTTGTAAATAATGCAAAGAATGGTTCCTACTTCATGTATAACAATATTGTATCTTGCTCCTTAATAATGTGACTTTCTGGGTTCGTAGAGTTAAAAGTCCAATTTGCCGAAGTTCTAAATGTTCTTTATTTGCGTAGAACTACACACCGTAGCAGCAAAATTACATCACATATTACAACACAATCTTCCAAGGGGATGACAATAACAGCGTTCAGTTTACAACAACACTCTCAGCTGTTCTCTGCTTACCTCTCGCGACTCATTCACTCTTGTTACATGTCTTACAACAACAACAACTCTTGTTTCACAACTTGTAATTCTACTACTGCTGCTGGCGTGTCACAATCTCTTAAATACCTCGCTGATAATTCTAGATAATTCGAAAATAAACCAGAACTCGAACAATCTCTATCAGTCCAGAAATTTCCATTTATCTTAGTTTATTTGTTTCGGCAGATCTTTATCTGCGCTATGCTTATCTGCTTATTCAGGCACTGTGCGTCTGTTATCTTCATGTAAACAAGCTGCATCCTACGAGCGAACCTTTTATGAGCATTGCCGCAACACTGCTCCCTCCTCAATGCCGGCTGTTCCGAACAGCACCATCGTAGCGGGCCAGACGAACAAGGTGTACCACCAACATCTTCCCTCGGGGTACCTTCTGGATGCGGTAGACCACGTCGTTAGGCCTCTTCACCACCTGGTAGGTCCTTGTCATGGCTGTTGAAGTTTGTCGACTGTTCGGTTTGCTCCCAGGTGTCCTCCTGAAGTACCGGCGTGCACTTCCTCCAAGGCCTCCGGAACCTTACTTCGGGGAAGTAGCAACTGTTGTCTCTGCGTCTTCCCATACCCGGAACACCACGCCCTCTCTGATCTTCAGCGAGTTCTATTGGGCCTAGTACGACTTATAGGTGGCGTTCCTCAGTGCGATGTCCTCTCAGGTTGGTCTTGCCCTTCCCCCACTTTCCTCAAGAGTGGTCCCAAGTCTGCGTCCGCCAGCTGCTTCCTCATCAGGCCTGCGCTATCCCAGCCATCCACAGATACTTCCGTGACTCCTCGGACTGCTGTGGCACCCTCCTTCTCCTTCACTCTTGTGCATTGGCTGCACTGCACTGGGCAGGGTCTTCGGGACAGAGTGTCTGCGTTACCGCGGTTCTTTCCTCTACGATGTTAAGAGGCAAAGTCGTACTCCTGCAGCCTCTGAACCCAACGTGCTGTCTGGCCTTCCAGGTTTCTAAAGCTCAGTAGCCAGGTTAGGGTGGAGTGGTCAGTCCTCAGATGGAATGGCTGACCGTACAGGTACTTGTGCAAGTGCTCCAAGGCCTTTAATACCACCAGTGACTCTCGTCGGGTGACGCAGTAGTTCTTCTCTGCCTTGGCTGAAGACGCGCTGGTATTGTCTCAGCAGTTATCGAACCTTCCCAGCTGTTCTGCGGTCAGGGATCGGCCGCGCTCTCCAGTAAGCCTTCCAGCCGGGGCGCCAGGTGTTTCGTGGGCACCGGCTTCTGTTTCATGTCGATTGCTGTCACGATGACCACCGGCTCGCACGTCCCCATCTCCGTTCCGGCCTGGACGTCGTGATCGATGTCCGCTAGGTTAAGTAGCCTCACTGGCACCTCTCGGTACGACAACAATGTTCGCTGTCCTTCCAGTCGCGCCGTCACCACCACCTCCTTTCTCGCGGGACCCACGTCTTCCTTGAAGATGACCCTGCAGATTCCAATGCGTTCTTCGGCTTGCCGGAGTATGACCTCTTCTCCATTAAGCGACCTTCCTGCCGTCGTCAACCGTCGCCTCGTGGCTTCTGAGGGCATCCAGTCTCAGTAACACCTCCTTAGCCACCTCCGCGACGAAGAAACACTGACGCATGACACTCCGTCCCAAGGTCAACTGCAGAAGAACCTCCCTCTCCACGGGTAAGGTGTCGCCCGATGCCGCCATTAGCTGGTATGATGGGCTGAGCTTCCTCGACTGCAAACCCTTGGCCACGTCAGGTCTGATGATGGTCACGGCTGCCCCTGTGTCCACGAGTACGCGGCACGGCTTCCCTCTGACCCAACCGTACGCGATGAGGCTGTCATCCATACGTCGGATGACGGCGTGCAGTGCCGACGTTCCCCTTGCCACGCCGGTTCTTACTCGTTCCTCCGGCTGCTCTTTCTGGATGAAACAAATCAAGGCCAAAACAACATTCAGAAACTCTGACATCCACTCTTTAGTAAATGGATGTTAGAGGAAGCGGAAGAAAGGAAATACACAAAGAAATGTTCAGTCACAGTAGCAACAGAAAAGGGAGTTGTAGAGGGAAAACATAATAAGAAAAAAACTCTCTTTTATGAAGATCGATGCCGTCATCGTCGCGCCCAAGTTGCTATTTGCACCTTCCGTCTTAGTTGTTAATTCGGTCTTCATTCCTTCCATCTTCTCGGTGATGTTGTCGTCATCCCACTCCTGACAGCAATTGCGACTTTGTGGGTTCGTAGAATTAAAAGTCCAGTTTGCCGAAATTCTAAATGTTCTTTATTTGCGCAGAAATACACTCCGTAACAGCAAAACTACATCACATATCACAGCACAATCTTCCAAGGTCGATGGCAGTAACAACGTTCAGTTTACAACAACACTCTCAGCTGTTCTCTGCTTACCTCTCGCGACTCAATCACTCTTGTTACATGTACTAGAACTCTTGTTTCACAACTTGTAACTCTACTACTGCTGCTGGCGTGTCACAATCTCTTAAATACCTCGCTGATAATTCTAGATAATTCGAAAATAAACCAGAACCCGAATAACCTCTATCAGTCCAGAAATTTCCATTTATCTCAGTTTGTTTGTTTCGGCAGACCTTTATCTGCGCTATGTTTATCTGCTTATTCAGGCACTGTGCGCCTGTTTTCTTTATGTAAACAGGCCGCGTTATCCTACGCGCGAACCTTTTATGTGCATTGCCGCGACAATTGTGGTGATAAAGTGGTTTGAAATACTGCCATATTTAGTAGTTTTTGCTAGCATTATATTTTTATAATGCGTATCTTAAAATGGAATCCTTTCCTTGTAAATGTGTAGCTGAGGTGTATACCACTTTAGTCCAAATCCCGTCTGTTCAACTTAACTTTTGTTACATTCAGTGCACCTGCAGTTTCTAAATTAAATCTCAAAGCATTGTCTTGCTCACCTGCTACATTAGGAAATAAATTTGTTTTCTGTTTTTCTTACATGCAGCAGAGTTACAAATGTAGAAAGCTTTATGAAGAAACATCTGGAGAGTGCCTTTTATGAAAACGAAACTGCAGTGCTTCGTTAACTCGGGGAATATTTCCTGCATCAAATTCAGTTACAACACACGGGCTATGGTACATCTCTCGTAGTTTATTCATCTCACATTCTTTCTTTCCTTCCTTCCCACATCATTCTTCATCTCCTTCCACGTGGGGATCTCCGCACTTCACCTCACACCATTCTTCATGCTGTCCAAGCTCTCATAAACCAGTGGTGAGAGCGCAGGAGAAAAAGTGACTTGCGGCATACATGGGTCTACGCTTTCCCTAGCACACCTGTAATCCCGACCTAACACATTATCTCTCAACTTCTGATGTGCATTATGTAAACATGTTTCCTCACCAAACTTGAGCGTTAGTCAGCGCTTACAAATTTATTACCGTTGTATCTAACAAACAACAGTAAAGTTAGTCCTTCAACTTACATCATATTGAACGATGAATAAAATGTATGAAATGTGATCAAATGAGCCCTGGGTCCATAAAGCTTATAGTTACCAGACATTCAAGTGTTAGGGCAAGGGAAAAACCCCGAAAAAAGCTTATCCAGATAGCTCACTCTAACTGAGATTTGAACTCGGGACTTCTTGAACGTGAGGTAGACACTCTGTCATCTGCGCTACAATGGCGGAGAGGCTTTAATGAGATTCTATACTAGAGATGAGTTGCAGGAGTCCAAATTGTTTTAAAGAAGTACTTCACCCTTTGTAGGTGGGTATTTTGGAATTTCTGGAAAAATCTCTACCGTAATTCGTTCCATAGCATTTATTTATACTTCCTTGAAATCCTTACATCTCTCTTACTCACTCAGTTCCGTAATATTAATTTGGACATCAAGTTGCAAATATCTGTTTCACATATGTTGGCATTAGGTTTCCTCACTAGTTATTTAATAAACTGGCGCTATTTCGGCGCTAAACACTAATAAAGCTAATAATATCTATTAATTAAATTTTATTGGTCTTATTAAGCCACTTAGTTTTCATCAATGAAGCTAGCTTACAATATAATTTAAGAGCATTTGTTTAAATAATATGAATCAATAATTATGACTCACGAGTAAAAGTATCTTTTACTTAGGTAGATTATAGAGTGACTAATACGTAAAAATAGAAGCTGACAGCAGTGAAGCAACAAATACTACAAAAACAATCGTTTGTCACTAAGTTCACTTATATTTAAATCTATAAAAATGTCATCAATTTTCTTAAAAGATAAATGAAGTTGGTGACAAATACTATTATTTAATGTAGTATAGATAAATCGTTTAATTCTCATATTAAATAGTGCTTAAAATGTAATATACAATGGACGCTTCAGTTAGGTACGGCTTATATAGATATACATAAGCTCGGCGCCACAAACTTACGCAGAAACTGCTATTCTTTCTGACCCGATAGTGAAATGATAATTATTTTTCAGGTAGACATTTATTTATTCGTTACGTGACTTCCAAGTACTCGTATAGTCGTGTGTAATAGCTATATTAATAAGAAATACTGTGTTAAATGTGTAGCAAATAGATCACATTTTCATGTTAAAGAATGGTTGTTGAATCTTTAACGCGTTGAATAATTTCTTTCCCATTCGGAAATATATTGTTCCATTTTTTCCCGTGGAATTGTGTACAAAGAAAGAAATCGCAGCAGAAAACGTTAAAACTGCGTAATGAACTATACATATAAAACTAAAAAATGGGTCATAAATTGTGGAACAGCATATGACTCAATTTAAATTAGTTTCCAATGACTCATATTAACGCCCTCTCTCCTATTATTTTCATTTTTACAATGGTCATTCCTTATCCACCTCATTCTTGGCAATTTGTCGTAATAGAGAGAAGCAAATAGAAACATAATCTTTAAATTTGTGTGTTGAACAGTGATAAACGACAAATTATTTTTGTAATTAGTATATGTATTTTTACCCTTAATTTTTGTATATGGTTTGTGCACTATCAGCGAATTAGTTACTAAACGGCCTGTAAGCGGTTCATTTGTTTTTGATTTTGCTTTCATAGTGCTATTTGACACCCATTCTTAAAACAGGCATCACAGTTGGTGGGCAGTGATGATATGGTATAGGAAAAACCAGGCATCAATGTCAGGACTTTTCACGGTAACGTAGATAATATCCATTCCTCCTACAGTCTGTTGACCTAAGCCAACCACTCACGAGACCATGTCTTACTTGCCGTCAGCGATCCTTGCTTGTTTTGCGCTCTATATATACAATTTCTAATAATAATAATAATACGTAATATGTAACTTCTATATATAATTTAATATTGCCCCTCCTATTACATTTGTAAGGTAGACTGAAGAAATTCAGGAAAAGTGCTCCAGCAGCAAAGAAAATCCTGGCGGGATGTGAACCGCAAAACTCTCCCTCAAATATCCCCAATTTAAAGCCCTCGGCAACCCATGATTTGCGTCCAAAAATGTAAATAAGGCAATACTACATCGATGTATATCCCAAGTTTTCTATATAACAGAAAAATGAAAAGCAGTTTCATGCGCTTATGAGCATGTTTAACTATTTAAATCCAAATATATTATTATATGCATTGAAGCAGATAAGATAAGGGGCTTCTGGCGCAGACCCAAAAAGAAGATGGCGGCCATGAATTATCTACGTATTTACGGAGACTTTGCCTATATTTAGAGGTTTTTGGGGCGAATGTAGTTGCTTTGGGGATGCATTTCGTGACATTTGGGGATGTATGTACTTGTTTTTGGCTGAACTTAGTTAACTTCGGCTATGTTTGATTTGTAGTTTATGATGTTTTTACAAGCATCTCAAACCGTTTCCCCCTCATCTGTGAACGGTGATTCTATCTCCACCTAACTTAACCTAACCTAACCTAACCTTACCTAACCTAACCTAAGTAAGTTTCTTCTAGTTGTAGGTCTCAGCCTTAAGGCATCTATCCCTTTAACCTAATCAGGCTTTGCAACTTTGAGCGTGTATTATAAGCCCCAGTCTAACCTAAGCCAAGCAAACCTAACAAGGCTATTGCCGTCCTTGGGATCCTTTCCTCATTCTCTATTCTAACTGCTCTCTGCTCTTAGAGTTCTTTACTATATACTCAAACCTAACAAACGCTATTGCTGTTCTTGGGATCCTTTCCTCTTCCTCTATACTGTTCTACACTCTTACAGTCCTTTACTGAATCCCTCAACAAACCCTAACAAAGGCTATTGCTGTCCATGGAATCTTTTCCTCTCTCCTTTGAATATTTTCCTCTCTCCTCTAAGCTAACTGTTCTCTGCTCTTGGAGTTCTTTACTACATCCTTCAACCAAACCTAACAAAGCCTATTGCTGTCTTTGGGATCCTTTCATCTATCCTCTATTCTAACAGCTCTCTGCTCCTGGAGCAGAGTAAGTACATCTAAATTTATTACAATTTCGGACCTGCTAAATATCGAGAGGGCACAAAATAGAGCAAGGCTGATTCTTACGAGTCAACATATTACGAAAATATTCTGTGACTAGCAAGGGAATGCACAGGTTAAATTTTAAAGAATATGCAGGGTTTATAAACGCCATACACACATAACAGGTATTATTGCACAAAGAACACATTATTAATTGAACTTCACTTCGAAATACAAGTTAATAAGTTTGTTACAGATTAACTACTTATTTTATATTTGTTATAACCTCACATTGCCGATTAGGTAAGTCAGGGTCCTTTGTAATAATAAACTACAACTCCTTGGGGCTTATAGCCTGGTTCGACACACATATCTGATTTAGTTTGAAATAGCTAAAGCAAAGAGTTGTGGTAATTGATAGCCCTTAAAATTTATAATCAGTTACGCCGAAACTAAAACTAAGTGCCAGAGATTGATTTACAATTATTACGTTTTTATTACGTTTATAACACGCAAAGGGAGCGGAATTAGAAAGGCATTAATACGTGTTTTAAATGGGAAGTATTCTCGCCTGTAGCGAATCAAATGCATTAGGGTCTTCAGTGTTGCCTCCTGGTTACTCCCACTCTTTATATTTCCCCCTCTCTCTCACTTACGAGTCTTGTTGGCGCTGGACGTAAGGGAACGCAAACTGAATTTTCCAAAGTTTTTCTAATAATGCAGTTGTTGAAATCACAATTGAAACATGAATATTCGTATATCACGAAAATGTTTTAAATATTTCGTTTAAAGTTGATTATAGTTTATGAATTGCTTATTTTTCAAATCCAACGAAAATACCAGCAGTGCATCCATATAGCTGTGAATGTTACTTACGATAAGAAATAATTCGTAATTGTCAATGTCTTCATCGTTTGTGTATTGCAAATTTATGATGATAGGTTCCAAAAACTAATTACGTGCTATTTCTTTCCAAAAGTCGTCTTATTGTAGTTCATCTGATGTCTCACGCAGTGTTCCCAGTCCTGTTGTGTTCCTTGTCAATTTCTTCGTGAATAAGTCGTTCAACGTCAGTCAGTTTAAATATATTATTTCTGTTTGCAACATAATTTGAGCCCACATTAACTCAATTGGATTGTTCTGGCAATGATAAAGGGGAAGATGGTTTATAATACCTCGTGTCTCATTTGAATTGCAAGCTGATCCAGCTGATACACTTTCCCTGGTTTTTAAACGAAAGAATAACTGAACAAAGCTGATGTGAACTCTCTAGAGTAAATAGACATTACGAAACCATTCATAAACAAAGATATAACGTGACCTGACACGTTCTGCTAGGCAGTAGAAAGTGTGTTATTTAACAAACACGTTGTATTGTTTAAAGAATTTTTTTATCTCATTAAAGTATGTGGAAACATGAACAAAAAGGGTAATCTGTGAACAGTTAGATCTTTTCCCACATAATTTATGTTAATCTATAAATATTAGCAGAATGATTTCACAGCACACTGCGCTTAGGACAGGAAGTCCACAGGGAGATTAAAAAGTTTCTCTAAAAGCAGGGAGCTTTATGCTAGCTTGGAAAATCCACTTCTTACATGACATCGAGAAACAAAGGATGCTGACTTAAACCTATAGTTTTAATTGTAATCTTAATACTGTACTTTAAATTGTATTAGCTTTACTTATGTTGCAGACAACAGTTGATTGTAGTTTCTATGATTTGAAAGAAAATATGTAAAAAAAAAAAAAAAAAAAAAAAAAACGTGAAATTGAAAATTAGCTGTCTTCGAGGCTGAGTCAGTGTACGAAAAAGAAAGAAAGAAAAAACACTATAATAAGAGTATAGCGCATTAGAGAATTTAAACCAATGGCAACGAACAATTTAGTGCCACGCAGGTGTTTTTTGTAACATAAGTAGCGTACTTTAAACAAATCGGTATGTTTTGTGAGTACCCCTCTTAAATTATCAGAATTATTTGAAATCAAAATAAGATATATCTCATGCCCAGAAACTTCAACATATTCATGTATTATACTTTTCTAGTTAAGCAAATAGCGTAAGTTGTTGACATATAATGAAAATAAACAGTAAAAACATTTTGCAGGCAAAAAGAACTAACTATGTGGTAGGCCATTTTCTTGAAAATTTTTGTGTCACATCGTTTGCTGTTTACATATATATAGGAAAATTTTTGGGGAAAGATTTTTGCGGTGAAATATTAACTTAGAAGTTTTGAAGGGGATAGGATAAGTCCTCTGTGCGGAACATAATAGTGTTGTTAATAGATGCGCAGCGAATTTAAATTCGTCTTTGATAGACAGCAATGTTTGAAATTAACTTTCCCCTGCGGACTCTCAGCATGTCAGTCTATTTCTTTCCTGTTCCCTGACAAGTACACTAAGTCATTATTGCGTGAGTAACATGCGTCATTTTGTGTGAGGAGCTTTTCAACTGTCACTTAAGCAACTTGCATAACTGGGTCTTATATAAAAATCTTTCTATTGAGACAGCCCCACGGGAGATCAATTTCCTTGGCATAAATAATAAGACAGGCAATACGCCTTGTGTATAAAAAGAGGGAGAGAAATGAACATCGGTTAAGGATGTCTTGAGGAAGACAAAATGGAGCAAATCAACTAATGGTTATAAATTGATATTCTTCTGAGGAAGTTCTAAAAGGAGAACGGGGTAAGGGATAAAGAAGGGGCTATTTAGGTTTAAAGAAGGGGTCTTTAAATTTATTTAGCGATCACTTCAACCTATGCTCTATCCACGGGGTATTTACAGTTTATTTAACATATGAACCCAGCACCTGATGTAGTTGAAGGCTTCGGAATACTGCAGCCCTGCTTTGGAAAACATTGGCTAATGAGACGCTGTGCCGTTTGAATTACTTTTTCCAGACAGTTCAAAGTGATGTTGGAGCTCTCTTAATATGTGTAGGTCGGATGAAAAACATGCTAATTTCTTAAAAACAGGTAAGCCTATGCAGTTTGGCCAAAGTTGTAAGGAGAGCCTGTAAAAATACTGGGTTTAGACAGTTTGGTTTGAGCATCACTCCTGTGATACTTGGAAGGTTGCATCAAAATCTAGAAGGTATTTGAATACACTGCAATTTTGCTTTAGTTCCCTTTGATGTTCAGTCAAACCAGGTCACTACGACGTGACAGGAAGAATGGTATATTGGTATATTGTATTTATCTTGTGGTTGCAATTTGCGAATTAGTCTTTCCCGAATGCGTAATGTCTTATTTTTCAGGTATGTTGGCCGGGGAGCGCTAATACAGTTTGCAGTAGAACATAATCTCAAATTCTTCTCTTAAATGAGTGCTTGCCATTTCTAGGAAGCAGTGATAAACTTTATTTATTGGTCATTTGTCTTTTAAAAATCTGCAGATTGTACTGTTGACACCATTTTCTATTCTTTGCAATACATTTTGTGATAAAGAAAGAATCGTTTTTTACACAAAGCATTGCACCAATACCAGGAAAAGTATCCTTTGTAATATAGTAGAAATACAGTAGAAATATATAGTAGAAATACAAACACAAATGAATAATAATTATAGCATTTTGCATAACATTTGGTTTCTAGCAGGGCGAAGTTTATTTGCACAAGATTTGATTTTGTTTTCCAGAGGAAGTAACTTATCACTAAACAAAGTTAGTATGAGCTGCTCTGCTTGCTGTTACTGGAGCCGAGGATTTGTAATGCGTATGAATCCAGGAGGAAGAATTACATGATGGTGCCTTACAGGTAGCCAGAAACAGCCGAAGTGATCTGTAATAGTTTGTTCAGTCCGAATCCGGAATTGGAAATGGCCATAGAGAGTACGCTATTAGCCAGTCAGGTCTGGGTGATCAAAAAATCCCTTCTGGAAGGGTGGCCGGTCGACCACATCGCCTACTCAGCCGAATACTGTGTTTTCAGGAAAAAACAAGTACCATCTCATGAGAGGGCTTCAGGCGACTGGGCTGATACCTGCTGCCTGGAAAAGGAGAGAATGAAAAGAAGGGAAGAGATAAGGATGTGAGGTAAATATTCTTTCCAGCATTCACCTGGTGACTAGGGAAGCCCCCCTGAACAACTCCAAAACCAGGAAGGTCGCCAGTGGGAATCGAACCCAGACTTCCAAACGTGGGCTAGAGACCTGATACAAACTGCTCTAGACAACTGAAAAATAACTTCCGTAAACGTAATTTAAATCCTGTAAGTCATAAACTAAGCGATTCATCTTCAGTAAAGGCAGATACTCAGATATTCTACCTGACTTATATCTAACTGACGTACATGAGTTTTTGAGTAAACATTTGCAGAAGTGTCAAAAGGTTCAACGAAGGTATGCCATCCGGAGTAGTATCTGTTGTAGAAATGAAATGTGTAGTGTTTAACTCTTGCTTTTACTACATGCGGCACCGCAGGCACTGACACCGTTCATATATGAGATGAAGGTGGAACACCGGTGGAATGTGATGGCGGGGGAAACCGGAGATCCAGAAGAAAACCTGCCACAGAGCCGTATTGTCCATCACCAATCTCACTTTGCGGTCGCCTGGGATCGAACCTTACTAAGGGCCAAGCGGTGCGGGATATCTGTTGTTGATTTGCCTTTTGTGAAGGCATATTTTATGTGTTTAGCAGATTCCAGGATGAAATTTGTCTTTCAATCAGTAGATTTTCCAAATATTTTCCTCATATTATAACCATAGGATAGACCGATACAGAACTGGTATAGCGTTTTTCCGATTTGAGATTGCCTCTACCCCGGTCTTCAGCCATTGTCTCTTGAAGCATAAACATTAGAGACACATTCAAAAGTAATACTCAAAAGTCCTGAACTAATCTTACGCAGATATTTCACAATGATACTATCTATTCCATCTGGATTGTGACTTTTCTTCTCGTTTGTATCTTTTATAATTTCATCTACGTCGTGCTTCATTACATCCGGTTCTGGTGGAGAATCTGCTGTATTTCCTATGGTCAGGAACGATTTGATACCTTTATGTTGTTATTCGTATTATTCCCGTATATGATCTGGAAATAATTTTTGGAAAAGTGCTATATCCAATATTCTTCTCTTTAGCCGTTTTGACGAGTTATAGCTAAAGGGACTGATTTCCTCACAAAGCTAGCTTTACATGTTTGGTACAGCTTTCAAGGAGAATGTCTGTGCTGATATAATGGGACAGTATCACTAACAGAAGCACTTCAACGGAACGGACTACATGAAAACTATTGGTTTAGGTTATGTATTCGTTTCTTCTTATAATACAACACACGAGCAAACCATTCATTTATGCAATGATCTGAGTCATTGCAGATGTCGTGCTCCATAAAATAATAAGTCGCAAGTCACAGCTTAGCTTGTAATGCACTAAATAATATGCTTTTGTAAGTTAACTACGAAGATGAAGTTTATATTTTAACTTTATTTCTTCAAAGGGTTCAACAACTATTTTTGCCCAGCTCTAAATTAGATGACAAAGTGGTGTCGCCAATTATCCCACCTCCTCTTCCGTTGTTGCGGCGATAAGGAGAGATAGATCATCTGGCATCATCTTCCCAATTATATCATATTTTTATTTCACGTCAAGTACCTTATTAAACAAGTCATTAGTTTGGAAAATAAAAGAGCTCTTAGGACCTATATAAATTTGGTTCTCATTCTGCATTCAGTTTAACCTTTACATTTTGAACTCAGCTTGTGTTCGTTTATCTCAATCTTCAGTTAAACTCATGTTTAAACTGATATTTATCTTCAGTTTAAATTAAAGTAGAACTGTAATTTTAAAATCACGATCTCAACAGTCGTATTGTGATTATATTTAAAATGTTCTGAGCCCTAATTAAAACACATTAATATCTGAATAGCTACGGCTACCAAGTGTTTTGGGAGATATGTCTGACACTTAACACAAGTGGAGCTAATTGAGAACTTGGAAACATCGGTACCAAAATACAACGATAATAGACCTTCCTACTTCCCAGTTAACTTCCTGTTAGTGCTAAGACTGCATATAAATTTTCACGAACGCAGTTTGCTTAATAGTATCAAGTTATTTATCAGCCTATTCATGTTAAATCCTCTTTGAATGTCAATGGTAAAGTGTAAAAGCATTACTTGACATATTCTAATTCTAAATAAATATAAGCGCAAATTTCGAACAATAAACTATTAAAATCAGGATTAGTTTAGAAAAATCAGCATAGGCCTGGATATGCAGCATCTTAAAATCAGCACCTGATTCATGGAATGAAATGGAACGTCGGATATTCGAGAGCTGCGAATGAAGCCGTGGAAGTACCCTTAGAAAACCTAAGGATGCCCAAAAAATGCGGATGTTATAGCTATTTATACCTTTGTGTATAATATTTGTGTAAATTCATGTGACTGTTCTAGTAAATCTTAGCACAAACACATAATATCATGGTAAACCCACGGCAATTACGTGTAGTCAACAAATTAAACAGTTTACATAGCTTTATTCACTACACCATACCAAACAAGGTTATAGCAAACTGCGAATTATTTTTCCTTCCATAGGCGCATGTACTGGGCTACAACAACGTCTATACCTATTACAAGTCGCATCCGTCAGTCACCAGTTGTGTCATTCAGCATAAACTCAATGTTTATAATAATATGGTCCTTCTCTTCCTGTTTTTAAAAATAATATTCCATATCCCTTCATTATTTCCATTAGAATATTCTGACTGAACTGGATTGGACTATACTATGGAGGGGATTCGACACAGAGGTCCAAACTTTGTCTATTGCATCTATACTCCAAGTGGGGGCACCTTCGGGAGGAAGGAAGAGGCGAGAGAAGACAGAGCGTGGTCATCCCAAGGAGCCGTGAAAATGCAGAGGGAGGCGTACCTCAGTTTACCAGTTGGAAACTCCCCGGTAGGCCAGAACAATCAGTGTCCCACTCTACTGTGATAAGGAAACGGCCTCACCAGGCCGGATTCGGAGATCATTCTACCGGAGGAGAAAGTTTTACCAAGACCATATCATCCTGTCACGCAACGCCAAGGCTATCCTGAAAGTGATCATCAGATGAGAGATAGCGTGAAATGATAATGTAGTGAATAGAGGTTCGAAATTTTGGGGATGTAATTAACCTATCCAGCATTCGCCTGGCGACCCGAGAATACCGCTGAAAAATCCATTGATCCAGTAGGTCGGGCACGGGAATCGAAACCAGTCCTCCTGAATGCAGGCCACAGACGAAACCGCCTAAGTCATCCCGCTCGGTTATAATATGCTTACGAATAAATAGTAAAATATGTTAGAGTAATCCAAATGTCTCGATTTATTTTTGTTCGTAATGCTATTTAACATTATTTGGAATATTACAAAACATCTTATTAAACTTACAAAATATTCTAAGGTTTCTCAGCATTACTACAGAAATTTTCTGATTATAATATACACATTTTCTGATTCTGAAAGAGTCTGAAATTTTGGCGTCTTCCAATAATTTCCTTATATACTTAAGTCGAAAGTGATTTGCATACATGCGTATTCACACCTTACATATCGTGAGAGTAGACTGTTTTTGATGACACTTTGAAATCCCAAATTCCAAACCTGTTTGGGACGAGTTCCTTAATAAGCTTTCGTCATAGTTTTCCCATATAATCACAACAAGAATGTCCCATAAACAAAGGCTTAACATCCTGAGCTCATCTGGTTTTCATTATGCCGATTTCTCCGCTAGCTGTCAGCTATAGACCCGATTTATTAATAAGGGACATTAAGCATAAAGAAAGGAATTCTGAAATACAAGTTTCTTAAATTTTGAGTTATATGTGCATTGTTGTCTTTTCATTTCCTCTCATACCTCTTTAAGTTAATACCTTAATATATAGTCTGTCCATAAAATCTTTCCAATATTTCAATTTTCTATAGAATGAGAATTATTACAATTAGAGTTTTGTGGATTGTGGCAGATGAAAGACAAAAAGCTCTCAAAGTTTGTTATTTACACTGTTAGTACACTTTAATATGTGCGTCGTTGGTCGCCTCTTAACATCTAAGCAAAATTCAATTTCTCGTCATATATTCGACGCTTCAAACAGCATCAGTTATCCTTCTCAAAGTGTTCATGTAAGGTACACGTGTTGTCTCTACTCTGTGCTTTACATAATCCCAAAGAGTTCATGGAGGCGCGGTTTTTTGTTGTAATTTACGTCCTCCAACGTTAAGTCATATCGGGCGATGAATGAAATTGGTGAGATGATGCTCAAATGAGCCCGGGGTCCATGGAGCTTAGAGTTACTTGACATTCGTCTTTCAGGATAAGGAAAAATCTCGGAAAAAACCTTATCCAGGTAACTCGCCCTGACCGAGATTCGACCTCGGGACCTCTTGAACGTGAGATGCGCGGGTGATGCATTATCTCACCCACTCCATATGTAAGGAAATGTGTTCAGCAACTCTCTAACGTTTAAACCCAATGTAGTGGTGCACAATTCTGCTGGAATATCCCCGTGACTTACAGATCATTAAGTTGCTATGCAACGTTAAGCTGTATGATATCCAGGTAAATGCTAGATGTTATTGAGTTCTCAATAATAAAGCTTTTGTTATCTGAACTTTATAAGAATATAGATGCATAACATTTTATGCACTGATAACTGGAATTCGGAGTTCACAAGATGCAAGACGAGCAGACCTGGAAGGGATTCTTTAAAGAATTTATTGCACAGTCTCAATACTTGCTTCTGTTATGGATGGACGTCCTGACCGTGGACGTCCAGTCCTCTTAAACTTTATGTAGCAACCAACATTATATTTGTAAGCGGGTGGTGCCTCTAAACAGTAATAGGTGCCTGCGTCTCATGGTACATAAAACACATTGCACTTTCTCCTGGTTTGACAGTATGTTAGATTATAATGAAACAAACAAAACAAAATGAAAAACAAAACTTGTCTGTCATCTGCTACAAACCCCATAGCTCTAGCTGTACTAGTTTTTATTCTATAGGAATTTGTAATGTTGGAAAGACTTCTGAACACCTTATGTTATCGTTAAAATATTTCAATACGACTACGACGATTATCGTTGTACGCCTATCGATATATACGACTATCAATTACGAGCTAAACTATGAATTTTGCGCAGATTAACCCAGTGATGCTAATGCTGACTGGCAATGACAATGGCACCACCGTTTCTGGCGTAATGCAACGTCTGTACTTGTGTGCTCAGAGCAGGGGTTACCTGCACTGGCCTGTAACCTGCTGTAAGCAAATCCATATCAGTTCGGCACGTTCTAGCTTCAGTGTCTCTTGATCTGGTCAGCTGTGATACTGTGACATAATTCATGTACGTTTCGGATATTACTTTCCATATTGACACATTAAACCGCGTTTTCGTGTGGCGTGTAACAGTTGCCATTTAGTCGATATGCCGACCTTCAGTAACGAAGAAAACCTGAATATTATTTTAATTTATGGAGAATGTCGCAGAAATGCAACTGCAGCTATGGTATTGTACGCTGAACGCTACCCAGATCGACGAAGGTCTTAGCCTCATAACATTGCCAACATATGCACAAACCTCAGGGAAACAAGAAGCTGGGCTCCCTCAAAGTGACAATGTACAAAGACAGCGACCGGCACTGGAAACGAAACTGATAGGCCACTAGTAAATGTGTATAGGAAAGCAGAACTAAGTGTGTTATCACTAGTTGCAGCTCTAGTTGTCACTTTGCTGGAATAAACATACATTTTCCATTAAAAACAACGCAACTTTGTGGGAAGTGTTATTTGTTTACTTTTATGGATTGTACATACCTTCTCATTGCGTGAGCCCCTGACATAGGTACATTTCCGGCCAATTGGAATTTTCATATTTTGTCATTTTGGATATATTAGAGGTCCCAAAATTTAAGTGTGACATACTGTATAATGCATTTTAATTTAAATCTACCTCTCTTAAATGACTCTTCAGCTCTAACAAGTATTATTAAAAATTTCAAGGAAAATCCTCCTCCCCAAAGTACCATTTTCTCCGAAAATGTTTCTTATTCTTTACAATCTGAACAATAACTATTTGATTAAAATATAATATTCTTCCAAAACAAAATCAAAATCCTGCATTTTCCGAGAAGAGAAATCACAGGAACTACACAAAAACTTATAATAATAAAAATTGGAGGTCTCTTTTAAATTTACAATTTGTGGCAAGTAATTACCTCGGTTTATCACTTAATTAACGGACAAAGGATGTGCTTCCATCAAAATTCTGATATTGACTTTTCATGGGAAAAACTTGCTTTGAAGACCTGAATAAAATAACGTCCTGTGTGTGTGTGTGTGTGTGTGTGTGTGTGTGTGTGTGTGTGTGTGTGTGTGTGGTGTGTGGTGTGTGTGTGTGTGTGTGTGTGTGTGTGTGTGTGTGTGTGTGTGTGTGTGTGTGTGTGGGTCGGTGGGTGTGAGCACTTAGGCGTTGACATAATTACAGAACGAGAAGTCGGATAAATACCAAACCTCACATTATTCCCCGTGGATCCTACAGAAAGACTTTGAAAAATATCCGCCCACTCCAGCTATTGATTTTGATTAACATATTGCTTAAAGTTTAACGCAAGTGTGCAAGTAAATTTATATCTTTAATTTTATGGGCAAGGAGTAGTTAATTTTAATTTTGAATGAATTTTCCACAATGTCTCATTAACAATAGGAGTTAAACAGGTTCCTCTATGACTGTACAGCTCTGCAAACCATGTCAATCATTTCAAATAAATTTGATCTAGAAATACTCAGGTTTGGGACCGCCATCGTTTGTATACTTCTATTCTTTTATATTCTTAGTAATTAATTTATATGTATTCCGCAATGTAATGAAAATAGCTTTCTGACCTTGGCTTTAAGCTCATTTAACCCTTTGAACCTGTATTGAAAGGTTTATTGAAATCATTTCTTCAAATGTTCATGTCATTGAATATATGAACATTTCCAAATATAGTAAATCAATTTATATACCATTAAACCTAAATGGTTATAGAAAGTTGAATATAGCCCATCCTATTCTTATCATAGTGTTAGTCGTTCGTGATTTTTTCTTTTTACTTTTAAAAATGCGTTATTTGACGCACAAGCTTGAAAACTTTACCTTCAATATTATTTGTAATGATTATAGGAAATATTGAATTCGATAGAAAAATTCATACCGAAATTTTAGTGGAATATTTTGAGATTTTGTGAATTAAAGAAAGGATTTTTAGAACGATTTTTTTATATGTATGCATATATCTTTAAAAATTTATCGCTTAGCTTCAGCGTCTTCCAAAGTGCGATAAAAGACTATTCAATAAATGCTCTCCACTTCAAATTTCCTTACGGAGACACACTTTTTTACCTTTAGCGTTTTCAAAACTGGATTTAATGATTTACTATATTTGAATGATAAAGAGAATTTTTTTGCAGTATACGACAAATTTATGTTCTACTGACTAGCTAGCATATTTATAACTTAAAAGTCCTTAAAGATAGACAGAGCCTTATTTCACAAACATCTAGATTCTGTTTAAACACACCATTTTTTATTTTCATGTGGAGGTAACCGCTTAAGAGATATTTCTTGTTATTGTGTAGACTGCTCAAAAACTTTTTCAACCTATGATCATGCATTTCAACACTACACTCTGACACACTCTTTAAGCCTACGTCTAATGCTTTTCTTACAGCAGCGTTTTAAAGAAATCTGTAAAAGTGAATCTGGATTATCAAGAAGTAAATAGAAACACAGATTTTGTAACAATAGTTTATAGAAGACTGAGCAAAGAAGCTCGTGGGAGTACAACATCATTTTTTCTTCCTTCCCAAAGTAAAACTAGCTCTGATTGAGAGCTCGATGGCTTCTGTGTTCAACTCTTCTCTGTCGCCAATGCTGAGGTTGGGTTTTTCGTATATTTCTTGGTCTGAGAAAGAATGCTGGAGTGATTTCTAATCTATCACGATTTACTTTACATAATTTACGTTTAACTGTTTCCATATCATCTTTCAGGTATGTTTCTAGGTTTGATGTGGTAGATCCAAAGAAATGGCGGATGTACTTGCTAAAGGTAGATGGTAGACATTAGAGAACTACTTGGTCGATGGGTCGTTCGTCGTCCTCTCATGATTGCACCAGCAGTGGAACAAGTCTCCGAAGCTATTAGGATCTTCCGCAGGTCTCCTGTACTTTCTCTCACTTCATTTCTTCCTACTACGACGGGGGCAGTAGTCACAATAGAATCTCAATATGTATGTAGGTTTTAATGTGTGATTGTTTTTTCTCCGTAATAGCATCTAATATGTCTATGTATTCTATAGATACCATTCTGAATGCTGCTTTCAGATATTAAGTGTAATTAAGCACTGTGAACCAATGATACAAATCTATGAAATATGCGAGAAGAAACGGAGAGCCATGCCTCCAAAGGGGAATTGTACATTTGCTCTTAGTTTAACTTGTTCATAGACAGATACTAAGCATCAGATCCAAGAAGACTGTGTCGGGTATGAGGCAGAACTGAGAAGGGAAATCTTTGTCATTAAAGTGATTTCTTCAGCAAGCTATGTCCACCTTATGTAGATGGCATGTTAAAAGCCTCCCTTATCACAAAAAGGGAACCCCTTCCAGCGGCTTGCAGCAAAGTGTATATATTTGTCACTTGTCATGTTCAGAACTCCATCCTCTTGCCTCGCCCATCAATCACTTTTGTCGAGTTTCGGTAGCAGCAGTTGGTAGGGCCCGCCACACTTACACTAATGACGACGTCAGTTTGTCCCTTGCAACTTTGTATGGCTGAATATTGTACAGTTGCCTGCAAAACTTCGGTACTCATTAGATTAGACAAAGCGGGGCATTCTGAGAAACACTACGCAACTAACGGTTGTTTTCCAACTGGCTTAGCTACGGCACTTGGTGAGCAATTCAGACGCAAGTTGTAAGTGTTGGGTTAAGCTGTTTACTTACTCCTGGGATAATTTCTGATCCCAAAGAGGGAAGAGACCTGGCTTACAACAAACTTGAACCTTTCTCAAACAAGCTTCTATTCTACATTTTCTTTCTCAGGTTTTATGTTCCTCTGTAATAGAGAAAGTAATGTTCCCGATCCAAAGATTCCTGTTTTAGAGGAAGCAAATGTTTGGAAACCAATCAAAAATATTTTTTGTACACTCTTGTGTTATATTCAAATGATTTGATACATCCCTTTTTACAATATTCTTACAAAAGCTTATTGCTCTAACTACTTCGTGTAATCCGAGGCAACAGTTTGCTGGAATTATTTAATTCGATGAAGCTGAAACGGGATAATGAGGCTTAATTTGCGATGAAATCATTAAAATTAGGGGCGGAATGAACTACGAACCTTCATTGTATTTCTTAATAGTGTCAGAAATAAAAGAATGACGAGCAATTATTTGTACATTTGGAGATTTAAAACTAATTGAACAAATGTATCATACATAATTAATTAAACATTTTCTTTGTAATATATTGTGGCGCCGATGGCGGACGGAGGAATTAAGCGAGAAGCAAAACGTGCAACATTTAAGGACAGCCACTGAAATTGTCAAGCCGGAAGCGCGAGCTGTTTTGTTACCATGAAGGATTTCTTCTAGTCAGTTCAAATTTAAGAAATCGACAGCATTTCAGTTTCAGAACTGTCTTGCAAGATCGGTAGGGTATAAAAGACAGTACGAAACCTAACAAGTGAGTCAGTCGAATTCAGAGAAGTCATGAGTGGAATATGGAGTTGCGAATCGGTCTGCGAGAGTGTAGTTCTTGCCAGATCCGTAGTAACGAGTCTGCAGTGTAAAAGAGAAGCATTGTGTGTACGTTGAAGAAATTACATGCAACGCAAATTGGTGCATGCAAATTTTGTATAAAAGATCATTAAAGAGAAGTTTACGCTGTGTATTTGCAGAAAGAGACAAAGTAATTGTAAGTCAGCATTGGGATAACAATTTTAGTGACAAATAAAATGATTTAGGTTGACTGCGTATTATGATTTTTGTCACAAAATGTATTTTAATGAGGTTTACATTTTTCGTGTAGGAAGATTTCGCGTATCTCATTTTACTAGTTATACATGATAAAAAAGTCAATCAGATGCTATTCCCAGAAAATTTAAAATATGCATGTTCATGAAAATGTGTACACCGAATGGCAGTTTAATCCAGGTTAGGAAAAATAAAACTGTTACAAAACATTTAAGTGTATCATGTAATCGAAGTATTAATAAACGTGTCCTTAAAAGTTTCAGTAGTATCCCTGGAAGATGTAGAATTTTAATATAGAGATTCGTACTGAACACTTCGTGTAAAACTTATGCTAATAAAGTGATTTAAAAGGCATGGTAAAACATCTTATGGAGCTATTTACCAGTAAAATATTTTAGTAGAATTCTATATAATGCTTTGAATGTTTGACTAAGTAACGTTCGTTCTGCGTACTTGTGCACTTAACTAGAGATTATTTATAGTAAAAACTAAAATGTTATGTTCTTAGGATAGTGTCTATCAATGCAAACTTACATATTCGTTTCACATTATACCTTTTTATGTAAACATGATTGCTCTGCTGAGATTACTATATATTTAAATTAAAATGATTTCAAAATAAACAGGAAGATAGAGGCTATTTATGGTTAAAACCTGCAAAAACAGAATTCAAATGTTTACTCGTAACAAGCCTGCTAGATTTCGTTCTCACGCTTGAAAAATGTGTAAACCTGCAGCATGTGATATTAGGTATCCTATAGGTATAAATAACGTGTAGGTTATAAAACGAAGGATGGCAATTCATGCTCTGTGACGTACATAACTTTATTATACATAACATAATAAAAGGAGACTTGTGGAAGTCCCTAACAATTCCAGACTGAACACACATCTCTTAGCCTAGAGATGGGTAACTTCTCGAACAAAAAGAGGAATGTGCTTGTATTTATATATAACTGAGAGGTATATACTTTAAACAATTATTATGACATGCAATACAAGAAATTAGTATCTAACATACGTTACTATATTTTGTGATATTCACTTTCATCACTATTATTTCAAACATTTTCTGAGCCATGTTATGTTTGAAAGTACCTTTTTTTCCCTTCTGAAATAGCTCAACGTCACACATTAGATTCGTTAATTTCTTACTTTCTTCCAGCCGTTCTGTTGATTGTGGTTTTGGCATAACACACAACTGCAAGTTTAAAGCGAAAATTGGCTTTATGATGCTTAACAGAATTATATGTACAATATTGGCAGAGCTACGCAATATTAACACCAATAAAATATTGGTAAAAGTTTTGCATTGTTGCAAATAAAATGCCTTGCTGCTAGCTGTATTGCTACACTGCTTTAGTGTGAGCGCTGCAGACCATTAGCACTCGTGGTATCTCTGACGTTACTAGAGGAACCTCGGGCCGAACTGCCGAGCCCCTCCCATCGGAGAGTTTTTCGGATTGGGTTGGACGCGAGGGGTCAGTGTATTCCCGACACCCACGGGTAATTGGGCAACTCCGGCCAGACTGCGGCCACCCGGAGGGGGTAGAGGGTTGCCTCAGAAGTTCCGGGTACTAGCCTGTAGAATTAGTAGAAGGTGTGCTAGATCATCAGACGGCTCCACCGAGGTTTTCGGTAGTCTTCCCTGCGGGGTTGACGCGCGTAAGCGGCGTATCCACTGCCATTCCGTCTTGATGTTGTTGTCGATGGGGGACTTTTTAAGAAATCAGGTATTGCCCTAAGGAAACACCCCCGGAGTTATCCATCGCTCTCGAGTAGAAGGAGGCCAGGGTCTTGGGACTTTTGGGTAGATCCTCTGCACTTAACATAACTGTTACAAGTGAGCATAATTTATTTACGGCAAGAGGGTGTAATATGATGAGTTACTGGGTATAGGTAAGTAAACCAACTTTCCGAGAGAAATTTGTATAAAATTATGGCTTATTTTGGAAATAATATTTTATTGGTTTATTGAACAGGAATCCAGCAACACCTTACGCCACTGAGCCTAGAAGAAAGCATGAAAGTAAAGAAAATCGTGATGGGCATTCGTGTACTTCCAGAGAAAAGAACAAAAAAAAAACAAAAAAAAAACAAACAAGATCTAGGTGGGCGTTCCAGAGGAATCAAAACTGGAATCTCCCAAGCCATTCCCCTCGATAACAACACATTTTCGAAAATGGCTATTGTTATTGAAAGCTTCTGATATAAACTGTTTATTTTAAACTGTTGAGAGACAGTTTTGGGAAAATACAATATAATAGGCAGTTTTGTTTATGTAAAATGTAATTTGAAGTAGAAGGTTTGCTTGAAAGGATTGGTGTCGTATTGTTTGTTACACAACGCTGAAATTCAGTATGAGATTAATAAAACTTTACGTTTTCAATTATGTTGTTCTCACAATATTATATTGTATATACAAAATTCCACGTGCGCACACATGCATAATTGCATTTTTGTTTTAAATATTAGCTCTAAACTCACATTTCCAGCGAAATTATAAACATAAACATTTTATTTGCAGTAAACATTTGCGCCACCTACTGATGCTAGAGTAAATAAAATGTCAAATTAATGTTTAAATCTAAAGGATTATGACTGATGGAGAAGAACTATCTAACCTTAACTTCTTCTGTGGTTTAAAAATTATTTTCGAATCCATGCTTATATGGTCTGCCTAGAATAATTTATATTGGATAAAGGAAAGCTCTTACTGCAATTGAACTTCGTTTACATAAGTGAAAGGATGAGGGATAAGTAGATAACATATTAAATTTTTTCTCCAATATTACACAAAATGAATACAAACAAGGTAGTTTATATACAATATTAGAACGTTTTACGACCTCTCTCGTGATATGGAGCAAGCTTCAGAGAAAGTAGCTTATTGGTGTCACTAAATGTATAGAATTGCACGAGAAGTACTGTCTCTTCGCCCACCGCGCAGACTTTGAGCTGACAGAGTTCTCTGAACAACCGAATTTGATATCTTATTATATTCATATTGTTGTCAGTGTTGAAAGCAAAGAAGTAGAAATAAAAATTTTGAAGCTTATTTCTGGAAAATGACTGACCTTTTTCCTGGAATGTATAAAGGCGATTGGATTTTCCCCTGTTTATAGGCAACTTCTCTGTCATCTGTGGAAGCATTTGCCTATCCTCTTGGATTTCCCCACAAATCAAAAGCCATGCGCAGCGAGTAATTAAAGCGCAAGGACTCAATAAACTAGCGAATTGTATCAAGACATAGTAAACATTAAAATTTCTTCAAGTTAATGTTGTGAACCCATAAATTTAGGATCTGTTTTATTACTAAACTTAAGTTTAAAATACTGTCTCAAACAAAATATGTATGGAAATTCAATATTCTCCAAGACATCGGAGTTTTAAATATCCACTTTTCATTTTACTGGCCGCTTTACTAAATGTGGAGGAAATGTTGCATGTGACTAAAAGCTCTGAATCAGAAATCTCACACAAAAATGGGTACTTAAGTGAAATGCTCAAATCTGAATATTGTCACGCGAGCGTTGGAACACCCTATAGAAGCAGCTGAGAGCGGATAGCAAGGGAGGTCCGTGTTAGCCACGCCCTCGCCTCGTTTGTCTTGTAGTGGCGACAGGCGATGGCTGGGAGAAAAAGCATCATTGTGCCGTCTGTTTCTGTTCCACCTGTGTTCTCGAAATTACGGGATTTTTTCATCTACTGGAGAACCTTCGAGATCGGCAAGCGTACCCTATATAAGCTACACGTCGTGCACGAGGAGTTAGTGAGGAGACAGTCGCAGTTCTTGGTGTAAGTGTTAGTCAGTGACGTGCTAACAAAGGAGCGCCGTGTTAATGAATGAGAAGATTGTGCAACGGAAGACTGTACGTAACTGTGTATGTGCATCGGAGTTTACGTAATCGCGAGTACAAGTGAAATTGTAACGGACGAACTGGGGAATTGTAATTGTGTGCAGCACGTAGTACTGTGTAATTGGCAAGAGTTTAACTGTAAGTCGGTGGAAATAAAGAACATTTTTGAGTGGTGAAATTGGACTCTTTATTTCACGAACCCACAAAGTCACAATATTTTTAAATAAAACTTGCAACGATAAGAGTATAAAGATGCCGTTATAGCTGATGTACCAAAGCATATGTACATTTCTCAAACGTGGTTTGAAATATAGCTATGAAGCTAGAATTAAAATCACCTTCAGCATTTTAATAACATTTAAATACTCTATTACAACGTATCATTATAGCCCACATTTTAAGGTAAAGATGCAATGCCTATTTTTGGTTTGTGTTTAAAACTGTCTCAGTTACAGTGCATTGACAGTCATATAAGTATAACAATTACCAGTTGAAAAAAAATTGGATGTCGCACAGTTCCACATTGGGGCGACAGTTTGAAGCAACATAGAATGGGTGGCGCACGATTCCACTTTCCGCTACAGTTTGATACAATAATGTTTAGCTTAGGGTAAAGCAATGAGGTTTCTCTCAGGGTATGCGTGGGTATGTATGAGAGGGATAGTTCTAATGACATTGGAATGCCCGTTTCAAACTGGTTTAATGACTGCTTCTTTTTATCAGAACATTGAACTTGAAGGGTTACCAATATCACTGTTCAGAGAGACTGAAGGTTGAATGCTTATTACTCGATAAACTTAATTCATTCTTCACGTACATATGAACCGACAAATATCTTCTCTCATCACTTCTGGTCTGCCCTCGACCAAGACAGAAGAAGCGGACTGCCCTAATCGGCTCCCAGCCACGAACTGAATGCCCTTACTGGTCACAGCTGCACGTTGTTGTTTAGCTTTAACTTTCTGAAAGCCCTCTTTTCACACAAAGATTCCCTTTGTAAAAATTTCGCCCATTGTGATGATGCTCATGCCATTATTAAGGGTCCGTAGAATGCCTTATTGAACAAAGTCAACTTTTACCCTTTAGACATCTGCTAAGGACACTGTTTCTGGCATTTCTTTTGTTAAAACAACTATCACCCCACAGCTATTCGACTCAACTGTACCTGCATGTGTTGTAACAAAGAACCAACATTCCTTTGAAATCCATCATGATTCTTTACTTATTGCAATCCTTTAATTTCGGTATTACAGTAACACTTAATTGTTTCATGGTTATTGCTTTCCTAATTATATTTCATTAACAACATTACCTAAAATATGTTTCAATATAAACATGTCGAAATGGACTTAATTTTTTATTACGTAAGTCATTCAATATTTCGAATCTCGGTCAGGGTGAATTGCCTGGATAAGTTTTTTCCAGGGTTTTCCCTTATGCTGAAAGACGAATGTCGGGTAGCTCTAAGCTCTATGGACACTGAGCTCACTTGAGCATCATTTCACCTAATTAATTCATCGTCCGATATGACTTAACGTTGGAGGACGTAAATCACAAAAAAAAAAACGTTCTCTTACGATGTCAGCTTTGTGATTTATGCCGTGGTTTACTATCACAAAATGCATTCAAATGCATCTACACACCTGATAGGGATCCTGAATATAAACATCACGTAATGCACATATAACAAAGGGAAAGACATCATTCCAATTATAAACATGAATGAAATTGTGCATATAATAACTTAAATATTTGCGATGGCAATGAGGATATTTTTATAGGCAAGGTTCTTAGATAAGAGAAACATAAATGCCCGAACACACATTATTTTCTAACATTAAATCAGAAAGTATACAGTTAGTCTCAGTTTGATACGTATAGCAGCAAAACGTATTTAGCAAAACGGATAATTATTCCGAATCTTTATTACCTGATGGTATATTAGATCGACAATACGACTTACAATCTCTTGTGACGGAGATCAATGTTGTGTAACTACTGAGGTAGCTACATAATGATTCACATGTAGTGAATGATGTTAATAGACTAATTGTTAGCGGAATATCAAAGTACTGTCTTCATTACTTTGTAATAATTGTTGGATAACTAGTTATTATGTATTCGTTACTCTCTTAACAGTTAATGGGTAACTATAGGTTACCCGCGAACAAAATGCAGTTGAAGGCGTGGCTTAACAAAGCTGAAGTTCTCTAGCTTTCCCCTCTACTGTCAGTTTAGGTTGCTTTTCCTCTTCTCCACGGCCTCTGTAGGGGGGGGGGGATCCGCCCCCTTCAGCTGCCGTGGTGCGGGCGCTGCGGACCCCTAACCCTCGTGGTACCTCTGACGTTACTAGAGGAACGTCAGACCGAACTTTCGAGCCCCTCCCTGAATGGGAGTTGTTCGGATTGGGTTGGACTCGAGGGGGCAGTGATTCCCGATACCCGTGGGAGATTGGGTACGTCTCCGGGCGGGGTTGAGGGAAGAGATATATTCCCGCTTACTAGCCTGCATAGCTAGTAGAATGTGTGCTAGATCACCAGGTGGCCCTACCGAGGTTGTTCAGTAGCCTTCACCTTTCGGGGTTGGCACGCGTATGTGGCGTATCCACTTCAACCCGTCTTGTGTTTTCGGACCAGATGGGGGGATTGTTAATATTTAGGTCTTGACCTACTTGAAAGCCCCACGGAGGCGCCGGGCGCCCTTCGAGGACAGCTCGGTAACTCCCTGGTACAAGAGGGAGGTCAGCGACAGCTGCCTGTGTACAGCCTACTCCTATCTCCTCCACGGCACAAGTTTTACAGCACTGGTCAACGTATGAAGGGGTGCAAGTCATGTGTTGCTTGGATGGCGAGGAGGAGAGAAGACTGTGATCGCGCATGCGCACACCGACTGCACTTTGTTCGTGGTCTATCTATAGTTAGATTGGATTGCGCTGCGGAGGAGATTTGGCACTGTGACCAGTCTTGAACCTAAATGGGGATCCCCGAGAGGAAGATTTGAGGCGAGAGGAGACAGAGGGCTCTCTTCCAAGGAGCTATAACAGAATAGATGGCAGGGTCCGTACACTTTACTAGTTGCGAACTCTCCGGCAGCTCACCCGATTGTGGTCCGGAAAAGGCCCCACTAGACTGGGTTCGGAGACAGGAGACCATCCTACCGGAGGAGGAAGTTTTATTCAGAACATATTATCTTGCCATGTAGCACCGAGCCACCCGGCGATACTTCTACCCTGAAATAAACCACCAGAGGAGATATGATCTGAAGTGATAATGGAAATGAAATGGAGAAACAGGAAATAGCATTCGCCTGACGACCCGGGAAAATCCCGAAAAACTCCATGGACCAGGTAGGTCGGCCACAGTAATCGAACCCGTGCCTCCCGAATTCGGGCC